>JALGBA010004240.1:0-600000 GCA_023970755.1 Azemiops feae | reverse complement strand
ACGCTGCACACGTGTGAAAAGAAACACGCAGCTTGGTTGGGAGAGTAGCCCAACTAGCCCCATCTCGCCAGTGATGGGGAGAATCGGTGCAAGGGAAACCCTGCCGAGCCCAGCATGTTCAGAGGCTGGCTGAGGCCAAGGCTTCTCCCCCGGCCCAGCCACTGTGGCTCTTTTACTGGCTTTAGACGGGCTCTCCAGAAGTCCAGCTTGACGCTCACATTGTTTGTTATGTGCCTCCTGCCATTTCTTAAAAACAGCAGCAGCGTAAGAGCCAAACACACACGGACGTGCCTGTTATTTCTCAGCGCCATACTGCCTTCCGCGGAAGGTGTTTTCAGAGGCAACCTATGAAAGACCGGCCTCTCAGCACCACCTTCGCGAACTGCATCTTTCTGGCTTGGGTGCTTATCGACTTTGGCAATTTCAGGATGCTGGCTGGAGGATTCTGGGAGCTGAAGTCCACACATCTTGAAGTTGCCAAGCTTGAGAAACACGTTTGGGGTGAAACGAGGTCAGCAGAGCGTCGCTGCCTTGACCAAGTCGTTTGCAGCCTCGTCCAGAGACGATCTGCTTGCTGCTGGAAAAGAGAGGATGGCAGCCGGGTGGCCAGGTGGCCAGGTGCCCCGAAGAGAAAGGCGGCACTCCTCCGTCTTCCCCTTTCCTGCAAGAACATCTGGGCTGGGACAAGGCTCCCCCCGTCCTGGGCAGCTCCTTCCAGGGCCTCTTCCTCCAGGAAGCTTTGGGTTCCAGGTTGACGCGGTGTGGAAGGCAAGCAGCTCATCCCACGAGCTGGGCTCTCAGCCGCTCCAGCTGCAGCCCAACCGGTGGGTCCCAGTTATGAGATGCTGCTCCTCCGCCTTGGGAGACGATGGGACGCTGCCGTTTGGCGGGGCTGGTCTTCCTCGTGGTCACTTTCGCAACGGCGCTGAAACAGAGCAGTGAGACCTGCTGCCGATGGAGAAGAGGTCCTCTCTTTGAGGACAATCCCAGCCGACGTGCGCAAGGACCGGCCTGAGGGCCTTTTCCTTGGCCAGACCAGCAAGGAGCCCCTAAGCAAAACTCCTCAGCAGGGTCAAACCCGGGTTGCCTCTGCTGACACCGTTTTGCTGCAGGACAGTCCTGCACTGCAAGCTTCTGCAACACGGAGGGGAAACTTGGATCTCCCCGAGGGAGCTGAACGGCACTCAGGAGGGCTAGGAATTGCCGTCCAGGGGCAGTGGGGACCCCAGGCTGGTCCTAAAGTTGGCCAGGTCCTTGCAACTCTCAAGGTCCCGATACTGAAGGAGCAAGAGGAAGAGGAGGAGGCAGCGTTGCCGGCCCCTCCGAGCCCACGCAGGACTCTTCACTTGCCCACTCTTTGCCCTCAAAGTACTTACCAAACCGTCTTCTTGCATTAAGCGAACTTTCCGCACCAGCGAGCGAGATAAATGGTTGCACAGAGCCACTATACTGTAGGTGAGCTGGGGAGAGAGAGGCACTGGGTCACACCCCGGAAGGCAAAACGAGGGACACCCTCATGCTACTAATCAGGTTCCTAGAGATGGCCACCTCTGGGAGCCACACCAGGAAGGTTTATGCCTTGTTCTTCCCCAACTCTCGGCTGCCTCTCTTCCTTCTTCTGAAAATTCCCTTTGATACTCTAAGCCACCCCAGTCCAGAGGCAGCATCAGGACCCAGAGGCAGCATCCGCCGGAGGTTCCCACGAGCAGGAGCCAGCCTGGTGGGCTGTCGAAGTCGGCTCCTGAGCTCTGGGGCTCCAGGGAAATCCTCCCCCTCCGCCCTCTCTTCGGATTCGTGCCATTCCCTTGCCACCAGTTCCCCCCCCCCAAGGAAGGGTCTTTACAAGCTCACAAGGGAAGCGGCCTGGCATGGTCTCCCTGGGAGCTCTTGGGTGTCTCCATTTCTGTCCCCTGCTCTGACATCTCAAGTTCTTACCTTCCACCGCCTCCTGGCGTGCTGCTTTTTGAAGTTCTCCAAGTTAACGACCGATTCCCTCCTTACCATGGCTTGGTGGTTGTTCATGGGCTGGAGACAAGAGGCGACAAGATCAGGCCCGGCCTTCCTTGGCCCACCAAGCAAAAAGTGCACAAAAGTTCTGGGTTTTGCCTGGTTCACACTTAAGGCTGGCTTTTTTCTTAATCTCAGCCTTGTTCACCTGTTTTCTCTCTAGTCCTTCCTTTGCAGGCGTTAGATTTTAGTCCTCAAGTTCCTTAAGAGTAAGACCCGTCGCCTTGTTCTTGTAATATGCTGGATACACTAAGTATTCTGTATAAAATTATCGTAGCACCATTCCCCCTGCCCTAACAGTCCTACAGATTCAAATATTTTGCCCAGATTCAGAGATATAAATCTTGGCTGAGGAAGAACCACAAACAGCTGACCAAGGTGCTTTCTCAAAGATTTATTTACTTACTGCGTTTTTATTTATTTACTCTTATCTGCTACCCAACTCCGTAAGACTTTGCACGGTGTATAAACATTAAAAAGTAGCACAAAACTAAGTTGAAAGCTGGCTTCAGGCCCAGGGAGACATTTGCTTCGGTTCAAGGCTTGAGAAGATCAAGGGGACACGGGGAGGAGGCCCTCAAATACACCTGACCTTCCTTCTGTAGCTTCATGGGATTGAGAAGGAGAGAGCCCACCAAGCACCTGGTGTCTGAGCCCCCCCCCCCTATTTCAGCCACAATTCCTCCTTTATCTGCTAAAGGTCTCCCCCTCCCCTTCCTTTGCATGCAGCTGTAAAACTGCTTTTCACCTCGTTCATCAAGTAGCTCCTAAACCTTTAGAGTCCGCTACAGCTGGCTTAATTTCTGAGTGAAGCCCGTCTCCTACGACCAAGCAGAATTTGCCACAAGGGGCAAGATCATCCTTCAGGGTGTTTGAACAAAAGGTTTGTCTAGAAAGCACATTGCATTAAACAAACATTTATTGGGTCTCGCTCTCCGAGATTAGTTGCACAGTTGGCAGAACGTAGGCTATCTGAAGGAGAGCAGCCGAACAGCAAGCCAGAAATGCATCTTCCACGCCACGCCCTCTCTCGTTTTCAAATTGTCTGCATAAAAAAATCAGTTCTCACATTACAGAGAGATTCGATGTCTTAACTGGAAGGAAGTGGTTTATTTGTGCGGAATGAGATGAATGTCCAGGCTGAAGGTCCTGCCTTACGCAGCAGCACGTGTGAGGTGACAGGGATCTGTGCAAATTTATTCAGAATCCTCCGTTTATTCTCCAACATATTCACAAAACTGACTTTCAGCCAGAAAGCCTGCAGAGAGTGCTTTGCAGAGCGCAATAAGACTTCGCATCTGGCTCCATTATTAAAAAATACTTTCATACAGAATTTCAAAACAAAAGAAAATCAATGCCTCTTTACTGCAGCAACTCAGCAATAAATAAAAGCTTTTAAGTCAAGTATTGAGGAGGTCCAGTTGCGAAGGTAAGCTAAGGCCATCTTCCAAAGGATAAAAATAGGGCAAGCTTTGATAAGAAAAAATGCAAAGCCTCATTAGAAATTCATTGGAACCCAACCAAGGCAGTGCAACATCCGGAACCCAAGGCATCTCCACCGGGATCGATTTTCACAGAGGCAAAAAAATATTAAAATACAGTGGTAACAAGGGTCTGTCGAATAACATTGTTCAAAAATAAAGCCAAATGTGTGAGTTCAGCATGCAGCTCCCGTCCAAGCAATTCCTCACCAATTCGGTCTGAAGCAACAGCATCAATATTTCCCTTTTCAGCAGCGTCACTGGCTGGATTTTGTCATGCCCAGGTTTAAGGCCGCCAGGAATTCTTCACAGCAGGACCTGTTCAGCAGCTCCATCAGCGAGTCGTTGAGGTCCTTCTGGAAGACGCAGCTGAAGCTGGCTGGCGCGTGGCCCTGGGGGCTGCCCTCAGGCCAGAAGCTGCCCATTAAGTCTTGGACCCACTTGAGTTCCTCCGACAGCTCCTTGCTCAGCCGTTCGTAGTGCGACTGCAGGCCGAGGTACCTCCCTGTGACCCCAGCGAGGTTGGCGCCCACGGCTTGGATGTCCTCCTTCAGGTGCTTCTTCAGGGATCCGATCTTGCGATGCTCGTACTTCAGCTGGGAAAGCTCATACTTCACGCTTTCATGCTCCTCCTTGTACCAAGCCTCCTTCTCGTCGTAGATGGAGACCAGGGCGTCTATGTCCCCCTGCAAGGCGTCGTGGGAGGCTGCCAGGGTGCCAAAGCTCCTCTCCATGCCAGAGATCACCTCCACCACGCGGGTAAAGCGTTCAAAGGTGGCGTAGGTGTTGTTTGGAGGAATGCTGGAGTGGCTCTTGATGGTGTAATCTCTCAGCCACTTGGTCTCCAGCGGCCGGGGCTCGCTCCTCCTGTGGCCTTGGGCTCTGGAGCCTTCTTTGGACTGGAGAGAAGCCAGGAGGGGGATTATGGACCAATAACATCTCACCACAAGGTCTAAAGACACCACAACATCAACATCACCAAACCAGGGTGCAAATACACACGTGCATGGTGCCAGAAGCAAGCGCAAGTCCTTTCTCCTCTTCATGCATTTGGTTATCTTTCTTGCAAACTACTAGTGAAACGGGAGCTTTCCCACAAGGAAAACGACCTTAACTACGTGCCGAATCAACATCTGTACACAACTCTGGACCAACCTCTGTAAAAACAGAATCATTTCTGGGGCAGCCAGACGAGTATTTATAGAGGGAGGCGTAGGAAAAGTCAAATCCCAGCATTTGATTCTGATAGTCCCGAGAGGGGAAATGCTGACCGGGGGGGGGGGGCAGAGCCCGTCTTACACGGGATGCCCAGCAAAGAGTGAATTTTGTGCCAACTCATTTCATGGATATCCAAAAATAAAATAAAACATTCTGATCAGCTTACATAGGACTGCCAGCGTTCATAAGCTTTTGATATTCTACAATTGGTTTGGAGTTTTCAAAATCCACTTGGGAAATGCTGAGCTCAAGGTGCCCCTTCCGGCTTTGGCATGCAGGCCCCAAGGAAGGGGGCCGATCCTTGAGGCCGCTCTTCCTTCTCCTAGTCCTTCCTGGAAAGTTGCTCTTACAAGCAACAGGGAGATTCTTTTTTCTTTTTCAAGGTATATTGCTTACGTCAAGAAGGGCAGGATGGAAGGATTTTTTACATTCAGAAAGACCCAAACGAGCAAAGCCGAAATAACAAACTGCATCCTTCTATGCCAACAGCAGAGACGGGTACGGACAACTCAGGGTGTGCCAGGACAGAAAATTGTATCTTAAATATGGAATAATAATAATAATAATATGTCCAAGAGAAGAATTTTTTTAAAAAAAAGCTAGGCCTGATTACTTTGCTTTATTCCTTTCCTCTGAACAGGAAGCCAGAAATAGCTGGGCCAGGCTTTGTAGCAGAGAACTGCCGTAAACAGAAGGATTCCCCCCAAAGGAGCGGCTGATGGACCCCCCTGCTGCTGAATGATGAAATCGGGGGTTTGGGTATGAAACTGGGGGGGCTTTCTCTGCCCAAATAGGGAGGGCCATGCAAAGTTCTGTCCAGCTTCAGCAGGACATGGATGCCTTCCTCCCGTCCACTGCAAAGCCTCCAGGCCCCTTCTTGACTTACCTGGATCCAGGGGTGCCCGAGAGCTTCCTGGATTGTGAGTCGTTTCCTAAAAGGGGAGAAGGACCTTAGTGAACCCCCCTTGTGGGAAAGAGCCACCGGTCAGAAGCGTGGAGGGCAGACTCACTCCTCCACCCACAGAAAGATCTCAGATCATGAATGTGAGGCCCATCCGGAGTCTCCCTGTGCTTAAACAGAGGGAGTCCAGGAAGCACGGGGGGGGGGGGAGTCATAAACCTGTTTATCTACAATGAGTTGCAATCAATGCACTTTCTATGCTTACTTTGAAGTGGCACGTCTGACACACATAAAGGTGCTCTCAGGAAATTCATTCTTAGATTAGGGGGCCAGGAAGAGCACCCCAAAAATGTCCATTTCTTCCTTTTGGGAGGTCCTCCGATAGCTCCATTAAGCAGAGCCCTTCAGCCCTGTGGCAGCCCCCCCCCCTTTCCTCCCACGAGTCCCAATGAGGCACCTTTAGAGCCCACAAAAGTTTTCCAGCTTCTTCTCAGACTCGGTGGTCATCTAGGCACCTCCTGGGCTAGACGTGGGACCCTCAACTCTGGCCAGCTTCTGGCAAGTGGCTGAGGACGTACCGTGTATCTTTCACCAAAAGTTTCCGGATAAAATCTTTTGCCAGGTCACTGGTGTGGCTGAAGAATTCTTCATCAAATTCATAGTCGACGGCAGTAATGTTAGCCAGCGTCTCCTGCTTGGTCTCCCCAAGGAACGGAGAAGCACCACTGAGCCTGCATGGGGAATTGGGGGTGGGTGGGTGGGAGGGAGGGAGGGCCAGAGGGTCAGGAGTGGATTTGGCAGGGCCGGTGGAGACAGAAGATGCCGAAAGGGCCCAGAGAGAGTCTTGTTATCAAACCGAGACAAGCGTTTGCTCTCTGGTGGCTCAGAGGAAGGAAGGAAGGAAGGAAGGAAGGAAGGAAGGAAGGAAGGAAGGAAGGAAGGAAGGAAGGAAGGAAGGAAGGAAGGAAGGAAGGAAGGAAGGAAGGAAGGAAGGAAAGGAAGAAGAAGGAAGGAAGGAAGGAAGGAAGGAAGGAAGGAAGGAAGGAATTGCCTTTTTCAGCCCCCCCCCCCCCAGCCCAGATGAGGAGCCATCTCTCCTCTTCCTGCCTTGGTAGGAATTTGGGTGCACACAACAGAAGCCGGGAAGAGGGAAGAACGGCAGCCTGCTGGGGGGGTGGGGTGGGAGGTGAGGGGGATCCATGCCAGGGACCCCCAAAGCCACCCTCCCTTGATGGGCATCAGCCTTCCCAAGATCACGGACAGCTCCACACTGCCACCTGGTGAGCGGCCTGTGCAACTGCTGCCAGGGATTCCCAGTGGCCTTGCTCCACTGGCCAGCTTTGGCCTTTTTGCTGGGGTGAGTGAGCAAAAGGTGGGCAGCCCCTTTATGGAGCATCTTCTCCTTCCCCTGCCCAAGGACGCCTGTGGGGCCAGCCTTGACTTCTCCATTTGCTTACTTTCCGCCACCTTGCTAGTCTATTAGAATGTTTTTAATTGCAATAATGAGGTGTATGCACCTCCATCCAATCTGCGTAATACTTAAGTTACAGCCTCGCACTGTTCTTTTTTACAACTCAGTTCTTGTCGTTTCTCTCCCACCCCCTCCCCATAATTCCCTCCTGTGCAAGACATCCCCTCCGAGTGCCTGTGCAGCCTCTTTCTCAGGAGGGGCGGAGGGAATGGAGGCCACCCCCACTTTTGCCACCAGCTGCCTTGGACACACGTTTCTTCCTCTCAATCTGGCTAATCTTGCAGCAGGGCCATTGTGAGGATAAAGTGAGGAGGGGGCACTGATTGCACCTTGCACATCTTGCAGGAAATGTGTGGGGTTGAAAATGGCAGGGAACAGATAAAAATAAATAGATGAATAAATAAAGGGAACTAAAAATTGAGTACTTACAATATGTAAGTGATGACTCCAATGCTCCTGGGGGGAAAAGGGGAAAAAAAAAACACCCACAAATTTATGCTAAAATCAATTACTCAATCAGGTTGACAGTAGAAAAAAAAACCACACAGCAAACATGTCTTCTGTTTGCTGATTTGTTTTCAAAGGCCCGATCCAGCACACAGAAATCAGCTGGACCAACCCCCAGCCTGCCGGCAGCCCAACCGAAGGACACCGGGTTAAGGAAGGAGGCTGGGGAGAGAACAGGCACAGGAGAAAAGACTCACCACAGATCAGCTGCCAGTCCCAGCGGCTCGTAATTTACGATTTCTGGAGCTGGAAGGAGACCGTGGACCCCAAGGTCAGAGAGACAAAGGCTGCCTGCCCCAACTTGAAGCCTCCCAGACGTTTTAGAGACAGCCAGGACCCATCATCCTCGGCTAGGAAGGAAACTGCACTCCTGGCAGACAGTGGCAGGGTCCTGGACTGAGAAGGCCTGCCACCCCAGGCCCTGGCTGAGTTTAGGGGTGCGTTTTCGCCCCTCTTCTTGAGCCCAAGACCAATGGCTAACAAGGATGAAGCCGCAAGAGTAAGGGCAAAAGGACGCCAACTTACCTACGAATTCTGGTGTCCCAAAAATATTTTTAAACTCCACTCCATCTTCTATTTCATGGGCCAGACCAAAATCGATCAGTTTTATGTGAGGGATGGGTAGGTTCTTGTCCAGCAGCATAATATTCTCAGGCTTCGGGATGAGAAAGAGCAGAGAGGAGCATCAACCTTCAGGCTGAGCCGGGGAGGGAGGGGAGCGAAGGTGGGTCAAAGTGGGGCTCAGGAGGCTGCACCCCCGGCTGGTCTGGCCGGCTGGGAGGGAAAGGGCTTTAGCTGCAGCTGCTCCTCACCTTTAAATCAAAGTGGGCGATCTTCTTGGTGTGCAGGTAGCCGACCCCGTCCAGGATCTGCTTAATGAACTGTGTGGCTTCCTCCTCACTCAGTGACTCCTTCTGGGCCAGGAAATCAAAAAGTTCCCCTCCGGAGACTCTGCGAAATAAGGGGAGGAAGTGCTTTGCAGTCACCGGTCACTTGCCAACACGTTCATTGTTTATCTGACAATTCAACCCCAAAGAAATAACATTATAACCACGAGGGGAATAACACAGTAACTGGAGTTTTGCGCTTAAAAGGAGGGGCTGTGCATCCATCTCTAGTTTGCACTCATAGCTCTGGCTTCCAAGCTTCCATTTGGGAAAGTCCGTCTTTGTTCTGAACTAACAACCTGGAACAGTTTCCTTCTTGTTCAAATAATATTCACTTCATTAAAACTGGGTTTAGCAACAAACAAGGAACAGGGCGCATCCGTGGTTATTGTGCACGAGGACCTATGTGTGGGCACTTTGCGGTTTGTTTGATTTCAGGCCTCTGGCTTGAGATCCATTGAATCCAGCCAATCAGGTTTGGAAAAAACTGTGGCTCAACACATTGGGTGTTGTGTGAATGGAGAATACCTTGATAAGCAGAGCAGAAACCCTAAACTGATCTGCAGATAGATTGATTTTTATTTTAGGCAAACAAGACAGCCGAGACCCAGAAGCGCCTCATAACCTGGAAGATTCTCAGCGCTCTGTGTTGATGACATAGGTCGGTGTTTCTCACGCTGGGGGACTTTTAAGATCTGTGGACTTCAACTTCCAGAATTCCCCAGCCAGCAGGAAGTCCACAGATCTTAAAGTCCCCCAGCTTGAGAAACAGTGAAATAGTTCCTTGTTCACGCGCTCCGCCCTTCCCAAAGATTCCTCCGAGAGGGCAAACCGACCAACCCCGATGCCTGACGGATCCCCCTACTCACAGCTCGAGGATAAGGACCACGTCGGTTTTGTTCTCGTAAACCTCGTGCAGCTGGATGATGTTGCTGTGCAGAATCTGCTGCAGGATGTTCACCTCCCGCTCGATCTCCTCCCGCCGAACCCCACGGCGACTGGCCCGGCTCTGCCGTTTCTTGATGAACTTGGCCGCGTAGTCCAGCCCCGTAGCCTTCTCCCGGCACCGCTTCACGATGGCAAATTGCCCGCTGCAAGCAAAGCCACCGGACAGGGTTAATCCGGAGCGAGGGGGTGGGGCAGGGTCCGGTCAAGGAAGCTGAGGGAGGCTCCTGAATGCCCCCCCCCATCCCCGCCCGGCCGAGATACGGGAAATGGGTGCCGGAGGAGGGCTGGACGGGGGAGAAGGACGTTCCAAACAGAGATGCAAATGAAGATTCAGTCATCCAGGCCAAAAGTATTTAAAAGGTTAAATCATGGCAACTGGACCAAAACTGATTAAACCTGGGACGTTTCGGTACTCATCCAAGTAGCTTCTTCAATCAAAATGAGAATTTGGGTAGGCAGAGAGTCAGGAAGTTTTTTTAATCAACTTTGGTCCAGTTGCCCTGATTTATGAGACATTTTTGGCCTGGGTGATTGAATCTTCACTTACATGTTGCCCCACCCCCGGCAGTCGGTGGGGCAAGAGTTGGTTCTTTCCAATGACTTTCTCGGCCGACCCAGAATTCTCAGTCCGACTGAGCCCAGGGACATCTCAAGCCGCCCCCCAAAGGGGCGTGAATGCAACTGCTGACCAGGCTCGAGTGGGGCAGCCTTCCTGCTCCGCCGGCCAGCGGAGGCCCAAGGTTGCCCATCCGGCATGCCTCTTGCGGTTCCCTTCCAAGGTCAGAAAGAGGAAGCCAAGAGACCAGATGGGCCAATTCCAGCGTCTGGGGGAGGGGGCTCCCCCCACGCCCTCTTCCCCTCCAGGTGTGAAGAAAGGGGCCTCAAGGGGCCTCCTTGCAGGAAGCCAGACGCTGCTCTTCTGAAGCTCAAAAGGAGTGGAACCCGAACACAGACCTGGTGACGGAAGAGGGAGGAAGCAGCTGCACCAGTCTTTCCTCAAACCCTGTCAAGGATGGGCTCCAGAGGAGAGGATAGAGTGCACACGAAGGCCCCCCCCCGCTGCAAGAGAAGGCCCCCCCTCCAGCCCCTTCTGAGAGTGATCCAACTCCCTGAGGCTGAGCCATCAGGAGCCTCAGGGGCTGGCTGTGTGGATAGTGCAGGGATGCAACTGAGACACCAGATGGCGCTAGGCTTTGTGGCCTCTGGAGAATAAGCAATTGGGGGGGAGGGGGCTCTTCCTGGCTCAGAAAAAGCAGAGGCACCCCGTTTTGTCTGAAATTGGGGAACTTCAGCTTTCTCAGCATTTAAGACCCAGATTGCAATCCCATCCGATCTGGAAAAAGCATATTCAGATGACAGGCGGGCGAGAATGCAGCCCTTGCAAGTGGCATGTCATCTAAACATCAGCGTGACACGTCAGGTGCTGGGCATGACGGGCAGGGGGTATTTTGGGATGCGCCTTAAGAGCCCCGACGCTGAGCAGAGGCAGCTGCTCAGAGCTGGGTGGGCCAAAGCCGCTTCTGGCTGGGCCAAAGCGATGCTCAGCTTAAAAGCAGAGAGGAAAGTTGGGCAGGGGAGCCTGGGGGGGGGGAGAGTCTCCTCTACTGGCAGCTGCAGCCAGACTTGGTGGCACCGTCCAGAGCCCGTCCGAGAGCCCCAGGTGGCAGGAGGAGAGCGACCCGCTGTTTGCCCTGTTTACACTGGCCAGATGACCTCAGCAGGAGAGCATTCACACGCTGCAAAACAGGCTTCTTTGCCCAGCTATGCCGGTTGGGGACGATGCGACCTGTTATCCAACCTGGTTGAAGTCGCCAGGTTAGAGGGCCCCCCCCTTCAGGAGATGGCAGGGCTTCGTACATCATGCTGAGCCATAAAGGGAAGGCGGGGTGTGTGTGTGTGTGAAGTCGGACTGTAGCTGCGATCCCCAGCATGGGGGGCTGAAACCATCATTGTAAAGAGTTGTATTTTTTTTTCCTTTTCAAAATGTCAGTCAGCCCCCCCAAAGCAGGTTTCCCAGGCCTGTTACGGCAAACCTGCTTGGGCTGCTCCTCTGTCAAAGGGACCCTCCAGATCAATTAGTCCCTCCTTAAGTGAGACTGCTGGTTGCTCCCCCCCCCGGCCACTCAGCCTGGGGGCCACAATGAAATCCCCTCTTCAGGATCAGAGCCCCCCTGAGCCGAGCAGTCCCCAGACATCGTGCCCCCCCCCCAGGCTCTCCTCGGTGCCCTGGCTGGACTCTGCAAAGTTGGACAAGGTTGGCCAGCCAGGCTCCCTGCGTGCTGCACAAGAGGCCTGGTGGGGGTGGGCAGCCGATCCAGCCGGCCTCCTCTCCCCCCCCAGCTGCCTTTCCTGATGGCCGGAATGACCCTCCCAGAGGCTAAAGATAGGGAGCCGGAGCAGCTCTGCCTGGAAAGAGAGACGGCCGCTCGGAGGTCCCAGCCAGGGGCAGCAAAAGGGAAGGCCGGTCACTCTGGGGGAGCCGGCTCTGGGGGCTAAGCAGCACCCTTCATTTCATCCCCTGAAGAACACCCTGCAAGGTGGGCCGGGCTGAGAGGCCCCAAGTCATCCTGTGGCATCCGGGGCCCGCGACTCTCTCCGTTTTTTTAAAAAAGCCAAGACCTGCAAGGCAAGGAATGCAGCCCCCAGATTCCCCCGGGAAACCTCAGGAAAGGGGCATCCGAGGAGAGGCCGGCCGGCCGTGGCCTCTTCCCTCCCTGACACAGACCCAGAGAAGCAGCAGCAGCAGCGAGGCTGAGGGGGTAAAGCCGGGGGGGGCTCTTTTTTCAGTCCATTCATTGGCCCAAAGGCTGCCCACAAGGCGCCCTTTGTTGTCCAGACAGGCTGCCTTCCAAAGAGAAAAAGGGTGGGGTGGGGGACAAAGGGACCCGCCCGGCAGCACAGCAAAGCAGCTCCTGGCGAGGCTGGACGGGCACTTTGTGGGCCAAATGCCAGGCCAGGATCCCACTCCGATTTCCAAAGAACCAGCCCAGAAATGCAAACACTCAGCTGAAGTGAGCAAATCTGACTCACACATGCCTGGCTGAGTCGGCTCGCTTGCTGGCCCCCTTTCCACCAGGAGGGGTGGGGGAGGGGGAGGGGGGCTGCACAGGCTCTTTGCGCGTCTCTCAGTGGAGCGCAGACGCCTTTGGCTCTTCGCCCCCCTTTTCTCCTGGGATAGGCCTGGGTCTGGCAAGTCACTGACCACGGAGGCTCCCTGGGTTGGCCGGCCATCCTTCAGGCTGATGTGGGCTGCACCCGTGAGAATCAGCCTGCTCAGCATACGCCCAACCATTGTTTGGTGGGGCACAAAGCTCATCCAGGTGCTCCTGCCTCACCTGGGCGCCAAATTACTCATTCGCATCCGCTTTTGCACAAGGGCTGTTCTCTGGGATCCTGATGGGAGCCAGCCGTACTTTGGATGGGCCTCCCCTGGCCATTAATGCAGCGCCAGATGAAACCCGGAGCCAGACCCAACGGGGGCTTCTTCAGAACCAGCCGCTCGTCTCGCCAACCGCCGACGTAAGAGCCTCCGAAGCCAGGCTCTTCGGGTTGCGCCTTAATCTGCCAAGGGGGGATGATGGGAACTGCAGTCCCATCGCACCTGGAAGGCCCTCCTGGGTGTTCTGGCTGCTGCCTGGTTATCGGTGCTCTTCAGCCCAACAGGCCAGCAGCCCTCGGCTTCCTTCTGGCTCCGGGTTCAGGAACTGGCCAACGCCCGGGGCGACCTCCTCCTCTCTCATCACGGCTTTTCCTTTGGTGGGTCAGCCATGCTCACCACTTCCCCAGCTGGGGTTCAAAGGGCCCTCTGACAAATGTATGGCCTTCCCTTGCAGGTGATTCTGGGGGGGGGCAGGAAATGGCTCTGGGGCTGAGTGGGGGGGGGAATCTGTCCCATCAGGATCCTCCCTTCCAATTAATTGATTGCTCACCTGGACCCACTTCGGGATGCCAGGGGCAGGAAGTGCTTCCCAGCCCCCAAAGGTTCTTCCTGAGGCAAGAGGGCTGGGAGCCCACCTCTTGGGAAAGAACCAGGGAAGCAACGGCCCATCCCTCATTTTCGGAAGTATGAAGTCCAGCCCTTAATTGCAATAAGGAGAGCTGGGCAGGCTGGCCGAGAGCCCCCCCCCCAATGCTCCCATTTATGCCACACTCTCCGTCGCAGAAACCGGGCACAGATGCTCGCCCAAGAAATGGGCAGACTTGGGCTCTGCTTGTCAGGATATGCAGGGCACCTCCTGAACCCTTCGTCAAAAAAGTCTTGAGCTGGTTGCACGAGGACAAGCCTGATCTGTCCAAAACAGAACCTCTTTTTCTGAGTTAAGGGGAGATCCCTGGGTCAACTGTTCATGGCAAAGTCTTCCACAACAATGACACACCCACCTTCTGAGTGCAAACAACACCGCCTGGAACCCGTCCAAAGTAAAGCATGAAGTCACTCGAATGGCTGCTGCCCACAGAACGAAGGAGCGTGACACCGAGGGCCATGCTAGGCGACACGATCCTAGTGCTGTGGATCCCAACCGCCAGGCCAGCCATCGGCCGCTGAGCGCCCAGGAGGAGCCACTGCCCCAAAGGCTGCTAAGTCTCCGCCAGCCACTGGCTGACCACGTGGCGGCCTATCTGGGCATCACTGGAGGAACCACAGTCCTAAGCAACTGGGGGGACGCTTGGGGCACCCTCAGTCCCTTCCCAGGTTTGTCATGGCTCTCGTGAGGTCAGCTAGTGACCCGCAGGGGACGGGCCATCTGCACTGGGCCAGAATTGCAATTCCAAAACCGTTTGGCTCAGGAGATTACGTGACTGGAACAAGCTTTGATTCATGCCCTGAGTGGCTTCCTCTTTCCACCACTTGCAAAGGCACACAAAGCTGGCAGCAGTGCCAACAGGTCCCAAGCGCCCAAGCCAACTGTGGGCAAGAAGCAACAACCGGCCGCTGCCCCAGAGAAAGCCCCTGCCGGGGACGCTCCTCCATGGGGAGGCAGGTTGGGCTCGGGGGCCCACGCCAGGCTGCTTCGGCAGTGTCTGAGCCGACTGCTGTGCCAGGAGAAGGCAGCCTCCCTCTCTGGTGCAAAGGAACAAGGCGGGCAGTCACCCCCTTCCCAACCCCGTCAGCTGCTGGCTGGAAGCCTCTTCGCCCCGGGAGGGTCCTGGCAACCCCTTCGCTGGCCAGACGCAGCTGTCACCGCCTGGAGCCGCTGCACCTCAGCGGCTCCCTTGGCAGAACCAAGGGAGAGGCAGCCCAGTGCTCGTCTCTGCTGTTCCCGGAGACCAGGCGTTTTTCTGATGCTGCGTCCTCCTCCATACCATCAGGGCTCTGGCCCCAGGGAGCCCCTTCAGACCCCAAATGTTAGAAGTGCTCCTGGTCCACAGGAGGAGAAAATGCCTTGCCATCGTTGCCTAGCAAGACCACGGGTGAGCGATCACGCAGCTGAGCTAATGTCTGTTGAATTTCTATTTCATGCACCTTTTAAACCCCCACAAAGAGAAGGGCAACAAAGATGATTAGGGGACTGGAGGCTAAAGCATATCAGGAACGGCTGCTGGAATTGGGTCTGTCTAGTTTAATGAAAAGAAGGACTAGGGGGGACATGATAGCAGTATTCCAATATCTCAGGGGTTGCCACAAAGAAGAGGGAGTCAAGCTATTCTCCAAGGCACCTGAGGGCAGGACAAGAAGTAATGGATGGAAACTCATCAAGGAGAGAAGCAACCTGGAACTAAGGAGAAACTTCCTGACAGTTAGAACAATTAACCAGTGGAACAACCTGCCTCCAGAAGCGGTGAATGCTCCAATACTGGAAGTTTTTAAGAAGAGACTGGACAGCCATTTGTCCGAAATGGTATAGGGTTTCCTGCCTGAGCAGGGGGTTGGACTCGATGACCTCCAAGGTCCCTTCCAACTTTATTATTATTATTAAGTGTTAAAATATCAGGCAAGAATTCAGCAAGACAAAAATGACTTCTTCATCCCAAGCTTTTGCACTCCAAATGCTTTCTACACGGACCAGCCAGCATTCAACAAAGACAAATATTATTCTTCCTTTAACTGGAAGAGACTGGACAGCCATTTGTCTGAAATGGTATAGGGCTTCCTGCCTGAGCAGGGGGGGGTTGGACTAGATGACATCCAAGGTCCCTTCCAACATCATCATCATCATCATTATTATTGTTGTTGTTGTTGTTACAGCAGCCCCTCTAGCAGGCAACCCCCTAAAAGCCCACTCTGGGAGGTGCATTTCCATGGCAGAGAAACGCGATAGCGAAGAAGTCACTGAGTTGAGACTAAAGGCTGGAACCGGATGGAATAAAAGGGACGTTTGGGCTCACTTACCTGCCGAGCTCCTCCCCGATTTCGTACAGGTCCTCGACCTTCTGCTGCTTAAACACGGCCATTCCTGGATTCTGCGCTCTGCCAGCTGGGAAGCGAAGCCAAAGAATAAACCGCCTTTTTAAGCAGCCGCTCATTTCTGCCTTCCTTTGGTTAAACTTCCCTCCAGCCTCTCCGCCAAGACTTTTAAGGCCATGTAGGGCACATCAGGCTCCCATTTAGATTTAATTTCCTGGACTGTTACACGTCATAACAATTCAGTGTCAGAAAAGTGTGGATTGGTACAATAGGGGCATGGTGGCCTGCTTTACGTGGGACCCAAACCTATCTGCACGTGTGCTAACGTCCACGGAGGCTGCCCCACAGCTTGGCCTGGTGGGGCCGGGGTAGAAGCTACAGCTGATATCCGGGAGCAGGAACCCTGGCCCACCCTCGGCACAAGCCCACTTCCTTTCCCAGGGTCTCCCTAATCGGCCCTCGCACCCCTGACCCGGGACAGGCAGAGCCCAGCCCAGGAGAAGCTGCAATGCTTGCAAAGGAAGGAAGGCTGGCCAGACGGGCCCTGGGGGAGCTGCTGGCTGTACAGTGGAAAAGGCCGGAGCCACAAAACAGAATGGGCAGAATCTTTTCCTGGGCACCTCCTGAAGCTTTCTAGTGGGAGAAAAGCTTCTTACTTAGCCTCAGTTTTCCACACTGTAAAATGGGGATAACCTAAGCAGCCTATTTGAAGGAACCTGTCCAAGATGGGGGGAGAGAAGGTGCAGGGCCTCCAAAGGATCAGGTGTTTGTGCCAAGACGATTTTAATCCAGCAAAGCCTCCCCCTGCAGCAGCATAATTGGTGTAGATCCCCTTCCTGAGATCCCGGGCCCCTCGTCCTTTTTCCGACTCAGTTCTGACTGAGCACAACATAACCCCCTTGGTTTAGTTGCCTGCCCCCCCCTCCCCAATTTACCCAGGGGAAGACGGGATGTTCTGATCTGTTGGATCTCTTATCAAAACAGAAAACAGGAAAAAAAAGGTCTCCAGCCAGATTGGAGGACGGCATCCTTTAAACCGCCTTAAAAGGGTTTTTTTGTTCTAATCTCCTTAAAATGTGGCTGATCCACTTTTTGAAGGACCCGGCAGAACACCTGGGATTATCTTTGGCTGAACCGAAATGAAGCTACAAGCAGCAAAAGGCCCACCTAGAGCGAGAGACAAATGAATTGGTGGAGAGAATGTCCTTGTGGCATCCAGCCAGGAACCAAAATGCAATTAAGGCCAAACGAGGAACCGCGGAAGAACTCGGAGCAGTCCTGGGGGGAACCCTTGGCTTAGATGCCCTTTGAAGAGGGTGAAACTCCCCCGAGACAGTTTCAAAGGGATCCAAAAACCCCTCTGGGCCGGGATTCTTTTCCTGAAAACTCTGCTGTCCGGGCACCCGGATTCTCCTTCCGAGACGCAGAAGTGAGAATCTGGTGGGCCCTTCAAGATCAGCCCATTTCACAGACCTTGGCAGGAGATGGCTTCAGCCCACAAAGTCTCTGCCAGACTAAATTAATTAGGGCTCCGGCGGGCAAAAGGCTGTACCAGATCTCTGAGCGGTCTTGCCAATACTTGGGGGATTATGGCAAGTCAAGACATAATGAAATTAATTAACTGCTTCTGAGATCATCTCGGCTTGGGCAGAGCTGCCTGGGCAAGAGAGAGCAGCTCCTTTCTGCCCCTTTGCCAAAAGCCGCCCTTCCCTTTTCGCAGCCACAATTCCCCTTGGGGGGCCCTGGGGAGCCGTCTGGCCCTTCCAAGGGGAGCCCCGGCCGCTTGCCATCAGTCTGCAGGGTGCAAAACCCCGTAACGTCAGGCTGGGAGAGCCTGCAGAACGGAAAGCCCCCAAAGGCTTCCTCTGTTCAGGCACAGGACATCACCAGATCTGGCCACAATTCATGGCTCCAGGATGGCCTGAGTCCAGCCTGTTGTGACCAATTGAAGGGATGGTGGTGACTTAGGCTGAGGTGGGAGCAGAGCACCAGGTGGGAGCAGAGGTTACTCCAAGGGGCTCCGGGGCAGACCGTCTCCCTCCCCCGAAGGGCCAGGGCAAGGCTGTGGCAGCTGGTGCCCATGTGCACCGTTCACACAACACCCTCAACGCACAAGAGTTTTGCATACCAGCAGGTCTTTCTCGGAGGCAGACAAAATGAAACGGAAACAAGCCAAGCGGGAAAGAGACACCTGACAAACTCAACAACCTTCCCTTCCTGGAAAGAAGCGGGGCCGGCCGGCTGCCTCCCCCTCGGAGCGCCCGGCGGGTCAGCCAAGGGCCCCCGGGGGGGGGGAACGACCCCGGGGAGGCCACACGTGGCACGAGGGCCGCTTGCGGCTTTGCCATCTTGCCCAGGTGCGGCCACACCACAGAGGCAGCTACCTGATTTGGGGGGGGGGGCTTCTCTTCTGACCTCTTCAGGAGCCCCCTTGTTCACTCGGCTTCCCGGACAACCCGCCGACTCAGCAGCCCCCCGACTCACCGGGCGTCACGGGAGTCCCACTAACGGAGCTGCATCGCCGGGTGGTGCCCGACCCGCTCTTCACGCGGCGGGGGGAGACCTGGAGAGCGGCCACCCGCTCCGAGGAGCAGCCGAAAGGCGCCTTCGCCTCCGCCCGCCCGGGGGCTCTCCGGGGAGCAGAAGCGGCCCGTCCCCGCCGGGACCCCCGCAGCCCCGCCCGCTCAGCAGCTCGCCCGCCTCGCCATGCTCCGCCGCTCCGCTCCCCGCGCCCGCCCGCCCTGCCGGCGCACCTGCCCACCCCCCGCCCCCGCCGGCCAGTCTACCTGTGCGGCGCTGCGACCCGAGGGCGCCCGGAGCAGCGGCGACTCTCCGGCCACCCAGCACCCAGCACCCGCCCGCCTCCTCCTCCGTCTGCCGGGCCGGTGCGGGGAGGAGCCGCGGGCAGGTCGGGCGTGCGAGGGTCCCGGGCGCCCCCTGCCGCCCCGCCGCGGAAGGCCCTGCCAGGCGCCCCGGGTGGGCGGGTGTAGCCTCAGCGGAGCCTCGGCCGCCTCCCCGCCCGGCCCGCCTCGCCTCGCGGCGGCTCTTCCTCGCAGCCAGGAGGGGGGCCGAAGCGCCCCACGCCCCCTCCGGGCCAGCCCCGTCCGAGCGGATGCAGGGCCCTCCCCGGGATCCCCCGGCTCCCAACCGAGGAGAGCTCGGGAGGAGCCGGGACGGGGGAGGAAGGATGTTGGCTCCCCTCCGGGGCTTATAATAAAGTCAAGCAACTTTTGCAAAAAGTGACATTCTTAGAATTACTCGCAAGAGGCTCGGAGGAGCGGAAAGCTGGACCTGAAATCCCCCGAGAGAAGCAATTTGGTTTAGCGAGTCATTTCTTGTTCTAAATAAAACGTCTTCCTGTTTCAGTCCTGGGGAGGTTATGAATTAGACAGACCTTCTTAAGGCTAAAGAACGGCTCAGTTTGAAACAGCGGAAAGCTGGGGCTGGATCCATCACTCTTTCCTTACTTAATTCAATAGATCAAGCCAGCATTAAACCAGGTTGGTCATCAATCAGAGAAGTGTCCTGACTTGGATCAAGGGGGTTTCCCTCTGGTTCTGGCCAGTTCTAGTCCCTCCCCTTCAGCATGAAGCTAGTTGGGTGGGTCACTTTCTCAGCCCAGCCCACTTCACAGGGTTGTTGTGATGGGGAAAATAGCAGGCATTAGGGTAAGGTATGCCTTGAGTTCTCTCTCTCCCTCCCTCCCTCTCCCTCTCTCTGCTGGATCGCAAAATATCCGGGGTACCACTTGAACACCTTGGGCATTGACAAAATTGCAACAGTCAATTTCAAGGGACTTGGAACCGCTGCCACCCAACACCCACATCCGCCTATGCCGGCTGCTTGGGAAGGACTCAACCAGTGGTCAAAAATGCCAGATCCAGCCTAAATATCTGGCCGAGTGTTGGACTGACCATCATAACAACAGCTGCAAACTGAAATGGAGGAAGGCTTGTAGGTAAAAGGCGCAAACAGGAAAAAGTCTTTTCTTGCCTTAGCCAGAAAATCCCCCCCCAGCTGCCGTTTCCTGCCTTTTGCCTGGACCGCAGCAGCTGGAACCTCTCTTGACCCCCCTGCGCAGGGAGGGGAGAGGCAGCCGGGCCTGTTCTCTTGCCTCAGTGCCCCCAGGATCATTGTTCCCCGATGGGCCCATTGCGCAGGGCAGATGATCTGATGGGGCAGGAAGGAGAGGGAGTGCTCTCAGATGGAGGTCAGACTCAACCGGGCCTCACTGACCACTACAAGGGCATCCGCCCCTCCACACTGGCAAAGGCTGAACCAGGCCAGGGGTGAAGAGCCGGAATCCAAGCAGGAGCTGAAATTCCCCCTGCAGGCCACGTCGGTTCTTCGCCTGCCACGGAAAACAGGACTCACCACCCTCTGCCCCTCCTGGCCTGCGTTGTCGGCCCGCGGGTGCCACCCACTTGTCTGCCAAAGCTGCGGGAGAGAGCAGCCCTCTCTGCTTCCCGGGGCGCAAACAGAAAAGTCCACCCAACGGCAGCTGGTGGTCGTGTGCATTTATTTGTTGTCAGACAAAACCAGACAGGAATGAAGATCAAAAGCCTTTAAAAATCAAAGACAATAAATGGTCCATTTTCAAGAGGTTGCAAAAATTTGGCAAGTGAATTTGGGGGGGTTCTAAACCCCAAAGAGCTCTCAGGATCCCCGACTGCAGTCACCCTATGCGGAAGAGAACCTCCTGCCCTCCCCCCCCCATCTTCTGGAGCCTGTGCCGGGAGTCCCAACTGCTGTGAGCCCTGTGATGGGTCACCCTCCGCAGGATACTGGACCTTCCTCCAGAGGGAAGAGGCCTCTTGGCAGGGGGGGGGGGTCATTCTAGGGCCTCCAGCAAGAAAGGCAGAAAAATGGACTGGATCTCTCTGAAACTTGTGCAAACTGCAAAAGTAGAAAGGGGGGGGGTTACTTTCTGCTTGAATAGACACCATGCATAAAATACTTTGTATATATAGTACATAGCAGAGTTTGGGATTCTTTATAAAAAGAAAGGAAAACTTCATAGCAGGAATTGAGACCTGAAAATTTGGAAATTCAGTGTTTCTCAACTTTGGCGGCTTGAAGAGGGGTGGACGTCAGCGTCCTGAATTCCCCAACCAGCAGAGCAATTCTGAGAGCGGAAGTCCACCCATCTTCAAGCTGCCAAGGGGTGCATTAGGGGGTGTGCATTGCTGTCTCCCTTTCCTCAACTTCCTCTTCAATGTGGACAGTCTGGAAAGCCTCTAGACGATGAAGACATCCAGCCCGTTGGGTTCCATTGCAAGAGAGCGGGAGAGGAACCCTTTCAGCACACAACTTGGGGTACCCCTTGTAGCCCCCCCCTTTCAGAGGAAACCCACCGGACTGGCCAGCACGACATTAACATTAATCCAGGGAGCCAGGGAGGATTCACCCTCCTCCTTTGCCCCCTTATTATAGCCTAGGATTGGCCTACTAGACTAGGATTCAAGTGCAAGGTGTTCAAATGCCCACCCTGGACCTGGATTCTGTCTTTCCCAAAGCGACGCTGGGCTGTGGGGCGCCTTCTTTGCCCCCAAAGTGCCTTGGATCTGGGGGTGAACGGGCAAATCCTCCGGGCCACTGGGGCTCCGAATCGCTTCCCCAAGAAATGCCTCTGGAGGGGCAAGGGGGGGGAGGGGGTTGTTGAAGAAGAAAAGCTGTATGGAAGGAAGGCAGGAAGCCTGAATGGAAGGACTGGATTCTTCTGGGATGAACTGTCCCCTAGCTCCCCAACGGGAACGTTCGGGCTCTCGGGCTCCTCCGTGCAACAACAATGCAAGGACCAGGGAGGCGGGTGCCAGGTCCAGCCGGGGCTGCTGGATGTGGACGGGGCCGGCCATCCTGCAGAGGAATACGGCACCTTTGAGAGGCCAGGGAAAGGGCCACTTTCTTGGTCGCCATGAGACGGGGCCCCGGGCCCAGAAGGAATCCCTGCCGGTGCCTCCAGTCCTCTGCTGCTGCTTCCCCGGGTGGGAAAGCCAAGCGGTGGACCTGCCGAATGTCTTCCAAGCCCCAGAAAAGCTACCGCGACTTGGTTCGTTGTTTTTTTAAGAGCACAAGGGATTTGTCTCCAAAATGGGACGATTTGAAGACCAACAATTTGGTGTAAAACGATGGGCTTTTCAGTATTGCGTCTGGAGGACTTCAGAGGCTCCGAAAAGCAGGAAAACACTCACAGCTCAGCTGCGCAACTGGAAGGAAAGTGCTGGGTACACTGAACTACGATCTAAGCAGGGTCCCCCTCGGTTGTGAAACGCTGGACTTGTAAAAGCTGTCCTCGAATCCCCACGAGGTTCTGCGTTGTGGAAAAGCCCCCCCCCCCCCAAAGGGGTCCTCTGAGGTCCCTTCAGCCGTCTTCCTCATCCTCGCTGATCAGGTCCCTCTTCTCCGGGTGGGTCTCCCGTTCGCGCAGGAAGTCCTCGCGCATGGCCTCCAGCTCCAGCAGCTCCAGGCGCACCTTCTCCAGGTGGACGGCCCTCCGGTTCCTGATCTGGCGCAGGGGGAAGGGGTTGAGGTCCCTGAAGGCGATGCCCGTCAGCTTCCTGGAGGAGGAGGAGGAGGAGGAGGAGGTGGTGGCACCAGAGGCCTCATTGTGGGCCGTCAAAGAGCAGACTCAAATGTGTCACCGCAGGAAAGCGCTAACTTTTCCACCTCTGTGGATCTTTTAATTGAAAGAAACGATCCCTGCAGCTGGAACCCCTGATCAAAAGCTCCAGTGACAGAAATTGGGCTGGGTGTGAGTGACCCTATTTTGCCCTTAATCTCTCCTGGAACCCTATCAAGTTCCTGAGGAAGCCCAGGGCTCAAAACCCCCTTTTGTTTGTCACCATTTACATTGTTTTACTCAATTTTTCTTTCCTCCAATAGAAGATAAAATCAGAAGCTCCTTCTAAGAGCGTCTGACTGATTCCTTTGTGAATGGCAGAGCAAACCAGACGTGCTCACCTGGCGTCCAGGACGGTGCGGGTGAAAGACCGCAGGTACTTGAAGATGGACGTCGAGTCCAGCAGCTTTAAGATCTCCTCCTCCTTATACTTGAAGAGGGCCAGAGCAAACCGGAAGATCACCTGAGCACCCAAGAAGCTTTGGGTCACAAAAGGGAGCGAGCCCCCCCGGAGGGTTCCCCTCCCAACCCCCGAAGATCCCGGGGACTCCACTCGGGGGCCTACCTTTGGTCCCTCATAGAGAAAGGAATCCCATATTTTGAAGAGAACGTCGCTGACCACGCTGTCCACGAAGACGATCAAGAACCAGTTGAAGGTGATGAGCGAGAAGTCCACCCGGTGCTGTTCAAAATGTGCGAGCAGCCGGGGCAGCTTCTCGTTCATCAGGTCCTTGAACACGCGTTGGTCCACCTGGAGGAGGAGGAGGAGGAGGAGGAGGAGGAGAAGAACAGCCTTGGAACGCAGCCCTCCAGGGGAGGGGATTTCAGAAGGATCCTGAAGGCCTCCCTCCCTCCCTCCTGGGCCATTCGTCTCCAAGGCTTTCCCCAGATTGTTCAGGGGGGGCCCCCACTTCTTCTCCAACTTGCCCCCATCTCAAAGAGCCGCAAGGCCTGGCCTCCAGCTCCCGCAAGGGCTCCTGAGCACTCTTCCCAGACATACCTGAGAGCCAAGCAAGGTTTTCGTGTAATAGTCCCGCGGCATGAAGACCTCCACGATGGTCACCAGGCACCAGAAGGCATCTTCCTGCTCCAGGTAGAGGAGAGCAATGGCTGCCAGTCTGGAAAAGAGACCACATCGGGAGTGGCGCTTCCCACACAGTCGCGGAGTCATTCCAGGTGACCCCAGCAAAAGACTCGACGCCCAGGCGCCCGCAAGGCCCCAGAAAAAGGGTTCAAAAAGGGAAGAAGGAAATGGCGGCTTAGTGCCTCTTGCTCGCTCCCCCCCTTGCCCTCCAAGGAAAAGCTCTTCCACACAGCAGGTCAGTTTTTCAGGCAGAAACGCAACCGGACGAGCGACTTTCTACTTCGTGGCAAGGCGACGTGAGCAGAATTTGGCAAATCTGAAAATGCAGCTCTCCCTCCCCACCTTTACAGCCTGAGAAACTAGGGACGGTCCCTCCTGAGCCGCCTGCTGGGCCCCCCAGGCAGCTGTGGGCCCCCCTGCCAAGGCTGCGTCTCTTCATCTCCCAAGGTCATTCAGACCACCATAAGCCGGGCTACCTTCACGGAGCCGGGGGGCAGAAGCCAGAGCCAGCCCCCGCAAGCAGCAGCAGCTTTTTGAAACCTCTTTCATTTCCTCCTGGGGCCTATGAAGCACGGAGCGCCACCCTAAAGTGCCTGCTGGCGCAGAGCCGGGCAAGCGAGACATACCTGCTCTCTCACGCAGCCGAGGGGTGCAGGTCTTCCTCTCCTGGGAAGGAGAAACAGAGAGGGGGACCCATTCCTGAACAGCCTGCCTCCTACCAAGAGTGGACTTTGGAGAAGGAAGGAGCAAAACAAGGAAGGGGGGGAAAGAGAGTGCACAGCCCCGAGAGCGAAGGAAGCACGAGGGAGGAACTCGGGTGGGGTGGAGAGAAACGTGGACAGGTCACCCGGACCCCATTCCCCTCACATCCCACCACAGTACAGCCGTCTTCCTGGCACTGCCATCTTCTCTGCTTCTTGACCTGGCTGGCCTGGAAGGGCTGCGTACCTGTTGAGCCCCTGGCAATAGCCGATGTCCGGGTTCCGCCACGAAAAAGCCAGCAAGACGTTCCGCAGCTTCTGGATGCCCTCGGAGGCGGGCGAGGAGTAGTGCTTGTTGTTGGGCAGGGTCCGCAGGAGGTCCAGCTCGATCTGCTTGGAGGCCGGGTTCTGCTTCTTCAGCGCGTTCTGCAGCAGGCTCTGGAAGTAGCCGGGGGGGCTGCTCTCCTTGAACTTCTTCACGTGGAGGCCGACGCACCACTTCCAGATCTGGCAACGGTGCTCGTGGGGGACCCCGCCCCGGATGAGGCTCTTCAGCTCCACCGACCGGACCATCTCCCTGTTCGCGGTGGCGGCCAGGAAGTTCTCCCACTTCACGCCCGTGGACATCTCCTGGTGCTCCGTGAGGGACAAGGACTTCAGGTCCAGAGCCCGCACCTTCGCCACCAGCCTCTCCTCCTCCTCCTCGTCCTCCGGGACCGTCTGGAACCCGTACACGTCGTACTCACTGGAAAGAAGAGGGAGCCGGTCACTTGCCAGAACCACCAGAGGCAGGACAACTTTCCAGGAAAGTCACCAAAGCCGCCGCTGGCATCCAGGGTTAGAAAAGGCACCAGGCTTGTCCACCCCGGTTAGTTAGGCGGAATTCCAATCCTTTGGCTGCATAAAGCTAGATGTGAAGCTCAGCTCCACCCCTGTCCAGTGCGGGAAAGGGCGCTGCTGCCGGCTTGAGAAGCGCCCAGGAGTCATGCCTGAGAGTGGCCAGCAGCCATTCTGGCCATCCTCACATGCTGAAGGCCGAGATATGGGGAGAGCCGCTGTCTGGGCCCACGTCCCCCTCCCTGAGCCACTCCCGTGGGGTGACCCCAAGCCGAGGGTCAGACGGAGGCTCACCTGACCATGTGGGGCTTGAAGTAAGCCTGTGCGGGCTGCTCACCGCTGTCCACCTTCAGGGCATCTTCCAGGAGCTGGGCCACCAGGTCGCTGTCGGGGTTCGGCTCCTCCGAGCACACCGGCGTCTTCCTCTCCTGCAGCAGAACCAGGTACCTGCTCTCCACCTGGCACATTTGGGCTTCCAGGCTGGTGTGCTGCGTGGGGGAGACCGAGAGGGGGGCTGAGGCGGGAAGCAGCGCCAGGCGGCCCGAACCTCTGGCCCAGCCCTGCTCTGCCCCCCACCCCAGCAACGTGGCGGCCCCTAAACCACCACAAAGAGAGCAACGTGGCCTGTGGTCAGCCAGCCTCTCTTGGGGAGGCAGAAAAACCGGTCAGCTT
Source organism: Azemiops feae (assembly GCA_023970755.1). Taxonomy (NCBI): domain Eukaryota; kingdom Metazoa; phylum Chordata; class Lepidosauria; order Squamata; family Viperidae; genus Azemiops; species Azemiops feae. The sequence continues at coordinate 574,321 of JALGBA010004240.1, read as the reverse complement.
GGAAAGCGATCTCTGGTCTCTCCCCCACAGAATGGGTCACCTGTCCGTGGCTCTGACCCCTTCGGAGGGCCTGAAAGTGGGGGAGGTTTCACCGCCATCTGCCCCTTTGGCTGACCTTCGCCATCAGCTCCTTCTCCCTGTTCTCGGCATTCCTTCGCAAAGCAGAAAGTTCCAGGATCTCTTTATTGAGGAATTTGTTCTGGGTTTTGTAACCCTGCAGGCTGTCCTGTCAACAAAGAGCGTTGGGAGACTCACGCAGGGCGGGGTGTTTTGAAAGAGGGAGGCGGGGGGGGGCAGGGAAGGGGAAAGGTGGCACTGCAAAGGGTTTGGCCCCCTGGCCAAAGCAAGTCTGCATGATGTGCAGCTCAGCACCTCATATGAGCAGCGAGTGAACGGCTTGGTACGACACGGGGACGTAGCCAACTGTGGCTTGTCTAAGGAATTGTGTTTAATAAAACCACACCTGCACAACGCAAGCACCCAAATATTCCCATCTCTCTTGCGCAAGGCCTGCCTTCTGCTTGCTGAAAGTGGCCAAACTAACAGGCTGCAGCTGCTTAAATCAGCCCCACATTTTCTCTTCCCTCCGATGGTTCACACTCTCCTCATCCAAGCCATCCTCCAGATGGGTTGGTGGCCTCTGGGGGGACGGCGAACACCCCGAGTCACCCAGGCCACAAGGAGGCAAGCGTGGTCCTTACCTTCAGCTTGCTGAGCTCCTGCTGCTCCTTGCTGAAGGGGGGGGAGGCGTCGGCGGGGGGGCCTCCGCTTTGCCAGGACGACTCGCATTCGCTCAGCTCCCTGGAGAGCTTCATGATCACCTCGTCCTTCGCCTGGATGGTCTCCATCAGCATGTCCAGCTGCTCGCCCAGCTCCCCCAACGTGGACTTCAGGCTGGCCACCTCTTGCTGCAGGCGCTCCTTGTCCAGGTTCAGCTTCTCCAGCTGGTGGTTGAGGCCCCAAATCTGGCGGTCTTTCTGGTGAAGCAGCTCCAAGTGGCCCTTGGCGCTCCCGTCGCAGAGGGGCCCCGCGAGGTACCGGTCATACTGGGAGGATCGGACCGTCTGCTGCAGGAGCCGCACCAGTTCCTGGGAGGAAGCGAGAAGGCTGGTGGGGGAGGGGGAGACCAGCAGGCCATTTCGGAAAGGGGAGGGGGGGAGGGGAATTCGCAGAGGCCACTGTGCTGCATTAGACATGCTGCTGTTGGTGGTCTGAGCCCCCTCACCCCCCGCGGGACACACACGCCTGGTCCCCCCCACCCCCTGGCATAAAGCGCCTCCTGTTTCCACCCCAAGTGCCCCCTCAGTTCCTGGAAACGGACAAGGCAGGAAATGCCTCCCTGTGTGTCCCTTTCTCATGCAACTGAGGGGTCACCGGGCCCTTCTAGGACCCGCCTCCCATCCTGGGGATCCCCTGCCACACTTTTCCTCCAAGGCTGCTGCTGCTTGTTTAAAGAGAGAGCTGGGTGATCTCGTGGTTCAGGCTCCAGACTAGGAGTGGGGAGAACAAGATTCTGTGGGAACTAGCTCCAGAGAGTCCTGGGGCCGCCCTCTCTCCCTCCCTCAGCTCCAGCCAGCAACACGCTCTGCAACCAATGCTGGGGGAGCCCATCCCGTCGCACTTTGCACCGAGCGCAGGGAGCGGCTGCGGAAACGAGCAGCGGAGACGGTTCTCTGCCACCCCACCGGAAGGGCTTTCCTGCCCCTCGGGCCCCAGAAGGAAATGAGGGAGGAAGCGCGAGAGCCAGCTTCCTGGAAGGCAGCCAGGCCTGGATGACGGGCAAGCAGGTGAGCCCCCCCCCGATCCATGCGCCATCCTGTCCTTCCCCACCACTGCAGGTGGCCAAAGCCGCCCCCACCTTCACGCCTGCCTACCTTCTGGCTGGCCAGCTCCGTCTTCAGCTGCTCCAGGTCCTCCTGCTGGCTCTGCAGCTTCAGCTGCATCTCTGCGGCCGGCTGGCCACTGCTCCACTCCCGAGGGGGGACCTCCTGGCTGCCTCGGCCTTTGCTGGCAGCCATGCTGTCCTTCAAGGGACGCCTGGCCTTGTGCGGGAGGCGGCCAAAGTCAAAGGGGAAGCTTGAGCCGGTCCCACCTGCGGCATTGGGGGGTGGGGAGACGGGGGGGGGGAGAAGGTTGGCCGGTTCAGCAATACGGAGAGCCCCTGGCCAAATTCAGAGACCCCCCGAGCCGTCCATCCCTCCAAGGAGACGGAGAAGCCTCCTTCTCCTTAGCAAACCAGGCATCGAAGTTAACAGCCAGGCTGCTGTTCTGAGCACTGACCCCAAACTTCCCAGGAGAGATGGGAGGAAACTGGAGGGTCTCCAATGCAATAGCCAATAAGAATGGGTGTGGGGGGGTGTCACTTGTTGCAGCCACCGCTTCCCCAATCTGGCCCTTCCAACTCCAAGGGAACAAAGATTCTTGGGGTGACCAGAAGCCAACACCCTTGGGGATCTCCGCTCAGAAAAGGGAGCAAAGCGACCCCCCCCCAAAGTCTGCAGAGCCAGAATGATTCTGCCAGAGCAGAAAAGGGGTGTGGGGGGGGGGGGGAGCAACGGGCACCTCTGCTGGTCTCGGCTGCCAGCCTTCGCTTTTCTTCCTGAGCCGCTGATTCCTGCAGATCCTTTGGGGTGGGGTCCAGCATTTCCCATTCTTCTGTGTAAAAAACACTCCTGCGGTTTTCCCCACTTCCTTTTCCGGTTCTCAAGGAAGACACAGAATTTCTGCAAAGCATAGAAGTTTCAAAATGGTCGGGAGGGCAAAGAAAAATTGGCTGGTTTTTAAAAAAACAAAAATAAAACTCACAGAGCTGCAGAAGCCAAGGAGCCGGCAGCTTTGCTCAGTGCCAAACATGCCTTGAAGCAGAGGCTTCCCAACCATCAAACACAAGAACATCTGGACTCACCTGCTGTTCACCCTCCCGCCTCTCTGGGCTAAACCACAGACAGCAGGCAGGAAACGGTGCAAGCCTGGGCCTCCGACGGCCGGCTGTCTATGGTCAAGCTGCGGCCACTCGGCTGCTGGCTGCTGGCCTTCTAGAGCGTCAAATTTCCACTCACCACCAATGGGGGCAGGTGAGGAAGTAAGCCAAGATAGGGACCCCAATGAAAAGAGGGCTTTTAAAAGGACAAATGGCCAGCCCTGGCCAGCCGGTGACTTTTTCCTGCCTTGCTCCAAAGCAGTTCGATTTCTGTCCCACTGAGAAACCACGCATTTTCCCCAGGAAGCCCCTGAAGCACAAGGGCTCTGTTCCCCCTTTGTCCCACGTTCTCTGTTCCTTCCCAAGAGGAAGCGGGTTCAACGTGGCTGCCCCAAGCCACGAGGAAGGCCCGGTTGCAAAATCCAGCCTCACAGGAGGGTTTACTGCCGGGCAGGTTGTGAGAAGGATCAGCAAAAGAGGGAAGCTCGTGGCAGGCAGATGCCCGACAGGGAAAGTACAAAAAGGCACGCTTTGCGGGGGGCGGGGGGGGGGTAGGAAACGCCTCTCCCTTTGCAGCTGCTGTCCATTTGCCGGGCGCCTGCAGCAGCAACTGTGGCCGCAGACGGCTGGGCTGCTTTTCCAGGCAGAAACTCGGGCAGCGCGAGGAGGAACTCAGGCCTCACACGGGAAGTAGAATCTGACTCACGAATGTTGGCCACGAGGGCCCGATCCTTTCTCAAGCCCTGCCAGGCCACCTCGCAGGCTGCCTGCCTGCCTTCCCCAGCTGTAGCCGGTTGGAGGCCGGGCAGCAGCGGCAGAAGCTGAGTCCTCCAGCATCTGGCATGAGGACGGGCAGCTTCTGCGGGGCAGAGAGGCCCCAGCTTTCCCCAGGGCAAGTGCAGAGCCAATGGGGATTGGGGGCTTTTGTAAAGGTGCCACAAGGGGGCCCCTGGCCAAGTGGCTGGATTTGGGGGTTGCCATTTCAGAGGCTTTTGATGGCTGTAGAGCTCAAATGGGAGCAGCTCGCCTGCCAGAGGCCCCCTCCGCCCAGGCCACGCTTATTTTCGGAAAAGGTCATTTGGCCACCACATTTTGAACGTCCTCATCACCCTCTCCTGGATGGCGGGGGCTGCTGTCCAGTGAGGCGCTTTGAGGGCGAGAGCGTAACAGAGCCGCCCTTGCGCTTCACAGGTCTTCTCCAGGGGAGCGAGTTCAGAACACGCTGCACCAGCTGGGGGGATCTGGCTGCTGGAAGCCACTTCCAAAAGTCTGCTCGCTTCAGCGCCGCCAGCCTGAAGTCCACACTGGCCCCCGGAAAAGAGCAGCAGTCACGGCCGAGCCAGCTCCCCAGCCCGCCTCTGCCAGGACTCACCTGATCTCGGTGCCCAGCTGCCTCAAGGAGAAGTTGATGGGGCCGGGGTGGCCCGGGGCGGGCAGGCAGGCGGCTTGCTCCCCCACCAGCTCCGTGGGGGCAATCTCAACGGCAAGGACGTTGCGGGCGTTCTCCGCCGAAGCATTTGCGGGCAGCACCGTGCAATCTAAGGAAGAGCAACCCCACCGGTTACCTGCCAACCGACTTCCACCCCGAGGCTTGCAGGAAACAGCCACAAGAGGCTCGGCGTGTCACGATGGAGGCCTCGAGGGGAGCAGTCGAGCCCGCTGATCCCTCGGCCCTTCGAGGACCGTCGCGGGAAACGCAGGAGGTGCCTTCATCAGCCGCCTCGGTCACACTTCCTCTCTGCTCCAAGCTCCCCACAGGAGCAGCGCTGGCAGCACACGCCCAGCTGGGCAAAGCCCTTCCTGCTGCTACCGGTCCCGTGCAACGGTCGATGCCTTCTGCCCTGGAGAGCAGCGTGGCCACCACCACAGTTCCTCTCTGGTGCAGCCAGGAGGGCCCGGGAGGAAGGGGCGGCTCCTTCCTGGGTGCTCCCTGACGGAGGCTTTGCCCGCCCGCCCCAGACTTTCCCCAGCCTGTCCGCCCGCACAGTGGCCATGCCAGGCTCGGCTTCTCTGCTCACTGGGGAGAAGCTGGGTGGGCGGCCCTGAAGTGACTTCCTGCAACTTTGCACAGGCTTCCCCAGAAGAAACCACAGCCAGCCAGAAGGGCAGGCCCAGCTCTTCCGCTGCAGCAGCAGCAGCTCTGCGGAGGGAGGAGATGGACAGTTGCTGGCTCTTCTGGCCTGGCAGAGACCACGTCTGCGGATTTGCCCTTCGCTCCTCGAGGACGGAAAGTGCCAGGCAAGCCTCCCCCCTTTAGCCGACTTCTCTCTTCCAGACCACCACCACTCTGGAGCTGCAAGCCCTGCCCGCTGCGGGGCAGCGACAACAGGAGACGGAGACACACAAACACACACACATACACTCCATCACCCTCAGAAACAGCCATCTAATCAGAGCAACCCAGCAAATGCCAATCAAACAATGGTTCTCTTACTCACAAGGGTGCCACAAGTTGCATTTACTGCCCACCTCTTTAAAAACATGGCTGTTAAAAAGGGGGAAACCTTGAATGATGTTATTGTTGCAAGTGGATACTCAACAGAACATATGCATGTAAACACAACTGTCCCATGTATATGTTTTTTTAAAAAGTCAATATTTGGTATAAGGATTCAGTTTAACAAAACAGCTGAATACAATTCTTGAACTTAAAAATCCAACAAAACGAAAATAAAATAAAAAGCTGGCTGTTTTGTGTGTGTGGAGCACGCACAGGCATACATACACAAACCACAATTTCCAATATGTATTATCTTTAAAGTAACAGTTTTAAATAAATACTTCCTGTCGGGGAGAAGAGGAAAAAATAATCACCAAATCAAGGAAACCAGCTTCTTGTGATGGGGGGGGGGGGAATGTGCTGAGGTGGCTTTCACAGGGCCTTGTTTGGCTTGTGAACAGGTCTGTGAACAATCACTGGCTGGGAATGCTGGGGGTTGTAGTCCAGGAGAGGAAGACCAGCTGGACCTGATTTTGTAGGAATCCCCGGGGTTAAGAGCGACACGTGGCACCTGGCCCGCATGACAGGAGCCTTTTCTCCCTCCTATCCGGGCCCCAAACGTGGACCACGAAGCCAGCGGGAAGGCAACACGCTACCACGTGGAGCTTGCAGCAGTGACCTCATTTGCCAAGCCATTTCCTGCACTGTCCACTTGCAGGGGCCCCAGTGCTCAGCCCCCCGGAAGAGATGGCCTCGCTTACCAGGACTGTCCTTGGCCACCAGTCCCCTGGAGCACCCGGCAGGGGTGGGCGACGTCCGGCTGTACCGCTTGGCAGCGTCAAGGCTGTGGCAATACTCCCACCTCTTCTGCTGGAGCTCCTGCAGCCAGTACATCATGTCCTGGTGCGTAGCAGCCTGTGGTGGAGAGAAGCCGAGCCCGGCCAGTTACAGACCTCCAGGAGGAAGAAGAGTGGATCTGAGCAAGAGCAGCCGGTCAGCTGGCTGAGAGGCGGCTTTCCAATCCGCTGGATAAACACAGACCAGCCCAGGAGGGCAGCCATCGCCTGGCTTTGCACAGAGGCCATCTAGTCTGACCCATGACCCAGGACAGAATCCTACCACCGCATGGGCCAATCACTCAGTTTCCAGTATTATGGTGAAGATTTGCTTCCCCTGTTGGACACCTGCCACTCTTTAAGATGTTGGGGACTTCAACAAAAGAATTTTGCTCCAGGAAAGGAGTCAAGGTGTCTCTCGGACACCTGCATTGATCTGGCCGTTTCCCACAACTGGCATTGTGGATGTGGCCTGGATGACCTCTGGGACTTCAGGAGGCCCACGGCCACCAGGCAGTTGCTGCTGGAGTGGGTATCTCTCGGAGCTCCCGGGGGCCAGCAAGTCGCTCCTAGCAGCCGCAGGCAGGTGCTGACAGCCGGGAAGCTGGCGGCCTCGTGAGGGGGGGGGGGACGGACGGCTTTGATGCTTGAGCCCTTTCCGCCCCCATCAGCCCCGGCCCTCCCTGCGGAGCGGCCCAGCCAGAGAGCGCAGCGGCTGCCCTGCCCGGGTCTTGCGGTGCAGCTGCATCCAGGAGGGCTGCGCAAAGCCCGCTGGCGAAGAGGCCGCCCTCCACAGCCGGCCGCGTTCCTCGGGTGGGCAGAAGGGGAGCGACCGTCCCACGGGCAGGAAGCCCGGGGCCTCCTCTGGCTCCCGAGAGGAAGGGCTCTGCGGGTGGGAGCCGGCCGGGGGGCATTTGCAGAGGGCCGCGGGCAAAAGGCGCGCAGGAGACCCCCACAATCCCCGCCCGGGAAGGCCCGAAGGCGCCGGGCTCGCTCTGCGGGGCCGGCCACAGAAAGGCACGTCGGGCAGGAGCCGCGGGAAGCGGCCCGGCTGCCCCGCGGAGGAGCCGCTTCCCTCCCTCCCCGGCGCTCACCCGCAGGACGGCCACGTCGCCGCCGGGGCCGCGCACCTCGAAGGCGGTGCCAGGCGCGCCGTCCTCCTCCGCGCGTCGCTCCTCCTCGGCCGGCTGCGGCTGCTGTCCTGGGCCCGGGCCGGGCGCGGGCGGGTCGTGGAGGCGGAAGGCGGCCCGGGCGAGCTCCAGGCGGCCCAGCGGCTGCGCCTCCCGCGGGCCCTTGTAGTAGCAGAGCGCGCAACGCCGCGCGTCGAAGGCGAACCAGCGGCTACGGAAGGCCCGCAGCGGCCCCTTCCCGGAGAGCTTCTGCAGGTAGCCGCACAGCCGCGGGCCGCCCGCCGCCGCCGCCTCCTCCTCCTCCGCCGGCATCGCGCCCGCCGCCGCCCCGCTCACTCCGCCCGCCCCAGCCCTTCCGGCTCAGCCCCGCGAGGAGGAGCCGCCGAGCGCTGCCGCCCTCTGCACGCGCTCAGGGGCGCCCTCGCCTCGGAGAAGCCCCCGCGGTGGCGGAAGAACGGCGGGTGCGGAGCGTTAAACGTTTCACTTTTATTCAGCGCTTAAAAAATTCTTCCAACAAGAGTTCAGACCAAACGCCCCGGCCGGGGAATCCACTGGCGGTTCATACACGAGCAGCACTGGGGAATCGCACGGAGGTTTACAGCAAAAACACCCTCGAGAACTATAAATGTCGCTATCTATCCCCCCCCCTCCCCAATATTTCCTTTTTACTATTAAAAATTTTACACTTATCAAGCAATCGTTGAGCCCTTATTTATAAAAGTCTGCTGGGCTTCTTGCCAATCTTGTGGGTCTCGTTAAGCAGCCAAAATTTACATAAATATAGACATTATATTTGCTCTCAAAAAGACATTTAAGAAATACCTGGAGAAATTTACTCATCGTGATTATTGTGGATGAATTCAATTTTTTTTTTTTTTTAAAATTTGCCTTTCCAACAGAGGAAAGATTCAGCATGATGCCCAGCTAATCCCGTCGGCCACCTCCTCAGCCAGCCAGTCCCTTGAGCAAGCCAGAACAGGGGCTGTCCAGGAACCCTCCCTGGGCTACCCAGGGCCTCCTGCAAGGCTCCCAGCCTGGAGCCCGGCCACACCGTCTGCTTCCCAGGCTGGCAGTAGAAGGAAGGAAGGAAGGGGTGCCCACCTTCTCATCAGAGATGGGACCCTCCTGGGGCTTGGCATGCCCTGGAAAGGACAAAATGCAACTATTCCCCCCCCCAACAGGAATTGGGGATTCTGGGAAGTCCCAGCAGGCTGCCCCAAGGCTGACCGAGCCCCAGCTTTCCCTCCCCATCCCTGCATCCATTCCCGAATGACCATTCCCCCTCCCAAGCAATGCCAGAGAAAGGGAGACTCGCTGGCCAGAGGACTGCCCAGGCTGCCGGCTCACGAGCAGCCCTGCCAGCGCCAGATGTGGGCAGGGAGGGTTCCCCAGACAGCTGGCCGAGTGGGGATGAGGAAGACATCCTTCCTGGTCAATCTTTGGTTGCGAGGAAGGGGCTTCGGTCACATCCTCCACGGGCAATCAGTGTGCGCAAGGAAGGGGGTCTTGGGGGCCGGCCAGGGCTGCAACATCTCTGCAATGAAATGAGAAGCACACCTGAGCAACGTTCCTCCCCTCAGGTGAGCCACCGCGTTTGCATGGATTCACAGCCATTGTATCGGAGCCAGGGCCTTCCAGACGAGATCCAATTAAACAAGCATGCTTGAATGTCAGAATATGTCCACAGCCGTGTAGGCCTGATTAGGGCTGGCTGCCCAAGGCAACGCGAGGACAGCCCTTATAATGCAGGAAACGGATGGAATCCAAGCTAAACATTTTGCTTTTAGGGAAAGGGCTAAACCTCTATTTCTTCAATGCCCCCACCCCAGGTAAACACTTGGAGAAGGGGCTGAATTGTCACTGACTGGATCTGGTTCTGGTGCAGACTTTCCATTACAATATCCTACATTTTGCCCACTTAGCTCACATCTGCACGAGGTCAACATTCTGAGGAAAAACATTGCAAGATTCTCCACCGTCAGATGTTAATAAAACCAAGATGTTACCTTGAGAAAGAGGTGTAAGGAAGTGAGGGGTGTGATTTGTGAAAATGCCACTTTGCTTAAAAGATTTGTACAAAAAACACCTGGGCTCCAGGCGAAGGCAGAGCCAACAGCTTCCTGTAGAGAAACCCCCGGACAAGCCATTTTGGGGAGAGGTCCAAGCCTCACGGCATTCGGAAGGAAAAACCCTCCGTTTGCCTGCCTTCCTGGGTCCCGGTCAGTGGGACCCTCAAAGGCCCAACGGGGCTGGGCGAGAGCCTGGGGGTTCCAACCCAAGAGAGATTTTAGCCGTTTAAGGGGGTCCCAGTACCTGTTGCTGGCTGGATCCTCGAAGTGGAGGAGGCAGGAGTCCTCTGGGACAGCCGAGAGGAGGAGACTCTCTCAGCCCGGAGACGCGGACGGCAGGGTCACGCTCTGGCTGGGGCAGGGGGGGCTGCCTTGGGGGGGCATGGCTGGAGGCCTTGGCCACACCTGCAACCCAGGTCCTGCTTGGGAAGAGACCGGCCTCCTCCGGCCACTGAGCTGGAGGCAGGGATCAGCTGAGGCGCCCATGAAGGGGAGGCAGGGCATCTGAGGAGGGGGATGCGAGAGCTGCAGGGAAGCCAGTGGCACTGGAGCCAGAGGGCACGAGGCCGGCAGAGGGCACCTGGGCTGGAAGAGGAGGAGTCCTGATACGCAGAGGCGTTCAGAAGATCAAAACGTAGGGGAATTGGGGGGAAGCGGGGAGAGGCGCCGAGCAAGAGTGGGGTTCACAGGCCCTGTGGAAGTGCAAGTGGGCGACAGCTGCAGCCTCCCCAAAGAGACATTCTTGCACCCACTCCTAAGACCTTCAAGGCTGGCAGGTGTTGGGGTGAAAGCCGAAGGAGCAGTAATGGGTGCAGAGCCGCTGGCCGTAGGGCAAAAACCTGGCCCAGGGGAGGCTGCGGTGGGTGGCACTTCCCTGCCTGGCTGGTGCCCACTTGCCACCCGCAAACCGCCTCAGTCTTGCTCAAGCGAAGCAAGCTGGACTCTGGAGTCTCTCCCGTCGGCTCAGGAGGCCGGATCTTTTGGCACGCCGACATTTATGGCACTGCAGGGTGTCCCCTTGATTGGAGGAAGCCCAATTCCAAAGTCCAGGGAGGGAGCTGAGATCCGTAGGGCATGGCCATCGTGCTGCCCGGCTCCCCTTCCAAAGGGCTTGTCTGGCCACGCCCAGCGTCTCTTATTTACACTAAATGACCCACAGCTGCTCGGCCCAGAGGGCAAGAGTCCATCCCGCTGGAGCAAAGGGAGGAGGGCGGTTTGCTCCCTGGCTGCTGGACCTGCAAGCTCCAGGCCCCTCACTTCATCTGCTGGATCTGTTTCTGCAGCTCCTCCTTGTCCAGTTTCATTTTTGATTCCAGGACCTGCTGCAGGGATCCGATGCTCTCGTAGATGGTGCTGAGTCCTGGCAGGGGGGGAATAGGGACAGCTGGGCCACCCTTTTCCCAAGAGGATTCCCCCCCCCCCGCCTTTGCCCATACAGAAACTACCGGAAGGAAGGAAGGAGGAAAAGGAGGAGGGAGGGGGAGGGAGGGGAGGGAGGGAGGGAGGGAGGAAGGAGGAAGGAAGGAAGGGAAGGAAGGAAGGAAGGAAGGAAGGAAGGGAGGAAGGAAGGAAGGAGGGACGGATGAAGGGAGGAGGGAGGGAGGGAGGGAGGGAGGGAGGGAGGGAGGAACAGCCAACGGGAGATGCTCTGGCAACGTAACTTAGGGGGAGCCTGCCCCCTTACCCTCTGCCACCCCCTCCCCCAAGAGTCCTGCCGGACACCTGTGGCTGGCTGGGTGTCCCCCAGATGGCCTTACCAGCGCTAACCTCTGCTTTGACTTCCTTGATGTCCTCAGTGAAATCGGACTGGAGTTTGCTGAGCTGGACACTCATCCTGTCCTCGGCCTGCTTGGCCTCCGGCTCCGGGGCTGAACATTTCTGCCCGGCTTCCATTTTCTGCAGCTTCCTGTGGATCTCGCTCAGTTGCATCTCCAGAGCCCGGCTGTCCACTTCCTGTGGCCAAAGCAGGGAGAGCAACAACTACAGTCCAGCTGCCCTATGTTGAGGGTCTTCTGAGCCCCAGGAGCGTTTGCCTCCCCTGGGCAGAGGGGGAGGCCTCTTCTCCCCAGGGGAAACGGCTCCTTCCCGGCAGCTCCGAGGGGAACCTCAAGTCCTTCAAGGGATGAAGGAGCGGCAGTCGGTCAGCCTAAGGAGATGTGTTTACATTTCGGTCTACGGAGTGAGGCCTTCCCCACAAACCTCGGTTAAAACAAGCCAGGGCCTTGTGAAGCCCGTTTGCCACCTGGCTGCCTGTGTGTGTGGTGTGCAGCTCTGGGGACTGGGGGTGCTTCTCAGGGCCCCTCAGGACCAGAAACGTACACTTTTCTCCTTGACGGCAAGGAAAAGCTGGTCTATCTTCTCCAGGAACTTCTTCTCGAAGCGGCCCTGCTCCTGCTCCATCTGGCTGCGGGCAGAGGAGATCTGGCTGGTGAGCTGGTCGATGGCGTCCTGCAACCTGGCGGGGCAGAAAGAATCAGCCACCCCCCCCAAATAGCGGCAGCGAGAGACGGCTCGGGCCTTTCGCACAGTCAATACGAAACTCTTGGGTAGGTGGGAAATGGCTCCCTCCCCCAGTAGACCTCTAAGGGCGCTTTCCAGGGCAGTGCAGGGTGTGGCCCTACAACAACTGGTGGGGAAAACTGGCTGGATCCTTGGGGGGGGGGTGGAGGAACCTACTTGGTCTCCAGAAGATGGAGCTGCTGATTGCTCTCTTTGTAGGCCAGCTTGAGCTTTGCGTCTTGTTGCATCACAGATTGTTCGATTCTGCTCAAAAGATGGGAAATCTGGCAGGGAGGGAAGAGTCAAATTATGGCTTCTTCCACACGTAATTCCGGTTTGCAAAGAAGTCGACAACTCTCGGCTGGCTGGACCTGACCCAAGCTAGGGGGAAAAGCCCTAGATTCTCCAAGCCATTTTGAAAAGGGTTGCTTTTTAAGCCATCCACACTGTGGGGGCTGTTTCCATGGAGGGGGGGGGGCAGCATTTGGTGGTGTGGTCTCTTCTCTGCCAGGAGGGCACGGCTTTTTTCTCGAGGGCGTTTTTCTCGAGCTACCAGCTCCAGGTCCCATGACCCCCAGCCAGGATGGAGAGGCCTGCCAACGCCTTGGGAGCGCTTGGGGAGGGGACGGCTCCCCCTGTGCCCACCTGCAGCAGGGCATCGGTCCTTCTTGCTCGCTCTCTGCTAGAGCCCCAGAAGAACAAGGAGAGGGAAGCACTGACCACCTGCCGTCTCATTGCCCCCCCCCCACCCGCCCCAACCTCGCCCAGGGCTTCTCTCAGCAGAGGCTGCCCCAGAGGGATGGGGGAATCCAGGAGAAGCATCACTCAGCCAGCCCCAAGGCAACCTCCACCGAATCTGAACTGGGAAGATTCCCAAAATAGATGCCGGGAGCGCCCTCCGTCCTTCGTCAGAGGTTGGACAGCCGTTTTCCTGACAAGGGGAAGCCACAGATGGGCAAATCGGAGGGGCCGGAACGGCACGGGATCCCCTTCCCCACTGACTCATGCGGACCAGGGGCTGCTGACTAATGCGGGGAGAAAATGATTTCACGCATTCGTATGGAGTGATGCTCCAGCCCCCGTTTTTCCAGATAGTGAGGGGGCTTTGGCAGGCCAAGGCCAGGCCAGGAGGGGTCTTGGAAGAGGCGTGGAGGAAGATGCCACGGCCTTTCCGTGACCGGCTGCCAACCCAGAACAGACCCAGGGGGCTTCTGAGCTCTGCTTTCTTTGTCTGAAATGCCAAGCCCCCCTCCCCTCCTTTGCTCAGTTAGCAAGATAAATAAGCCCATCACACCCCCCCCCCTTCACAACCAACTGTTTTATCCAGTAATAATAACAATACCGCAGCCAGGCAGCGACTGCGTTTCCCATGGCAACTGAAGCCATCTCAGAACCGAAGCTTTCCTACCAGAGAAGGCTCAGCCAAGAGAGAGAATTGAAGGAGGGGTTTGGGGGTCCAGCCTCCCCCCCCCCAAAGCCACACAAATGATCCGAACTGGGCCCAGATGTGCACTGAAGCCGATTCAGCCTTCCTTCATTGAACTTCTGCTTGAAACCCCCCCCACACCCCAGCTTCTCTAGGGACGAGAAGCCCCCCATGCCAGCAGACTAGGAGGTTGCGGGATGAGGGCCAGGGGCCTCCGGGGGGCCCAGACCAGAGCCAGTTTCAGATGAAAAAGGCTGCTCCTGTTTCTGGGGCTGTGGACGGGTCTTCCTGGTGGAACCCCAGGGCCCTTCTGGGAAAGCCCTGCAAATTCAGGCTGGCTGAAGCCAGAGCCGGCTCTGGGCAGGCGCCTGGTGGCCCTGAGCTGTGCTGGCGCCCCGCTTGAAGGGCTCCCGGTCTCCCTGGTGCTTCCATGGACAATGCAGGCCCCGGAGAGAGGAGGGGCGGCCCGCCCTTTCAAGCCCCTTACTTGTATTTCCGTCTCTTTGACTTTGGACTCCAGGACCAATTTTGTTGCCTGCTGCTCTTTGCTGAGGCTCCGAAGTCTCTCGTAGGTGACTTTATGCTCAGCGGAGACTCTGGCCAGCCCTGCGTCGCACCTGGGATGGACAGAAGGGAGAGTGGCTGGCGGACAGGGCCGAGGAGGGGCCGGATTCTGCTCCTCCCTTCGGCTGACCACTTTAGCTCAATCAAGCAGATGGGCTCGCGCTGCCCTCCCTCCCGAGTCAGGCAGGAGAGAAACAGGAAAGGGAGCCCAGGCGGCAAGGGGTCCAGGCGTGGGGGTTCAGGGGAAAGGCTGAGTCAGGGCGGTCTTGGCAGCAACTGAGCGAAATGACATCAGGCTGAGGAGAAGCCAGCCCAGCTTGGACTGAAAGCCAGAGGGGGGTGGATGCCAGCAAAGCGCTCCCCCAAATAAGCTCCCCAGTCCACATGGCAGGAAATAGTCCCAGGCTGGGAGGGGAGGGGAGGGCCCCTGAGCAGAAGAATCTGCAGCCAGGGGAACACCCCCTCCCCACCAGACCCCCTCATCACACACACTTGCCAGGGAGATATGCCAAATAAATGGTTGATGTGAACGGATAGCAGCCACCAGCATGGAAGGGCGAGTGGCAGAGACCCCTTTTTGGTGCTCAAAAGGACAACGGCAGAGTCAAAGATACATTCTTTGCCCAGACCCTCTCGAATTGAGTTTGCAGCTGACGGCCGGAAGAAGCAGCCAGGCCGGCTGCTCCCAACTCCGGGGCCCCAGGCTGCTCACAGAGGCTCTGATCCTCTGCACACCTTCTTAACTTCACGGGTTAGGACTACAGCTCCCAAAACCCACTGCCTTCTTCCCCAGCCCCTCCTCATTCTCAGGTTCAGAAATGGCCTTCTAAGATTTGCATCCCACCAAGATTCTTCTGCCCTGGAGAGGAGAGTCCGGCTCCGAGCCTTCGGGGGGGGAGGGGGGTCTCACCTGGAAACCCGTCCACGAAGGTCCCCCAGCCCAGACAGCTGCCGCATCTCCAGGCTCTTCAAGGTCGAGTTTGTTCCGTAACTCAGGTTATCCCTGACCCGGATCTGCTCCTGCAGAGCCTGACAAGGGCAGGAAATGTGAGAACGAATCCCCCACAGTCCCTGGGATGGGGAAGGGGAATGGGGAGCTGCTGGTGCTTCCTGCCGCCATAGGCCCCACTTCGTATCCCACAGCCATCTCCAAAAAGGGATGAGCAGAAAGCCAACAGGGCAGCATGGCCAGGAGCAGTCTATCCCTCAATGCCAGCTGGGAGGGGAAAGACGTGGGGGGGGAGGGTCTGGCCCCAGCAGAAGCAGGTACTGGTGTGCGAGGCCTTTGCATCCCAACCTGGCGCTTCTCTAGCACAAGCAACATTTCCTGACCTTGGGGGATTTGGGGAGTCCGCAGGCCTGAAAGCTGCCGCGGTTGAGGAACTCAGGGTGGGCCAGGGCAGAAAAGGTTGTCCTGTGGACAACGTGGCTGTGTGAGATGTGGCTGTTCTGTGGCAGACAGCTGAGTGAGCAGCCACTTCTTTTCTCCAAGCAATCGTCCCTCAGGGGGAGCCGCCTGGCTGCCCTAGATGTCCGGGAGCCCCAGAGGCTGCGAGGAGCCACCACTGACCTCAATGTCCCGATTCAGCTGCCGGACGATGGCGGTGATGTTGCGGATATGCTCCTCCAGCAGCTGCCTGGCCAGCCGGTCCCCGCCACCCTTGTTCTGCATTCGGTGCAGCGTGGAGACAATGTCCTCCTTGATGCGGAAGGCGTGCTCCACCAGGGCCGCCGTGGTCTTCTCATGGCTGAGGATTCGGTCCTCCAGCTGGTCCATCAGGCGGGCCGAGCCTAGCGGAACTGCTGTCAGGGCCTGGCTGTGCAGCGGGAAGTTCCGGATCCGTCTGAAGGAGGGAGCAGCCGAGGGGCAGCAGCAGTGGGCCCGACCCGGACTCTTTTCCCACCCAGCCGCCTGCTGGTCTGGCCCAGACCCCCCTCCCTCCCGGGTCTGGCCGGCCTCTGCTATAGCTTGGCAGGTGCTGGACCTCTTCTGGGCCTGACCCAGGCCAGGAGTGGGGCAGCAGGGGGCCAGGAACATGGCCTGGAAGCAGCAGCTGCTCCCAGGAGCCCCCCAGAAGATGAGCAGCCCAGCCCAGCCAGGAAATCCCCACTTGAGGCTGGACAGGACCCCCCAGAAACCCCATTCTCCCCCCCTCTCCTCCTTGGGGGTCCCAGGGTACCTTTCGGTTGGTCCGAGGGTGGAAAAGTTTGGGCTCCTCTGGGCCATCTTCTCTTTCCAGGGATTTACACCTGTTGGGGAAAGAGAGGCGTGAAGGCCTTGCCTGGTGGGCTCAGGCCTTCCCAACCCATCCCGAGTCTCCAACATGATGATGAAGGCTGGGAGGGGGGAGCACCAACCAGAGGTTGGTGGGAGAAAGCAGGGCGCTATGGAATATTCCTCAGCCGCCTGCAATGATGAAAGACTTCGGAGCTGCGGGGACTGTGGAAATCAAAGTCCAACGGTGGGGAGGGGGTTCCTGGGGTGCCCCTTTTTAGCAGTTCTTTTGGCCCCTGAGGGTCGCTGGTGCTTCCTCTGTTGTTGCTGCTTTCCTCACTGCTCTTTTGGGGCGCATCTATTAAAGCAGCAGCACTTAATTAATGGCGCTGATAGACCAGTTGTTAAAATGCCCTCATTAAAGCCTTGTCTGGATGGGACGCTTGGAGTGCAGCTTCCCGGACTGCCTGTAAAGCAAAGTGGGCAGGGCCAGAGGGCAGGAGAGGCACATCCGAAAAGCCCAGGAAGGTCTCCACGACAACCACAACGAGCCGGTCCTTGGAAACACCCCCATTTGAGGGTCCCCCCCCCATTGCCTGTCTTGTCAGCCGAGAATGATTGAAGTTCTTCCAGCCGGGCTGTCTCCCATTTGGCTGGCCCAACACAGCACAACACTGCTCTGGGAGGGCAGCAAAGCTCCCTCCCCCTCTGGGGCACCAGAAAAGTCCCTCCCAGGGTGGCGAGCGGGCAGTGGCTCAGCTCAGGGTGTCCCAAAGGCCCCCAAGTGGGATTCAAGCAGATCAAGCCAGTGGGTGGCATACTGCAAGAGTCTCCCTATTCACTGGGGGGGGGAGGGGAGCGCTGGGATACCTTCCCTCAAACATCAAGATGTGCATTTCTAGCCTGAAAAGGCGACTTTGTATGACACCCCCCGCCACACACACACACCCTTTGCAACAACCAATGAGCTGAAAAGGGAGAAATTGTCCGAAAGTGCCAAATTCCGGAACTCCCCTCTTCAGCCCCCCCCCCAGCCTCCTCCTGATTCCTGCCTCCAGGGACCTGATCCCTGTCTCCAGGGACCTGCACTGGGCTGATGCCGCTGGGAAGACTTGCCCTCCCCTCCCATTTTAGGGCCAGTAATGCAGAAAGAAGATGGGCCTTTGTTTCTCCCCAGGAAGATCTCTCCCCCCCCTCCCCGCAGCTCAGCAACTCACAGCACCATATGCCACATCTGCATCCAGAGCCCCACATGATGCGCTTCCCAACACCTCAAACTTGAGTGCCCAGAGGGAAAAGGCATCACCAGAGGGAGGGGGGCTGCTGCGTCTCTGCCCAACCCCAGAGCAAAAGCTTCCCCCATCCCCCCCCCCGGGTTTATTCTGGGCACGGGCGACTGATGCCTGCTCACCTGAAGAAGCGGGGTGGCTGGCAGGACCCCCCCATTTCCATACAGAGGGAAGAAAGTGCCGCATCCGAACCCCCCTTCTTACCTGGGGGCGGCAGGGCCTGGCTGCCCCAGACCTTTGCCTAAGCATCGGGCGGCCTCCTGCGCCCTCTTCCAGATGTGCAGGAATGCCAGAGATGTCCCACGAGGCTGGCATGGCCGCGCCGCCGAGGTGCACCTGCCCTCTCGCCTCTTTGCGGGTGGGGCCTCTGCCAGCGTCCTGGAGGAAGGAGGGCGGAGGGAGAAAGGAGCAAAGCGCTGCGAGCGGTTGCCAGGACGCTGTCGCTATGGCAACCCCCATCTCATCCTCCACAAAGCGAGGCCCTCCTGGAGGGAGAGGAGAAAGGGAACTTATTTATAGGGCGCAGCGCAGCCAAGACACGCAAGGCGCCTCCCGGGCAGAGCCAGGAGCCCCCAGCGGCGCCCGCCAAAGAATGCAGAGGAAGCAAGAGGAGAAACGTCCTCCCCCCGCAAATTCCGGTACTTCCCGCAGATTCGCGTCCAGTAAAGGACTCGGCTGCCCCTCCCCCCCCCGCCAGGAAAGCGCCGAGCAAGCCCGGCGGCGGCCAGGAGCTCCCCGGTGGAGATGCCAATGGCACCGGCCTGCCCAGGAGGAGGGGGCGCTGAAACAACGGGGGGGACCCCGGTTCCTCTCACGCTGCTGCCGAGCACAGCCTGTTTCGCCCGCGGCCGCTAGGGGCCGCTGCCGCTCGCCGTCCCGCGGCTAGCAGTCCAGCTGTGCGGAGGCGGGCAGGGGGCGCCGGTCCGGTCCTGGCAGGCAGGCAGGCAGGCAGGGGGACCGCGGGTGGGTGGGTAGGTGGGCGGCGGCCGAGGCCCTTCGGCTGCGGTGGCCGGACGGCCACCCACGCCGCGAACTCAGCAGCCACCGGCGGGAGTCCCGCGGCTGCTCCGGGCTTCGCCGGGTCGTGCAACCCGTCCCGCCCACCTGGCAAGGCTGTGGCGGGGCTCCGGTCGGGAGGCCACGCCGAGCCTTCCTTGTAGGGGCTGGGCTGGGCGGGCCGGGCAGCGGGAGGAGCGCCGCGCGGAGCCGCCCTCTCGGCCCCGCTCCAAGGCCCCGGCGAGGGGCGGCTCCAGTCCGGCTCCCTGAATGGCGCGACTGCTCCGCCGTGCTCTCCGCGGCGGCGCCCGGGCTGCAGCTGCGCCCTGAGGCCGCCGGACCCGGCGCCGTTCGGCCATGGTGAGTGGGGGATGAGCGGGCGGGCGGGCGGAGGCGCCCGGCGAGGAGCGCGCGGGGAGCCCCGCCGCCGGAGAGGCGCTGCCCGCCCGGGGTGGAGGCGCGCCCCGTCCCTCTCTCCTGCGGGCTGGGGAAGCTCGGCGCCGGCTGCGGGACTCGGACTCCCCCGTCGGACATCTCGGGCGGGCGGGCGGGCCGGGGCGAGCCGCGACCTTCCGAGGGGTCCGTCCGTCTCCGCAGCAAACGAGGGAGGGCCGCCTGATGCTCCGGTGCAGGCGGAGGCGAGATATTGCGCCCAGGAAGGGCTCCGCGGCTGGCCGAAGGGCGCGAGCTCCAGGGCCGCTCGGCAGAAGGGCATCCGGCGGGGATGGGGAGGCGAGGGGCACCGCCGGCCTCCCAAACCTGCCCCGTCCCCAGACCGCCGTCCCGAATGGTGCCCTGTTCAGGGCTGCTTTGGCCACGAAGCCAGGGGATGCTTCCTGGCAGCGAAGTTGGGCTAAGCTGGCCGAAGCTTCTGGGTGCTATGGCTGCGCCCCCCCCCCCCCGTCCCGCCTTCCTTCTCCCAGGAACTGATGACGCCGTCCTTGTCCTTTCCCTCTGCCGGGGCCAAGTGGGCTCCCCGGGGCAGCCGGATGCTGACGTGCTGTGGCCGGCATTGTTGGTGCTTTGTCCTTGCCGAGCATCCCATCAGCTCTGCTCCCCCTGCGCAGGCAGGCAGGCAGGCAGGCAGGCGAGAGTGCCCTGGCAAGGGCCTGGAACTACAAGCCAGGATCTCACCCTAGTCCCCGGCTGCTGCCGGCAGGGCTCCCTGGTAGGTGATGCTCCCTTCCAGGCTCTGAGGCCGGCCGGGCGCCACTCCGGAGTGGGCATGACAGAGCAGGGCACAGGTGCCCAGGAACTCTCCTGTCCATGTCGTTGGGCATTTGTCTCCCCGGAAGGGAAGCGCCTGAGCCCTGAAGTAGCCAGGCAGGATCCCCGGGGGCAAAGCAGAGGCAGGTGGGGAGCCGAACAACAGTGGTGCAGCACCCGGTCTGAGGATCCTTCTAGGGCATGCAACTCACAGAGCTCCACGCAGACCCCCACCCGGGTCCCAGATGACTCCACTTCCTTCCGACCACAAGGGTTGGCCCCTTCCCAAGGCTTGAGAAGACAAAGGTTTTGTCCCGGCTGGCCTGCTTGGTGAAGGCAATTGGAAACCCGGGCTCCAGTTTCAGTCTTGCGGCAAGTCTGGCTTTTAACCGAGCTGGCTGGCGTTTCTGGTGCTCTCAGCCCAGGCTGCTTGGAGGGGGGCCAGCCAGGAAAGGCAGCCTCCTTAACCCGTGGCTTCTTGGATCCCTCGCCTCGGGGCTGGGCCCACCTCACAGAGGTGTTGAGCTCTTTCCCAAGTCTTGAAGACTCTTCCAGTTGGGTTTTTTTTAAACTGCCGGGTCTTGTACCTTCAGGGGTCATCTGGCCCCCGGCAGCAGACCGGGGCCATCACCTCTTGTCTCCAGAGCTGCCTTTGCTGGAATTCAGCCTGGCTGCCACTTTCCTTGCATTTTCAATTGGCAGCATCACTTTGTGCATTTCTTGCAAACGGAAGCTTAGATTCTGAAGATACCTCCGGGGATCCTGGGGTCTGTGCGGAAGCCACCTCAGAAGGTGGTCTGTGCTGGCAACTCTGCCTAAAGCTGCCCACCCCCAGAATTGCCTGTGGCCTGCCTAGGTGCCTCCCGGTGGATCAGGAAGCCGAGGGCCAGCTGAAAACCCCAGAGGAGGAAAAGGGCTGCTTGCCTGATGCCAGAGACGCCACAGGGAAATCTCTGAGAATGCTTGAGATCTTCTCTGGCTCTTTCGAATTCCTTTGCCAAGTTGCAAAGAGCAGGGCCGGTTGGAGAGGTGAAATCGGAGAGGAAGGGGTTCCTTGGGCCACTCCCACCCTCTGCCCTGGGCCACTGGCTGGGAGGTTCTCAGGTGACGCCAAACACCTGTCGGACCAGGCTGTCCTCATAAAGCCTCCGCTGCATCTTGGTTCGTGGCGCTGCAGCATCCCTGCAACACGGACCTCGCCATGCTCTCCACCTGCCCTTGGTGGAAAGCCTGCACACTCCCCCGGATGGAGGCCCCTGGCTGCCCTTCTGCCACCTCTGAACCCCAATGCGGGCCGAGCAGGGAAGAGGTGGGTACCATTCAGTTTGGGGGTTGCAAAGTTGAGTTTGACAGATTGCCCCAATTTGGTGGCCGTCCCTAGTGAGTTGGTCAGACCGAGCCAGAACGCGTGGCCCTGGATGCAGAATGGGTCTTAGTGGTTCGGGGGACCTTGGGGCTCCCTGCCATCGCCCAGGCGCTCAGCTGTGAGAACTGCTCTTTCTCACTGCCAGACCGGGCCCTTCATGTGAGGGGCGTCTTCATCCAGCAGCATCCTGGACATTTCTGATCACGGAGGGGCCAGAGGTGACCTGGTATCGCTACACTTCACCTGCCTGGTTCTGTTGGAAGTCCAGGAGCTGCAGCCCTTCCTGCCTTCGGTCCTGCCCCAGGGCAGGAAGCCGGAACTCCCCTTGGCCAAGGTCCCCTGAGTGGTGGGGACAGGAAACCCAGCTCTGTGGCCCAGCGAGCGGGTTCCTTGGAGGGACTGCCTTGGCCTTGTGGGTCTGGGGTGGCTGCTGTGGTGCAACTGAGCTGGACCTCGGTACCGTGTGTCTGCGTCCTGCCCTCCCCTCCCCGGGCAGATCCCCTAAGCTGCAGTGAGCTTGAGAGCGGTCTAAGTGTGGCTGTCATTGCAAGGCTACAGAGGATCCCCAGGCGGCTCATGGCTGCAGCTCAGGAAAGCACCAGGCCGACTGCGCAGAGCTGGGTCTCAATGGTCCCATAGATTCTGTAGTGTTGATGCTGCTGTGTTGGGCGCATCTTTTCCAGTCTGTTGTGGGCGTCGCCTTATTTGTTTTGACGGACAGTGTGGCCTTTCTGGTGCTCCTTCAGATGGAGGCTTTGGGGCAGGGAAGGGCCTCAGTGGGACAGGCAGAGACCTTTTAAATCAAGGAAGTGGGATCTGATTTTACTGGATGTTCTAGTTCAGAAAGAGAAAGAACACACCCTGCTGGCTTCGCACTGAGTGCACCCTGCAGGGGTAGGCAACCTCGGCTCTTTTATGACTCGTGGACTTCAACTCCCAGAATTCCTGAGTCAGCTATGCTGACTCAGGAATTCTGGGAGTTGAAGTCCACGAGTCATAAAAGAGCCGAGGTTGCCTACCCCATGGCGTTTCTTTAACCTAGTTTCTTGCTGGCAGAAAGTGGCTGGAGCAAAGCCTCTTCTTGCAGGAGGCAGATGGGACAGCGTCTCCCTTGCTGGCCGGAACAAGTCTTGGCCTGAAAACACTTTGCAGAGCCAGAGCAAGAGGAAGAACGCAGGTCTCTGGTCCACTCTGTTGGATCTGCACACAGGAAGCCTTCAAGGGGGCAGCCCTCAGGCCCGGAAAGCTCCAGTCCCCAGACAGCCCCCTCCCTCGGGCAGGAAATGCCTCCTTGTGGCAAGTCTGGATGCCCTCCGTCAGTTTCCCTCTGCTGGTGCCTGTCGTCCCTCTCGGAGAGCAGAGGGCCAATCTCGGCCTCAGCCAGGGCAAGCCTTCCTCCCGGCCCCTTCCAGGGGTTCAATTTTGCACCACTGCTGGGCTGGATCCGAAGACGTTGACAAAACAGGGAGCCTGCCTGACTTGTGGGCAAGTACCGCACAGTAGCGACTTGTCATTCCTCCTTTGGCCCGCCTGGCTGGCCTGTCTTTGGGCTCAAGCCGACAGGAGGAGGAGCCAGCAGGCTGGGGATTATGGGCCCTTCTGAATAGGAACGCCAGTTGTGGTTTTCATCAACCTGCCCTTTGCTTTGTGTTGGGAGAAGAAAAACAGGGTGGCTACTCTGGCTGTTTTGAGACTGGTGTGTGTCCAAGGGCAGCCACTATAAGGGACGATGTGAAGTTAAGGGCATTTCTCAGGATTTGCTCCTGCGTGCTGGCTGGGCAGCTGCCTCGAAGGGCCACTCCGTGCTCGCTTTTCCTTGCCTCCAAAGCTGACCTGCAAATGGGGTTTTCCTCAGCTGCCACAGACTGGGAGCTCTGATGGGTTTCTAGCTGCATCCGCTCCTTCTGAGGCCTCCAGCTGGGCGGCTTCAACATTCCTGCCCCCCCCCCTGCAACCGATTCCTCCCACCGGCCCTCTTGGTCCCAGGCCTGAATATAACTCTTCAGACACCAGGCGGCTGGCAATAGTCAAAGGCCCAGCCACACCCTTTTAGTTCTGGCAGAAGAAACAAGCCCCCTCAGCTGGGCCTTTCTCATCAGCACCAAGGGGGGGCTTGGGGTCGCTGGTTCTTTCTGGCCTACCTCACAAGGCAGTGGGGAGGAGCACCTGGGCCACCCTAAGCTCTGTGGCTGGCTTCATTGCTGCGTGGCGCATCTCCCAACTTCCTCCCACATCTGTGCTCCTACGAGGAAGGCCAGAATTCCAAAATCATTCATCAGTTTTATTTCTCCCCAGTATGACTTATTCATCCCATTCCCCCCCCCCTTTTTTTTTTTTGTTCAGACACAACTTGGAGGCTTCCTTTTCAGAACTGATTTATGATTCAGTTTTTCCTTCAGATTCAGTTTCCGGCTTCTGTTGCTCGTTAGCCCTCTTTGCTTCTGGCTGGCTAATAACGAGCATGCAAAACACAAAATCTGAGATTGGGTTTAAACTTTTTTTTTTGGGGGGGTGGAAATGGTTGAATTCAAGGGCTAGTTTTCTTTAGCAAAACAGCTTGCTGTGAATGTGTGGAAAGCGAGCCAATTTGGGGGGGGGGTAGCAGAGAACCCGTCGAACTTTCCTTAGTGGGTACAGCAAGTCACCCCCTCATTTTGCAGCCATTAAGGAAAGGAGCGGCCCGAATCTCCGAGGGACTCGGGCGCGACTCAGTTTCACCTTCAGCAAAACCTCTTCGCGTCTGGCGTGCAGCCCAACATCTTTTCAGAGGATTCCTGCAATCAAACAATAGGATCCTCTTGAGAGGGACAACTGGATCAGTGGAAGCAAGGACCTATGGGAGTTGTAGTCCAAAGCTTCTCGAGAGTGCCAGTTGTAAAGTCTGTTCTGCTGTCCCAGCAGCACCCAAGGAGGCAACAGATGTTGTCGTTGTTAAGGGCTGGAATGGGGATACAGGATCATTCAGACAGAGGATCATTGAAACAGGATCATTCAGACCGAGTAGGCATAATGCTTTTTTGAAAGTTGATAGGAGTAGATGGGTAAGGCTGAAGGCCAAGACGTCCCGTCTGCCCTTCCTCCTCCCCATGCATGGCTCTCTGCTGCCTAAGTTCGGAGAGAAGACGTTGATACTGGCCTGGGGAGGGTCTCCATAGCCAGGTGCAGCGCTCAGCTCCGTGGGGTTCCAGCCCCACGCGGGAGGGGCTTGGTGGGAGTTGTAGGGAAGGCACTCGCCTCCCCTCAGCATTCAAGGGCCTTGCACGTAACAGGTGCTGCTGTCGAGGGAGGCTGGCAGCTTGAGAAAAAGCTGCTGCCAAGGACAGGCTGCTGGGCACATCTGGCAGAAGGCTGCTTGGCTCAGGAGAGCCAGCCGAGGGGCCCATCTCGCCCCTTCCTTGCTGAAACGGAGCCTCAGGAAGAGAAGCGAGTGGGGAGGGGACAGGCACTTGCCTTTTTATATTGTCTTCCTGAAGCTGTTGGCGCTCTGGATTGACTCTCCTGACACAGATCCTCTGGGGTGAGGGAGATCCCTGGAGCCCTCCTGTGGAAATGATCCCGGTCCCTATTTGCTGGCTGAGCCGTGGCAAAGCTGGGAGGGGGGAAGGGAAGGACATCAAGAACATGCTGAAAGCCTGGAGAGGAGCAAGGGGGCTCTTGCTTGTACCCACCTGACACACACACACACACGCACGTCAGGAGGTAGGACTGCCCTCTCTGCTAGCCCCCCAAGAGTGGCAGCCAGGCTGGAATGAGCTAGGGCAGGGGTAGGCAACCTTGGCTCTTTTATGACTCGTGGACTTCAACTCCCAGAATTCCTGAGCCAGCCACGCTGAGGGGAAAGGGAGAGGTTTCCAAGCTGAGCCATGCTGGCTCAGGAATTCTGGGAGTTGAAGTCCACGAGTCATGAGGGGGCCATAGTTCCCCCATGCTGGCTCAGGAATTCTGGGAGTTGAAGTCCACGAGTCATAAAAGAGCCAAGGTGGCCTACCCCTGGGCTAGGGGGACAGGACAGCCTCCTGCGGGGAAAGAGTAATCCTGGCTGAGTTTCCAAGGCTCAATTTGCTGGAAGAAAATGCTTCTTTCTCCAAATCCATGGATATGTTGGACAAAAGGGCTCTTTCTGAGAAGTAGGGCCCTGGACTGAACCTCTCTCAGGTCACAGATACCAACCAAACGATGCACCCCAAAGGTGGACAATGGGTTTCCTAAGCATCTCCACTGGCCTTTGAGATGCTGCTGCCTTGGGATGGGGTGTCTATAGCAACAGTTGTGCTGAGTTTGAGCCATCTCTCTCTCTCTCTGTGCGTGTGTGTGTGTGTAAGCAGCAAGTGCTTTAAATACTCTGGGTTGCCGTGCTGCCAATGCTTCACAAGCTAGAAAGCGTCTCTGCCCTGTGGGTGGCCATAGGTGGTCCTGGGATCAAGAGAGAACAAAATCCCCACAGAACCCCAGTGTGGGATGGGGAAGAGTGCAGAAAAGTTCCTTTAATATGCAAAAATCAACCCAGAAAAGCTCCAGGGGCTCATTGTCCCTCACTGTAATGTCCTGAAGGCTGGCAAAAGCATTTCAGCAAGCAAAACCGTTCATGCTGCCTTCTCAGTCATTCCTGAAAGCGACTTGTGGGTCAAGAGGTGGGTCTGCCCTACCAGCTGATGAAATCTGTTGCAAGGGGGCTGCCTTGGGATCTGCTGTTGAGGGAGAACAGCTGCCCATTTTCCAAGGCACAGGCAAGATATCTGAGGGATGTTTCCTCCTTGAAGCAAACTTTTTTTTTTCACAATATAGAAATATGAATATTCAGCTTTTGTCTGGGTGATTTTAAGGGCTGATTATTGCTGACGCACTCTGAGGAGTATCTGCTTATTCTGGCCTCCTTGGGGAATTCTTTGGAACGCCGTCGGACTGGCTCTGGGGCAGAAGCTTTTCTGGGATTTTTCCTCAGTGCAGCCCAAGGAATGGTTCTTCCAAGGCTTGTGACTATGGTGGTCCTGCACAGGAGGGCAGGCCCTGGAAGCATGGAAACTCATTGCAAACAGACCTGGGGACAGATGGGCGCGTGGATGTGGGCTCAGACTGCAGCCGGCCGGGTCCTCTCCTAAGCCTGGCTTTCTGTGACCTTCCATCCTCCTTTGGACCGGGCTTGGAACTGTTCAGGCCAGTGAGGGCCTTCCAACAGCTTGGGGGCCGACAGCCACCTGATCGCCAGTCCGGGAATTCAGGTCTTGCCCTCCCCTCCCTGGACCTGCTCGTGCTTCGAGCCTTTTCACAAATGCCCAGTTGAAAGCTGCTCTCTCTGCTGCTAAGATGGGAGGGAGGCTTGTGGGCCTGAAGGCCTACCTGTCGCGCAGAGCATCTGCTGCCGTGGCCTGAATGCCCCCAGAGGCAGACCTGTCCGAGGTTTCCATCGACTGGAAACAGAGAGCTGGGTCTGCTTGGTTTGTGGGCACGGGCCAAACCAAAGACCTTGATAAGGAAGGGAAGGAACGGCCATTATGTTGACTCTAGGCAGGACACTTTCGATAGGTGTTTCACAAGTAGGAGTGATGCTAACTAGACACTGATACTGTAAGTTAATTGGCATCAGTGATGAGGAAGGAAACCTTTATCCCAGTTATGGCCAGAAATGATAGAACCCAAGTTCGTGGCCCCTTGTAGCTCTGGCTTGCAAAGGAGCCAGGTGTTTCCACGGGAGGCCCAGGGGCGACATCTTTTCTCCCGCAGGGTGTCTGTGGGTGGCCGAGTCCTCCTTCCCTCATTTTTTCCCTCCACTTTGTTCTGAGATGGGCCACTTCCTGCTCTCCTGTCCCCAGTTTAGGTCATCGGTTGCCTGTAGAAGGAACATCTGCACTGGTAGCAGATGCCACAACTGGACGGTGCGTGGTGTTCTATTTTTATCCTCTTGACACAATTCCGTCAAGCTTTTTTGAGGCCAAGGAGCTCTTCCCGTTTGCCTCTCCGCTCCCTTGTTTAGTCACACCACCTTTGTGCAGGAAGCACTGCTGGAAAGATGCCTCCTGATTAGGAAGTCACCACACTCGCCAATTCCTTTTTTGGCTGCTTTTCTCCTGGGAAGGAGGTTCCTTTAGCTCCTTTTCTATTCTCAGCACTTGGGAGCTTCCGACTTGCTCTCCTGCAGAGATCTTTATTCTCCAACCATTACAGGCCTGGCAGAAACAATCGTGCCTGGCCTTAAGAGCAGCTTCCGAGCCTACCAGCTGTCAGCCAATGAACTAGGAGGCCGGCGGGGCAGTGAGACCCCAATGCTGGACGGTCACCTTAAAAAGATGTTCTAATGAATCCCCAAACTAAGCAGATGCTGCTCGGACCATATCCCTTCTAAGGTCCCTTCCAACTCCGAGAGTTATTTATCTTGCAGAATTTCTTTATATACTGCAGGTATCATTTGTTAACAATGGAGCTGCTCTTACTTTTCCTTCTATAATTGTTATTGCCGATGCTGTCTCCCCCCCCCCATCTCTTGAATCCGCCTTCTTGGAGATCCTGTCTCTACACAGATAAACCATTTGTGGGGGAAAGGTGGTGGTGGTGGGCGTCTCCAGCACCCTTCTTCTAATTAACCTGCTCCCCGGTCTTTTCCTCCCACAGGGGAGCAAGGGCCATTATCGGTATCACTGGCAGAGCCACAATGTCAAGCACAGCGGTGTGGATGATATGGTCCTTCTCTCCAAGATCTCGGAAGACTCCATTGTGGAGAACCTCAAGAAGCGATACTTGGATGACTTTATTTTTGTATCCTTTCCTGAGTCTGTGGGAGCGACTCTCCCCTGCCCGGCCGGGGTTTATTCACCGGCTTCTGAACCGGAGAAGAGGAACCGACAGGAGCCTCCCGGGTCAGAGTCTCCTTTCCCGGCCAGCCACTCGGTTTACTTTCTTTCTGGCTGGAGGGTTCTGCCAGATGTCTTGGGACCTTGGCAGCTGCCAGGAAGACAGCAGCCGATGCTAGCAGCGTCTCTCGGTTCAAGGGGAAGGCAGGGGTGGAAAGAGCATGGACTGCTGGCCCTGCTGCCAGGCCTGTTCTGCTGCTGGCAGGGTCACCTGAGAAAGGGATTCCCTGGGTCTGAAGAGGCCAGAGCTCACATCCTGCTTTCTCACACACTGGCAGGCTCTCCTCAGTAAGGACAGCCACTCAGAGCTACTCAGCAGAATTTAGCCTTGCACCCGAAGAGAGCGGGGTGCAGGGCTTGCCCTTCCTTGGCTGATGTTACTGAGCCCCCGTGCAGAGAGCGAGCCTGACCCTCAGGCCCAATGAAGGCTGGGGGGGTGGGGGAGTCCATCCAAGGATCAGAGATAGAGGGAACCTTTCTCCAAAATCTCCCTCCCTGCTTGGCAGAGGAACGAAGAATTGCCCCCACCCGCTTGCTGCTTCTCCCCACCCCCATGGCCGGCCCGTGTCCCTCTGGGAGCTGCTGTTATCACACAAACCTGAGTGGCTTTGTTTACCTTGCCTTCTCTATCGGATACGAAGAGCAAATAAGCTCTGAAGAAGAGCCAGCGGCCTTGTTTTGCCTGTGGGGAGGTTGTCTTGCCTGGGGGGAGGAGAGGGGAGAGGGGGCGGCTGAACTGCTCAGCCTTTGGGCCAAGTAGGGAAACGTGTGTGGTTGAAAGTAACCTTGGTTGGAGAAGGAATGCAAGAATGTTTTGTGTAAACACGCATCTGGCCCTGGGAGGAAGGTGGGAGAGAAGGAGAGCCAAGGCAGCCTTGCACTCTCTTCTTCGGCCTGGGGGTGTGGGGGAGGTCGGGGGGGGGGCAGAGGGACAGTCAGGCTTTCAGAATTTTGTGGTGAAGCACCGACGCAGGAGAGGTTCAGCAGTCCTTCTTTCCCAACTGCCCCATCCTGAAGGGCAGAGAGTGTTGATTTCCTGATGGGAATCCAACAGCAAGAGAGGCTCTGGGCTGGGGCTCTTCCGTTCTTGGACTTGGGGTGAGCTGGGCCTGCAGAGAAGCAGCCCAAAGCACCTGAAGGCTGCCTCCCCCTCGTTTGTCCACTTGCCTTCCTCGCCTGTCTGAGCTTGGTTCCTCTTTCCGGCTGTTTAGCCGTGGCGGCGGCGGCAGCTGCATCTCTCATTCCTGGTGACGGTTTGTGCAAAGTGGCCCTCATGGGGAAAGGCAGTTGACATCTTTCCATGGAAGGAGGCTCACCCTCCTCATTCACCAGCCGATTCCTCAGCTACATCTAGGTGTCCTGGGTGGATCCCTTTCTCGGATCTCTTCTGTTTCGCAACGTCTGGGTGCAAATTTCGGTCTGTTTGCCTTGGTTTTCTTTGCTTGAGTAGTGGCATAATATCGTCCTGCAGTTACTGACCCCAAACAATGGGATTTTGTTTGTAAGACTGAGCGCTGATTGTGTCCGTGTTTGCAGGGCCGGCGTGTTGAATGGCAAGGGGTGGGTGTGGTTATCCTGGGTGTAGTGCCAGTGTGAAGCAGACACCAACACCCATCTCCAAAGCTTGCGGCTCTGCAACCATATGGGAAACGATTGTGGTTGACTTGGAAAAAGGGGAGGGGAGGGGAGGGAGGAGAGCCCCTGCATTCTCTCTCTCTCTCTCTCTCCTGCAACCCCAGAGGGGACACCTCCTTTCTGGCAACATTTGGTATCACACATCATCAAATGCAAAGGGAGCGAAACAATGAGGCAGATACATATTAACTGGGTAAACGGTTGACAGGGTTAAAAGCTCACGACAGGCCATCCTTTGCAGGCCTGAGTTGCCAGGTTGGATTCCTGGCCTCCCAGGTGAGGTAGCAAGGACAGGAGAGGCTGCCATTTGCCCCAAAGGCTGGACTCTAGTGGGATGGCTCAGTGCTCTTGACCCAAACGGACGTAACTGAAGAGCTGCCGTTATTGTCTAAACTCCCCTGGCAGGAAATGAGATGAGACCATGCACAGGTTGAGTCATACATTTGCTTCCTTTTGAAGATGGAAATCAAACGAAATCTGAGGAGTAGCTCAAGCCCGCTGTAAGAGGAGGGGGCGCTTCCTTTGTGCTTCTTGCAATGACACCAACCTTGACTCTTCCTAATGTAGACCTATATTGGATCCGTTCTAATCTCTGTCAATCCATTCAAGCAGATGCCGTATTTTGGAGAGAAAGAAATTGAAATGTACCAGGGAGCCGTAAGTGATTTTCTTCAGCTTTTCAAAACTTATTTTCATTTAAAAAAAACGAATTAAAAGCTTCTCCACTTTTCCCATGGCTCCCTGCTTCTTACTCACCGAGCCTCATTCTCCACAGGCCCAAGTGGGACAGGGCAGGTGTTCCTGGCCGGTCTCTTTCTTCTTCGTGGGATCTTTTAATCAATTCTTGTATTTATAACAGCCTCTTGTGTTGTGCCTCACTGTCTTGCTTCTCTTTAGGCGCAGTATGAAAATCCACCGCACATCTACGCCCTGGCAGACAATATGTATCGAAACATGATAATTGACCGAGAGAACCAGTGTGTGATCATCAGGTAAGGGACCGGCTTCCCTTTCTGCACCTGGGCAGGGCTGGCGGCAGCCGGAGGGAGGGAGGGAGGGGGCGTCATGTCTGTGGCTTTGCAGGTGGCATCCCCCTCCTGTTGTCCAAAGGAGCTTTGAAGCCCAGGAGGTTCTGCCAGGAGGACAAACCCCAAGCCTGTTGTTCAGATGAGGGCAGATATTTAGCGTAAGCGAATCCAGGGATGGAGGGATATACTTATATAGCGCTTCACAGTGCTTTACAGCCCTCTCTAAGCGATTTACAGAGTCAGCATCTTGCTCCCCCAACAGTCTGGGTCCTCATTTTATTGACCTCAGAAAGATGGAAAGCTGAGTCAACCTTCAGCCGGTCAGGATCGAACTGCTACCGGTAGCAGTCAGCAGAATTAGCCTGCAGTACTGCATTCTAACCACGGCTCTTAAGATGGATGGATGGAGAATCCCTGAATGAGAGGGCAAGGGATTTGTTTAGGAAAATTATGGAGCTCAAGGGCATGGATGGCAAGATAAATGAACAGGGGGTGAAGGTCTATTGGAGAAAGAAGGTGTAAAGGAGGGATCGCTGAAATGGACCCAGACGTTCTACACAGTGGAGTCAAGTGGGCCCAGGGAAACACTTCTAACTGCAGTTACGGGAGAGGATGAAATAGCTGAACCTTACATGTAGGAATGGAGTTAAAGTGATGAATGAGGTGTAAGCAGGTAAAAATCCCATCTGCAAAAACCATCCAGTGTCTCCATTTCATCCAGAGGGGGGAGAATGTCTCTTTGGCCTATGAAGAAAGTACAGAGTTCTTTGTCAGAAAACATTGACATTCTGTTGGGCCAGTTGGGTCTCCCAGTCCTGCTTCCCACCCCCTGGGGAGGTTCCCCAACTCGCCCCGGTACGTTAAGTTTGAGGGTCCATGATGCTCGAGGGCAGAACAGTTAATTTGCACTGCAAGTTCTGAGAGAGAAAACAGTGGAAAGAATAAATGAGAGGCCTCCTCTCTTCCATCTCCGCTTGGGGTTTTTTCTCCCCAACTTGTCATTATTCTGGCTTTTTTATTTCTATTTCTGGTTTCTTAAGCTTAAAAAAAAGTAGTATCTGCCACTTACAGGAATTCGCCCTCCGTGTGGCTGAGGATGGAAAGAGAGGCTTGGTTAGAAGTTCTTTTTTTGTTTTGCTTGAAGCTTGGCACACTGCAATTGCTCTCTAGCTGTGCAGGGCATACAACTTTGCTGTAGAGGGACAACACGGGTGTTCTCTCCTCTCTATGAACATTCTTGACATTCAAAGTCACCTGAACCTCGAGATGTGCAGCAAAGAGATTGGATAAATAAATACATTCATGTCTGGATGCCACAGGGATCTTTTCCTGGCACTGGAAGTGTCTTGGAATACATACAGGCCATGAAACGAAGAAAGGAGCGGTGGGGGCCCCCGAGTCCTGGGATGACCTGCGGACGCAAAGGAGCTGGCAAGGATTTCCTGGTCCTGAGAAGGGGCTGCTGGCGGTGCCCCCGAGGTGGCTTTGCTTGAAGCAAAGGAGCCCTCGAACCAGCAACGGAAAGAATAACGCTCCACCCGTTATTCATAGGTTCTCGGGCAAAGCTAAATAGCGCCTCGAGAGAAAGGGCAGGCGTGGCAGAGACCTGATGTTCTCTAGAAGTAGTTGGTTGAAGGTGGGTGGGTGAGTGCTACTTTTGGGGGGCCTGGTCTAAGAGGGTCCTCCGGCCACGGTGGACGCTGCCCAGTCCAGAGCAGAAGGGCTCCCCTAGAGCTAAGAACTCTTTCTCCAAACCTCCAACAAGCACACTGGCTGAGGGCAGCTTGGACGTGGCCGCAAGCTCCAGCAGCCAAAATCCTATTTATTCTGCTATCAAATGTACACTTGATTTTTCACTCAATTCGATAATGCATCGACCGTGACTTATTTTAGCATATAGTTGAGCCTCACTAGGCAGGCTGATGCCCTGTGCGTCCTGACTCGGAGTTGCCAGATCAAGATTTGGATCCGAATCATAGTTTCCCAGGGTAACAACCTCCTTGATCTTGGTGGGATTAACCTCTGAGAAAATACATAGCAGATTTTGCTTTCAATCACCAGTTTAAGTTTATCATCCCGAGTATATCGATCTCTTTATTTAAAAAAAAAAAAAAAAAACTTAGGCGTGTTAGGGATTTTGAAAAGGAAGCAACAGCAAGATTTATAATACTACATTTGATATGAGTGACTGCAAGGATTCTTTGACTGCATTCACAGATGCTAAGCAAGATTTTTAAACCATGGTTTGTTGGAGAAGCTATTATTCTTGACCCAAACTGCTAAGCTGCAGCGGGTATGTGCACAGTCACACACTACTAAGCCAAAACTTTTGAGCCTCATTGTTTTTTTTCCCCACTGATTTTTTTCTTTGTGTTGACTTTCAGAACTTTCAATAGGCACTGCAGTATTTTTGTAACTGTAGATGGGAACAGCTAATAGGTACCAAAATAGAGTTCTCGTAATGTTTCTTTCCTAGTGGTTTTAGTCACACATCCTAGCTTTATTTTTGAAAGGCTTTTGCAGACCAGGCCTGGTGGGGCAGCCCTGAGAGGGACCGAAGTAGAAAAGGCAATGCGTATGCCTGCTACTTGTTGGAAAAGCAATAGAAGGCAATTGCCCTACAAGGGACCTCGTTGGCTGGAACGGCCACCGTTCCCAGGAGGGCTTTGGGGATATGCCTGGAGGACTCGGAAGGAGTCAAACTGCCTTGCTGGGTCTGCTTGTTGTGGCTCATCAATATTGCATCCTTGTCCTGCTGAGTTTTATACTCAGCAGATCCACCAGGATCCTGATCGATAAAACCATGCAAATTTGCAGACAAACAGGATCTCAAGCAGCCAAGAGCACAGCTGCTCAGGACGGGCCTAAGCCTCAGTCGGGCAGTGGGGGCCTTTCAGGCTTCTCCCCCTCTGCAGTCAAGGATGTGGAAGCCTCTGTCGCTGGCGCCTTAGAGTGCAGCTCTTGCCACATCCAAGCCTGGCACACCAGGGTTGGCTGGCAATGCAAGATGGTACCTTCAGCTCTAACCCTGGCTCCCAATGGGTGGAGGGGAAACAAAGCATCAGCCATACTTCAGGGGTTCAGGCAGGAGGACCGGTGGGAAGGGGCTTCTAATCTCCCTGCTCAGGGCAGGTGGAACTACAGGGGGTCAAGGCTCCTGGGACACAAACGGTGGTTCTTGAGGACTCTGCTTGCAATGGTTGCAACAAGAGGCTATTCTTAATTTTCCTCAGTGGCGAAAGTGGTGCTGGGAAGACTGTGGGAGCCAAGTACATCATGAGCTACATCTCCAAAATATCTGGAGGAGGCCCCAAAGTGCAGGTGAGAGGAGAAGACTAGAAGGGAGACTTCTGGACAAGCCAGGCTGCTGCTTTCCTTGGGTCTCGGCTCCCTGTAATTTGTTGGCACTGTGAGAGTCTTGCTGATTATGTCTTTTTTCCCACGTTGCCATGGAAGATCACAGCCCGCCTGTAACCAGCCAAAGAGGGAGCAACTGTTGTTTTTGGAATGGGCTTAATCGCACACTATAAATAAGCTGCTCAGTTATTTCTAGGAAGGGGAGGAGATCCATTTTTTCCCCTGTAAGCCAGATTTAGGCAGCAATGTGGCCAGGAAACAGGTAGCGGCAGGGACAGGAGTCTTCCTGACTGCAAGGGAGATTGTTGGCAATTGATTCCAATCCTGGTGTAATTAATGGCAACCTTGTTCAATCTGTTTCTCCTGCAAGATTTGAGAAGGAAAGGGCATCAATGCAAGGAGTGCTAAACAGCAAAAGGGTCTTTTGGTATCCCATGTTGAGGCTGGACATCACTGGGTAGAAAAGCCCCATTTCCGGAAGCAGGGGGTTAGGGCTCTAGGGTGTAGAAAGAGGCCGGTTTAACACCCCCCCCATTGCTTAAGTCTGCTTGGGTCACTTCCGAAGGGTCAAGGCAGGTGGACAGGTGCCTCCTCTCCCCTGTAACTGCTGGGGAGGGGAGATTCCTGCCTAGGACCCACCTGGATGATCCGGCAAGAGGAGGAGGAGGAGGAGGAGGAGGAGGAGGAGGAGGAGGAAGGCCTGACTTCCACTTTCTGGCTTCCAGCATGTGAAGGATATCATTCTGCAGTCCAACCCTCTCCTGGAGGCCTTTGGCAATGCCAAGACGGTTCGCAACAACAACTCCAGCAGATTTGTGAGTCGTGCCGTTTGGTGGTTTGCCAGAGTGGTACAAGATGGCCCAGAGCCACCCTTCCTTCTGCCCGCTCCCGTTCTGCTCCCGGGGGCGAAGGGTGGGGGGAATATAAGGGGAGAGCCAGGCATCCACTCTGATGCCGTTTTGACCCCCAGGAAGGAAAGGGGTCCCACAGCCGTGCATGGGCCCTTGTGCTGCCCTCCTTCAGCCACCGACATCCTCCCTCTGTTGCAGGGGAAATACTTTGAAATCCAGTTTAGTCCAGGTGGGGAGCCAGACGGAGGCAAGATCTCCAACTTCCTGCTGGAGAAATCCCGGGTGGTCATGAGGAATCCCGGGGAAAGGAGCTTCCACATTTTTTACCAGGTCAGACGTTGTCTGGGGATGGGGGGGGGAGGTTGAAGAAGAGCCCCCCCTCGAACCTCTTGGCAAGCTTGGCTGCTCCTGCTTCTCCGGGGGGGGGGGCATCTGGAGCTTTTGGACGACTTCCCCCATCATCCCCCAGCCAGCAAGTACCCAATTTGCAGTCCTGACGCAACTACGGCCTTTTGAATAAGCTGACTGCTGGGCTCCCCTGGAGTAGTCCCAGTCCCAGTCCCGATCCAAGGCCGGGCCTTCCGCCTGCCCCGGGCACTTCTCCCAGGGCCCGGCTCTGGAGAGCCAACATTGGCGGGGATTCCCTGCCCAAAGTCCATCATGTATTCTCAGGGATGGTTTTGGTTGTTCTCCTTTGGAAGCCCTAGTAAGGATGAAACTAGCGCTCCCTCACACACACACACCCCGCAATAAATGAAGCCAAATTCTCTCCCCAACACAACACAAAGTGGGCTAACTTACTGGGGTGTGTGTGTGTGTGTATTTCCTGCAGCTGATTGAAGGCGCCTCCAATGAGCAAAAGACCAGCCTGGGCATCACCAGCATGGATTACTATCACTACTTGAGCCTCTCAGGATCCTACAAAGTGGAAGACATCAATGACAAATCTGACTTCCAGGAAACTCTGGTAAGTTTACCCCCCCCTCCTTTCTCCCCCCATTTGATAAGAACAGCATCTGTGAGAGGAGGGTCCTAATTGCAGCTCTCTTGAGAACAAGGTCGACATGTACAATGAAATGGCTTTTTGGCTAAAGAGGTCCGAGAGGAATCCCTTCCCGCGTCCATCCTTGTTCTCATCTGGCTTCCTGATGTAATTTTGAGATTAGCCAAGCGGCTAGAAGGCCCGAAAGGGGGTGGGAGGCAGCAGTGGCTAGTGGGGGTCACTTATGATGAGGGTGCCTGAGAAGCCACCAGCTGGAGGAGGCACTTAAATGCCAAACTGACCATTAGCCATTCTGGACAAAAGGCCTGGGACTTTAGGAAGCTCTTTTCGATGCCTGGAGGTGGTTTTAAGAAAATGGACTGTTATGCCATCTTTTCTACTAAAATCTCAGTACTGCCTATGCGCCACAATTTTCATCTTCTGGTTCTCCCTTCCCTTGTTGATTTGGCTGGCGAAGGAGCCCTTGCTTGTTGCCCTGCGCGTTGCCAACAATTCTAGATTTTGGGGTGACATTTGTGGATTTGTTGGGTCTCCACGGTTCCCATTTTCCCCTCCTTGACTTTCTGCTTTGTTCCCTGAACTGAGAAGTCAGTCAAAATGAAGAATAACGTCCTCAGTCTCAAGTCAAATTTTAATATGAGCAAGCAAGCAAATAAATACATAAAGAGCATATTTAGCCATTGAGGAAGACTTTTAAGTTCTCTTCTGCTGCTGCTCAAACATCTCCTCTGCCTTGCTGTGCTACCTGGCGAGAAACAGCTGGAGAGCATAAACGCTGAAAAGTAGTTTTTGCTTTATAGTTCCAGAGATTTATACCTTTTGCTTATTGTGTTTTTAAACTATTTTTAAAAAATGCTCGGAAAACCGCAAGTTGAATTAGCTTCTTTTGGCGAGAACAGGCAACCTGCACCAATGGAAGAAGCAGGCCTTCACAGGGGCTCCCTCCCTGAATGTTCTGCTTTCATTTAAAACAAAATAAATCAGCATTTTTTTTTCTTTTTATCCTTTCAGAGAGAGAAAAGCACAAGCCTGATTTAGGACAGTGACACGGAAGCTGTTCCCAGTGCTCTAAAAATAATGCAGAAATATGTACCGCTGTTGATTGATCCAAACTGATTGAGCTCTCCAGATGAGCTTTTAACCCGTTTCCTCCCACTCTCAACCTTTGCAGCACGCCATGAAGGTCGTTGGCCTCTCGGCAAGGGAGCAGGCGCTGGTGATCCAGATTGTGGCCGGGGTGCTCCACCTGGGCAACCTCAGCTTCAAAGAAGTTGGCAACTATGCCGCAGTGGAGAGCGAAGAGTGTAGGTAGCCCTTTTGGGGCTGGGGTGGAGCAGTGGCCGAGACCCCCCGAGGGGTCCCCGGGCTTTGTGCGTGCAGCACCAGGCCAGAGGATCATCCTCAGAAAGAGCCACATCCTTACAAGCAAGACACGCAGGGGCAATGGACGTTCTCCAGAGGAGTGTCTCCTCCTTCACCCAGAAGGTGTCCAGAACTGGAGGCTGAACTGGGGGGGGGGAGACACAGCATGTTTTCTCCAGGAAATCTACATAATGATCCAAGGCCCATTGTTCTGGATGGGGGTGAGGGTGTCTAAACAAAAAGGACCCCTCCTCTTCCTCCTGTTTTTTTTTTGCTGCCTCACTGTGGTTTTCTTTTGACACCCTGCAGTTTTGGCCTTCCCGGCTTTCCTTCTGGGAATTGACCAGGGCCGCCTTAAAGAGAAACTGACCAGCAGGCAGATGGACAGCAAGTGGGGCGGCAAATCGGAATCCATCCATGTGACCCTCAACGTGGAGCAAGCGTGTTACACCAGGGACGCCTTGGCCAAAGCGCTTCACGCCAGGGTCTTCGGCTACTTGGTGGACGTAAGTGGTGCTCCGGCACCTCAAGGGAGGGGAGGGTGGGGTCCATCGCGAGGATTATTCAGGCATTTATTGCAGACTTTGCACTCGGCCACCCCAGCAATTTACGGAGTTGCGAACGATAAAGGCATAAAAGCTTCCCGAACGTGTTCCACTGATCCACAAGGAAAGCATGTTTCTCCTTGCCGCTCCTCAGCAGCAGCATTGCCTCAAAGAAGCTCCAGAAGAAGGATCTGCGAAGGGCAGCGATTTGCAAGGGCTGCTTTCAAGCCCTCACCTCTCTGCCTTGTGGCTTGAAAGCAGCTGCTTCTAATGGCTGCATCAGATGAGATTCCGAGGCGCTCTGCCCATTGGGAGGGGGCTGCCCTTGCAGGAGGGTTGTGTGTGTGTGTTAGGAGCCCCTATGGCTGGCATCCGTTTCCTCGGACAAGAGCACAGAGGGAATGGTCTGCCTTGCAGCTTTTCAAGGGCATTTATTGCTTTTTATTCAGGTTCAATTCACCGTCACACTTTAATTTCAAAGCTGCTTTCCTTGTTTTCATGGAAATACGTTTCTCCCCCCCCCCCCATTTTCTTTCATCAGTCTGTCAACAAGGCGATGGCAAAAGATAATCAGGAGTACAATATTGGTGTCCTGGACATCTACGGCTTTGAAATATTTCAGGTAAAGGCCTTCAGGCTGATCAGGAAGCTTTGCAGCCGCAAAACCGCAGGTCCTTTCGTGGGAGGAAGGAGGGTCGGCTGTTTTGGAGCCATTCCTCCCTCCCGGCACCGCCGGGGTCTGTTCAGGGGGTCAAAGTGTGAAGCCGAAGCCCTCGGCCACGGCACTGGTCGTGGCCAGCTGGCTTGAAGCAGAAGGCCAGGCTTTTGCCACGTGGCCAGGGAAGGTGGCCTTTCCTCTCTGCCCATCGGGCGGTCTGGTCCCTCCCTGGCCAGGAGTGGAAGCCCCAGAGCCAAGCGGCTCAACCCGGACCACTCCAGCTGGAAAGTCTCTGCATTTTCTGCCTGCCAGTGTTCTCCTCTGCCTGCTCACCGAGTCCTGACGGCCGCAAACACGATGGCCGTCATTCCTTAGCAAACGTGCCCAGGGTGATACTGCTGGCCACGCTGCACTAGGAAGGGAGGCCAGGCTGCTGGAATGAGTTTTATATTTATGTTTCAGGACTACTTTATTAATCTTCCCTTTTTGCAATAAAAACATTTGGGGGAGGGAGCTGAGTTAAATTTTGCAGTACGATGATGTCAGCCCAATTGTATGGCTTCCTATAATTGGAAACCTCCATTAATTTAAAACAAAGGATTTAATCTTAAACTGGGACAGAATTCAGGGTCTAAATGGAGCTGTGCAGAAAAAGGGCTGTGAAGCACTCTAGCAAAAAATAAAAGAGAAGCCCTGAGTTTTTCTGGGCAGAGAGCCAAAAACAGCTGTTCTAAGGAAAATTCCAATCTTGGAAGCTGTTTTGGAGAACTGAGGTCACTGATTTCCACGAAAAGGCTCACAGCAGACAGTCAGATCAGCCGGGAAGGTCACTCAAATATTACGCTGTAAAAGACCAGCTTAATGTGGCAAACAGAGAGGCGGCTATGGGGAGCCTGGCAATAATCTTTCTATGGTTTGTTTTTGATTTCAGAAAAATGGGTTTGAGCAGTTTTGCATCAATTTTGTCAACGAAAAGCTGCAGCAGATCTTTATCGAGCTCACCCTGAAGGCAGAGCAGGTAAATCTCCCTCCGGATGGGAAGCTTGTCAGCTGATGCTTGTTTTGAAAATGCCTTTCAAAGCAAGAGGGAGAGAAAGCGGCTGCGCTTCAGCCCGCCCAGCCTGGGAGTAAACACGCCCCAATCGGCTGGGCTGCGGGAATATTTTCCCTCTGATCCAGTGACCTAAGCGGGAGCCTCGTGAGCCAGAACAATCATCGCATCAGATGACTTCCCCATGGAGACTGACTCGCCACCCAATGTGGAAAAACTGGCTGGCTACACGTTTGCGTTGGACGGGGCCCTAAAATTAAAACGAGGGCACTTCTGTTTTCCCCATTTCCTGCCTGCCTCTTTCAAAGAGAAGGGCGGGCTGCTTTTATTTTCCTTTGTTACCTGCCATTTTGAACAGCACGGACGTTTGCTTCTTTTGCTCCCTAAAATCCTGGTGGGAACAACAGACAATTGTTTCAAACCAGTTTGGTGGGTCTCCTTCCTTGAGTTGTGCTGTTTCCGAGGAGTGGATGGCTTGGAGCTCTTCCCCCCCCAGGGGGGGGGAACACGGGGGGGGGCAAGTAATCAAAGGCAGCTGAGGAAAATTTCTGTGCAATGGAAAAACTTGCTGATTCCAGCACAAATCTTTAGTTATGGCTCACCTGCATGCAGCCTATTAGGCTGTTTGTCCAGCATCAGAGGTGACTTCGAGGGCCACTCCCTGTGAGAACGGGAAGAGGCCTTGGTCTTCATCTGAGTAATTCCATCCAGACCCGAGAGGGATGCAAAGTTCAGATCTAGTCCCACAACAGTTGGACAAGATCCTAGGAGGTACCTCGCTCCTTTCAAGCCAACAACTCCTGAGTACCTGATTTGGCCCTGAAGCCCAGGGACATAATGAATCTCAGCCTCTGTCCTCTTCCAATTCCTGGCCTCTCCTTCTTTGCTCAGCAGAGGGATCCCTCTGAGGTCCAGCCCTGCCCTCATCTGGCAAGTAAGAATAGTTCTTACCGCCTCACCAAGCAAGTCCACAAACCCATATCTTGTGGACATCTTGCCGAGGACGTCTGCCCTACATGCAGCAGGCCAGCTGATCTTTTGGGCCCGGGCTTTGGAGCTGCTCTGGAGAGGAGGGGGTCTAGGCAGGTCTGCCACACCACACAAGCTGGGCTGCCATTAATAACTGAACAGAGGCATCCTCATTTGGAATTTGGCCCGGGGCAGAGTGGTCCTCTTTTGGGACCGAGATGTTCCCTGCTTTCCGCGGACTGCCCGCTGCACTGACGTTGCCAAGTTTTTGAGTCCAGCAAGTTCAGCCTAGACTCCCGCAGTTCCTTTGGGAGCGTCCCTGAGCCTTCATTTCTGTATTGCAGGAGGAGTACGTTCAGGAAGGAATTCGTTGGACTCCCATAGATTACTTCAACAACAAAATAGTTTGTGACCTCATAGAGAACAAAGTGGTAAGTCTGGGAGGGTCCCTCTCGTCCCTTCCTTGATATCGTTGACTGGCTGTGCCAGGAGCGGAATTCAGGAAAGGCTGCAGTCCCTCCATTGTGACCCACAACACTCTCTAAACCTACTCACCCAACGCCGTTCAATCCAAAACGGAGGCCAAGTATCCATCCTCACTTCCTGTTTCCATGGTCACCCCAGAATCCACCTGGCATCATGAGCATCCTGGACGACGTCTGTGCCACGATGCACGCCGTGGGGGAAGGAGCAGACCAGACTTTGCTGCAGAAGCTGCAGATGCAGATTGGGACTCACGAGCATTTCAACAGCTGGAATCAGGGCTTCATCATTCACCACTATGCAGGAAAGGTACCTTCCCAAGACAGGAAGAGCCTTCCTGTGGTTTTTGTCCAATTTATCTGGAAGGTCCCAGGGAAAGGTATAGCTACTTTACGCTGCGATTTCCCCAACGGCCGGCTTTTGTCAAAATTCTATCCCAGGAGCTGGCGCAGCCTTGCCCGGCGAAGGACCTCTCCCGTGCCATGTGTCCTCCTGGCCAAAAAATTGAAGGTGCCTCACTTGCCATTCTCCCACCAGGTTTCCTACGACATGGATGGATTCTGTGAGAGGAACCGAGACGTTCTCTTCATGGACTTGATCGAGCTTATGCAAAGCAGCGAACTGTACGTAAGACCCGTTTCCTCAGGCTCCACTTGCACCTTAGATCTTGCCAGGGCTTTTGTGGGATACTCAAAATGTTGGCGATAGGAGATCAGTGGGGACTGGAAAAGCGTTCCCAAAGCCCAGACCGTCACAGCCGTGCCACGAAGGCTCTTATTCCAGACGCAGAAAGCTTCCTAACTCCCTTTAGAAGGGGGAACTCCTAAGCAAGCCAGGAGGAAGCACGGACGTGCAAAAGAGTCTGGGGGTGCAAAAATGG
This sequence comes from Azemiops feae, assembly GCA_023970755.1. Lineage (NCBI taxonomy): Eukaryota > Metazoa > Chordata > Lepidosauria > Squamata > Viperidae > Azemiops > Azemiops feae. The sequence continues at coordinate 532,698 of JALGBA010004240.1, read as the reverse complement.
ACTTTGAAGAGATGAATGCATTCAGAGCCACAGAGCAGACGTTGAGCTAATCCGAAAGGGCTTTTGGGTTGCTGGCTCATGAGAGGCGAGGGACGCTAAGGGAAATCTCCATCCTGCTCCAGGATACGAGGGCTGAAAAGAGGCTCAGCAGCCTTTTGGCTTCTTAAGAAGAAAACCCCCTGCAATCGTGTCGGGCCAGAAGGGCCCCCTTTGCAGTCCACCCATTGGCTCGTTGCAGCAGAGACGGCTGGTCTTTGCGGGCCGAGGGAGGGCTAGGCACAATGCTGGGGAGATGGCCGTCTGAGTTCCTGCTTTCCTAAAGCTGCTCTCAGAGTTAGGCCAGGGCTTGTTCTACCATTTCTCTGTGCTACCTGCTTAAAAATGGAAGAAAGCTGCACCCCCAATTTCTAGCCCAGGTGGGTCAGCTCTGGGGGCTCCCAGTTGCGCACGGCAAAGAACTAAATCCAGCCGCCTCTCCCCTGATCTTGTGGCTGCTGCCTTGTGCCCTGTGCTGATGCTCTCCTCCTCCTCTTCCTCCTCCTCCTCCTCCTCCTCCTCCTCCCTCTCTCTCTCTCTCTCTCTCTCTCTCCTAGGCCTTTTATAAAGGCTCTGTTTCCAGAGAATCTCCAAGCCGAAAAGAAAGGCCGACCCACCACTGCCAGCAGCAAAATCAAGGTGGGTGCCTTGGGGCTTTCGCACCTGGGGGGGGATATAGGTGCTGGTCACTCCAGGAATAGCCAAATGTTGAGTTGTGAAAACTAATTTAAAAACAAGACTCCTACAGAAATTTAATGGGAAAACAAGATTCGCCCAACTAGGCAACTGAAAGAGCAGCTGGCAGCTGTCCACCCCACATGTGCACCACAACTGTGTGGCTATATCTTCATCGGTCCCTTTCCTCAAAGGACAATGACAACACAGCTCTGTATGAGTGTGTGTGCGTGCGTGTGCACTTGGTATGATCTGTCCTCTTGCGCATCTGTGTGATGAGGTGGCAGCACTTCCCTCCCTTTGCTTCTGGTTGGGCCACTCTGCCTTCTGGGCCCTGCCCAGGATGTCCCACCAGAGGAGGAGCGGAGAAGCCCCCAGCTCAGAAACAAGTGGAGTGGTCCTCACAAGCAAAGCTTTCAGGGCTGGCCAAGCGCAGGGGTTCCGTGACACTGGGGAAATTCTTCAGGGCCCCCTTTTTGATGGGTTCACTTTTATCAGAGGAACAGACAGAAGTGACGCTGTGGCTGACCTAAGCAAAGAGCCACAGACTTCCAGCTCCTTTTCTCTCTTCTGCAGAGACAAGCCAATGACCTGGTGGGCACCCTGATGAAATGCACCCCCCATTACATCCGCTGCATCAAACCCAACGAAACCAAAAAGCCTCACGACTGGGAGGAGAGCAGGTGAGCATGCGCAAAGCGAGAGGCAGCCAGCATGCTCTGTGACTCCCAAACCAGAGTTATCTCCCCAGTTCTGATGTTGTCACTGTAATACAGACTTTAAAAACCCCACTGCATGCTTTTTTTTCTGGGATAACACAACTCCTGCATTTTTAAAGTAATTATTCTCACCATTCCTCTAAAGGGATGGTTGTAAAAAGATCTGATGGTTCAAAATAGTTTACGGTTTGCGGCCTGCTGAAATTGGAAAGATGCTGGGCGGAGGGACGGAGGCACAAGCAGGACGCGGTCCCTTGCGTAGCCTTTGGCCAGTGCTGGTCAGAGTCACAACAGCAGAGCCTGAGAACCGTCGCTCAGGCAGCCCTTCCTTCCAGGGCAGCCGGCCGACCCTTGAAATGACCACGTTTCCCTCTTTCGATCAGTTTCTGGCCGCTTGTCCTCCTCTCGGCATGCAGGAGAGCAGCCAGGGCCCCCTTTCTTTTGGGGGGACCCATTCCTAGCCTTCTTCCTGCAGGGTGAAGCACCAGGTGGAGTACCTCGGGCTCAGAGAAAACATCCGAGTTCGCCGAGCAGGTTACGCCTACAGACGTGCCTTCCCCAAATTCCTGCAGAGGTATCCCTTTCTCCACGCGGCTGCGTTAAGATGGGAGGGAAGGACAGCCAAAGGTCTCCGGGGTTTCCCTCTTCTGCGGAATATAACTTGCACAGGCTGGCCACCCCAGAACTGGCCTTGGTTGCTAATGTCCACACTCCCCGCTGCCCTCCTATTGTTGTCCAGTCTGGGTGAGCAGGAAAGCAGCAGCCTGTTCAAGGGGAACCTTCCAGTTGGGGTGGGGCGGGGGGGAAGGAAGCGACTGGCAGGCCAGACAGGAGTCCATGACCAGGACAGTGCTCGGCTCGGAGGGCTTCCCCTCTGGTCAGCCTCGTTTTGACAAGAGTCACCCCCCACCCCCGCCTGGCCCTTGATGGCCAACCTGGGCAGAGGGCAGGCGAGGAGATTCTGTCCCTGGAGCCTGTGTGTCACTTTCCCCCTCTCTGGCTAGTGGTGACACTAAGATAATTCCTACATAAAAGTCCACGTGAATTTTTGAACTAAGCAGTGATGACTGTCATTAACTGCATAATTCAAAACGTTTAAGCATCTTATTGCTTTAGTGAAGATTAGGAAGAGACAGCCTATGCCTGACAGGTATTTTGGTCTGTCCGGATAGCCCTGGCCAACGTGGTGGACGGCAAAGGTCTGTGGGATCCAGAAGGTCCCTGTTGCCTCCTAAAAGTAGAGCTTTGGAGAAACTGCAAGAGAAATGGATTCAAACCATTGGTCCATCCTCCCATACACAGCCCTGCCCGCATCAGGCATTCTGGCCCAGTGAAAAGGGCAGGTCCCACTTCTCAGGAAATAAGCCTGGGAGCCATTCACAGGCTCTCCCCCCCCCGCAGGGGCTGCCACCGACTAAGTGTGCCGCGTCTCTCCCTGAAGGTACGCCATCCTGACCCCCGAGACCTGGCCTTCCTGGAAGGGGGAGGAGAGGCAGGGGGTTCTGTACCTGCTCCAGTCGGTCAACATGGATCCTGACCAATACCAGCTTGGCAGAACGAAGATCTTCATCAAAGCACCAGAGTCCGTGAGTACCAGGGTGAAGCTGCCCCTCTCTGACCCGCTTCCATTTTAGCCTTCCGGAGACTTCCGGCAACCCCTCCCTCCTCCCCCACCCCCAGGAAATATAGCCCGGCTCGGAGATCCCTCTGCCGTGTGCCGCCCTCATACCATTTAACGATGAGCTGTGGTGCAGATGTGCACAGGGCCCTCTGTGCCAGGTCCCACTGGCCCTGCCTTACAATACCCAGCTCCTCTTTTTTCCCCCCTTGCTTCCCCGATGTGCATGATGGGAACAGGATTCCCCTGGGCCGCAACGTTTGAATTGGGAGTCAGCCTCTGGCACGTGTGCCCAAGAGGAGACAATTCCCAATTTCCAGTAGAAAGTTGATGATAAGACCGCAAAGACTGTACAATTACTGGCCTTGTTCACATTAACACAACAGCCGTGAAAAACGTTTGATGCTTTGGGCTTGGAATGTTGCGTGAATCCAGCCAGTTGTGGCTTTATTAATGTATGGCGTGAATCCACTGTGTCTCTCTTCCATGGAGTGGGCTGAGAGGGTCTGATTTGAGAAGGAACAGCAATGGAAACCAAGCATTTCTATTCATTAAAAAGTCCCAAAAGTTCTTTTGGTCTCCCTGCCGCTGGACACAGGAAGTGTGTCTGAGGTGAGCCTTATTCAGGGCAGAGGGACAGTCCTGTTTGGATGGGCAACTGCTGGGAGGGAAGCCTGTAAACCACCTTGCTGGGGCACAGGAGGTTCTGCCAGCCACCAAACAGGGGAAATCCTGGAAGAGGAAGAGGCAGCGACTGTTTAGAGAGAAGAAAGCCGACCACAGGCCGGGGAAACACGGCTCGGTCATTTCCACGTGACGGGCCATTTAAGACTCCTAGACGGCCGTCCTCCGCAGGGCACATCCAAATGTGTCAGACCACAATTTCCATGACTTAAGTCAGCTGGGGAAGATGACAGTGTGCCAATTAAGGCACAACTGCAGTGTAAGATGGACGGGTGAGGCTTTCTCCCAGGACGCCAACACACACCCCGGGACAGCTTTTGTGCAAAAGGTGCTCTGGTTCCAGTAGTGAGGCTGTTGCTTCTTATTTGGCGGTTCTGGACGGAAGCTTTGAATAGAAGCCAGGGAGGCCCAAGACTGGTAAATCTGTTCAAAGACTGTCTCTACGGTTCACTAGCATGTCCCTGCAGGACTCGCCAGTTCATCCTAGGAAGCATCCCGGGTGGGTCCCCCGCAGCGCCAGCGCCAGAACTTCAGCAGCGTCCATGCAAAACGGACGCGGCCTCGTGGTTGGCTGGAGGCAGCACACCTCCCTGGCTTGGCTTAGAAAGCAACGGCTTTCCATCTCCCAAAACAGCTTCCTCTTATCTACTAAGTACCAATACGCTTTTCCTTAAAGTAGATAAATCTCCGTTTATCTAAGGACTTCCTGAATTGCTCTGTATTTTCTAAATTTGGCAGAATGACCTCGGTCTGTTCTCCGATAGTTTACTTTTGAAACCAAATTTTGGACCAGCTGCATCAAATGCAGTCTGTGGTCCTTGTCACCGAGTTTCCTTCTTTGGGATTTTGCCGCCTCCTGTTTCTCGGCTGAGCCAGAGGGCAGCACCCAGGAAGCCCCGGGAGGGACCAGCAAAAAGGCTTCTCTTTCTCTTGCAGTTGTTTCTGCTGGAGGAAATGAGGGAGCGAAAATATGATGGCTACGCACGGGCCATCCAGAAGGCCTGGAGGAAACACATCGCAAGGAAGAAATACGTACAAATGAGAGAAGGAGGTATTTGTGATTGCTTTTGTACATAGTAAGACTGATGATGGGGATCTTCTCCAAGACGTGAGAGAACGGCTGTGCACGCGGCCCGTCCCTCTCTCTCTCAGCCACCCAGCTGTCTTCACCATCCTCTTTAGCTCCTCTCTGGCCCCGACCCAGCAGGTCTTCAGAAAGGTAGCCATGGCCGGCTTTCTCCGCAGGACTGTGGTTCCAGATGAGCGATCCCCAACCTGGTTGAGTTGCAGCCTATTTGAGCCTGACTGCTATTTTACCTTTCAGTTGGCCTTCGTTGCACCAGTGCTGCTTTCCTTTGGGTGTCATATTTCTTGTTGACTCTTTGTATGCTACCCAGAGTCACTTTGTCTGAGTTGGGTGGCCATAGAAATGCAATCAATCAAGCAGTTGATCCTCAAAGGCCTGAAGTAGCCATTTAAGTACAGGGTGAAGCTCCACCCCAATTCTGTTATCAGAGGCTACTTGATCTAAATATAAAAGAGCTGGAAACAGAAAAGCAGAAGCCATAAAGGAAACAAATATTGTCTGGGAAAGCTAGGAAGTAGGCTTGAGAAGGGACCACAGCCAGGTTTCTCCAACTTGGTCTGACAAAGTCCAGATCGTACATGCAATGGCTGAATGGAGGCCCAGTTCTTCAAAGTTCAATCCCGGCGACTGTCAGTTTCTGAGGTCCGTAGGGTAGAATTCCCTTTTTCTCGCTGGGACCACTAAGTAACACTGTTCTTCCCCTTGCAAAGCCTCTGACCTGCTGCTGAACAAGAAGGAGAGAAGGCGGAATAGCATCAACAGGAACTTTGTGGGTGATTACATTGGCATGGACGACCACCCGGAGCTACGCCAATTCGTGGGCAAGCGTGAAAAGATTGATTTTGCTGACACTGTCACCAAATACGACAGGCGGTTCAAGGTAGATAAGTGAGCTGGCTCGCTTGCCTTTGCTCGCACTTAGGTTAAGGCTTTTCCTGAAGGCCGGGTGACCCAGTTAGAGAGCCCATGCAGACAAGCCAACTGTTCGTTCTGGAGCCCCAAGATCCAGGAGCTGTGCTTTAATATGGGAAGCTGTTGTCTGTGCAAGTTGCTGTCATGCACCAGACCCGTCCCCTCTAAGGCACGCCTATCCACAATGACATTGTATCTGGCCAAAGGCCATGTGCGGATGGGCCAATTTCTGGGCTTAGTAAAATGGTTATCACAAGCCAGGATGTGGATTGTGGTGCTGTGACTGATAATCCTGTCTAGGAGCAGGGAAGAACAACGGAGGGCCCTCAGGTCCGATGTGGGCAACGTCCCCCAGTCATAGGACCCCATTCCCAAAGATCTTGGCGTTTCTCTACGTGACGCTTCGGGATGGTGAAGGTGGGCAAAGCTGCAGCCATGGATGCCTCTTCCTTTCAGGGCATCAAGCGAGACCTCATCCTCTCTCCTAAATGCGTGTATCTGATTGGGCGTCAGAAGGTGAAGCAGGGACCAGAGAAAGGCCTGGTGAAGGAACTTCTCAAGCGGCGGATCGAAGTGGAGCGGATCCTCTCTGTGTCACTCAGGTCAGAGCTGCCGCCTTGATTGGCAGGGAGGAAGGAAGGGAGGACCTGGCCGGAGGGACCCGGAGGGGCAGGGCTTGGAGAGCCATTTACGTCCCTTGCAAAGGGTGGCTATGGGATGCATATACAGTAATTAGGACACTATACTAATCAGAAATTGAGTGAAGTCTACTTAATCATGGATTCTGATTTAATGAACTAAAATGATTAATTATAGCTCCTGATATTCTGACAAAAGTTACCATTACTATCCGCTAATTTAAAGGCATCCCAGTAATAGGATTGGTTTTTTTGAAAAAAATGCTGCAAAAGTAGTTAGAATGGAGTTTTTGTGCTTTGCTACTGAAATACTGAGACTACCTGGCCCTAATGCTATTTTAAAGGTGCTTTTTATAACCCCTCTATTTGTAACACTAAAGTCACTTACAGACTACTGTAGAGTTAGAGCCAAAGCCAGACGTTTGCGTTGAATTCTGGGGAGGCAAGCTCTGACTTTCAGGTGCCCCGAACTGCCTTTCCCAGCACCCTGCAGGACGACCTGTTTGTCCTCCACGAGCAAGAGTACGACAGCCTCCTGGAATCCGTCTTCAAGACCGAGTTTTTGAGCCTCTTGTCAAAGCGCTACGAGGAGAAAACGCAGAGACGGCTCCCCCTGAAGTTCAGCAACACGTGAGTGGCCCCTGCACGAGGCGCCCCCTGAAGGCCAGGCTGTCAGCTGCGCCCTGGGAGTCCCCCCTCCACACTCCTCCTTTGCATTGGAATGGGGGGGGAGGACACATTTTGCTGAAATCTCTTGCGTGGGATGTTCAGATACAGAGAGAGAGAGAGAGAGACTATTTTTAGCTTTGCTTGAGATAGCAAATTCATCCATCACACTTGCTCTGTCAACAGCCCACGTCCTGTGGGCAGAGACAGATGTGCTATTTGCTGAGCTTCCTCCTCTAAGTCTGCCCGTGTTTGTGCATCTTCTTAGTGCCACTTCATCTCCCAAGATGCAGCAAAGAACTCCCGCAGAGATGGGAGAGCCTCAGGAATCCCAGCGGTGCCCTTAAGGATCCTGCCCCAAGGAGACACGTCCAGGGGGAAGACTCTTGCTCCTCTCCCCCCCCTTCGGTGTGTCACCTAACTCTTCTGCCTTTCTCTGCCAGACTTGAGGTGAAACTGAAAAAAGAGACCTGGGGGCCGTGGAAGGCTGGGGGCTCTCGCCAAGTGCAGTTCAGCCAAGGTCAGGGAGACGTGGCCATTCTCCGGCCAAGCAACAAAGTGCTGCAGGTCAGCATTGGGCCTGGACTCCCAAGAAACGCCCGTAAGTACAAACACCCAGAAGTGGTGGAGGGGGGGGGGTGTTGGTGGCAGGTGCAGATGGTCACTGCTGGATTGAATTCTGGGGTGCGTTGCAGGGCCCACCAAAAGGGGCGTGAGCCAGCCCAGAGGACTTCCCAACAAAACGCCCGGCCAGAACTATCCGATGAGGGTTCCTCCTCCACCCCCCGGTAAGCTCTCAAGAGGCATGCTTCGGGAACCTGCTCCCAATCCTGGGTCCCCGCAGGCTGTTCTCTCTCCCGTCCCTAATCACTGTCCCTAGGAAGAGCACTTAAAATCCCTTCTGCGCAGGGCAGCTGAAACAGATGATGACAAGGTCTCCCCCGTTCTGTTGCCACAAAGCAGCTCTCTGTGGTGGACAGGAGACTTGAAGGTGGCTCGCCCTGTCCGAGTCATCAGTCAAAATCGGCAATGGATTCTAAATGATGGCCCTGAGCCACGTTTGGTTTTTTAACCTGGATCTGTTGTATCAGCCGTGATGGCTGGATTTGTGCAATAAGTCAAGCGCAAGCCAAATGAAGCAGTTTGGATTCATGCCACGTGTCATCCTGTAGGAGGAGGAGGAGACTTCCAGACACAGTGACGACAGGGAGACTTCAAGTTTGGGGGCAGCTGTGCACTAAATGCAAGTGGCTGGGAGTCCCAGCGGCACCTGCTGCCTAGTGGCAAAAAGCCAATCCGTGAAGGTGGGGGGGGGCCCTTTTGCTCCAAAGCCTGGCAGTTGAACCCCACATCTGGGAGGAAATTCCAGGGAAGCCGTTCCATGAGGGGCCACAGGGCCTCAACATTTTCATCTTGAAATCCTTTCAGGTCTACAAAATGGGGTGATCAAGCTCCAGCAACACCCCCTGCATCCTTCGGGCCCAGCAGCGGGCCAGCGGGCCACTCAGAAGAGCCTGCACCCCTCCGTGGCGTGCCCACCACTGCCACGGGTCTCCGGGGGACCAGGAAGGGTATCCCAACAGCCCAGCAGCCTGGATTTCCTCAAAGTGCCCGAGCAAGGGGCCGCCGGGTAAGCCTTGTGCCATGTTGGCTTGGTCAAGCTCCTCTGTATGAAACGGTTGCTTGTTTGTGTGAAGAGACAAATGTCTGGGCTGGAGCGTTGCTGCACCTTCCCTCTCTCCTCTGGAGTCCGGGGGAAGGCCCGGGGGGGGGCTGCTGCTTTGCCTGCCTCCCGCTGGCAGGATTGTTCAGCTGGTCCTGGTCCAGGAAGGGAGCATGCCAGGCACCTTTAACAGCCCCCCCCCGGAGCCCGGAGAAGCCATCTCGCTGCTTTGCCACTGAGCTGAGGCTGCCCTTCCCTCCTACGCCAGGAAACGCAGCCCTTAGCCACATCTTTGCATTCTGTAGCCCAGGTGCCTTTGCAGGGTGTCCAAAACCTATCAACGAATGAAGGAACGTTGCCTTAGAATCTGCGCCTGGATCCTTCGACCGGTAGAATAGGCCCGCCCAAAAAATGGATGCTGGGTGCCTTTCAATTTCAAGGCTCTTTTATATCAGTGAAGCCTGTTGTGCACGATTGTTTAAAGATCAGAAGAGGCTGTTATGAAAAGCCACACATCACAGCTGTGAAGCTCCCTCATCACAGCAGTATGCGCCCTGTTCCCATCACACACACACACACCCCTAAATGCCCAAACCAAAACACCCCTTCTGGAGAGATCACCCCTCTTGTGGCTGAGCTGTGCTCTCCCTCCACGCTCGCCCCGTTTAGTTGGCGCAGTGCAGCCCGTATCCCCACCTGCTGGAGGGAATTGCCCAACATGCATGTTGTCACTGAATGGATCCGTCCATCTTCTTCTGGAAGTCCATTATTTCCTACCTTCGTTTTGAGTATAGGCAACGGTGGCCAAGGCTGATAGGCACTGTAGTCCAAAGCTCAGAACTACATCAGAAACTCTCGTATGCTTTTATTTGCATGTTTTGATAAAAAACAGAAAGGTGAACCAGGTGAGACCCCCTTCTCCAATTACAACAGCGACTCTCCATTTAAAGCTCTTGGCTTTTGTAAACTCACCTTAGGCGCCCTCTAGTCCTGCCTATAAGGTAGGCCAGTCGTTTTACAGGTAAGCAGTGGCTTGCAAGGGAGCTGTCTGGACTGTGGAAACCCTGCTTCCCCAGTGGTGCCTCTCCTCTCGGGATCTCTGGTGTTCTGTAAGACAAGAAGCCTTCTAAGGATGCTCTGCAGAGAAGACCACACGTGGTCGTCCCTAGTAAATGTAAAATTCAGGTTTAAACCCTTCTGTGCAGGCGCCTATGTGAGACTGCCTGCCGGGGGTGGGGACAGACAACTCGGCCTGGTCCCACAACCTGACGGCCTTCCTCTGTAACCCTGCAGTGCTTGTAGGCAGATGACAAGCCGCCCCACACCTGCCGGGGGCAGACCCAAGCCCCAGCCCCAGCCCAAGCCTCAGGTACCCCAGTGCAGGGCGCTGTACGCCTACGATGCCCAAGACACTGACGAGCTCAGCTTCAACGCCAACGACGTCATTGACCTCATCCGAGAAGGTAAGGCTGCTCCTTCTGCTGCGGGGGGGGGGGGCGCCACACAAGGGGGCAGTCAAGGAGCTGCAGTGAGGTGGGCACAGGTGGCCGTCTTGCCCTTTAGAGCTGCCTGCTGCCCTCCAAGTTGGCCGACATTCCAGGGCAGCGCAGCAGACGCTTGATGGGGATTCTCTTGTCATACTATGAAACTTGACTTCCTGGACTATAAACTCGCCCAGGATCTTTTTCATATATTCGGACTGCTGGATATTCAGAGAATGGTCAAGTGTGTTTTGTTCTGCATTGTCTGAGACACAGCGAATGCATCCCCGCCTTTGTCCATCTCTGCCCCATCCAGAATATGCATAAACGAGCAGTTGGCCCTTGGTGCGCCTTTTGCCTCTGCCCTGGGGCGCCTCAGGGAGGCATCGCCTGCCCAAGGCAAAGGGGGGACGCGGGGCTCTTAAATCTCCGTTCTGCTTGTGCCGTCAGTCATCCCTTTTACTCCATGGCCTAATGTTGGATTAGCTTACTGTTCTCCTCCCTTTGGATATTGCCCCAAATGGCTTTTTTCTCATCTTAAAAATAGACAAAGAAAAAATGACTTTGGGTGCTGTAGCTTTGCAAATGTCCCTTGCTTGTGTCCCACTGCAACCCGTTTTCTTAGGTCTGAAACACCAGAACAAGCGGCTGGGGGTGGGGGTGGGGTTAGGGTCAGGCAAAGCTTCTTCTAACTAACTGTCCTTCTTTCCAGATCCCTCCGGCTGGTGGACAGGCCGATTAAGAGGCAAACAAGGACTTTTCCCGAATAATTATGTGACCAAGGTGTAACTCTGACCCCAAGAAACCCTTGATCAGTTCCAAGATGCCAGAGAAGACGCTTTCCAACCCTCTGAGTGATGTGGGAAGCTGCGGTCTAGGCAAAGTCTACAATATGCAGCTTCAGTTCCTCTCATGAGGTTAAAAAGAGGATAAGTCTGTTTTATGAGAAGCCAAAGCCCACAAAGCCAAGGATTTATTTATTTTATTTAACTCTTTTTCTTGCGAAGAGGAATGTGTTCAAATTACATTCCATTATTTAAAAAAAAAAAAAAAAAACCAGTTCTGGAAACCATCAAGTGCTCTGTGACGGATTTAGAAGAATTTTGTTTCATTTTTCAAGTGCCTTTAGTTGCAATGCTGTTTCTTCCAGATTATCTAACAAAGCAATGACATTCTGTGCACATCCCCTGAGTGGGCAGCTTCACAGGGGAAGCAGATTCTGCTGCTAGTTCTGTGGAACCTTGCGCCACCTCTTCCTTTTCCCAAGTGGACACGTCTGTCTGTGTGCATCTACACTCTCTCCTACTGTCTTGTCTAGGTATGCTTGTGACTCCAGAAAGGCACCAGAACCGAAGGAAAACAGTATTCTATGCTGCAAATAGTTCATCTTGCTCAGCTAATGTGGCTGGCCCACACTGACTTTTATTATTACTGTATCTATGCATTACACCCCCCCCCTTTTGCCTCCAAGGAAGCTGCAAACTCTTGTCACTGCTTTCATCTGGTGCACGTGTAAAGGAACAAGCCAAGGGCAAAGTCATACTAATGTGCACAATAAGTAAGTGGCTTGGAATATCATTTGGGGCCCAGGTACTTCACCATAGGAATGTGTCACGATTGTCAGCATTACGAAGTTTCCAAAGCTGGTCTGTGTTGCCGTGGGCCCTCGGCATGTGGGTTAAATTGCTCTCCTCCCATCAATAAAAACAGAGACTACAATTCCTGTGGTGCGGGGCTCTGTGGGAAGTGCGCTCCCTGCCCTTTTGGGACAGGAGTTCAAGGCAGCTTTGTGGCCCCAGAACCTAAGAGAGACTGGCCAGTCCTATTGGTTCAAGAAAGGTCTTATTCTCTTACAACTCGGGACAGATATTGAAAGAGATGAGCTCCCCCACACACACTTTTTGTGAAGCAGTTGTGGTTTTCCATGCCCCACAGGCCTTCAGCTTTAAAACCACTCTATTAGGAAGTCCCTCTTGCTATTTTTCAAGGAAGAGCAAAATATTGGCAACTCTCCTATGGGCTTTCAAAGGGCATTTTCTGCAATGTCTTTATTAAGTAGAAATACATGACATCCTGACCTCTATGTCTTGTGCCCACCTCCCGTGTGGTGCCAGATGGTGATGCCAGTGGACTCTGGCTGGCACTCACAACAGTTGCTGGGATTCATTTAGCCAACACGCTGCTAAGTCTTTAATGGTGCAGGAATTCAGCTGCGGGATGGTGCTGATCTTCTGGAATCTGACACTGGAGCATTTCTCCTTGACTGCCTGATGGGGTTGAGGGACAAGGGCCGGGCCTCAAGAGGTCAATGCAACACTATCTTAGCAGGGCAATGTAATTCACTTGTCTTGGGAGGGAGACGTCTACATTCCAGGTTGCTTGCCTACTTAGCTAGCCAGGCCACACACTATAGGATAAGGGCTACAGCTCAGAGACTGGAGGATGAAAGGATTTGATACTTACAATTTGTTTTGTTAAGATTCTTATTAAGTCACACCGCATTTTTGGCCAGGTGCCCCATAATCAGGGAGAGCCTCTCCTCCGTCTATCCAGTATAAAAGCGGAGCTGGAGGTTCTGCAAGAGGAAGCTGGTGTGACAGTCCTGGGCAGGCTAGACCCCCCCCCTCTGCTGGGGGAGGGGTGCCTGTGAGGGCTTGAAAAGGGTCAGCAGCGGGGATGCCTTTGGGACAGTGCAGCTGACTTGGATGGGGCCACTCTGGGGCAGGTTGACCGGACACTTCGGAGCATAGTAGACTTGCAACAGCATCTTTTATGGCTCAAGGCAGGCACAGCCCCAGCTGCGTGGGAAGCTGCAGGGCCAGGCAAGGCTGAAGCAGGGCAAGAGACCGGGGGCCAGGAGGGAGCGAGGGGAGAAGCGGGGCCAGGCTGGCACGGCTGCCCCCCCCCCCCCAGGGATGGAACAGGGCGCCTTTTCGTCGGGGGGGGCTACAAAAGGGGGGAAACCAAAAGCAGGCAGCCGCGCTAAAGGCGCCCTGGGAGCCCAACCGGAAGCGCCTCCTGCCCGCTTCTTATCGCCCCCGTTTCCAAGGGAGGGGGGCTCTGAGCGCGCCCGAGACCCCCGCAGCCTCCCCAGAAGGCACGGAGCCCGCCCGCCGTCCGCCTTCTTGCGCTGCACGAACCAGGCTAGCCCTAGGAAGCCGCCCTCCGCCCCCGCCCGTCAACCTGCCCCAGATGGGCGTCCCGAACGGGCGCCCCTCAGGTGCTCAGCCCCGCCCCGCCCCGCAGAGGGCGAGCAACGGAAGCCACTCGCAGTTCCCGCACTCGGAAGCCCCGCCCAGCCGCGCTCACTTCCGCCTCCTCGATCTCAAATGGAAGCCCCCCCCAGGCCGCCATTGGATCTGCGTAGCCCCGCCCCGGAGAGGGCGAGCAACGGAAGCCACTCGCAGTTCCCGCACTCGGAAGCCCCGCCCAGCCGCGCTCACTCCCGCCTCCTCGGTCTCAAATGGAAGCCCCCAGGCCGCCATTGGACCTCCGCGTGGAGGAGACGCGCCCGATTGGCTGTCGCTTTTTTTTTTCGTCCCGCGTCGCCACGACTGCGGCCCTCGCGCAAGAGCCTCTGGGAGCTGTAGTCTTTTCCGTGAGTATAGGAGCGGGAGGCCCCGGCCACGGGAGCCTCCGGATTCAGGAAAAGTCCCTGAATGTGCTTCACCCAAAGACGCCCCCGGGCCCCCATAGGCGTTCCTAGCAGAATGCCCGATGTAATACAATGCTCAAATCTTGAGAAATAAGACAAAAGGCAGATGGGTTCAGCTAACTTTATTAATTGTAAAACTAAAAAAAAAACCCACCCAATCCTCTTGAGAGTAGGGATCTTCATAAAATCTATGAGTTCATGGATATTTGCCTTGAAAGAAATGATATTTTAAGTACTGGTTTCATCCCGTAGCTGAGTTTTTCCTTTTTTACAAAACCGGTCTGTGCAGATCAGCAGATGAAGACAGGACTGAGGAATGAGAAACAAAAGACAGACAAACAACCCTGCTCTTCTCCTCGTTCTCCTAGTACTTGTTTTATTCAGCCTGCATCTATCTGCCGTGCAGCTCCCGGTAATTGATAATCCAGTATTTAGTGTTCAGTAGAGCTGTTCACAGCAGTAAACTTTAGGTTAGTGATTTGAATGGCTAGACATTAAGAAAATGGTACATACAATCAGACAGCAGTCTAAATGTTTTTAATATTGACATTCAAAGATATCTGCATTGTGCTGAAGGTTTAAGAACATAAAAATGTGATCCAAGAGGACGTTCCAATTAGTCTGACATTACAGGATGTGAAGGCAAGGCTTCCAGGCTAAACTGATGGTGCAGACAGTGGGGCAGGCAGCTCCGGCCATGCTCTTTTTAACAAAGCTCGCCCAGGACAAGGCCCTCACGCCTCTCTCCCACACAAGTATACAGCAGCTTTTTTCCTAATTAAGGAATGTCTTTAAAAAAAATATCCTTTGATCTTTATACATTTAAAACTAAGAGACTTGATTAAATTAAGGACTCTGAGGTTAGTAATGAGTGAAATCATACTCTGGAAAGTTGACAAATAAAAAAGGGAGGGAGGACCACACAGCTCTACTTTCTAAAGCAGATAATCTTGCCTGCAAGTTTGGGGGGTCACTAAGCCCATAATATGTGCAAAGAAATGCAATATCGGGAGCGATCCATGCAAAAGGACAGGGGAAAACCGGTTAGGAATCTGAAAGGGCTAAACAAAGAAACCAAAAATAAGCTTTATAAATACACTAACTGTAGGGTTAGCATTAGGTATACCACAGAGCAGACAAACGGCACTCTAGCAGGTTGAAAATGCTTCCCACAACTGCACAGCTAAGTCATGCCATCTTTGGTTGACTGCAGTACCCAGAAGGATATGGGTGTGAAGGAGGAAAGCAAGAGGTTGGAGGCCAAAGCCTGTCAACTTTCGCTGGGCAGCTGAGCCTCAATGTCCACTCTGCAAATCGGGCACTTCTTGTTTGTAATTAACCACTGGTCAACACACACTTGATGGAAGAGATGCATACACGGAAGGCGTCTAAAAACAAAGGAGGAAAAGGATTAGCAGTGCACATGCTGTCCAATGGATCAAGTTTTTTGTTTTTTTCAAAAATAGGACACTGGAGATGATTCTTCTCTAACAGATTAGGAAAGCTGTCTCTCTTGATACAGCATTTTCTCCAGAAGTATGGCGGCTGTTGTAACACAGATGGCTAAATTTGGCAAAAGGACTACACAGGGCAAGTTCTGTGAGATAATTTCTCTTTCAGAACAAGAGTTAAACTGCAAAGTGAAAATGCGGCCCAGGGCCAGAGGTTAGTTCCAGTTGGGAAGCGTTGGCTGTTATGGTAGGACAAGAGGCAAAATAAATTAAAAAATACATTTCTTGCAGTAGTTTGTAGCAGCAAACAACTAAGCCAGTGCTCCCTCAGCTTTTACTTCCAGAACCTTGCTGCAAAACAAGGTACTTTAAACTGGTCCTGGAGTTGCAGCCTCAAAAAGGATGGACTGTTTCTCCTCTTTGCCCAGGGGAATTTTTTTGACAACCACCCATTCTGGTATTTGAGACAAACTGGTCACAGCTGGCCGGAGCCTGCACCTCTTTAAATCTCCAACCTTCTGCAGTATATTTTTACAAAAATGAATCCTGGTCTACACCTGACCCACAACATTAGTTCAATATTTCCAACAGTTGTCCTATTCAGTTACCTGACATCTTCCCCTTCCTCTAATATAGATAAACATATGGTACACTTTTCCTCAGTGTCTTCCTCAGTTCCTTCTTCCCCATCGTGTTTGCAGTGTAGTTTCCTCTGTGAGAACCAATCAGTTGTTACCTTATTAGCAGAGATGACGTTATTGGCAAACTGAATGAAGTCTGTTTTATACACAATTATCATTTGTTACATCAACCCACTATGCACCCCCCCAACCCATACATGGTACTTTTTAAACAATACACAATTAAAGCTGGACAATAATTTTTAAGAAGAGACTGGACAGCCATTTGTCCGAAATGGTATAGGGTTTCCTGCCTGAGCAGGGGGTTGGACCTGATGACCTCCAAGGTCCCTTCCAACTTTATTATTATTATTATAATACATTTATCCAACTGTTTCTGAATTCCCAACTTCCGATACAATTATTTCGGCATCCGATAAATTTTTTGACAATCCAGGTATTTGTTTCAAATTGAATTCTTTTGGGGGAGAAGGAGGGGGTTGATCCAAATTCTTTTTTAATTTTAATTTCTGAATAGGATCTGATTTGCCTCTGCAACTATAAAATGCCCAAGGCACATTTGGGGGGGGGGGAAGAATGACCTCACGCAGGCAGGTCATGAAGCTGCGTGACGGTCTCACAGTGACATGAAAGAGCTGATTTTTAAAAGCTCAGGCCCTCACTCACACATAAGCTGTCTCAATCAACGTCAGGTTTTGTTCCTTTGTTAACACAACCTGGTGCTAGAAATGCTGACAACTGAGCAATTACTCCCAACTTATTTTTCCATGATACGAGCCTTCAGTGTCTTCTCTGATTTCAGGAACAGGCCTCCTATTTATAAGGCTATTATTTGTGAAGTGTGACATGCTTTTTTTATTGTTTTCCAAGTAACAGACGCTCATTGCTCATTCAATGGAAGTTGTTAAGATACCACATTCCCAGCACAACCCGTGCCCCAACCCATCAAGAAAGGAGCCGCTGGAATCTCCCATTTACACGCAGGAAACTTAAGAGAAGCACCAGAAACAAACCAGGGGCTCAACGCAGCAAGGTGGGCAAAGAAGAGCGGGCAGAGTCCCTTCTCACTCAATTATCAACAATTTGAACAAGAGGCCAATTTGGGTGGTTGGAACAAAAGCAGACACAAAGCAGTGCCCGGCTTGGCCCTCCTGGTGGAAAAGCAGGTTCTGCAGCCAGATTCCACACCTGGAATCTAGAAAGCATTTGGGATTATCTGTCTCCTTCTAGAAAAACAGCAACTTGCGAGATTCTGAGACACGGGAATCTATGAAGTGTCTCCTTTTGGCTTTACAGGAAGAGAGAGGAGCTTTGGGACGCTCAATGGGGAAGTTCTTCAAACACCTCTGAGATCTTCTCACCTTTTTATACTTGTGGGGATAAGTGCATCTTTCAATGGTTCCTTGGGAAGCTCCGCGATTCACATTTCCTAAACGTTCCTCCAGATGGATTAACTCCTGGAATCAAAGTGGAACAAAAGATGTTGAGATCTCGCTGCTCTCTCCCCAATTTAATTAACATGCAACTTATTTGAAAAGTCATACTGGGCAGCCTTTACTATTCAGTGGCTCTACTGGGAGGATGGTACAGGGCTTCCTGCCTGAGCAGGACTAGAAGACCTCCCACTCTGTTATTCTACTCTACCTGTCCTCGGCTTCCCTCTTCCCATGTCCTAACGGTGAACCAAGTGGGGCAACGCAGCACAGCTCAGACGGAGGGCCTGGAGACCTAAGACTCCGAACACCAAGGACTGCAGGCAGCCTCCATAAAGCTGGGGGAGACCAGTCATTTCAGCGAGCGAGACTCCCTTCTGGTGGGTGGGACGGTTCACTCCAGGGCTGCTTAAGACCGCTTAGCGGAGACTGTGGGGAAAGGGCTGCATTTCACGATCCCACCCTGCTTGGGAAAGGATGGTGGCGTTTGCCTGAACCGGTTCATCCGAAGGCCCTCCCTGTGTCATAAACTAGGCCGGGGAATTCATTAACTCTCTGCATCTGATACCGCAGTTCCTCTCTGCCACGTAACCGACTGACAAGCAGGCCCAGAGGAGGAGGAGGAACTGACCGTTTAGCGCCAACTCTCCCCTTCCCTGAGCCAACTTAACATTCCCAGCCAGGTGCTCCTTGCGGTGAAGGGTGGCCGCCGCTGCTGCAGAAGCCGGGGGAAAAAAGCCCTTTCCCACTTATTCCCTGAAACAAAAGTTCTGCCACAAAGCTGAGGGTGATTCTATTACAAACCTCAAAATTGCCCCTGAAAGGGCCTCTGAATGAAGTTCCATCCAATCCCGATGAAATGTAACGGATGTGAGGGTAGCCCGCCATGTCAGGAACCTATTCAAATAGCAGAAGGGAGTTAAACCTAATTGCAGAGCAGCTTCAAGTATTTCACTGTTCCCGTTGCAAAGGGAAGGAATTCGGTCTGGCTGATAGGCATCCCTTCCTTCTCTCTCCCAGCTGCTGGACTGTCATGGCCATGCCCAACCAGAAGCAGAATCTCTCAGGGAGGGGGAGACCACCCCGCTCAGGCTGGGCTTATAGTTCCGCAAGATCTCCCTCAAGCAGGACGTTGCTTGTGCAACTATGCTGGACGTGCCGACTGGCGCTCTGGGCCTGCCTCACACTCAGGCGACTGCAAAGTAAGGAGGAGTAAAATGGTTCCACCCCCACGAACCCTCTCCTCTTACTTTTCAGAAGACCGTAATTCAGACAAACAGACGGAGCTACCTGCAAGGCTAAATGTATGGTGGTCTTCAACATGCCAAGAACTGTCCCAATATTGGAACAAGGCCTGAAGTGCCACCCCAAGTGTCCTTTGCTGTCCTACAAACAGAATCAAGCCTCCCTGAATATGGACCCAGATAAAACTACTCCTCTTTCCGTAAAACAAGCCAGAAGGCAGCAGGCACCTCCCGTAACAAATCAAAGACGCTGCAATCATCTTCAGAAAGTCAAACCCTCCAGGCCTCAAGTGAGATCAGAGGCAACCGAACTCCCGAGTGAAAGTGGCCCCCTCCAAGGGAAGCCCAGCCCCAACATCCACGTGTGGAAGATCCTGTCCACAAAGCAACAGAGCATCTCCCACCTTCAACGAATCACTCAGCTGGCTGCTAGAGGCCATTTCCGTCTTGAACAGTTTTAATGTGGGATTAAGCTGCCTTGGGGTAACGTGTTTGCCTTTGCCTGCTAGCAAAGCAACAACACGACAAAGAGCTTTTATCCAGCTATGACCAGGGATTCTTCCTTCCCTGGCTATGTCTCTACAGGCTTCCTCACGTTCCCCCTCGACTTTTACATGTCCCTCCAGAGGTGACAGAGTGTCCAAAAAGCCATTGGCCCCCCAGCTCCCCCAATCAGCGTGTTTTTTGGGCTCAACCACCGGCTGAGTCCAAAGAGAGGCTGCAGCTGCTTTATTGTAGTCAATCCCCACCCAGCCCTCGGGTCTTGTCCTCTCCCCAGTCAGATTCAATGCCACAGGTCAGAAGTGCTTCAACGATGCTCCAAGCTGCTAGGTACCAAAGGCGACGACGTCCCTTATGATCCCACTCAGCCCCAAGCAGCTCCCAATTGTCTCAGATATTGCCCGTGGGGAAGAAAGTGCCCAACATTTTTCTTGGTTTGAGCTGTGGCTGCAGAGAAGTTTGTTCGGGATTCTCAACTCCTCCTCTCCTGCACAATACAGAAGGGAAAAGTCCCTTTTTTTCTCCCGTCCCCAAATCAACAGGAAAGAAAGCTGCTGCAAAACCTCAGTCTGACTCCAAGTCTGTTGAAAGAAAGCCCCAGTCCAGCTGCCAATTTCCCACTCAAGCGTTGCCTTCTCCATGAAGGCGGCTACAACACTTGGCTTGGGAAAGGCACAACCCCAAAAACACGTCTTATCAAATTCAACCCCAAATATGGCTGCTTAGGTAGCTCAAATGAGTAACTCCTGACTTTCTCACACTAATCAGGGCGTTTTCTAATCCAGCCGTCAAAACCGATGACTGAATTAAGAGCATAAATCAGATGCAGAGGGTCAATGGACTACTGGAGAATTTAATTATTTTCTCAATTTGAGACAAAACCGGTTGGGCTTCAGTTCCCCTGCCAACTGGAGTCAGAGCGTCCCTCTTTTGTTGTCCTGCAAGGGCACTTTCCTATCAAAACACTGATTTTAAGGCAGGCCTGGTCTCCTTGGGGGGGGGGCAAGGGGGGCTTGTCACTAAAAGGTAGCCTGCCCAGACTCCCCCGTGAACCTGGCATGGGATGACCAACCTCCAGAGCCGCTTGTAACCGTCTCACTTACCATTAAGGGAAGAGCACCGATCTGCAGGTGGTGAAGCCGAGGGGGTGTGTGGTAGTGGGCCAAGTGTGGGTGCATCGGGCCCGGCGGGTAAGTGGCTGCGGTCACACCTGCTTCAATGCCCAGTTCCCTGCACCCAAACAGAAAGTCCATGTGTAGCCAGGGCATTTTTCACTTGCTCACCAAGGAAAACCCTGCATAGGATTCGGGCATCTGTCCATGGATTTTGCCTGTTTTCATGGTGCCTGTTTTGGACCTGAAAAATCCCAGGCTGCCTCTAATTCATTCTGACTGCTCTCGGCTGCCAGCTTCCCCATCACCTCCCCCCGGGATGGGGTGTGTGTGTGTCACATGGGTGACTCCGGTCTAAAGTCAGCTTGAGCAATAAGCGATGCAAAGCTATTCCTGTTACTAACCAAGCCGACCTCTCCGGCGCTTGTCGAGGGTGCGAAGACATGGTCTGTGGCACGTGAATGTGGTGGCCGTGGCCGTAGTTGGGATGCATCCGGTGAGGATGTGGGGGTGGCCGCTCGTGGGCTCGCCTGGAGGGGAAGAGAAAGCTGACAGCTCTACCTGCCCAGGTCCCGGAGTCTGAGCAGGCGAGATCCTCCCTGCACGGTCACTGCAGCGCTGCCTTCACACACGGGCTGCCCCTCCCAAGCCAGCCTTGATCAGGTGTAGCAAAGATCAAAAAGGCAGTCCTGGCTGGCCAGAATCCAGCTAGCAGACAAGATTCTGAGCAGTCAAGAAAAAAAGGTAGCTTGTGTCCGCGTATGACGGAAATGCAGCTTCCATTTGTTTACAGCATTTGCACATTTCTAAACTGACTGATGTTCTAAGGCCAATTGGGCCATTTCTCAGTATTCCAAAGGGGATTAAGTTTCTACGAGTCCTATCTGGACCTCCTCTCTTGCCCAAATCCAGAAACTGGACGGAAGGCTTCTGACGCAGAGTGAGGCTGCTGCCGTCGTCATCGGTCATCTGCAGCTGGCAGTGGTTTTCTCAAGTTCTGCAGCCCTCAGCCGAAGGTGGCCAAGGACGGAGGATGCTCAGGCCGCCTTCAGCCTCCCCTAGCCCTGCAGAGTGGCTGCCTTCTGCTAGGCCTCCCACACCTTTCCTTCTGCCGCTGGGGCTGGCAGTGTCTCTGGGCAGCAGCCTCACACTCGGCTCCTTATCTTCCCCCAGGGGTGGTGCTTGTGGGGAGACAGAGAGCACAGACCTCAGCTTAAGGCTCCAGGAGGAAAGTAAGGAAGCATCAACGGGTAAGATAAAGGCAGGGGCCTCCACTTACTGCAATGGGGTGTGTGTGAACAATTTTAAGTGTCAATCACCCCAGAGCCACCCTGAAGTCGGGTGGCCTCTAAATATACTAAGTACATAAATGGTCAAGCTGGGCTTTGCCAAGTCGACTGGACACCCAACACCTTTCCTGCTGAAAGGGGCGAAGAGAGGGTGAAGCGAGGAGGGGGGGGGAGACCTTCTACCGTCTGGCTGACGTACGTCGGATGCTGCATCAGGCGCCTCCTCTGGACCTCCATCCGCTGGATCACCTCGTGAGGGTGCAGCCGCTGGGCCGAGGGGGCGGCCGCAGGGAGGGGGTGGGCGCTGGGGAGGGGCTGAGGAATGGGGGCCGCTGCGTTGGCCAGCGGGTGAGGGGAGGGCTGGGGCGGGACCGGGTGGGAAGAGGTGTGGGAGGAGATGGAGGGGTGGAAGGGATGGACGGGGTGAGGGATGACGTAGTCCATCTGGGGGGGGACCTGGGGGGGTGCCGAGGGAGGGGGATTGCCATGGGAATGGGGGCAGGCTGCAGCCTGAGGGTGGAGGGGCCGCGTCAAGGAGGCATCTGAAAGCAGAGGGAGAAGAGCGGCCCTGTTACTTCTTGGGGGGGGAGCCAACCCCACCAGGGTGCCCCCCCCACCCTTTCAAGATCCCCACTTACAAGGCGAGTGCAGGTAATGGCGGCAGGAGGACAGAGCGGTCTGGGTGGGGGGCGGCGGCGGCTGGGGGACCAGGCTTGGGCTGTAGCCATCCATGCTGATCGGCTGACTGGCAGCGGCCCCCGCCTGGTGCCCATAGAGGGAGGCCCGGGAGGAGGAGCCCGGGCAGCAGGGGTCGAAGGCCGAAGCGCCATGGAAGGAGCCGCCCCCGGGATTCCGGATGCCGCTGCTGCTCAGATCCACCGGCAGGGCCTGCTGCACAGAGAGAGCGGCCAGGAGGGAAAGGGGGGGCGGTTAACACGCACCCAGCCAGCACGAAGGGAGGTCAGACCGCATCACGCTGCGCTCTGGATGCAACAGCACAAGTCCTCCCTCCCTCCCTCTGAAGCCCAATTCAGCAAACGGACCCCTTCCAGCCGCTCCGAGAGAGAAACCCAAGGGACGGGCCGGTGAATGGTTCTGCCCCAGGGCACCCACACGGATGGCAGCGTCCCTGGAAGCCAGTCAGGGTTCCTTACCTCTCTTCAGGGAGGGCTGCATCGGAAGATGCTTGCCAGGGGGCAGAGGATGCCCAGAACAATGGAAAGAAACAGCCAGCGACAGACTCCCAACTTGCCTGGTCATGGAAGGCAGTGCCAGCGCTGCTGCTGGGCCCCCCGGGGGCCGGAACGGGGGGAGGCCTGTCGACGGGACAGCTGGAGTCGCTGAAGGGGGGCGAAAGGGGGACGCCAGCGTGGGGGCTGTGGTGATGGTGGTGGTGCTGGAAGTGGTGGCCGTGCTGCTGAAAACAGCTGGTGGGAGGCGGGCCCAGGACGTGCTGGTTCTGTGAGGAGACGCTGCAGGGAGAGTGCTGGGGGCAGCAGGAGGGCAGCCTGGGCATGGCCGGGGGCCCCGGCTCCAGAGCGTGACTGGAGGCGTTTCCTCTCGTGCCATCTGCCGTGGGGAAGGAAAGCACAGGGGCCTGAGCTTTAGCCATCCGAAGGGGAGGGCGCCGAGAGCCCATCGGGAAACACGGCAAGCGGTGCAAAAGCAGACTGAAGGCGGCCCAATGAGGACAGGCCGGGGGCCCCGTGCTGGGGCGGCCCGATTGTCTTGCCCAGCATTCAGCTTCCCCTACAAGGCTCGGCATTCTCCAACCTGGGAGCACGATCCTCACGTGCCCTCTACCCTCCATCCCTGAGCCAGGGTTTCTCCTCCCACCGCTCCCGTGGCACCGACAGGGCCATGCTTGTTTCTTCAGTAAGTGCAGAGAAGGCCTCGATCCCTTTCAGTCCCAGCGCAGGGGACAAGTGCAAAGCCCAGCTCTTTGTCCATCCGTGGCCTCCTTTGGCCGCCTCCTCGCCTGGCAGAAACCAAACCCAGCCTGCACGTGTCACCCACAGAGTCCCACCTCCGAGCGAGCAGAAAGAAGCTCACGGCTGGATCGGGACAGGTCACTTTCCTGGGATCAGCGCACAGACACACACAAACCCCACTGACATCTTCCATGTGTTAAACTACAACACAAACCTCCCTCCAGCTGTGACAGGATCACAACTTCTAAGAGCGGATGGGATCCTCTGGGCCATCGGCCTCCCGCGGGAAGAGAGACCTCTGCTTCCTACCTCCTGTGGAGATCCCAGCCGCGCTGCTGCTGTTGGACAGGAGAGCCGAGGGCTCCGGTTGCGAGGAGGGCTGGCTGCTGGAGATGCCCGAGGCTCCTCCGGGGACCTGCTCTGAGGGGGGGGCGAGGGGGCCGCCCTCAGAAGCGGCACTGGCAGCCTGAACATTCACTCTGGAGGAGGTGGTTGGCACCACTGCTGGGTCTACAACGAAGGACAGACGTGGTGGTTTGCGACTGGCAGCTCGGAATGCATTTCTTGGCACGAGGACCAGGTGCCCCGAAGGGAGTGGACAGCCCTTTGCAGCGGTCGCAATTCAAGTACTTCCACCAAGTGACCCCGGAGAAGCTTTTGGACGGCAAAGGAGGATCTGGGGCTCAGCATCCCGGCCACCTACCGTCCTCGTCCACCGTGAGGTCCACGACTTCCGCTGCATTCTGTCTCAAGGGCTGGATGACCGTGGAGACTCGGCTGCGGTTCCGCTGCTCTGCTGACCGTGCAGCATGGGAACCCGAGCTGTGGCCCCAGTGGGCTCTAGAGTGCCCAAGCGAGGATCGAGACCTGATAACGAGCGAGGAAAAAGGGGGCACGGGCCGTTTAGAAGGCTGCAATTCCTCTCCTCTCCCTTCCCCAGCCCGAGTGAATAACACGCCTCGCTCCACTGAGGCAGTGACCCCGAGAACGCCTTGCTAGATAGGAAGAGTCAGAACCGAGAAGGAAGCCTCGATTTGTAGCCTCCAAAAGCAGGGCTGGCAGGCTGAAAAGCAGGGCAGGTGACCAGGGTCTCTGCCACGTAAGCGCTGGCCCCCTGGCAGGACGACTGGCTCAGCTGGCAACAGCCGTGGATGGAAAAGAAGGGAATTCCACCATCAAGGGGAAGCGGCACCCCAATTCCTGGGAACAACCTTTCCAGCGGGATTCTTCTACCTGGCTATCAGAAACGGAAGGCGGGATTCTACGAAGATCAGCCCCGTTTGAAACGAGAGCTTTCTCCGATTCAAAAATCAAAACCGGCAACTGTTGCAGGAAGCCCCCTCTCTTTTGATTCCAGCAGGGCTGCTTCCTGGTGACCAGCAGACGGAAAGAAGTAAGGAGAGGGGCCAGGGGCAGCAACTACAGGTAGCCTCGACTTACAATAACAAAGATTTCCACGGCTAAGCAAGACAGCTGGTATGCGTATTTTGCCCTATCTTACGACACGGTTGTTAGGGGACTACATGACCCCGGCTCACTGTACCCGTCATAAATGGATGAATGTTGATCATGTGACCACGAGGCTGCTAGAACAGAGGTAAGCATGAAAAATGGCTGTGAGTGGCTTTTTTCAGTACCACTGTAACTTTGAACGGTCATTAAATGAATGACTGTAAGCCAAGGACTACCTATATAGATGACGACGTCGTCCCTGGCATGGTCTCTAGAGCAGGGCTGTCAAACTGCCGGATGCGTCATGCTGAAACCGCGCCCGCCCCATTGCCGGCAATGGGGGGAAAGTCGCGCTACGTCACGTGACATTGCGAGTTTGACAGCCCTGCTCTCGATTAAGGCAGATCTTCCAACTGTCAGGAGGAAGGTAAAACAAGCTTGCTTGAGGGATCTCGCCTTCCTCACTGAGGGAAGGATCACACACTCCAGTGGTCAAGCAGCTGCCTCAGTGAACCAGGCGGGCCTCTTACCGGTAGCTCTCTCCCACAGTGACAATCTCTACTTCGCTGTCTGTTGAGGTAACGTTGATTTCTTCATTGGCAGTTACTTGGGGAGTTGAAGACGCTTCGATCACCACCACATCTTCATCAAGGCTGCCTGAAACAAGAGCAGCGAAGGAAAAAGGGGAAATCTAAAACAAATTCTATTAGGAGTGATCTGCCAGGCTGGCGAGGGATCTACTGAGAAAGGCAGAGTAGCCAGATAAAAGCAGCAAGGCAACCTCTCGTTCTGGCCATCACTCTCTTCCTCCGAATACCACCCCTTTCGGGGCTGTCCAGGACCGTTCCAGCTCAGGGCAAGAGAGCCCTTCAGAAGCCCTGCTCGGACCCTACGAAGTCAATTGTACACAGCTGGAGTTACACCTTCCTGCTGTAGCATCCAAAGAACAGATAAGACACTCCCCTGCCCCAGCAGTCCCCTGTCTGCCCAGCATCACGAGACCCCGTGTCACAATGGGGAGCTGCTTTGGGGAACCGGACAAAGTCACAGCTGGGAGGGCCAGGAATCCCGGCATGTGACCTTCTCTCCTTCCCTGTCATGAATCCTGTCCCCCCCGCCCAGGAAAGGGGGAGAAAGAACCCCCGTCCTTGGCTCCCCCCGGCTTTGCAGAGCTCCGCTGACCAGCACTTGTTCTCCAAGGGCTCAGAGATGTCAGGGAACCAGCAAGGACCACCCAAAACAGCGTCTCCCAACCTTGGCAACAGCGTGGGGACGTCAGCTCCCAGAATTCCCCAGCCAGCATGGGCCCATGCCTCCGGAGGTTGCCACGGTTGGGAAGTAGTGATCCGAACACAAGCCCTCTGGGCGAGCTCTCCCTTCCCGGGTGCAGGCTCTGACAAGGGAGGGGGGCAAACGGTTCGGCAAAGTCTGGCCAGGGAGGGGCATCTTTACCTGAGGGAACCGCAGTGCTGGCTTGGTGGTTCTCCCCAGCTGACACAAAGAGCTCCTCCTCTCCTTCGGTGGAGGAGCTGGACGAGGAGGCGCTGCTGAGGTCGTTCTCAGTGGTGCTGCTGGAGCTGGGCAGCAAAGCATATTTCTGCCGAGCTAAGACTTCCCTTTTTTTACGCTGCATTAAAATCCGCTCTTTTTGGTTCTGTGTTCGTTGCGCAGAGCTAGCTTTCACAAACCGCTTCCTATAGGGAAGTCTCCTCCGAGAACTACTGTTGTGGAAACAGGGCCTTTTCAGTAACAGCCCTGAGACGGAGTCCGCCTCTGTCCGGGGCCACTTCTGTGGCCGAGAACCGTGGATTCTGCTGGAGGCGTTGAAGACAGCCCGAGCCTGCCGCACGGGACCCGCCTCCTTGTCCTCGTCCGAAGTTTCTGTGTCCGAGTCTCCAAAATGCAAGCTGGATGAAGGCGAAGAGGCACAGTCGCTAAAGGAAGAGTCGTTGTCCTCGCTTTGTGTGTCGAGGTGCCGCCTGGTCCCTAAAATGGGGGGCGTCTCTTTGCCCCCACAGTTCGGAGCGTAGGAAGGGCCAGCCTGCTGGCTCTTGCGTTTCTTACTCACAACAATGGCTTCTTGCGTGGGGCGACTTCCGTTCAGGTCCTTCTGCTTCTGGGTGTCCCCGCAGAGGTGGGAGAATTCGTCCCCCACTTTGCTGGCAATCATCTCAACTTCTTCCCCGGGGAAGTTCTTGGCTGCCTCGGAGGGTGGAGGGTTCAAGAGGATCCCCTTCAGGTTTCCCTGGCTCTTTGGTGCGCCAGAAGAAACGTCACTCTTCATATCCGCTTCCAATGTGTAGACGCTACGACATCGGGAGGGGGCCCATTGAGACATGGGAACGCCGCCGCGCAGGGGGCCTGGAGGGAGACAAGCACAGGAGCCGAGTCACTCCCCGCCTCCCAGGACTGCTAAGGAGAGGATCCCTTCCCAATGGGCCCACTCCAACTCCCAGAATCCCCCAACCGGCCAAGATTGACAAATGTTGGCTAGGAGGGCTTCCACTCTTCCCTGAGCAGCCAGAAGCCCTTTGCTCTGCAGCCTTCTCTGCTTCCCACCGAGCAGCCCCTCCCCTCCCCACAGGCCCTCAAGCCAAGTGAGGCAAGACTGGAAGGACCAGAAGCAGTTTTTCATCTGTAAAGGAACTGCTAGGCATCTTAAGCTTTCCTACAGTTGGAGGAAGCAATAAATACTAACTATATTTCTGCAAATATCGCTGTGCTAAAATGCTGTTGATTTTACTGAAGGTAGTTTAGGTTTTCACACAATTCTAATCATTTTATCGGTAACTGTAACTTGAATAAACTAAATTAACTATAACATTTATAAATGATTCCTAATAATATTGGGAAAAACAAGATTGCCTCTCAAACATGGTTGATGCCAGAAACTAAAATCGCAGAGGGGGAAACTGATATATATATAAAATCAAGCCGCAGAAATGTATTGGGGAACTGGAACTTGTTTTACTATTGATGTACTTTCCTTCCAGTCTCTCCCTCCCTCTCACATCCACAATATGTGTCAAGGACTGGAAGGGTTATCACTAAACAAACCATCATGAATTAGCATAACACCCTTTGTTGCAAACTACAAATGCCAAACTGCTATGGTTTTGTTTATACAAAACGCTAAGCCAAACCAGCTGCACAAAGGCTTGTGGGCATGAAACTGAGTAGTCCAGTTTGTCTTTTGTTAAATTGTGAATCCATGAAAAATTGATATTTACCCACAATGAAGAGAAAATTCGGTAGGTGAAGCTTAGGTAGGCCTGGGCAGGCCTCTGCAGGTGGCAGGAGGGAATGCCTTGGACACCTGCTTCCCAAATCCCGCACCCAGGTGAGAATTGGCTGCTACTCTCCCTCCTTGTCGTTTTTCTAATTAATAGTTTTATTGCTTCTCCACGTTTGGGCAAGACCAGCAATGAAAAGGTTGCTATTAGGTTCACCCTAGGCTACAGCATCCATCCAGGATGGCTGTGGTAAAAACAGTCAGTCAGTTAAGTCTAACTTAATAAGCAATTACATTTCAAGAGTCGTTAACAATTTATTTTACACCTGATAGGACTGTGTTAGATGAACTTAAAGCATTCTCACCCAGAATCCAACAGGGACTTGTTACTAGTTGAGAGCAGAGTCACACCCAAGGCATTCCAATGTTTCTGGCAAATGCATCCATTCCTCTCAGAGGCATCTACCAGTTTTTTATAAACTTTTAACAAAATGCTCCAGGTGACACCCTTCCCCCCCCCCCATCGCTTCTCTAGGCACCCCAGCCATTCAAATGGGTTGCATCCATTAGAAAAAAGCACTTGGATTTTACATCGGAGAAACTGGGCTGCCCAGGATGGTTCCAATCTCCTCTGTACCTAAACACTCTTCGGTGAGCTGCTGCCTCCCGTGTGTCACAACAAAGAGCCACTGATGCCACAGGCCCATCCACTATTTGGGATAAGCAAATCAACTTTTCTACCCAACCATTCCGGCTATCCCCCAATCCTGTGCCGAGTATGGATTTTGCTCCTGCCAGACTTGGCCTTGCACCGAGTGATGTGCGGTGGCAGATCTAGTTATTTTGCTAGAGACCATACGGTTATGATACCTGCTCCTGACTGGGTTGGACTCAGGTAATCCTTCAGGGGTTTCTTCCCATGTCGCCCTGCCTGCAGAGGGGGCAAGAACCTTTCCCTAAAACTCTTAATTCAGCTGGGGAAAACCTTGAATATTGCCCATTAACAACCACCAGCCCACTATTTATACAAGTCTTTCCTATATAATACATTCCTTATGAGGGTTTTCCCATCATTTTCTGTTGTGCAAATGTTTTCATATGATCTAGAGATTTAACTGTCAACAATGGGAGAAATAAATGTTAAAAAGGTCTGTGCCTCTTTCTTATAGCTTATAGCCCTACCCAGAGTCACCTTGCCGGGGAGATGGGTGGCATAAAAATTTAATAACTAAAATAAAAGTTTCCCAACTGTAGTCTTTTTTTTTTTGTCCCTATGTAAACGGTACATTATTTGCCCACTGCCATTGTCATACACAAAACTCAGCATCAGGGCTACTATTACTGGATTACTCTTTAATGGATAAAGAACCTGGAACAACAACTATGGCCATAAAAATGGAACTTACAACAAACACGTTTCGGATATCCTCCTATTATCTCAGCTGAAATTTCCCCTTTGGTGCCTCAGAAACTCAGTCTCCATTGCAATTTTTCTGACCGAGAGATCGAGTGGGTCATATTAAAATCATGTAAATTGGCACCGACTGGCATAGGTATTGATGACTTCCTAACCTCCCTGATGCCGATGCCCACCCTGGGGTCTTTACAGGGACTCCAGAGCATGGCACCCAGTCACAGCTCAAAGCCATTGGGGATCGACCAGGGCAAGAGACCAATTCAGAGCCCTCTAATAATTAGGGAAGAGGGGCGAAGCGGCGCTTGGAGCCATCAGTCTTGCAAAGGGGGCCGGGGGAGGCTGCAGCCCCCGAGGGATCTTGGATGGGGCGGGGGGGAGGCAGCAGCTCCAGCAGCCCCTTTGGAAACAGGAGGCAGGAAGCCCTTGTGGTCAAGGGTTGGGGGGGGCTCGAAGGAGGGGGTGGAAGTGACAAAAACCAGCAAGGAAGAGACGGACCAGAGAAGCATTCACGGTTGAATGCGGGGGGGGGGAGGGAACCCCATCTCAGACCCCCCCCCTATTTAAAATGCAGAGAGCGAACTGCCCCTTTGCTGACAGGAGGGGGGGCCCAGCTGCAGGAGAGCCCCGAGGAGGAGGAGGAGGAAGGGCAGCCTTTCTGGGAAGGGCCGAGACTCCCAATCCGGGGACCCCGCGAGGAAGTGATCTGGGCCCCGCCGCGCCCCCCGCCCGGCCCGGCCTTCCCTGCGGCTGGAGGCGGAGAAGCCTCGCCAGGCGGCCTCCGCTGGGCAGGGGCCCTTTTCTCTCCGGGGAGCGACCCTCGGCCGGCCCTTCCGACTGCCCTGGCGCGGGACCCCGGCCGCGCACCTCGAGCGGGCAGAGGCCTCGCAGCGCCCGCCCCGGACGATGGGCGTTGTAGTCCGGCCCGCGGACGGCTACACCAAGGGGCCCCCTGGTCCGCGGCCTGCGTAAAGCCCGGCGGCCCCCGCCCGAGCCTACCTGAGGGGGCCGAGGCGGGGGGCGGCGGCCTAGCCGGGCCCAGCAGGCGCCGGATCCCTCGCCCGCCGCGCTGCCGCCTTCCTGCCTCCACGGTGCGAGGCCGCCGTCCCGAGAGGGCCGCTGCTCTTCTCTGGCCCCGCCGCCGCCGCCGCCTCGCCCGCCGCTCCCGTCCTCCCCTCCCTCTCCGCGGACGCACCAGCGCGACACCCGCGACGCTTTACGGCAGGCCGCCCGGCGCCCCCAAGAGGCCGCGGCTCCCGCGCGCGCCCGCTTCCGGATCCCCGTGGACGCCGCGGGAGGGGCCGCGTCCCCGCCGCCCTAGCTGGCTCGGAGGGGGCCGCCCGGGCGCCTCGCTCCCTCGAGGGGGCCGCGCTGCCCCCGCCGCCCTCGGCAGCCGCTTCCGCCGGGGGACGCCGCAGCGCAGCAAGGAAGCGCCGCCGCCCCGCACGCGTAGGGGAGCCCGAAGTGTGGGGGAAACGCTCTGGGCGGCAGTCTCGACCCCGTTACCAGCGACGGAAAGGGCCCGTCTAGGCGCGCAGGGAGCGCCCCCTCGCGGTCGGGGGAGAGCGCGGCCGCCAGCGCCGCCTGAGGGCAACGATGGCCCACCTTTCCGGGTTGTTGTGCGCGCACTGCAATGAAGGGCGCTGCGGACAGGCCGGGGCGCTCCTGCTCCAGGGCTGCCGGGACTGAGCCGCTGCGCGCTGGGAGAAGCTCAGAGGGAAGGGAAGCTGGGCCCGCGGGTCTCCCGGCCGCGCCGAGCCGCAGGCGGCAGCATCGCCCGTCCCGGTCCCGGGGCGCAGAGCCGCGCCGCGCCTCCCGGCCACGCTGAGCCGCCGCTGGCATCTGCCCGACGCGCCGGCCCGGCTCGGCCTGGCCATTGGGAGCCGGAGCCCCGCCGCCCCCGCCGACTTCAAGCGCCCGCCCGGCGCCGAGCCGCCCAATCCGCGGCCGGGAGAGGCGGGGGGGCGGGGGCAGCGGCCCGGGCCGAGACGGCGGCCGCTCTGCGCAGGCGCGCCTGGCGGCATCCGGGTCCTTTGGCGACGCGGGCGCCGAGCGAGGCCGCGGGTGGGGGAGGGGCGCCGTATTGTGGCAGCCGCCGAAGCGCCGCGAAATGGCCGCCGCGCCGTCTGGAGGAGCCGCCGCCCCCGGGCCGCCCCCGGCGGAGGGCAAGCGGATCGCGGAGCTGCGCGTCATCGACCTCAAGTCGGAGCTGAAGCGCCGCAACCTGGACGCCACCGGCGTGAAGACGGTCCTCATCGCCCGTCTCAAGCAGGTGCGCCCTGGGGAAGGCCGCGGCCGGGGAGTGGCGGGCCCGGGCAGGCGGCGCTCTCCCGGGGGCCGGAAAGGGGCGCCGGGGCGGCCTTGGTAGCCGGAGGGAGAAGGCGCCGGGGGAAGCGCCAGCGCTGCCTCCGAGGAGCGCGCGGAGCTAGCGGGGAGCAGGGACCTCCCCGGGGGCGACGCCGGCCTGCGAGGGGAGCGGAGGGGCGGCCCTCTCTCGCCCCAACGACGGCTGCAGCCCAGCCGAGGGCCCCAGCGGAGGCGGCCTTCCCGGGAGCGGAGGCTGTCGGGGAAGCAGCCAGAGGCCTCGGAGGGGCCCGCACCCCACCCCACGGCCGGCAGCGCTTTCCCCCTTGCCGGGAAATGGCTCTCTGGCCTAGGAAGCCTTGCGCAGGCAGCGCCGCTGAGAGACAGCCGGTCGCAGAAACGGAGCGCCCGTTGCCCTCTGAATCCCCAGCCCCTTCCTTCCCTTGCGGTGGGTCTTCTGCTTTTGGAATCTGCCTTCAAAGGCTTCCTCCATTTAACTTGGAATTTCATGCAGCACGTTCCAAATCTAAGGAATAACGAATACAAGGGTAAATAAAATTCAAGTATAAAACAATCTTATTATTATTTTCTATTAGGCTATTGAAGAGGAAGGAGGAGACCCTGACAATATTGAAATAGCTGTTTCAACAGATGCCCTGAATAAGAAGCCAACCAAAGGAAAAGGTTATAACTTAAGTAAAACTTTTCTTCATGATGATCAGATGGTCTGTTTGCTTACAGAAAAAAAATATTTTAAAATGAGCAAAGTTACCTTCTTGGGCGCTCAAATGCTAACTAACTTGGTTGGCCTTGGTTGGGGGAAAAAATGAGCACCATTTTGCAATAGCAACTGCGCTTAGACTATATACCACTCCATAGGGCTTTACAGCCCTCTCTGGTTTGCAATGTCAGCATTATTGCTCCCAACTGTCTGGGTCCTTGAGCCGCATGCATCCTCTTGCAGAATCTCTATGGCACCTCCAGGAGTGATTGAAGAACCACGTTTTTAACGCTCTCCAGAAGATTAATAAAGATAGGGCTGTTTTAAGTGTTTGCCAGTATTTCATAATAAAAGATTTTCATTAGTATGTCCTGGCTTCTAGGTAAAAAGCAGGAAATCGATGAACTAAGTGGTGATGCTTCAATGGAAGATGACTCCTTGGTTAAGGTAATAAAAGAAACAAAGCTAAGCGTTCTTCCTAGCAAAAAGATCATTAGAGCTTTTGATGCACATTCATGGGTTTCCTCTGCACACTTGATAATTGCAGAGTTTTGTTTGATTTTAAATAAATATTTATGAGCTTCTAAACTACTATTCTTGCTCTAGCAAACTATAACTGGGCTGTGAATCTAAATGGCAGTGATAACAGTGTATTATGAAAGCTCAGTTCAGGAAGCATAAACAGCTTCCTAATTTGCTAGAGAAATCTTACTAAATTGGCCATTTCCCTCTGCTGTGTCAAATGTTCATATTGAAAGGAGTGTGAACTGGAAACTCACGATGCAAGTGATCACGATGGAAATGATGAATTGAAAGACTCTGACGAATCTGCTGAAAATGAAGAATTCTTGAATTCTACTATGCTGCCTCGTGCCGATAAGAAGAAATCTAATTTAAAGCAGATAGAGAAAGAGTTGGAAAACCAGGTACCCTACAAAATCCCTTAAAGAGATGCTGTTCTCCCAATTTCCAGATAACGGAAGATGACAGTTGTTACATTCTGTTAACTAGTAAGAAAGGCCACCAAGTCACTATTGTTTCCTCCTGCTGCAATGTTATTGGTCTTTTCTCTGGCCCCCTTCCCTTGCTGATGCATTAGGGGTCTTAGCTGAGTACCCTTTCCACTGTGGTCTGCTTCAGAAAGGTGGCAGGCCTGATTTAGCATTGTCACCTGGAATCCAAGTGGTCATAAGACTCCAGAGGTTCTTTTACCAGGCTGACTATTTTGGCACCTGCTGTCCTTTGGATAGAGGTAACTGACTGGTGATTTGGCATTAATGTGTGAAGCATTAGATATCAGTTTGCCTTTGGCTACTGTTTGCAGGATGCAAGGCCCAGGTTTGGCTTTCTTGCTTATCAAATAAAAGCCATAAATTGTAAGCTGGTGGCCAGCCTTTGAATGTAAATTTTATTTTCTGTGCATCAGCAGAGACAAGATAAATAGATATTTCTTGGATTTATGAGGTTTAATAGTTGATATTCCGCATTCTTTCATCACACATATAAGGGTAAAGGAGTCCCTGTTTACTCCGCTAGTAGTTGCCGATTCTAGGGCGTGGCGCTCATCTCCGTTTCAAGGCTGTTCAGCCAGCGCTGTCTGAAGTCATTTCCGCAGTCATGTGGCCAGCATGACATCATGGAGCACTGTTACTTTTCCACCGAAGTGGTACCTATTTATCTACTCGCATTTGCATGCTTTTGAACTGCTAGATGGGCAGTAGCTGAGGCAACCTTACCCTGTTGTGTGGTGCTCAAGTCTCGAACTTGGGCTGCCAGCTTTCCAGTCAACAAGCCCACCATCTTAACCGCTGAGCCACCCATGCCACCCCCATCACACACATACCCCATTTCCAAATATGCATTTCATTAAGGAAAAAAAAAACAAGGATAGAAATACCCTGTTAGGAATCCCAGTGAAGAAGAAATGGTATTTTTTCTTCCTGAAGAAATGATGGCTGGGAGTCTTTTTGTTCTCTGCAGAGCTAGTGGTAGATTTTGGTGTACTTCATCCTGGCTCAGCGTTCCTTGTGCTTTGGTAGGAATGCTTTGCTCCCACCATAGTTTGTGAACTCCCATGTTACTGTCTTTTTGAGTGACTACATTAGTGTAGTTTGCCTAAAAGGTGGTGTGGAGGTTAGCTCTTCATCCCAACAATTTGGGTGAAGGTGAGGAAAAGAAGGACAACTGTCTCATTATTCTGTTCAGTATTGTGTTGTGGTTAAAGGAAATTCCTTGTTTAGGGTATTTTTGTGGTTGTACATTATTAGCTATAGCTTAGTTTATGAGGAGACAGTGATCCATTAACTAAGCTGTCCTGTTTATTGACTTCAATGTGCTTTGAATGAGCTCAATTTTCTAAAGTGCCATAAACATGTCTGGAAGAAGCCTAAAGTGGCAACATGCAGTAAGTGAAGCTAGAGATGCTGGAGCATCTTTCATGCTCATCGCTTGCTAGGCAGGGCTGCTACTTCAGAGGAAACCCTAAGAAGAGTTTGTCAGATTACCAGGTCTTGCTTGATGCCTTCCTGGTGACGTAGTGTAGAAGCTGTTTAGAAGCTGTTGTCAAAATGCAAGTTTAGTATTAATACGTCAGGGTTTACATATTCATAGTAAGCTAGCTTATTTAGTCTGCTTTGGTTTCTTCATTTTAGTGCATCGATATTCAAGATCTGGAAGATGACAACTTTGGTCTTACTAATGTAAGTTCCTAAGCTTTTTAAAGATTTATTGAGAAGCTGGAGATAGCTGCATTTAACCTACTGTAGAATAATATTGGCCTGTTTGAAGTCTGAGATTTTGTTGCAGTATCCTAAAAGATTTTTACACCTCTGACTTACATCAGGGTATCTGGTGCTTCTTACGAATGGTGAAGTCACTGCTTGTAGCTTGTGTGTGTGCGTGTGTATTTCATTTCTGATGGAGAATGACACAAAACCTGGTGTTTTTAAAATATTCATTTCCTGTTGGCTTCATTTCTAGGTATCCCTGCCTTTATTGAGGGCCCTCTCCCTCTTCCCCCTACTTGATTTGGAGTGCTTCTGATAAAATAAGGATGTGATTCCATCTTTTGTGATCATCCATCAAATATTGCTCACATTCTCTTGAAGTGAGCGGGGAGTGAACAAAACTGAAATGATTTAATCGGAGAAAAAGGAATGTTTGCTGATTTTCAGTACCTCAAGCCTCAGTATTCACAAAGAGGTCTCAGATTGCTCAAATGCTGAACTCAGCAAAGATAAGCTATCTGATTTTTCTCTGAGAATTTATAGACTTTTTGAAAAATTAGCCACAGAATAGTGGCAGTGCCTCTCCCAGCTGCATCATGCAATGTGGTTTGAATCTCCCTTTCTAGATAGTAGAAACAATGGACTAATTGCAGCTGTGATTGGAGAATAAGGAAAATTCAACTAAATATAAATTTCTGTTAATATAAACAGAAGAAAACCATAATTGAGCACTCCATGGTGTTCCAATAGCACATCTTTGTTCCTTTAAATGAATGGCAGTTTATTTTCTTAGTAACCTGAATATCATTTCGGAAAGCTTATTTGTTTTTTCTTTAATTGGCAGGATGGAGAAGAGAATGAGAGAGGTATGTTTGAATTTCAATAGAGTTTTAAATGTACTAATATACTTCAGGTTGCTCCCACCCTACCCCACCCTTTGGAAATAACAAGTGCCTTGGTTTGCGCCTTAAAAATCATCTCCACAGTGAGAGCCATTGGCAAGGACAGTGGCTGAACTTCTGCTCAATCGGCTTTGTTCCTCCAACTTCACTTCATTGGATACGTACATACAACCCCTCATAAGCCTTACTGGACAAAAGATGCTAAACTCTTTTGATGTAAGCCTTCTGGATATGGTAAGTCTTGATGTCTATGCTGTACCTTGCACTGCAGTAACCAATAGCTGCCCAACGAAAGTTAAATACTCTACAGAATGAAATTGGGAAGTCCTTCAGACTGTGGACCATGCCCTCCTTTCATGCTCTGGCAATTGTCACACCATTCTTTAAAGCCACACAGGGGATTTTGGAATAAATGAGAAAGAGCCATCTCCTCAACGATACTCCTAAAAGCCAAACTGGATGAAACTCTCAAGAGTCCTGTGAAGAAAGTGCTCTCACGAGCTCGCTTAAG
Source organism: Azemiops feae (assembly GCA_023970755.1). Classification (NCBI taxonomy): domain Eukaryota; kingdom Metazoa; phylum Chordata; class Lepidosauria; order Squamata; family Viperidae; genus Azemiops; species Azemiops feae. The sequence continues at coordinate 496,000 of JALGBA010004240.1, read as the reverse complement.
GATCTTGCATGTGGTAGTCGAAAGGACACGATGGAATTGTTGTGACTTCAAGGAGAAGACGCCATTATTAAGTGGACCCTTACGTGTTGCAAGCTAAGACTTGGCGTTTCTAAGGATTCCCACAATCGAAGCCTCTTCAGGGAAAGCAAGACACTTAACAACAGGATTGAGAACATTGACCAGTTGGAATTTGGATGAAGACTGCCAGTCCAAGGTGAGCTTTGGCTTGTGTACATGAAGACATGCAGCCAGTCTTTTACATGACAATGCAGCTGGCAACGAGACGTAGCACAGAGAGGATGACAGTTGCAGAACTGTAAAGCGTTGGGACTATCGAACTGTGGACCATCAGAAGCCCTTCGTCCCTAGAAGTGCAGCGACCTTGACCTCAGCTCTTGCTGCCTCCTTAAGCATCGAAGAGGAGCAGGTTTGCACCTGAATGCCCACAATGGAAGCCAGATACTTGTACTGAAGAACAGGTATCTCCTGGATGGAATCATTGTCTGAACCCTGTTCAGGGTTGGTGTCTCTGTCTAGAAACATTGTTTACCATGAAGAATGAATGATCCTGGGTTTATATGTTAATGCCCCTTATGCTCTTTCCCTAACCTTCCATCAGTTCTAATAACTGGCTTTGTATTTTCTAGGTCCTCTCTTCTAGCTTGTGCATATGAAAATGTTTATAAACCTCTTGTTTTGCCATATTTATTCCTGTTAAATCCTCTTAGATAAAGCAGGTTCTGGTGATGGTACACAAGAAGTATCTAAACCTCCTCGTTCAGAAGACAGCCTCGCTGAGGCTGATCACTCGGCTCACGAAGAGATGGAAGCTAACGTGTCTGTGAAAGAAGCTGACGATGATAACATATCGGTTACAATCCAGGCCGAAGATGCCATCACTCTGGATTTTGATGGGGATGACCTCCTAGAAACAGGTAAAAATCTGAAAATTACAGATTCAGAAGCAAGCAAGTCAAAAGACGAGCAAGATGCCCTTGCACCGAGTTTGGAGAAAGAAGGCAAAGACTATGAGATGACCAAGAACCATAAAGATGGCAAGAAGGAAGACTGCGCGATGGGGGACCCTATCAAGAAGGAAGCCCGAGAAAGCTCGAAGAAAGCAGAATCTGGAGACAAAGACAAGGATACTTTGAAGAGAGGCCCCTCGTCTACTGGGGCCTCTGGTCAAGCAATGAGGTTTGTCTTTCTATGTCAGTTCTTTAAGGTACTGCCAGCATTCAATAAGATCACTCTGCATTAAGGCGGTAGCAGCGAGAAACTTATAATTAGTATCTTATGCTCCTGCCTATAAAATATTTCGATGGCCGTAAGTTACCTATGTTTTTTTTTTTTTTTTTTTAAATAAAAAATCAAAAATCAGGATCTTCGCATATGCATTGTCCTGCTGGTTGCATTGACGAATTGACAGCATTTTATTTTTTGTTTTTTCAAATAGTCAAGTTTTAAGTACCCTTGTGATGATAATGAACAACTCTCAGTTCTGAGAAACACCAAAACGAAGCCAAGTCCCAATCCTGAAATGTGGAGAAGATTACCATATATCCACTGAATAAAATTGTCAGAAAATCTAGATCTTCGGGCACCTTGGGGAGAATCAGTGCAAGAAGCCATGATGTGGGGAGATCACTTCCCTCCAATTACAATACATCCCTGCTTTTACTCACACACCTCATTCTCCTCCCCCCCCCCCTTTTTAATGGTTTGGTTAATAGTGTTAAGATTCTCAACAAGCAAGTTCTGCTTGTTCAGTCTCTGATTTGTTCCTCCTCCTAGCTTGAACAAGGAGTCTAAAGAAAGCAAGAGCACCTCCAAAGATGACAAAGGTAATGAGCTGTGTCCACAGAAGAAGCGAGTGCTTCTGGCTTGGGGGAGGGGCGGGGAGACCCGTAGAAACTGCTGCTAGGAGGCAAGTGGGGCAGATGCTCTTCCAGAGGTTTGGCTCATGTTTCTCGTTGCCTGTTTTGAAAACTCTTGGAACAGGAGGCTGCATTTCAGTTGGGAGATCTGGCTCTGGCTGCTTCTGAGTTGAGGTGGGGTCCCTTACTGTTGGAGTAGAGAACGTAACTTGATCTCTGCATTTTCAAAAGAACCCTGGGAAAGAAAGAAGGAATGGAGAATTGGGGGACGACTGGCTTCCCTCTGGGGGCTTTGGTCATGCTTTCTGTTTGGTGATGCTAAGAGAAAGCCACCTTGCTAGGAAACTGATTCCAAACTTGCAGGAGTTTCCTTTCCTGGTACTGAAATTGGTTTCTCTAATGCATTGGTGACCAGGAGTTTCCTGCCGAACATGATGGATTTTCTGCTTGATGATGCAGTTAAAAAAAGTGCAGCACGTAGTGCATTTTTGCTGCCTTGTATTTCCACAGTAAGAGGAATTTGCGGGATGTAAGCAGCTACGATAATATTAATGATTAATATTAATTGATTTCAAAAAGAAGTTTGGTATAGAAAGGTTTCTTAAACAGAATGAAAAAAATGTTCTTTGTTGTGACGTGAAAATGCTTTTGATTATAAAAAGTTCCTGAAAAAACAATTTTAAATGTGAATTCTTTTCCAATTTTAAGTAAATTTGTTTATATCGCGGGTGTCAAACTCGCCATGTCACGTGACATGTCGCAACGTATCGCGACTTTTTGCATTGCCGGAGCTGACCAGGGTGGGCGTGGCCTCTGTATGATGCAACCGGCCCGTGGGCCGACCGCTTGACACCCCTGGTTTATTATGAACATTTAACTGGTTTGGTATATATCCTGCAAGACTTGAGGTCATCCAATTCATAACTACAACTTACTTTGAAAATATAAGGATATACCTGGATCATTTAAAAAAGTGGGAAGTAGACGATTCTTCAAGCAATATGGTGGGGGAAAGGAGAAACTGCAGCTGTCAAGAAACAGACATGTCACATTCTAAGGCGGTGGTCCCCAACCTTTCCAGCTCTGTGGACTGGCGGGGGGGGAGGGGATGGTTTTACGTGTGCGTGCCTGCTGCTTGTGCAAATGCACCTTTGCACCCAGGGATTGGGGGCCCCTGTTATAGGGCATTTCTTTTGCAGTTTTAGCTGGCTTCACAAGCTACAGAGTAGAGTTGCCAGAGACCGAAAAGGCCTCATAGTGGCAGGCTAGAGAATTTGCCTTCTGCTTCTTCTCAGTGCCCTGGTCTGACAGCAGTTCTATACCATCTTGCTTGCAGCTGAGTTGTGCAAAGATGGCAAGGGGGCGTTCCCAGTGCTTTTCTTTTAAAAAAAATATATAAAAAAAATCCTTACACAGATGGTTCATTGATGCAGTCTGATACATCTGCTGTAGGTTGGAAGTAATCACGAAACCTACAGATTTCATCCCTTGTTCTTCTTATCAGAAGAAACAGTTTTTGCCTTTACTACATGGTGATATTTGTGCCAATCGACCTTGAAACATTTTTCTGCTGAATTTCACTGTAGGAAGTGCCAGCAGCGGGAGCAGCTCCACTAAGAACTTGTGGGTTAGTGGATTGTCCTCCAACACTAAAGCTGCTGATCTGAAAAACCTCTTTGGCAAGTATGGAAAGGTATGGCTTTGCTCAAGAGGGGCAATTAACGACTGTGAGGTTACAATCCAGGGTTGCAATCCAGAGGGCTGCGTAAATAAAATGAAAACGTTTTGCTAACCTATATTAACAAATGTACAGTGCAACACGCTGTAGTGTATTCACAGAATTCTATAACTAGTCTGACCAGCAGGGTCCAACCTAACGCTTGTGCAGTTGTGAGAATAGGTGCTTATTTTGTATTTTCCCAGATGAATGAACAGCGTAAAAGACGTGAGACAATGAATGGGATTGGCTTATGGCCAAGGAGGGCTTTGAATGGTCCTTTCCCACGTCCTTTGGACCCATAGCTCTTGGGGGGAGGGGAGTATTCATGCTGTTGCCCTTCCTTTCTATGGGCTGTCAGGTTTTCTCGGTTAAAGAAGCAGGGGTGGTCAATACTTAAGAAAGTATCAACAGGACTTTAAAATATGTTACATTATTTTAATTATCATGAATTGTAAGAGGCAGGCGATGATGAAGCACATAAGTTTATATTGTAAAATGGGCAGCTAAGAAAAGAGAAAAGCATACTTCCTGGGGCTTTAATCTGTCTCTCTTGTGTGCTTAAGCAGGAGCCACATGCTAGAAGAACTATAGCATTAAATATGAGAGGACTGGAGGTTTGCACACATGCACCCAGGAAATAATACTGTGGCTCTTGAGTAAACCAGAGTGCTTCATTGAGTAGCCAAGAGGCTGAACTAGTGGCCCTCTTCACCTGGCCAGGTCACCCTCATCTAGTTTTTTTGGCCCAGCTAAACAAGCAGGCTGCTTGCAGTGGATTCCTGGGGAAGAGAGTCCCTTTTGGTGAAATCAAAATTCTGTCCTGTCCTTAACTCTTTTCTCGTGGGTAAACTTCCTACAAAGGGCGGCAGGAAAGGTGAACAGAGAAGATATAGATGGCGGTAAAGCTCCCAAGTAGGACCAAATGACGACGGGCTGAGTCGCAGGACCCAGAGGAGCAACATGATACCTTAATGTCAAAATGCCGCTCATGGTTGTTCTTGACTTTTGTAGGTCCTTGCTGCAAAGGTGGTCACCAGTGCCCGAAGCCCTGGGGCAAAGTGCTACGGCATTGTGACCATGTCCTCGAGCACGGAAGTGGCCAGGTGCATTGCCCACCTTCACCGCACAGAGCTCCACGGGCAGCAGATTTCCGTTGAGAAAGTAGGTGGAACGACCCACGACCAGCAGTCTCTAGAGCAGGGCTTTTCAACCAGTGGTACGGGTACCACCTGTGGTACATTGGCACCTGGCAGGTGGTACGCGACCATCCTAGAAAAGTGGTAGCGGGGGAGGGGAATGAGCTGAACCGGTGGCAGCACCGCACAAGCCTGAGCAACAGATGGCTGGAGCTGCAGGGCTGTCAGGGCTCAGCGGAAGCGCCAGGATCAGCGCCAGGCTCCAGCTGGAGCTCGGCGCTGATCCTGGCGCTTCTGCTGAGCCCTGAAGAAGCACCGATCAGCTGGAATGTTGCAGCATCTCCAGGGTCTTGTGATTTACATTCAGATGCTTGGCAACTGATTCATATTTATGACGGTCACGGTGTCCCAGGGTCATGTGAAGTGACCAAAACCTGCTGCAACCACCCAGCAGACAGAGGGGAATAAAAACCAAACACCCACCCCACCCCTGCTGCCAATCCTCAACAGAAATGCTCACAACAATGACAGGAGGAAGAGCGCCGCCGGGCGCTATCTTGCTCGGCTGTGGCTTGGGGGGCACTTTTTTCAGTGCCACTGTAACTTCTAAGAGTCACTAAGCGAACTGTTGTAAGTCGAGGACTACCTGTACTTTATCCCTTTTTTTTTTTTTTTTGGTCATCAAGTTTTTGACACCTTGCTGGGCGACTGGTGGTACTCGGATGTTGCCATGTCCTAAAAGTGGTACAATGGGTGAAAAGGTTGAAAAGCCCTGCTCTAGAGAAGGGAGGAGGAAAAGGGAGGGGAGAGAAGATAGCGCCAGCTCTTTGATTTTAACAGTGGCCTATGCATGTCTCACTCAAGAAACCCTGGCCCACCTAGCCAGTCGTCGTGCAGGAAGCCCGGTTTGCTTGTCCCGGTCCTGCAGATTTGAGAAACAGGGTTCCTGTCAATGACCTGGTTTGAAAAGAAGCCAGGAGATGGGTCAGTTTTGAGAAGTGGGCTAGGCAGGCCATTCGCAGTTCAGAATCCTATGAAAAAAGTTGCACTGGAGAAGTTCTGTTGTGGAGGACTGACCCCCTGGAGTGTTTCAGGACCCCCTTTGGAGCCCAACCGGGGGGGGGCTCCTCTTCCCACCGTTCTCTGACAGGAGAGGGAAGAGCCCCAGTCGGGATGGCGGGAGCCTTCGAGTTCAGTGCAGGAGGATTCTTTGGGACTGGGGTTTTAAGACTCGGTGGTCCCTTTTATTCATAATTGTGGATGTATACAAGAGTGTGTGTGTACACATAATGCATATACATATGTCTACAGGTCAAAGGTGATCCTTCCAAAAAAGAACTGAAGAAAGAAAGTGATGAGAAATCTGGCTCTGGCAGGAACCCTGGAGAAAAGAAGACTACATCGAGTGACAAAATCAGCAAGTAAGCGCTCTGCACATCCCCACATTTAGTTGCCTGTCTAAACTGCAAAGAGCGAGTTGCAATCCTGACCTTGTTTGGCAGGTAAAAGGTTTGGAAGCTCTGCAGAACACAAATACCACCCACCCACCCAGCTCTGCGGCTTCAGAAACCTGCCTTAAGGAGAATATATAACTTAAATCGCATCTAACTGAATCGCCTCCCTTCAGATAAAATGTGATTTTTTTCTGGAAGCGAGTTCATCGCCGTTTATGGTCCTTACTCCTATTTTTAACAGAACTCCCTCCAAAAAGGAGGATAAGAAAGCTGATAAATCTGAGAAGAAAGAGAGCAAGGATATGAGGAAGCCCGATGGGAAGGACGAGAAGAGCGATAGTGGGTCCGGCTGCCCCAGTCAAGAGCCTGCCAAGGCACCTGAGGACAGGAAGCGGCTGAGTACGTCCAGGGGTTTCCTTAGCTAGGAGGTCAGGGGGCAGCAGGCAGCGGTCATCAGCCCAATGTCAGCTGTCGCCTTATGCTTGCTATGTTTCGCTGTTACAGAGCGACAGTCTGCCATGAACTGTGGGGAGGGGGATGATTGGGGAATGGAAAGTAGAGGCTGCACCTCCTCAAGCCCGCAGGTCACCCAGCTGGAAGAAGGAGGGGGCCACATCCCAAGCTGCACTTGGACTGACCGTTATGAAAACATCTTGCATGGACTTGATTGGTTACAGTGGGGTGGCCAGTGAGCAACAGTTGGGGGGGAGTAGAACTTAACAGATTTGGGCACACAATTCTAAATTCTGGCTATGCAATACTGCAATACACTTGACCTCTAATAAAACTATACCTTTCTCAACAAATGGAGCGAAGGATCGTATCTATTTAGAGGTTTAGGTTGTGGCCAGTCTGACACCAAGTCTTACTCAGATTGGCCATTCTTGGTTAAATTGGAATTGAATTAAATTAAATTGGACTGGCCTCTTCCTTCTGTTTGGTTAAAAGGTCTGTTGCTGTGGTTCCTGCCTCCAAAGAGAAGGCATTCAGCACATCTGGAAGGCATCAAGAGGAAAAGCCCTCCTGAGGCCTTAAGCTGTGTCTGATTGATTCATTTCAATGAAATATTAACATTTTTAATCAGATTTATTTAGCAATATTAATAAGGCACTGCCTCTTTTTTTAATTCTGATCTTAAAAAGATCCAGTTGCTAATTGTTTTCCTGGGGGCAAGATTGCAAATCCCATCTGGGCTTTTCCCCCCCTTCTTGTTAAACATGTCTCTTTTTCTTCTAAAGGTGTAAAAAGCCCAAGTCATATGGTCATTTTAGACCAAACCAAAGGAGATCAGGTTCACCCGAGGACTATAAGAAGAGGAAGGTTTGAGAAGGTACGTAAAATGCAAAGCCTATAGGTGGAAGTAGCAAGAATTGCAAGTAAATCTAAAACCAGAGTTCTGAGATTAGTTTGAAGGGCTGGAAGGCAGATCTGGTCGAAGATCTTTCCATCCACCTGGGGGGGGGGCAGGCTCACCACGTACTTCTCCAGCAGTTGGACACCACGGCCCAAGGCTGATGCAGTAACCCAGAACATTTCTTCTCATAAAATGTTCTTAGTGGCCAGCTAGCTTTCTTTTTTGAAATTAAGAGTGTGTGTGTGAGAAATGTTCTCTTTTCAACTATCTTAAGTGTGAAACTTCACAAAATGGCTCTTTTTAGCATGGTTTAGAATTGTTCCAAGCCCCCAACTGAGTGCCTTGACCTCAGAAGGCATCCTGAGTGCTGAGGATGTTTGAAGGATTTTGCATTCGAAACAACAGCTTTGCTGTTAGGATAGTTCAAAGTGAAACATTTTCCACATCTTAACTCTGAGGCATTTGAGTCTTGAAAAGTCAATTTCGATTTCTAATACATTAGTCCGTAGTAAGGATTTGGAACAACTATTGCTAAAACTGCATTTGTACAACTTTTCTCCAGCCACCTATGTTCAGGAACAAAGAGCGTTTTTTCCACGATAAAATGAAGTTCAGAGACTACCGAGGCAGAAAGGACATTTTGCCTTTTGAGAAAATGAAGGAGCAGCGCATGAGGGAACACATCGCACGATTGGAACGAATACGGCGTGCTGTGGAGCTCAGAAGGTAGGCCTCTGAAGCGGCTCTTCCTGAAGCTCCACAAGGACATTTGAACAGCTGCCTTACTTGACATTTTTCTGGAAGCCAGAAAAATAGCTTGATTCCAAACCCATCCCATGCCCCGGGGAAGGGCTGGTGCAGCCTCATCCGGGACGTCTGAGGGAGTCGTAGGGACCTGAAACACAGGAGGCAGACCCGTCTCGGGGCCTCCCCTTCTGGGCTGTCCACAGCTGGGGTGGGGTCGGAAGGTGGAATGGGGAGGGGTTCTAAAGACATCCTATAGAATTTTCCACCTGTCAGCTTTATAAAATACATTACGGGCACATTTAACTATTATTCATCAGAGTTTATTGTTGAAATTGTTTCTGTTGTGCTTTTAAATATTTGGAAGCTGCCTTGTGGGTATCCAGGAGAGGAGTTGGGAACTGAAGCCTCTGCTTCCTCTTGCCGTTCTGTGCCCCGTGTTAATCCCCCTCTCTGCAATGCCTCCTTTTGCAGGCGAAGGGAAATGGCGGAGCGAGAGAGGCGGGAGCGCGAGCGGGTCCGACTGCTGCGGGAGCGTGAAGAACGGGAGCGGCTGCAGAGGGAACGGGAGCGGCTGGAAATCGAGCGGCAGAAGTTGGAACGGGAGAGGATGGAGCGGGAGCGCCTGGAACGGGAACGCATTCGGATCGAGCAGGTGCGCTTGGGGCTCCCCATCCGTTTTGCTTCTCCCGGGGGCTCCTCTGATTGAGGAGGGGTGTTGGACACCATTTCAAACTCGAAATTGCCTGCAGAGTGTTTGAACGGCAGGGCAAAACGGCTGTTCTGTTGCTCCAATTTTATTGGAAGTGTGCCAATCCTGTTAGTGTTTGAACCCAAAACGAAGCTTTTGAAGAAGAAATGTGGGAGCCGCATATCCACCGTGTCAACTAATTAACCTTTTGCTCTTGGTGCAGATCAACCCTCAGCAATAGTATTACCCGTCGGCCTTGGTATGGCTCCTGCGAAGGACTTCTTTTGTGTTTTTAGTATCACCAGTGATAGCAATGCTGGTCTGACTGCCATAGGTTGGATAAAGTGTCGGCATTACCAGGCACTTTTCAACAAGGGTTTCTCTTCTGGTTAGGAGCGCCGTAAGGAGGCGGAACGGATCGCGCGCGAGAGAGAAGAGCTGCGCCGTCAGCAGCAGCAGCTTCGCTACGAGCAAGAGAAAAGAAACGCCCTGAAGCGGCCTCACGATGTGGATCACAGGTGAGTGGGTGGGTGCCTGCCGTGGGAGTCCTCCTTCCTGAGCAAGTCTGGACTACGCCGGCACCAGCAGGCCGTTCGGGGTGTCCCAGGGGTGTCGTTCATGTGACTTTTCAAGCCCCGCGTGTTTGGGTAGCTGCTTGGGTTTGAATGAGCTCTGGCCGAGAGCTGAGATATTTCTTTCCTTTTAGAAGAGACGAGTCCTACTGGAATGAAAGCAAGAAGATGACTTTGGACACCGATGCCCGCTTCGGCCATGGGTCTGACTACAACCGGCAGCAGAACCGGTTTACTGACTTCGATCACCGGGATCGGGGGCGATATCCCGAGGGCTCGGCAGTGCAGCCCTCGTCTTTTGACAGGTGGGTGCAAAAAAAGCTCCGGGGATTCGGAAGCAAAATGGCCTTTAGCACAAGAGGGCAGACAACTTGGTAGCTGCACGGGCGAAGGAACTTCAGAAAAATAGGATATTAAAACCCAGATAACTAGAGAACAAACTTCTTAAGAATAGCTAGAATTATGATGGCAAAGGCTTGGTGAACGTCTTTCTTGCCACCAGATTACATATCACTTTGAGATTCTTTCAATAAGAATGTCTTTAATTATAATTTTAATTAAAGTCGGCATCCCTGTGCCAGACTGCAAGTCTCCCCCGAGTTTCTGCCTTTCCGGTGCCGCTACGCAAGGTTGAGTTCTAGGCAGGCATGCTTAGTGGGCTGGGTTGAACTGAGGAGGACTCTTTAATCTGAAAACGCACTTTGCTTTTCTGATCAGGCGCGAACGATTTGTCAATCAAAGTGATGGCAAGAAGACTCGTCCGACAGGAAGAAGGGAGGAGCCTGGATTTGAGAGATACCCCAAAAACTTTGATTCGAGAAGAAACGAACCCCCCCAGCCTCGTAGCGAGCTCCGAGACGGTGAGAGAAGAGAAGTGAGGGGAGACCATGACGAGAGGAGGACGGTGATCGTTCAGGAGAGGCCCGAAATCCCTCACAGCCGGCACCCCCGGGAACCCGGGCCCAACTCCTCCCGGCAAAGCTCTTGGAAGGGCGAAGGAGGCATGAACCCCAACAAGCGGGACGCCAGGTGAGAGATGGCCGGCAGGGGCCTCTGCCCTCCTCAAAAGTTGGGGATCCTGGAAGAGGTCACCCCCTCCCATTGCAAAGGCTACATAAGACTGTGAAGCAGGAGCCAGCGCTGGGCTGAGGAGGACTTTGGTGGGGATATTCAGGCCCAGCCAGATCCCACGTCTTGTGGCCAAGGGCCTCCGTGGAGCAAGCAGTGGTTCAGCCCTCGCGGAGGCAGCTCAGAGCGCCGGGTTGACTCTTCTTGTTTCCCCAGAGAAAGGACGGAAAGATCCGGCCGAGAAGTCTCTGGGCATGCAGTGAGAGGGGCCCCCGCAGGCAGCCGCAGCGGCGCGTCCGGTTACGGAGGCCGAGAGACGGAGCGGGCCATGATCGAGCGGGGCAGTGGTGGACAGGTGAGCCCTCACCGGCCGGGCCTCAGAATGGGCTGGCAGCAAGCAGGGCCTCGGCTGTACTCCTTTTTCGCAGGGAGGCCGCTTCAGCGGGGATCTGGAAGCCCTTCCCTAGATTCAGACGGGCTCTCTAGCCCTCCGAGTGATAGCTGCAACTGTAGGAAATGGTGTAAACTCCTCCGTACAGTTAACACTTCCCAAGAATTGTACTTGGGTAACTATTTCCTGAAGCCAATCTGAGTGGTCAGCAGAAGCACCTTCGTTTCTGCCATGTCTCTGGCAGGGAAGGTCCCACTGAGCACCTCCATCTTGCAGCCATAAACCAGCCCTGAGAGATGCTGCAAAGCTTTTAGACACACACACACACACAAACACGCACCCAATTGGGGCTTCAGATCCCAAGTGGGGATGCTGAGGGCGGCAGGAGCAAATGGCCGCAGGATTTTTTCTTGGATTGTCACCAGTATGCCTCAGTTGACCATTGTGCTGTAGAGCTATCAAACTGATCACTGACCCCGTCACACACACGCACACAGACACCCCTAATCTGTGGAGGCCAAGCATTTACACGAGCTCCACCATCTGTTCTCCCTGGACCGTGCTTTCTGATGGATTAGAACTTGTCCCCCTGCTGGAAAACCTGTTACGGTCTTAGATTAACCTCCCTTCCTTCTTTCCTTCCTTCCCAGCATTATAACGAAGACCGCCATGTGGTTGAGCGGCACAGCCGTGATGCCGGGCCAAGGAAAGAGTGGCACGGCCCCAATTCGCAGGGCAGCAGTTATCACCACGACACGAGGAGGATGGGAGACAGCCGAGCTGGAGGCGGCATGATGCCTTCTCACTCCAGGTACCCTCCCTCTGCACCTGAAATCTTGTAGCATTTGGCAGCTGTGTGGCCCTGGGCTGGTGGTCCACAATTACTAAACCCGTTCAGTGTATGATACTGAACGGATTAAGCCGGAGGATGCCGGCAGTCTCAGCCCTTGGAAGGCTTCTCCTACGGCATGAGTAACCCATGACGGGATCCTTGCCTCCTCCCCCTGCCCCCCAGTAGAGAGGCCTTCCCTTGCCTCAAGCCCAGCCACTGCCCAGCGCGCTCCGTTCCTCCCAATGGGGAGGGGGCAGCCTCGCGTCACTCCCCCTTTTTGGCATCCCTGCTGGCAGCCTTTGAAAAGGCAGCATGACCCAGCTGTTAGACCACCTTCTTCACTCTCAGAAAAGTTTTCCATTCTCCAAAAGCTCATAGCTGTTTCTCTTTAAAATTTATTCCAGCAATTCTTCACCCATTAACAGAGTCGTGCAAATTGCCGGCAGTTCCCTGCAGAGGGGAAGCGGTTCCGGATTTAAGCAATTTAAGAGTGGACCTCCACGGAGATTTTGAGTCCTTGCACCTGCTCGCTCCCTTGGTCTCAAGATAACTTATTGAAAATCTCTTGTGAACAGAAAGCTTTGGATAAGAAAACTTGTCTTTTAAAATTTTTTGTTTTAACATGGCTACTTTTTCCTCACTTGGAGGCATTTTAAATAAGTTAGGCTGTTGGGTTTGGGGTAGTTCATGATATCTTTTGAAGAGTGCTGTTCCCTCTTAACTCTAGGAGCTCCTGAATTAATGGGAAGCAAACACATGCGCACTGTACAGAGGACATGTTCTGGCCAGGTAGTTTTAATTTACCAGCATTAGCTCTGTGAACGTCAGTCTTGAAAATCAGGTACTTACCACAAAATATATGGGAAACTAAAGCTGTACATCAACCCCCCTGCTTTTCGGTGTGTAGAAAATAAGGATGGTGGTTTTAATTTCTGGGTATTATGTAACTATTTTTGCAGAACTTGTTACACTGAGTGCATCCAAACCAATGTATCTCCTTTCCAAATAAACTTCATAATCTGTATAGTACCTGCCTGGATAGATTAATGTGTTCGGTCCTGCTCTCTCATCTTCACACACTTGAGTAAAAGATGGTTAGCGTTGTTTCCCTGTATTGGTTTAACTATGCCGTAAAAATTTAATACTTTCTGGAAAATAATGTAGCTAAAGGCATAAAAGCACACTTTCAAAAATGGCACCGTCACCCCACAAAGTGTGATGGCCTATTTACTCCCAGAGATTTGCTGCTTATTAATTGCTGTGGGGCAGGAAAGTTGGCCGTCCTCCTCCTTTCCCGTCTGGTTCGGCTCACCTGTTTTTTGCCCAGGTATTGCAGTGAACTGCTTTCCTTAGTGACCGGAGGGGGCAATTTTCAGCACTCCTGTGCAGAAAAGTGAGTTTCTAGCATTAGGCGCCTCCTGAACCCCCTGGAGCTGAACAAAAATTGCTTGGGTCGCATTGCACTTTCCTGGAGGTGGCCTGACTTGTTGGAAACTAGGATGAAGTTGACCTGGCCTATTGACTGGGGGTCAGCAAAAATACTCTGGCTCATTTAGGGGCCAGGTCAGCCTCAATCCGGAGGCAATTGGCTTTTAACAGGATGCCCGGCCCACCACAGGACTAGCCTTTGGTTTCTCTTCTCAAATATGACATAAACGCTAGAACTTGAATAAATTTTTATTACATGAGAAAGTCACTTAACTTGTTAAAAATTATATATAAAAATTAGACAATGAGACTAGCCACAGGTGTCGGCTCCAGACATCGAAGACTATTGACAGTATTCAACAGAAAGCAGCTATTCGCTGATCACAGTGTAAATCCATGCAAAGTGTCTGATTTGCTAAAAAGAAGCTGGTGACTAATAGTCCGTAAATATGGAGGACTGAAGGAAACACTGCCTGAAGCTTGGAACGTATCGCATCTAACCGTGGCAGGGGCAGAAGGCCGTGGCGGCCACCACCAAGCCAGACGAAAGCCACTTTGGGCCGAGGGAAGGGAGCAACTCCACGGCTGAGTTGACCAAATGGCCGCTTCCCCCCTTCTCCTTCCTCTCCATTAGTCCGGGCCTCCCACGGGGCACAGAACGGAGGCAAAATGACTGCTGTGGGAAAGAGCCGAGCCAGCAAGTCATTCTAATTACGCAAGGAAGCGCCTATCACAATTGCCGTGATTTGGTGTTTTTCAACAGTATCTTACAAAATTATAAAAGTATTTGGCAGTGCTCAAGGGTTGTGCTGATGAACTTGGTTCTGCATGCCTTCCCCCAGCAGAGCCCCTCCTCTGGTTTCCCTCCCAGATCGCCTCCCACCCCCCCGTGCATCTGCTACCAAGACCCTGGTTCCCCTCAGTGGCAGCAGGAGTGCTGGGCTAAGCTAAAAACCTGGGTGTCATAAGGCGGGCAGGGCAGCATCACGCGCAGGCAAAGCAAAGCGAAACAACAAACTCTGTAGAGAGAAAAAGGCAACTTACGTCGACGGTAACTTTGGGGAGAGGTAGCCAATGGGGAGTCCGCTAGTAAGGCCTCAGGGACTGCCCTCCAGCTGCAGAAGCCACTCAAAAAGCGGGCGGGGGGCAGAGGGCAACATCCTTTGAGAATGAAGGCCCCCTGCTGCCACCAGCACCGGCCCAGCTACCACTTCCCAACACAGGCTGCCAAGCCACCACAAGGACGGCTGCGCCGGCAAGACACGGAATTGAACTAAACCGCTGCTTGGCGTGAAAGATGCCCTTTCCCTGTGCCCTTCTCTACTCGAGAGCCATTCGCCAGACACAGTGCTTCCCCAACACGCCAACGACCAGCCCGAGGAAGACGACGACCCCTGGCACAATTTTGGCAAGATCATTTCCCCTGGCACAGGCATGTGAGGAATCGTTCAGCTCCCTCGGGACATCACCTCCGGCAGGTGACTGAAGCAAGCTGTGTTTGCGAGATTTCTGTATGTCATAACCGTCAAAACACGGCACGCAAAAAACAAAACAGAAGAAATGTACACTTAAATGTAAACTGCAAGACTGATTCCTTTTTAGGATAAACTTCAATCTAACTTCAGGCTCTCAAAGCTATTGGAGCAGCGTGGCACACATCTCAAATCAGATTGGAAATGTGTAAAAGAGACACTTGCGTATCACTCCAACATGATACAAGGTAAATTCAGTTTTGCGTAAAACCATTCCATGTCAGCAACCGGCCAGGGCATTTCATATTTAAAAATGCATACACAGCAAATGCAAACCCAAACCTCGTATGTGGAAATAATGTCGCTAAAATTAAATATTTATTCTTTTTCCCCGTTCTTTGTCCTCCGGCTTAAGGTATTTAAAGAGCTGTAAGGCAAGAGTTAGAGACAGGTCACTGCCCTGCGAGTCTAGACTCCATCCCAAAAAACTGTTCATTTCAGGAAAAAATATTAAGCTACAGGTCTTCAATGACCTTTCAATCATCTCCTTCCCTGTAGTTAGATTATCACATTCTGCATGAATGTTGACTTGGGACTGAAATCTGCATATCGACAGCTAAATCTGTCCTTAAATCCAGACTTTAGAAGTGCAGCAAAAATTGTCTAAAGCATTTGCAAAGTGCTATCAAGTTATTGAGAGGATGAAGGTCGCTGCCCGCCCTTCCTTGCAAAAGTCAACAGGTAATTCCAGCTGGGAGGCTCCCTCTCCTGTGACATGCAGCGTGTGGGTTTATATTAGGTCTTACAAAACTGGATTCCATCCCCACTCCCAGCGGTAACTGCGCAGGGACATGTTTTCTCCAAAGAGAGCACAACCAGATCTTAAGGAACGAACAAGGGCCACTGGTGTCCAGAGGATTCATTGGTTAGGATCCGTGTCCTGAAACGATCCATTTCGCCCGATACAAACAATGGACCCACAGTTCACGTGATGTGGCAGGTGACCGACCACAGGTTCACGCTGCTCACACTCGATGCCAGTCTCAAGCAAATTTAAGCATCCGCTTCCTCCCTTCTCCTCCCCCTCCCTATAGAGTTCGAGAGTTGATTAAAAACTGGAGAGACCAGACCGTGGTGAGCCTCGTCCGCAGGGGATCTCTCGTTCTGAAGCCCAATTCTTGGCCAGGTCAGCCAAGGAGGCTCAGTTGAAGATTGCCGAGGGGCTCAGCCCACCAGTCCAGGGACACCCCGTGCCAGAGCTTTGTCTGCAGTGCATCTTGGACCGCACATCGCCTCTTCCCGTGATGATCCAGAGGTGCCCCAGAGGCAGGTGGTGAGCTGCTGCTTTGCCACCATGGGGGCACGCTCCCCACCTCCCCACCACGCTCCATCCCATAGCAGGCCGCTCCCTGTCCAGATCCCCCAGCAAGGCTGCACTGGCAGGGATCTTGAGGAGGCCCTTGGTTGTGGGCTTCGCAGGCACAGGGGGCGGGTGGGCCGCCCACTCACAGGATCCCTGGTGTTTCAGGCAGATGTGCTGGGCTCCCAAGGCGCCCTTCCGCTATAAAATAGCACAGCTGCTCTTCTCCCGTTCCTTTTCCTTCTCCCGCGGCTCTTTCTTCTTCCGCTCACTGGCCCCGGGCTGCGTTCCCACTGAGGGAGGGGTAGCGTCCTGTGCTTGCTGTTCAAGAGGGAAATACAAAGAGAAAAAGGCTGCTTGCTTGCACCCTTAGCTGAGCGTTTCCATAAAGCTAAAGACCCCAAGGTGCAGACCAAGGGCCACCAAGGGCAACGTTGGCTTATGCCGGCCCTGCTGAGCAACTGACGTCTGGTGGCTGGAGGGCCAGCAAGGCTGCAGATGTGCCAAATCCCACAGATGGTGCAACTGAGGCCCCAGGCAGCTTGGGGACAGGAGGCATCTTTAGCATAGACATTTGAGAGTGGAAAATAGCACTTTCTCCCATGATTTCTCAAAAGCGTATCACGAAGGAAAATGCATTTTCCCATGAGGAACACGATTACCAATGTGGTGTCAGAACATGCCGACACCAGGACAGAAAATGCATCCGGAGACCATGCAGAAACCCAGCTTGACCCTCTTTCTCAGACGTCGGCTGGCAGGAGCACCAAGGGCTTCCTCAAGCGGCTCCCAGTGAGCACCCCAGGCACCATTTTGAGTGCCCAGAGCCACTGGGAGAGGTGCCCGGAACCAAAGCTGGCATTTTCCGCATGGACAGTGGCCCCCGAGCCATGGCCCTTCTCCAACAGCCCCTGGAACTACAGCTACCTGGCCTTCAGCGGTGGTGGCGGCGGCGGTGGCAGCGGTGACGGCTGGCTCTTGCTCCTGGTAGTACTGCGAGGCCTGTCGATCTTCCTCCTCCTGAAGTTTCCTGGCCAGCTCGAGGTCACCGACGTCCTCCGGGAGCTGCTCCCAACTGAGGTCTTGGCTTCGCTGCTCTTCTTGCAGAGACAAGGCCATCAAGTAGTCCTAAGGCGCAAAGCCGCCAGCAGTGAAGGTGCTGGTCAGTTTGGCCCGACCCAAGCAGAGCGCGCCCTCCCCCATCCTGGCAGGCGCCTTCCATTCAAACTGAAGCACAACTGAGCAGTGAGCACCACGAGGCTGGGCCCCGGGTACAGGCCCCAAATGCCGGATGGGAGAGGAGGAATCGTAGGAGCCTTCGCTCCGTCCCACTACTCCAGGGACAGGCGGCCTCCGTGAGAGGTTTCCCGCAAGGTTTCCAAAAGGGAAAGGGGGTCCCTTTCAGGGGGACACACCAGAAGGAACTCGGGTGGTCCAGGTGGGGTAAGATGGCCAACGAAGTGGGCGGGAAGAGAGAGAAAATGGCCCCTGGAGAATAAAAAAGTCCAAAGGATGAAGAAGCTTCCCACGGCTACCTGGTCAATCTGATCCTGCTGCCCACGGTACACAGTTTCCGGGTCAGATGGAGGCCGCAGGTGGAATTCAGAATCACAGAAGTTCCCATCCCCGTCCACGTTATGCAGACTTTCCCACACCACTTTATCTTCCGTAAGGAAACCCTGGTCGGTCACCAGAAGGTAAAGCTGGCCCTGAATGAAAGGGAGAATTTCCCCGTTAGCTGAGAACAGCCACTGTTTGCACTGAGATAAGCAACGCTGCCCTGCAATTCTCTAGAAATCATTTGGGGGGGGGGGGTCTCCTTTCTTGACAGAACTGCCACTCCACTCTTTTACTTCACACCGACAGCCACCGTGCGGCCGCAAGGAGCAATGACACAATAGCTTGGTGCGCATAGCACACTCAACTTCCATTAGTGAATTAAGGTGTTTTCTGGGTTTGCACAATGCATGCAATCACAAACTAGTTGGACATGTTAGGTTGCACGAGCAAGCTTCTACTCAACCTTTGTCTCCTATTCTCACCTGCAAGCACCCCCTCCCCCAAAAGACTGAGCAGCCAGAGTCCCCCCCCTCCCCCCCAGCAGAAGCAGCTTTCTATCCCTGGAAAGAGAGCAAACAAAAGGCACTGCAATCTGGCCAGGGGGTGGGGCAGCTGTAGAGGAGAATCAACACCCCCTCGGTCCTCCCCACCCTCTCAACAAAGCCCTGAGCAACTAAAGGAAATTCTGCTTCCTTCCTGCTTCCTAGGCACAGTGGCTCAGAGAGCACACTCAGAAAAACAAGTTAAAAGCACAACCAGGAAACATCTCAGGGAGGAGACTGGTCTTGGGAGGTGCTCCTCAATATGTTTAGTGTGGCTTTTGCCCATTCTGCAGGCAGCAAGCTTGTGGAAGTGGGGATGGGGGGGGGAGGAAAAGGAGAGAGAGAGAGAGAGAGAGAGAGAGAGAGAGAGAGAGAGAAACTGGAAAAACAAAGCAGAGAGAGAGAGAAAAGAGAAAAAGCAAAGAAAGTCTGGAGAGGGGCATGGGGAGGGTGGGGCATGCAACCCCCCCCTTGACCCCCTGCATCCAGAGGCTGGACTTTTTGCACCTCTGCCTCAGTGGCCCCTTAGGCTGCCCTGCCAGGCACACACAGCCGGCCTGCAGATCAGAAGCAACCGAGGGCTACTTGCTGGTGAGGCAGAAGCGTGAGCAGCAAGTCAGGTGCGGAAGGTCAGTCAGGGTCCCAGACGAAACAGCCATGCCATTTGTGGCCAGCTACCTTGTGTTTGGTCATGGTGCTGAAGTGGTTGTTTCTGAAGAACACGCACAGCTCTCCTTCTTGAACGGTGGATGTCAACTCACACAGGCCATGGTAAGTTAACTGAGTGGCCGTGCTACTGAGGAACTGCTCTGCTATGGAGCCTGCAAAGAGACACCACTGCATTTGAATGCACATGGGCTGGCCCCAAGGTCCCCACCTCAAGGAGCTGTTTCCTGTTCATCAACCTCCTAGACCAGCCAGTCGCTTTGCTCTGCTCAAAACCTGATCCAAAGCAAGCCTGAAGACTAGGGCAAAATGATAGCTGGAGGAAAAGCACACAGCAGTAAGACAAGTGGAGAACCAACACTAGACTCATCAACACAAGCAGCTTGACCAAAGGGTAGCGCCCCCTTCCGTGAAGACCTGATGGGACACCCCAAAAATCAAACTCAGGAATCGGAAAGTCCATCGGTCAAGCTTTACTTGAGAAAACCCAGATCAGCCCTAGGAAAAGGCCTTCCTGCCTGGCTTGTGGAGAAGGTAGGCTGTCTTAGGAGAGCCCGTCTTTCCTCTAAAAGAGCATGGGAGAACCTGCTCCAGCCAGAACGCCCTTCCGTCTCCAGCAAGGAAAAACATCCCTCCCCATTTCTAAGTCGCAGCAGCAGCTAATGGGAATTCTTCAAAGGAAGCAGAGGCTCTGGGAACAAAAGCAGCCCAGAACTCTGACCTTTTTCTGGCCTTCCTGCCTGGCTGAGCCACGGAGGAGGGTGGCCAACAATTATGCTAGATCACAGGAACATTTGCTCTGAACCACAGGCCTTCACACACTCAAGAGCGCAGCACCCACCTTCCTCCCTCAGCTCGCTGTTGTCCGACTGCTTACAGCAGATTATTTTTTCCACCAACTGGTTGTAGCTACAGCTACCAACTGCTTTCACAACGTCTCCAACCTGCAGCAAAAGAAAAGGGCTGCCGTTGGCAAAACCCACAATGTGCTAAGCCCAACAGACACCGGTAAAAAGGTACGGTACGTGGGGCTCCCACCTGCGGTCGGGTGGGAGGGCAAAGGGCAAAACGTGTATTCCAGTGGACCCCATCACTCAACAGTGCGGCTTCTTCTCTCAAGTGAATCTTGTGAGATTTTGGCCACAACGTTGAGATCCATATTTTGGTGCCCCAAGTCATATCTGAAGTGCCTGCCAGCCCCGCCTGTCACTCGACGAGGGGGGTCTTCAAGCCAGCATCCAGAAGGCTGGAAGCCGCTTGCAAAGGCTGCAGTCGCCCATGAGCGCAGGGGACTGCCTGTAGCTGAGCTCTTCTCCCATCATCCACCGCTCTGCGTTCCCAGGGACGGGACGGCCGAGAGCACCACGGAATGTCTTTCCTGCAGTGGCTGCTCACTGAGGGCCCCCTTTTGGAAAAACACCCCAACGGCCATGTTCCTCCAGGCCTCAGGAGTCAAACACCAGGGAATCTTTCCTTGCTATTTCTTGGGCCTTTAGCAAAGCTTGTTCCGCGTGATTTTTAGGGCCCTTTAACAGCTGTTTTAATTGCTTTTAAAGCTTTGCCAAATTGAAATGCCTCTTCTTGTTGGTGGTTTTGGTATTAAACATTAAAACAGCACTTTCTGGCCATAATACTAATCACATAAACAGCCTCTTGCTTACCTGAGGATCTACTAACCACCCGTGATATAATGGAATATCAAGAAGATCGAACACTATGCATTCGGGTGTGTATTCAAATACTCGAACCCCAGTGAACCTCACATTCACATCAAGACCAGTCTGAAGCTTGTGCAGGATTGCCATTGCATCACTGACATTCTGTTAAGACCAAGACAAAAAATTAATGAAAAAGCTGAAGTCAGTTGAGTGCCTAAAGAGACCACATGCTCTGTCTGCCCTGTACTAGGCAATCTCTAGGCTGCCTCACATTACAGCTGCTTTCAGTTAAAGAGAACTACTCTTTGATTTGCTCTGCGAAATTCTAGATGATCAGAAGTTGGCAGCAAAGAATTTTCTGAATCTCTTTGCTGCCATCTATTAATCGTGCGCATTTTTGCAGTCCCAATCTAACTGTCCTATTGCGAAACAGGGTGAATGCACTGAAACAGAGACTACTTCACAAAAACCATCTTTCCCTTCAGAATATGATAAAGTATACAAAAGTCTGACTCTTATGTTCCTGCATATTTTATGCACAGGAGAAGGCTTCCGCTACTTGGAATTTGATTGGGCATTTATACCAATGGAAAAATCATCAAGCATCAGAATTCACTTTTAGGAAATGCCACTTCAAGTTAAGCTTTTTTTTTTTACCTGTTCATAGTTTAAACGCTGGATTTCAGAGATTTCTTTTGGTTTTGAATCAAGGATATAGTCTCCTGCAAGAAAACCAAAAGTTCTCATTTGAAAACCATTAACTCTACAATCCAAACAGATCCCATCTTGCTACAGATTGTCCTCCAAATTAGCAGAGGGATCCTGCCGATGCCGCAAACCCTTTGGGTTTTCAGAGCTAGAAAATCCTGAGCCAGGGCTCCAAATTAGGCAACTGTCGTTCGCCAACACAAAGAAGCGGCTTCCTTCGGCAGGCTTGGAAAGGTCAGCCAGTCCCATAGCCGGGACGGGCCCGGGAGAGCCAGGCTTTCGGCAGGAGGCAGACGCCGGGGGGGGGGGGGGTTGGAGGGGAGGGGGCGCAGCAGCTGCCCCTCCCCCACGCCGAGGGGCTCCGGCGCTCCCGGGCCGCCCGATTTCCCCGCCTCTCTCCCCGAGGGGCCTCGACGGGGCGCTCCTCAGGGCGGCGAGGCTGGAGCGGACCCCCGGCCGCGCCCTCGCCCTCAACCCACCCAGGTACTCCATCAGCTGCTCGGCGGTGACGATCTCCATCATGGGCGGCAGCTTCACCTTCCAGGCCAGCAGCAGCGCGTTCATGACGGCCAGCAGCGGGCAGGGCCCGTTCTCGTTCTGCGTGACCACCGGCGCGCTCGCCTCCCGCCACCGCACCCACTTCAGGTGGTAGGCGGCCTGCGGCGGGGCGCGCTCCCGGGCCGGCGCGGGGGGCGACGAGCGCTGCTCCTGCTCGGGCGGCCGCTCGGGCGGGGCCTCCATGCCGCCGCCGCCGCCGCCGCCGGGACAGGGCAGGGCAGGGCAGGCGGAGGCCCCGCCCCGGGGGCGTGCGGGTGGGCGTGGCGCGCAGGCGCAGTCGGGCCGGAGGCGCACGTGCGGCCGCCGCTGCCTTCCCCGCCGGGTTGGCGGCTCTTCCCCGCCCTCCGCTGCTTCGCTATGCACCCAATTGATCGCAGTGATCAAAAAACCCGCGCAATCCCGGCCGGTGCAGCGAAAGGCCACGAGCCAGCCGAAGGCATCCTCTTGCCTCCCGGCCCGCGTGAGCTAGCCGGAGTTTTGCTCCGCATCTCGCGCATCTCCCGGAACTCTGCAACCCGGAAACGGGCTCTGGTCTGAAAGGTCCCGCTTGTGCGCGGTGGGGAGCGGGCTGGCGGAGACCCGTCAGCCTGATGCGCCACTCGGGGGGGGGGGGGCGCGGGGAGCCGGACGGTGGGCAGCCAGAGCCTGACCCTCCGGAGCTCCTCAGCGGCCGCGGTTGCTGCACGGCTCTCGGGTGGGCGGACCCGGCATGGCTGCGTGGGCCCCCTCCCTTCCCAGGGAAGCCCCGCATTCTCAAGGGCGCTTGTAATGGCTGGGATGGGCTCCCTTCAGAGATCTTTTCAGGGTTTTTTTTTTATTCCGCTTTATTATTTTTATAAATAACTCAAGGCAACGAACATCCTCCTTCCTCCTCCTCGTTCCCCCCAGCAACAGCCCTCTGAGGTGGGGTGGGCTGAGAGTGAGAGAGGAGGACTGGCCAGAGTCACCCAGCCGGGTTTTCAAGCCCAGGGTGGGACCGGGACTCCCCATCTCCCGGTTTCTAGCCTGGTGCCCTAACCCGCAGACCAAACCGGCCTCCGTGGAGGCTTAACTGCCTTCGGCGGGGCTCTCGGGGTGCAGCCCCAGGCGAATCCGGAGTCGTGCCTTCCACCCTCTTCCTGGCGGTCAGCAAGACGGGAGACGGTCCCGGGGCATCTTTCCCACCTTCTCAGCCCTTAGAAGTGCAAAAGACGAAGCAGCCTCACCAAGGCAAACCCGGCCGTCAACGTCAGAGGCGGTTCATGCTGAGGGTTTCGAAAGGAGCCTGGAGGTTTTCTCCACACAGAACCGGCCACTCAGCAAAGCGCTGCGGAGCGACAAGTGCAAGAAGAGCCCCGAGGCCGCATCAGGCTCGGCCCGCGAAGTTCCCCCTTGGGCGAGCAACCGGGCACCGAAGCCCCAGGCTCGGGCGGTGGAAACGGCCACCAATACCGTACGGAATTGGCAGCCACCGGAGGGCGATCCTGCGCGAAGAGGACCAGAGTGGCCCCTTCAAAGCAGACGGGGGAGCCGACTCGTCCCCACCTGGGGTCTCGAGGAATCGAGTGCACTGCATAAATCCCCTCTATTTGGCACTGATTTCCATGCAGCAGCCCAGGACCTATGGACTCAGGTGGAAAACCTCCTGCGCATCTTGCAGAGAAAGGGGAACCTGACTGGGGGGAAACTCCAAACGTGGCGAAGAGCCAAACTGGGTCCCCGTGAACCCCGGCCCGGCCCCGGCCCAGCCGCCCGCGCAGCAGCGAGCGGCCGCCTTGCCGCTCCCGCCCACGGAAACTGTGGCGCAGGCGCAGGCGGGTGGCGCAACACCCCGGCCCGTCCTTCCCTTCCCTCCGATCAGGTGACGACGGAGAGGGCGCGTGAGAGAAAAAGAGCGCGTCTTCGGAAAGGCAGAAGGGGCGGGGCCAGGCAATTCTCCCGGGAGTGGGCGGGCTCTGGGCGAAGCCGCGCCCACTTCCCCTTCTCGGGCGTCGCCTGTGACTGGCTGCGCCGCGCTGGTCGGTGGGCGCGCGCCGAGGGAGGCAGGGAGGGCAGACGCTGGCCGCGGGGGCGCGCGCGGCGAGCGCTGACTGGCCGGCCTAGCGGCCGACCGGCGTGTGAGGCGCGCGCGCGCGCGCCCGTCCGCCTGAGGGAGGGAGCTTGTTCTGAGGTACTTTTGGTGGGAACCGGAGCGAGGCCGCAGGCGGGCGGCGCCGGCGAGAGGAAGAGGAAGCGGCGCCGCGCGGTCCCCCCCGCCCTTCCTTCCCCGGCCGGGCGGATGCTTCGCGGGTAGGCGGCGGCGAGAGGCGGCCACCTGGCTGTGGCTGGCGGCGGGGCCTGGCAGGGCCGGGCGAAGATGGTGCCGCTGAGGGTCCTCGTCCTGCTCTGCTCCTGGGCGGCCGGAGCCGGAGGTAAGCCCGGCCGCGGCCTCCTCCCCGAGCGCTCCCCGCGCCTCCGGGCCGTGCTGAGCGCCGGCCTGCGTGGCCGCGGAAGCTCCGCTCGACCGCCCCAAATCGCCGGCGCCGCCGCGGCGGCCGGGCCTGGAAAGTTTCTCCGGCCTCGGCCAGGGGCCCGGGCAGCGCCACGGCGGGCGGGTTCCTGGCTGGGCCGTCGTGCGCCGCCTCGAAGCCGGCCTTGACTTAGGTGGACTTCGCCCAGTCGGCGCTTCCTGGAGCAGGGCGGCCCGCCTCGGGGGGGCCGGGTGTGGTTGGGGGGGGTCCTCCAGGAAGGTGGGCCGGGGGCCCCGCTTGCCCGCCCCCTCAGCTGGACCATCGCATCCCTGGCCCGGGCTGCCTTGCGAGGGGGGGGCGCAGCCCCTCCAAGGATTTCCTGCCGAGGGGCTCGTGGAAGGGCGCGAGGGGCGGCCGTGGCCGTGCCGGCTCGCCCGTGATGTCATGGGGCCAGCCGGGAGTGACCGACACTACCAGGAAGTGGGGAGGGCGGGTGGGCCGAGGTTTGGCGGGTGCCAAAAAGCAGAAGGGGGGGGGGGGAAGTCCGTAGCTTCTGGGTGGCGCCCAAGAGGCTTCCTTACCTAAGTGGTTAGAGTGGGATTAGGTACCCTCTGCCATTGGGGAAAGTTGCTGCGTTAAGTTTAAAAGTTCATATAGTCGTTGATTAATTCAGCCGAAAGTTAGCCGTGGTTTCGGCAAGCTGAGAAGGAAGGTGTTTGTTTGATCGGTTTGATCATACTTGCCAAATGCTTTTCTGAAGACCCCCCAAGGGGTAGCAAGGTGAAGAGAGGCAATCGGGACCTTCTTCCCGCCTGTCTGCCCCACCATCCAAGAACGGAAATGTAACTGGCCAGGAAACTTTAGGAAGAGAAAATGGGTGTCCTGCCTGATGTGATAGCAAAAACGAAATCATAGGAAGGTCTCTGATACTTCAGTGCTTTGTAGGTCAATTTAGAGCTATAGGGCTAAAATAGGTAAAGAAAATATGTATGTATGGGTTGCTCTGAATTCCGTTGCAAATTCATAAAATGTATCATAAGGTCTTGAACATTTCATTGAGATGAAGCCTAGCAGTGCTAATATTATATTTAACTGCTTATATTTACATTTCTGTCACCAAACTGTGCTAATTACTAAGTACTACTAAATACAAAATGCTATATTAATTAATTAGTTGTAGTATATTTCCAAATGGAAAATATCAATAATATCAAACTAAATGTTTTAAAATACTAAACTAAAAATGTAACCTGATGATCTTCATGAAAGAGTGGGAAGAGTGAATGTTCCAGTTTGGGAGTGAAGCAGAGAAGAAACTTCTTACAGGGCTGTTAATCAGAGGACACTTTGTGGATAAACTTTACCAAGCCCAACTATCTCTGAAACCAGAGAGGTTGACATACTGTATATAATTTTCAGCACTACATGGACGACCTAGATCAGGGATGGGCTGAGGAGTTTCCTCTGGACAGTTGTCTTAAATTCTGAATCATAATATATATCAGTGCACATCAGAAAACATTACACTTAATCCTAGGCCAGTACCTCTGTCTTGTCTGGATTTTAATTCAGTTTGTTCACCTTCCTTCATTGTATATGAGTGGTAACACTATTCCAAAAATGTTTTTCTGTCCCTTGTAAAATTTGTAATTGTTTGAGAATTTGCAGTCTTCTGTTCTTTGAAAATAAATTTTCCGTATCTCAGCACATATCCAGAAGGGCCAATTATTATTCAAAATGTCTGACCAGTTTTGTTAAGATTGTTGATAAAGTTAATATCAGAGTCACTTTCATCTTTGGCAATAAAATCCACTGTTTCTAAAAGAAAATCCATGGTTGCAATTATGAATTTTGGCATCAGTCTTCAATAAGCTTCTAAATTGGACTAAATATTGGATTCATATAGTATTTAAAAACAGCCAACCAACCAATTAGAACTGAGTCAGAGCTCAGGAAAAAAGACAAATTCTGTGCATTTCTATAAATAGAAAGTTTTCTTATTTTTGAGTTTACTAAGGAACAGTTGAGTAAGTTGGAAGACTTATGATTGTTTAGATATCATTTTATGCTAAGTATGATGAGAAACTTAGTTCAAGTAACCTGAAGGCATCTTTGGTATTTCTCCCCCCCCCCTTTTCTGCAAGAAATAGCAAAGGCTTTTGTTTTCACTTTTGAACTAAACATTATTCTGTACCATATTACATCTAAACTCTGCCAATTGCTGTAGACGGAAATAAACTGTTAATTAAAGGCCTGGTGGGGTGGATAAGAATGGTAGACAAGGACATTTCCTGGTTCACATATTCCTTCTGCCGTGGAGCTTGTTAGAGTTCATTTCAGATCATCTTTGAAAACATGACCTGTGTGTTGATTGTGTTGGAATGTGTTCATTCCTAAAATATTGTTAATTCTTCACAAAGAGTGCAAGTATGTTTGTTTGCTTTGCGACTAGAAAGTCAGCAGGTTTTAAAGATAATTCTTGGAAGTATTTGGTCAGTTTTCAACCAAGAAATCAGTGAAATAATTATACATTTCAAGAGCTTGCATATTCTTTCAATGGCAGGCATTTCCAAGAATTAACTGCACATGAGAGAAGTATCTTCTTAGCCTTAACCACAGGAGTAATGGAGTAGTGGCAGTCTTGGATTTCCTTCACTTCGGCTGTTGGTTAGCTGAGGTGGAAGCGCCATTTTCAGCCCTTCAAAATTTCTCACCCTGTAGGATTCTTTTATTTTTTTTATCTTACTAGATGAAGTTTAGTAAGCTATAACTAAGCAGTGGCATTTATATTGTTTTGTTACCTTTATTGCTCCTAGAATTAAATACACTTTCCTTTAGGAACCCATTTTACAATTGTATGAAATTATATTTCAGATATTAATTAACAAAATATTCCTCTCTAACCCAAAATGCAGGAAAGATTGTCAGAGTATGGTGTATTGAATCATGACTTTGATGTCAGACACACTGTGGAATCCTATAAACGTATCAGCCTGTCCTTTGGAAAGTCAGAGCCTGAAGGCTGTTCTTAAGAGTTTTATAATAAGTCAGATTCCACTCATTTTAATCATCTTTGTTAAGTCACTGTTTCTTATTCTTGGCCAAAAACACTGTCTATAATAGTTGAGGCTAATAAAGAAGTAGTTGAAAAAACATTGTTGAATGTTTAGACTGAAAAATAAATACAAGTGTCAGAATAGTATATTTTCTGTTAACAATTTCCTAAGTGTTTACAATCTAATGTTTCTTTTGACATGATGAAAGTCTGTAGTTAGTCTGCAACAAGAAATGGGAAACCTTGGAACCAGCCCGTGCACAGAATAATTGTAGACTTTACACAAACAAGTAAAAATTATTCCTCCACCACTAGACCAAAGAGGCATGCATAGGTATTGCTGGTAAAAAAAAAAAACATCTCTTTCATCTGAATCATAGATTCAGTGCTGGTTGACCGATATACTGCATGCATCCTGGCAGATTTGATAACTGCATTTTCAACTGATATCAAACTGATATCTTAAATAAATCCCGCATTCGCTTTATAATTACAAAAGTGCCCTTGGGGGGAAAAAGGGAAATATTGCCATATTTGGTAAGTTGAGGATTTTGTTTTTCACTTAAATAAGTTCCCAAAGTAAGATTTGTCATAATACTGAGATTTGCCAAGTACAGTATGTTTCTATAAATCATGTGTGGAGAACAGGAAATGAAAGCAAGTATACCAATTATTGTTTCCAGTGACCAAAGAAGCACGAATGTTTTTGAAATTTCTGCCTGCCTGTAAGAAAGCAAAGCGGTGATACTGAATTCTAGTAAATCAACCTAATGCACTACAGTCATTGCATCTTGCTGCTGTTGTGGCTGATTGAATAATTAGCTAAAAATGGATGAAACACAGTTCTGCAAATGATAGCTGTTTTCATATCAGATAATTAAATTATCATCCAATTGCTCTAAAGTAGCTTTCTATAAACTTACTATTTTTTCTATGTAAGTTTTATGAGTATATCTTTTTGCCTTTTTTGCTTACTAGATTAATGTATTTGCATTCCACAAATTACTTGTTTAACCAAAGAAATGGGGAACAGTCTGGCAGCTTTGTCAGTCTGGAGATACAAAAGAATTCTTTCTCTGTTGGAAAAAGAAGTTTACTAAAAGCTTGGCAGTGTTGCATGCAACTGTCATTTGTGTAAAGAAGAACCTAATGATAGCTGTTTACAAACTCCCTGTCAGTACTTTTGGATAGAAAAAAAACGTCCTTCAATTTGGGGACAAGAAAACACCTTGGCCTCAGGTGGACAGTTGCACTTGTGTTTGGAAAACGTTTGTTAGTTGTACCTGGAGAGAAGCTGTAGAATGGAACATGTGCAGTGTAATTTGAATATGCTTTTAGATTTCATGTCCACTCATTTCATAATTCCTATTTTCTGCGTGCTCTCGTGTTTCTTCTTTCTGCTACAGCTTTAATTGTATTAGCTCCATTTCCTTGTTCTGACATTACTCACATTATGAATAGATCTCTTTTATGCTTTTCAAATAATGTAATCGCTTTTTCTATTAATGAATCATTCATTTTTGTTAGCAAAAATTTGAATGTACTGTAGACTATGCTTGTGATTAATATATCCAACCACTCCTTTGTTTGCAGGTCAGTATGGAAACCCTTTAAATAAATACATAAGACATTATGAAGGACTGTCGTATGATGTGGATTCATTACACCAAAAACACCAGCGTGCCAAAAGAGCAGTATCTCATGAAGACCAATTTTTGCGCTTAGATTTTCATGCTCATGGAAGGTAAATATCACGTCAGTTAATTTCCCCCATAACCGTTAACTGCAGTTGAATATAACTGAACAGTAATCATAATATCCACATTCTATCAACATGTAAAGTTAGAATTTTTTTCTACTGAAGTCCAATATGGAGCAACATTCCAATCTTAATGTTTTGGTTAGCTCCGAGGTAAGTATTTGGTAATATATATGGAATTGGAGAGTTGTTGAATATGCCAGCCTCTGCACATGTAAATCTATATTGGGGTGCTCTGTCAGGTACAGGTATGAAAGAATTGTGTATTGGCATATTTTTAGAGAAGAAAATACATTTTTCCCATCTCTGAAGTTTTCCAGACTTTAAAAATGGCTGCACTGTATTCAGATATGATATGTTCTTGAGTTTTGATATCTGCATAAGGAAGCCAAGGGCAAATATATGTAGTAAATCTGCCAGGCTTCCCCTTTGTCCTTACTGAACCTAGATAAGAGCTTAGGTCAAATATTTATAAATTCTGCAAAATTAAGAACAATTTATTTTTAAAATGTACATCAAAACATGTATAAGCAGAGGTATATAAATTTGGTGCACATAGTGGCAGCCAGCTGGCTTGTTTAATGTTATCTGTGCGAAGCAGCTTGTGGCAACCTCTCTGCAAGTGCCAGAGATGAACCAGCATCACTATTGCTGTTGTCTTATTTATTTATTTTTTTAAATATGAATCCATAATTTTTCTGTAGCATTTTATGTCTTGCAGTGTTTCTAGCTGGGATTGAACTAGGATATAGCATAAAATGATAGTATTTGTAATTAACAAAACCTAGCTCCATGTTCAGATAGCGTATGTTTTCCTGTAAATAGTTGAAATATGATTATACTTAAGGTAATCTAATCTCCTTGGTTGCAATTATGATGTGAGAGTTTGCATGGGGCTTCAGGTTATGTTGATCCCCTACAAATATTCAGGAAATGAAGCTGTGGGGTAAAAGCATAGCTCTTTTACTATGCTTAGATATAAATGCATATCAAGTAAAAATGCTAAATACGAAAAGGGAAGATACTTAACAAAGTTGAGGACATTCATTTTTATATATCAGCTCATGGTAAGAGGTGTTTTTGTAAATGTAATGTGTCTTTCTTCCCTTTGCAGACATTTTAATCTGAGACTGAAGAGAGAGATGTCTCTCTTTAGTGATGACTTTAAGCTAGAGATGTCAGATAAAGTATTTGATTATGATACCTCCCATATTTACACTGGGCACATTTATGGTAAGTGCAGGAACTGTGGTTTCTGTTTCATTTTTGTCTTTAAAAAGTTGCCAGAAAGTACACTTAAATTTCACATTCCTTTTCCCCCTTCATTTTATCATAATTCTGTTATCTTTCTGAAGAAAAAAGTTTGATTTGAGTCTTTTCCATGTAACAGCACAATAGCTCAAAAGATCCTACATTTATGAGATGCTGCATTCCTTGGACTGTTCAGTTTCACACAAAAAGCTTTGCATTACAGTTCATGTGAAAATGTGGCATACTAGCACAGGGTGTTCTTTCCCATAATAGACTCTGGCTTGGGGTACATTCTGCGGCCTAAGAATACCTGTGTTCCACGGCATTTTGGAATATGGTACTGAACTATTCGTTCTCACAGTGTCAGTTTTGAAGGAAAGCTACATTTGAGTTACATTTTGTAACCTACTTGGTAAAAATTAAAACAAAAATGTTGCTTGTAACTTTTGCAAGGGAAATAATTTACATGGGAAGTAAACTGAGTAAACTAATATTTAAAGATGTGGAAAGTAAGATAATAGGGTCTAGACTGAAAAGTAATGCAGCATAATACGGTCCCATGATCACGGCCACCTTTACAGGGCTTGCAGCATTTGCAGTCAGCTGACCATGATTTGCAACCTTCCCAGCCTGCCTCCAGCAGCAAAGTCAACTGAGGAAGCAGGGTTCACGTAACCCTGTGATTTGCCTAAGGACAGCAACAATTTACTTAATGGCCACTGTAAAAATGGTCGCGAAATCAGGTCCAGTCACGTGATGACTCGCTTAAGGATTACATTGCCTAGCAACTGAAATTCCAGTCCCAAAGAACTAGCAGAACCAAATGTGAAGTATTTACGGATACTGGTGATGACTAGAACTTAATACAGGCATGTTCATGAATGCTGCCTTAGTTTCCTGATCACTTGCTGAGAAGTCATAATTCAGACTCGGGAACTTGCCTGTTCTTGCCGGGAATTGATGCTGATAAATAAGCATTCTAAAGCTTACATCCTTTTTTAAACAGGTGAACAGGGAAGCTTTAGCCATGGATCTGTTGTTGATGGACGATTTGAGGGATTCGTTAAGACTCACACTGGAACCTTTTATATTGAGCCAGCAGAAAGATATATTAAGGACAAAGCCCTTCCTTTTCATTCTGTCATGTATCACGAAGATGATATCAGTAAGTTTTTATTCTATGTTGAAAATATGCTATAGGGAAGAGGTGTACAAAAGCTATGAGTGAGTGAGGTTTCCAGGACACTAAATCTTAAAACAGAATAAGGCTCACTGACCATTCACTCTTCCACTGCTGTAGAGGGACGCCTATCCTGAGCAGGGGGAGTCACGTTGCTTAGAAAATGTTATAATCCTCATAGGATCGACTCTAGTGAGGAATTTTCTTTCAAGTGTTCACACACGTTCCTGAGCTTCATTTCCTATTGTTTAAAGTGTCCCCTGAAGTACTCAGCTAATATAAGCAACGAGCTCCTAAATGCACAAAGCTTTTGATATCCTATTAGATATCACCCTTCCACTGTAATTGTTAGTGGTATTACATGCAGTTAAATCAAGCTATCAGATGTAAATGTGTTATTTCCTTATCCCTCTCTATTTTTAAAAAGGACCATCTTATCCTTTTTTTCATTTGGAGGCATGCTGGAATATAGAGAACAAACTCATCATGTTGTCGGCTGTCTGTTTAAGTTAATTATTTTCAAGGAAACTTGTAATATCAGGAGTATATTGTAGGAAAATCATGATCTGCAAATCACTTTGAATGTGTAAAGAAGGCTTGGTCTTCTGCTTTCTAATATGACTCCATCTTCTGTCTGTTACCACTGGGATCCCTGCACTTTAATTTGATAGTACTTCTTCAGATTAGTATTCAATCTAGAGATTTTACCAGTTACATTTCCTGATTCCCTCAGATAAATTGATTGTTTTTGTTTCTGTCACAGAAACAAGAGCGTCTCACCAGATTTGAAAATGAAAAGATGCATGAGCCAAGCAAAGTATTGAGCTAATAGAACTTTCATTAGAAAGCATAGGCTATGGAATGTGGTAGAAATTATGTTGCTGTTTTATTATTGTTTTGAAAGAAAAAGAGCAAAAGGCTTGTTTTAAGCCAACACAGTTTTTAGGGGATTTAATGCTAGTCGTTCAGGATACTCAAGTTGGAAAATACTGGATAGATCTTTAACAAATGCATCAAGAATCTTGCTAGTTTTTCACAAAGAGACCTCAATGCCTTTAATTCAGTATGTAGTTTACAATTCTAAACATTTTGTCATGTGTCTGCTCACAGAATAAGACATAGTTAAAGGGATTTTGAGAACATTGTACATAAAGCGTTCAAGGTTACAATCAGTTCAGGCAAATGCCTCAGATCAAGAAATTTATATTGTTAATGAGTGAGCCCTTCCATAGCCGGTATTTTAATTTTTGCAAGAATATTCTGTTAGCGCTTTTGGGACACAACAATGCGGCATATGTTCAGCATGACAAGGAAGCCTTATTCAGAGCTGAAACAAAAGCCAGTTCTAAAAATGAGGATTATATTGTACTGTTTCCTACAAAGACTTTTGTTCACGTTGCTCTCTCTTAACTTAATGACCAAATAAAGGCAACCCTTTTATTCTGATTTAAGGGATAGCCCAGTGATTTGAACAAGTTTTTATACGTTCATGGGATATTATTTATTGAAAAAAATGGTTTTGCCAGGAGGGAGAGAGTTAACAGTTCTTACCACTGTGACTGAAACAGTTTGGGCATCACTTGGGCCCTGCCAAAAGAGTATCAATCATTGCAGAAAAAGTTGGAAATTGAGAGCAGCAGCCATATGAAAGCTCTAGAAGCATTTCTGGATCCGGCACCCAGCATATTCTTGCTACTGATATTGAATTGTGATAGAAAATAGTAATGCTTACTGGCCCTTTTGTTATTCTCAAGGTTACCTGTTCCTTTGATTGTATTTGCTTGGATAACAATGATGAAGCTGCAATAAACCTAAAGGCGATAGGGGAAGGGGTATAATGTAGAAGCTGATCCAGATCAGCAGATAAAGATCCACAGGTTGGGGGTGGGGGAAGCACAATCATATAAAATAACAAATGCAAATAACTTGCTCATGTTACTCTGCTTGTCATTCTAAGTGGCACAGGGCCAGGTTATCTGTGGGGCCACCTCTCCCAGAGGGTATCCACCCACTCCCCCAGGCCAGAGGTGGCCACGCTCCCAGTGCCTTCCCTTATCTAGTGGGATCTAGGCAGCAGGCCTTCTCAGTAGCAGCCCCTCCCCTCCTCGCCTTCTAGAGAGCCTGGAAGACCTTTTCTCACAAGCACTGAGCTGTAGTGAGGCTGGAGCCCAGTATAGTTGTTTATGGGGTTGTCGAGTATGGTTGGGGAGGGGCACCAGGGATTTTTGTGATGGTATTATATTTGGTATTGTTTTTATTCTTTGTAACCTGCTCAGGTTTATGTTGCATAATGTGGGTGGCTATATAAGTCTTTTAAATAAATACAATATGTGCAAGGCATTGCTGTAAAGGAAAGGTATTAATTGTCAGAAGTGGATAGCTTTATGTCAAAGGACCCACTTTTGAAAACAGCTACGAATAATCCAGTGATTCGAGATTGTACCCAGGTTGATTCTTACGATGCATTGGTTTAAAGGGGGAGTTTCATTTGACTGCTGCTTTATTAAACTATGCAGATTAGGATTGCTTTGTTCTTGTCCCGAAACTGTTTTTAGCCAGCAAGGAGTCAACAATTAATCATTGCCAGGGCAAATCTGATCCCTTGCTTGAAGATGGCTTGGATCCTGACTTCTTTTTTAGAAGGTTTTTGTGCTGCTCACTTCCACTGGCTTTGGATGACTGACAATAATACTGCAGTGCAAATATCCATAAAGACAACATTAAAAAGCATAACCAATATAAGCAGCAGGTAAAGCAATAGCATCAGGAAATCTTAGTTAATATGTTCTAAATGGTAAATAGTGGGGGAATTGCTTTGTTCCCAATGGAAGATTGTTCTACAGCATGCAACCCACATGTACAATTGAGCCAAACATGGGATGTGGCGGTCAAGGGGACCTGCAGCTGCTAGGACTTTGTGCCAAATTTATCTTTAATAGAAAAAGCATATGGGACACCTCGTATTAGCTGTGTGATACTGTTTAATGCCCCACTCTGCAAAAAGAGAGAGGATCATGTAACATTGAATTAAGCCTCATTAAAATTGTGATTGATATTGGATATTTCTTAACTTCTTTGTCTCTTTCCATTGTTTTGATCCTACTGATCTGAATACATTTCAAAATTAGTAACTGAGTGTCTTAATTTTAAAACCATTTCTAGAGGGAAATGTGTGCCAGCAAGTCTTTCTGTTTCAGAATATCCCCATAAGTATGGACCACAAGGCGGCTGTGCGGATCATGCCGTCTTTGAAAGGATGAGGAAATACCAAATGGCCGGGAGGGCAGAAGGGCACCAGGTATCAAGCATGGAATAAATGATTGGATAAAACGCCTGTTACCTTTCCTGTGTATCTACTGTTGATCTGACCAGGGAAATTGTATTCTGCTATTGACATGATGTGACAAAAAACAAGCTCCTGGTTTATCTAACTTTGAATTGATATGTCATCACTATGTATTCCTTGCAGTTTTTTTCAGTTTGAATTTGCCAGGTGTTACCAGAAGGCTTTGGGCTTTTTGCAAATATCTACTATGCAGAACTGGCTGAACTTTGCATGTAATAATGTAGAGAATTTTACATTTCTGCCCCCCCCCCCCAACAGTCTTTAAATTATCTGTAGCTACAATCCATAGATTGAGTTGATTTGTTAGATTTTTAAATTTCTACTAAAATTAATGGCAGGTTTTAAGAACATTTTAAGTACCTGATAGCAGCGGGCCCAAAAAGTTGAATTTCCTCGGGCTGCAGAAATGTGGCTTTCTTTCCATGGTTCGCGCATCCAAGTGGCTCCTGAGGTATTTTGTTTCCTTTCAGTCCTTGGCTAAGTTTTGTGTGAGGCAAATTAATTGGAGACAAAAGATCTTCAGCTCCAAGTTACTCTACCGGCACATATACTTAGAGAAATGTGGCTGGCTGCAAGCAGCTGAGATTGTGCGGGTTAAAGATGAAGGGGGAGGTATGATGGGATGGAGAAGAGCTGACGTGAAATTGGCACCTTCTGACACATCACTCCAGAAATGACGAGGTCCATAACTTTGTTTTAGTCCTCTTATTCTCACGTACAAGTTGAATTGTTTGAAATGGAAGGCTATATAAATACCTTGTACCTAAATGTAATTGACTCCTTATGCTTTAGCAGCCATCTGAGGAACAGATCAGAGATGACCCTGAGCTCTTGAGGAAAAAACGAGCCGCGCAAGCTGAGAAGAACACTTGTCAACTCTATATTCAAACCGATCATCTTTTCTTCAGGTATTACGGAACCCGAGAAGCTGTGATTGCACAGGTAAGCTCCTGGTGGATCCGGTAGAAGGCTGGTTTCCTTTGTCAAAATAAAGGGCAAGAGAGTGGGAGAGCTTTCATATGCCACGATACAACTTTTGAGTGTACTACTGCAGGCATTTCTTTCCAGCAAATTATGTGTACGAGTGTGATAATTGCAGAATGTGTATTACTTCATGGATGTGCACTGCGGCATCTTTTGAAGAAAAATATTAAAAAAGTTTGAATATCCAGTGAAATTTATGAGATTGATAATATTGCTCAGTTGTAGAGGACATGCTTTGCCTGTGAACAGGTCTGGGTAATGTCTGTGGCTCTGGTAAGAGGACTCAGAAAGATTCCTGTCTGAATCTCTGAAGAGTTTCTGTCAGCCACTTTCCGAATTTATATCTCGTAGATAGCTGTAATCAGACACAATAATGTATAGGGGCCTAGAAGAACCTGGGGAAGCCCGGGGGGGGGGGGGGTATGCCTTCTCCTGCCTAGAGCCTAGTAGGAGAAATAAGGGAGAGTTCAGTTTCACTCGGTTTTTTCCAGGCCAACCAAGAATCATTAATGAAGTCCATCTCTTTCGGACCAACTCACCTCAGCCGATGGTTGTTGTGGAGAAAATAGGAGGAAGAAATATTATGTATGTTAGCTTCCTTGAGTTACTTATAGAGTAATAAAGGCAGCGTAAAAATCTAATAAATAAAAACCGCTTTTGGTCGGCTTGCTTTGTTTTGACACTTAACTGTGATTCCTTTTAAACCCTGATACGGAAAGGAAGTCAGGAGGTCACTAAAGTGAACCTGAGGTCAGTGTATAGAGGCGGCCTGAGCCAAAGGCTGGGCGCAGGTTTCTCTCTGCTTGAGGGCAAGCTGGAGCCTGACTTAGAGACACAGAGTAGCACTTGCCCTTGGGCACCCAGAGTTAGAAAAACGGATCTTGCAGGTTGCAGAGGGAAGTGGATCTACCGCCAATGTCTTTAAACTTCCTCTTTCTTTTAGATTTCCAGCCACGTTAAAGCAATTGACACAATTTACCAATCTACAGATTTCTCAGGAATCAGAAATATCAGTTTTATGGTAAAACGAATTAGAGTAAGTATGCAGAAATGTAACAATGGAAGTCTTATGCACTTGCTGATTTAGTTGTATTTCCCCCTCTTTATTGGGTTTCTTCTTCCACTGACAAGCCTTAATAGCTAGTAACTTTATTTAAATGATTGCTCTGCTTTTATGTTGCCATATTTTACTTGCAAATGTTGGGAAAACATTTGTAGCTTCTTGATGTGACAGTTTGCACAGGCAAAGCTGAAGGGTGTCTCTGCTGCTCAGTTAGTTCCATGTCCTGATTTCTAGAGAGTGGATCAGCTCAGGTGCTCGTCTTTCACTGTTTCATGACAATATCTTCTTCAGGCCATCACTTGTGCATAATAAACTGTACATCTGCAGAATCCTTACCTCATCTCTGTGCTTTGGGGTGGGTGATGTTCACACTGTTCTTCTCTGAGTCATTGTGAAAACAAGTAGGTGTAGATTTTTTTTTACTTTATCCAAAAGTGATATCTAACAGTATACAATATATTTTTCTTTCAGATCAACACTACCCAAGATGAAAAAGACCCTTCTAATCCCTTCAGATTTCCAAACATTGGTGTGGAGAAATTTCTGGAACTTAATTCTGAGCAGAATCATGATGATTATTGTTTGGCCTACGTGTTTACTGATCGTGATTTTGATGATGGTGTCCTTGGCTTGGCCTGGGTTGGAGCACCTTCAGGTAAATAATTGTTAAATAGTATAAAGCGTTATTAGAGATTAAATTTAATGAGCTAAAAGAAACATTTTATTGGGTATCTGGAGGGCTGCTGCAGGTGAGTATTCTGTTTTGAAGTTCACATCCATCTTGGATAAATTTTCTTGAAAGAGTTTGAATCTCCTGGTACTAACCATAATCTTTGGCTGCATAATCATTTTACTTCCAGAAAGTTGAAAAATCCTAACCCATATGTTTAAAAATATGTTTTAAGACTGCTCCAATTCTTTCAGCATCAGATGCATTATTTACAGCTATAACATTGTGAGTTGTTCAGTTTACAAACTTCTGAGCGCACTTTGTTGTTGCAAAATACTTAGCCCAAGAATATCTGCTTATCTCAGCAGACAGAGTGACTCATTTTTAGGGGCATAATTGCAGACAAACTGTATTTGAGAACTTTCAGTTGAAACCACAGAGACTAAAATATCTAGCCACAGAGATTAAAAATAAAGAATTCAGGGCTGCAGCACTCCACAACACATCCAACCTGGCTAAATATACTTAAGATCAGAATACCCAGAATTATGGATCTCATCATCCTTTGCCTCACTATCTACTTTCAGTTTGATGGAGAAATATAGCAACAAATCCCCGTGAATCCCCTTGCGGATCTCCGCTCTCAGAATTCGTAGCAGGCACCAGTGCAGCTTCTAGAAAGTATTGCACTTCCGCAGATACCAGTAAATGGATGGCTCCAATGCGTATGCGACCCTTCCTCGTAATAAAATGAACAAGGAGCAGACATGTGAAATCATCCACAAAAAAATAAAAATCATTAGAGAAGAAGAAAACACTCGCCCACTATCTTCCTGGATATCCTCACCATCAGAGGAAACAGTGGCAAATTAGAAATGCAAGTGTGTTGAAAAACAATCTGCACTAAGTGCTCTCAGACGAGCACAAACACACTGTAGCAACCCAGAACACCAGGAAAAGAAAACAGACTTCCCTATACAACATTTTCCAAGAAAATGGATGCCCATGCAACTTTTTCAAAAAGTGACTGACTCTCAAGCACCACGCAGCACAACCAACACAAGCTATGGAAAGAATAAAATTGCCATACATCAGAAATATCTCAGAAACAACGAACAGACTTTTACAACCGTCTGGCATCACTGAAGCATACAAACCAACTAAAGCCCTCCAGAATGTTGCAAGTAAAGCAAAAGACCCAGCAGCTCAAGGAGAGAAAAAAGGAGTCATCTACAGTCTATACAAGGTAAAGGCTGCAACAGCAGCTATAAAGAATAGATTGGCAGAAGATTAGCAGATGCATCCTGAACATCAACTAGCAGCCAGAAGAGAGGATGAAAACTCCTTCATCTCATAAGGCATTGGGCAGACTCGGCCATAGTTTCAGCTGGGAAACTGTGAGCATCCTAGAGCAAGCTAAATCACAAACACGAGGTCCTGGAAGCCTTCAGACAAGTCGGCCATCAACAGAGATAAACCTTTACGAATGTCAGCCTTTGAGAACTGTTTTGTCTGGAGTGAGAGCCAATGGTTTTGCCTTTACAGTCCCAGAACAGCTCAAAGAGCTTTCATGATTTCTGACTAGCTCACAGAATCAAAAATCAGAATAAACTGACACATTTGGAAAGTATTTTAATACTAAAATGATTTCTTTAATTTAAAAGTGCTGCTTTAACTGCTGCTTAATAATCATTTTCTAATTAGTTTTGTTAAAGATTACTGTTTGATTTTAATTACAGGGAGCTCTGGTGGAATCTGTGAAAAAAGCAAGCTTTATTCTGATGGGAAAAAGAAGTCCCTAAATACTGGCATAATCACTGTGCAAAACTACGGTTCCCATGTCCCTCCTAAGGTCTCCCACATCACCTTTGCGCACGAAGTGGGACATAACTTTGGTTCTCCTGTAAGTATATGTAAGTTCCAGGTCTCCCTGGCTGGTCCAGCTTTTACAGCAGATCCAGGAACTCTTAAACCATCCCCTGTGCCACAGAATTGATTGGTCCTGCTCATTGCAGGATGAAACAATTTGATGAATTGGGCCAAGTAACCTGCCTAAAGAGTCTCCTGTCTCCTTTTAGAGCAAAATGCATCTCAGCTGATCTAAAGAAAGAAATGTGTGGCTTGCAGCCTGCCAATCTCTCAAAATATAATAATTAAAAACATGTGCCAGGACGTCAGCAAAACAGTCCCTGCACTCGCTTGCATGAGAATTGTATACCTCCATTGGATTCAGCAAAGCCGGTCCCTCTGTCTTAGTTGTGAGCTTCTCATCTGATAGCTCAGGGCCCTTTCTGTTTCTGAAATGATTTGCTGCAGTTCAGTACAAGTCTGACTTCAGTGATTATACAATCTCTTCGTGTAAGTGAAGCCAGACTCTTACATGGTTGTTAATGGATAAACAGGATAATAAAAGGAGTAACTTTGCTGCACTGAATTAAAGGAAAACCACAGAGTTCTTTATCAGTGGCTGTTTGGGTCAAGTATTGTGAAGATGTTTAGAGTGAATCATGGGGGTGCTGGCTTCTTTCTCACCCACCTCACCTACTTATCATTCTACCTTTTTCCTGGGAGGCTTTAACCAGCTCCTCACCTGACGTGGTAGCTTCTTTGAGGAGCAGAAAATCACAGCATTTCTGGTGAAGAACACTGACAATTTGTGTCTCTTGCAGCATGATTCTGGGACAGAGTGCACTCCAGGAGAGTCCAAAAACCTGGGGCAGAAAGAAAATGGCAATTACATAATGTATGCACGGGCAACCTCTGGTGACAAACTGAACAACAATAAATTCTCCATCTGTAGTGTTCGGAATATCAGCCAAGTGCTTGAAAAAAAGAGGAATAATTGTTTTGTTGGTATGTATTCCTTCTACACAATTTGGTTGTCTTTATTTTTCATGGGGTGGCAATGAGAGGAGAAGATGCAGGGAACATCACTGGGGCCGGCTTGAAATTCTGTAGCTTTTCATTTTCTAAAAGTGTGTTTTGCATCTGGTCCTCCCTGAGATGCAGATGTAGGCCGCTCAATCCTCTCTTGAACTCCTCTGGAGAGGAGAGCCGAGCTTGTTAATCAGCGCTTAGGCAGGCTTGGAGTTTTAGTGTTGCACACAAGACGAAACGTGGCTGTAGCCCTTGAACTGCACCGTTTCCTCCTCTCCTGTGAGGAATCTTGGAGAAAGGAATGCGCCAGAGGCTGGCAAGAACAGTCTCTGGCTGGGCTGAGAAAGAGCCGATTCCTCCTCCTCCTTGCATGGCGGCTGCTTTATAGAAGGGGAGGCAGGTCCTGAAAAGGAGGGACGGTCCTGTGTCCTGCTTCAGTCCCCTCTCCCTGTTTCTCATGAGCCCAGTTCGCCTTCAGAAGAACTTCTTGTTTTTCAGAATCCGGCCAACCCATCTGTGGAAACGGGCTGGTAGAGCAAGGCGAGCAGTGTGATTGTGGCTACAGTGACCAGTGCAAAGATGAGTGCTGCTACGATGCCAACCAGCCGGAGGACAAGAAGTGCAAGCTGAGGCCCGGCAAGAGTTGCAGGTTCAGAGGCTTTTCTGGTCTGGAGAGCAGGAGGAGGCCTCCCTCCGTCGGCCTGGGCTTGTCTTTGGCCGAGAAGGAGCGAGAGCAGCCTTGGTTTACAAGAGCAGATTTTATGTCCCCATCAGGATTGGCAGCCCTGCGCCCCAAACCCTGCGTCAAAAGTTTACTGGCAGGCAAAGTAAGAAGAAGAGAACCAGCCTCTCACGCTCGGCTCCAGGGCTGTGAAATACATTTCCCTTCTATTAGCAAATCTGGCTTTTGATAATCTGGCTTAATCACATGCCACCTTCATTACCTTTTGTTGCTGGTTGATTGAAATTATTTTATTGGTTGCCGTCTTCAGAATTGGAAATCTGCCTTATTTAAATAAGGACGGCGCTAGACGTAATACCAAAGGCTTAAGCTGATTTGGAGGAAGAAGCACTCCCCTACCCAAGCAGGCTCCTCTCTTTAAGTCCCCCCAAAGCACTCTGGCACTGTGGGCAAAGTAAGCTGCGCACAGATCCTCCTGAGGCTTTTTAGGGGGAAATCAGGATGACAGTGAGCAGATAGGAGTGAGTCTTACCGCGAAGAATAAATGCAGATCTCCTTTGAAATGACGAGGCCTGTTGGAATGGCAATAAATCTTTCCTCCCTTTTTAGCCCCAGCGAAGGCCCCTGTTGTACACAGACTTGTGAATTCAAGAAAGAGCGGGAAAAGTGCCGGAATGATTCTGAGTGTGCAGAAGAAGGGAGGTGTGACGGTAACTCTTCTTTCTGCCCCACATCTACACCAAAGAAAAACCTGACCGAGTGCAACAGACACACTCAAGTTTGCATCAATGGTGTAAGTCGTCCTAGAAGTGTTTTTACAAAGCCAGACCGTTCGTCTCCAGCGTTTGTGTTCCCCGGCCCAGGCAGAGGGTGCCTCTTTCTGTTGACCTGTTGC
Source organism: Azemiops feae (assembly GCA_023970755.1). Classification (NCBI taxonomy): domain Eukaryota; kingdom Metazoa; phylum Chordata; class Lepidosauria; order Squamata; family Viperidae; genus Azemiops; species Azemiops feae. The sequence goes on along the minus strand of JALGBA010004240.1, from coordinate 454,018 downwards.
AGCTGTCTTTCTTGGGCCAGCCAGTAAAAGCAGCCATTTTCTTTTCCTTTGGAGTTTGATAACCAAAATGTTTGTACTGACTGTTTTTGAAACAGATCCCCCATTTGTCTGTGGTCAGGCCAAGAGGGTCCTCGCCCCAAACATCCTTTGGAGAAGAAGGAAGCCTCCAATCATCCCCAACTTCGTCCTAACATCCGTGGTGCTGGGTTGGCATCGTGTTCTGGGGAGCCCAAGTGGGGAAGCAAACTCTTCCCCTTTTCCTGGCTCTGCTTTATGTAGCCAGACATGTTTCTTATTTATAGGAAAGAAAAGGGCAAACACGGTGCAGTTCAAAATTGGCCACTGCATTCCTTTTACTATTTTGTTTGGTTTAATTCTGAGCTTGATAAGGTGAAACATCTCTAGTATGTTTCCTCCCCAGCAATGTGCTGGCTCTATCTGTGAGAGATTCGACTTAGAAGAATGCACCTGTGCCAGCTCTGATGCAAAGGATGACAAAGAACTATGCCACGTCTGTTGCATGAAGAAAAGTAAGTTTTGTTATGCTAAGCAACTTCAATTTGGGTGGTAGCATTCTGCCTATTTTAATGTATGCAGGGATGTGGTAGAGCAAGCATTTCATCACTGAGGCCTTCGTTGGTAGATGGGGGACGCTCCTCCTTTGCAAAAGTCCTGCCCTTTCTTGTCATGTCTGGCTGGAGCTGAGCAGCTGCTTCTGGAGTTGAAATAGTTTTCAGTTGCAGTCTCAAACCTGGAAAAAGTATAGAGGCATTGTTAGCATTCAGATAACCCATTTCATAATTTGATTTAATTCCAGTTCCATCCTTTTTTTTTTAAATTCCCCAAAAGATCATCTTTTGCTCAGCTTTAAAGAGATGTCTGCCTCAGAAGAACGGTGCCCCACTTGGTACCAGCGTGGCCGGGGAAAGGAGAGGCTTGGCACATGAGGCACAATAAGGCTTGGGAGAGTCTTATGTCCTGTTGGGAATTAACGGATAAATACTACCATCTTCCTGCATAGTTGTAATTTCTTTCTGGAGAGTTGCCCGTGGCAATGTCCTGGCTTGTCTGTTCCATGCTAGTCATTTTTCTGCTTTGAACAGCAAAATCCTGATATTCCTCTTCCGAAAACTATAGTGTTGAGGTGTAAATTGTTTCTGTTTTATCCAGTGCATCCGGAAAGCTGTGCCAGTACAGGATCTGAAGCATGGAAGGCTCACTTCGATTACAAAACCATTACTCTCCAGCCTGGGTCCCCCTGCAATGATTTCAAAGGCTACTGTGATGTATTCATGCGCTGTCGTTTGGTGGATGCAGATGGCCCCCTGGCCAGGCTGAAGAAGGCCATTTTCAACCCAGAACTCTATGAAAACATTGCCGAGTGGATTGTGGTGAGTTGAAAGGAACTCTCTCTGAACAAACTTTGCCAGTTTCTTTGCAAAAATAAGAAAGTGGAAAACATTCAAAATTTTTATATTCTGAAGGTGAGATAACAAAATTTAAAATCTATATTCAGTGTTCAAAAGGTATTTGTAGAAAACTGGCAGGAATGCCTAAGGAGAAAGCCCTTTCACTGTGGATTTGTTTACTGCTTGGAGACGGTGCGCTGCAAGGAGTGAAAAAGGAAAATGCCCAGAGCCCCAATTCTGCTTTAAGAATTCAGAGAAGGGTCCCCTCTGAACACTGTTGGATGCACACAGACGTGCACACCAAGCACAATTTTCCCTCTCAGGGTAAGGAAAGTTCAGCAGATCTAATAAGTCACAGAAACTAAAATCTCAGACAAGGGAACCTAGTAAAAACCAGTTTACACCAGCACCATGCAGGTTGCCATTTCCCCTTTTTGATATTCATTAAATAACTCCCATTTTGCATTCACTTGCTACTTTTTCTTTTGCATAGGAAACAATAATAGCATTCCTCCAGTTGTCAGGGCCCAGACGGAATTTTTACATACATTAAGCAAATCACGCAGGCCCTCCATAAGCATTCCCTGGGTTAATATTTCTCCAGTTACATCATCAACGTCTGCGCCTTACCACTTTGTTCTTAGAGCATTTCATTTGTCACTTTCTCTTCACTACATTTTTCTTGGAAGAGTCCCTTTGTAGCAGCTGCTTCAATCTCTCTCTTCAAATGTCGCTGACTCCCATAAGAGTCTCTAAAATGCACTTCCCAGCAGTTCTTCAACTTATCCCAAATCATTTCATCACTCGTGTTTTCGATTCCATTCATTCTTCCGGAGGCCACCTCTTCATCTGCTTCCGGAGCAATATTTTGTTTTCAGCAACATCGCTCTGCATTTCCTTTCTTTAACTCCCCCTATTCCTTGCGACTATCCTTTTCTCGACAAGAGTCATGCCAAGGGCAGCATTCCTGCTCATGATGAAGGTAAGGTTGGGCAATTTAGGCACAGTTGGCCAGTAAACCCAGTGTTGCAACCACAGTGTGGCTGTGCAAGGTCACTTATCTAAGCAAGAGGCTAGGTTGCAAGATTTTAACTAGTTATGTTTTAACTGTATATGTAACTATAAGCCATCCAGAGTTACCGTGTGATAAGATGGGCAGCCAATAAATTTTATAAAAATAAATAAATAAATGTCCCTTCTGCTGGGCATGGACAGGCTGCCCCCAAGGGAAAGCCTGCAGAAGCTGTTAAAGGAGCCTGAGGCGAAGGGTGGCCTGGCTTCCCAGCCCTGAAGTATGCCATTTCTTCTTTGTGCCTGGAGCCTTCATAGAGCTCGGTCAGATGGGAAAAAAGACCTGTTTGTTCTGTCTCACAACTCCAGGCGCACTGGTGGGCCGTCCTGCTCATGGGCATTGCGCTCATCATGTTGATGGCGGGGTTCATTAAGATCTGCAGCGTTCACACCCCAAGCAGCAATCCGAAGCTGCCGCCACCCAAACCCCTTCCAGGTAAGGCTTTTGCTAGCTCTGCAAGAACGTCTGCTGTGGGCATGGGGTGAAAGTGCACCCTGCGCAACTTGGGCTGTAAGGTGCTTCGGCGGAGAGAAGAAAAGCCCACGGGAGGAGCCAGAGAGGCTCCGGTTTGAATTGCATCAAGAACGTGGGTGGAGGAGGAACGGGCCTGACTGCCTGACTGCCATAACCCCGTGAGAGGGCTTAGCTCTGTCCTGCCTGTGAGGGTGGAACCAACGTGGGGAGTAGCTGAGCCACCAGGCAAGCAGGGATTTGGGAGGGTGGCACCAATAGAAGTGACAGGGTGTCCTACCTGTCGGCTGCAGGGGGCTCTTTTCCCAGGGCTGGAAATGTGTGCCTATGAAAGAATTTAGAGCATTGAGAATTGCTTCTGTTTCCATAGCTGTGGCTGTCTTGCAGTGGTGCCTCTTGTTTTCCAGAAAATGGTCTTGCCAGAGCTTTGGCTTAGGGCTGCTGAGCTGCAGTCGGCAGGGGTGCAGGGGGCGGCCGGCTGGGCAAAGCAGTTCTGAATGTGTCTCTCTCTCTTTTTTTTCTGCAGGCACTTTGAAGCGAAGGAGACCCCCCCCGACGACTCAGGCCCCTCCACGCCAGAGGCCCCGAGAGAGCTACCAGATGGGTCACATGAGACGCTAAGGGCTGCTTTTTGCCTTGGTTCTTCCTAGTGCCTACAGTGGGAAAATTTCACTCCAAAGAAAACCTGTATTAAGTCATTGTCCCTGGTCAATGGAGGAGGCTCTCGGACCCTGAGATCCCCTTTCCCTGCCCCAAAGCGAAGTGGCCGGCCGTGAAGCAGATCTTTAGCAGTCTTAAGCAAAGTGTTTCTCTCCTCCTCAGCTAGCTCTTCACGGTTGCCTTTCCTTCACTTGCAAGCAAAGGTAGCTCTGATGGAACCTCTTCACGGGAATTAAAGCATCTCTTTCAGCTGCCGGGCTAGGAAGCGAGACTGCCTCACTGGGGGAGACGTTACTTTGCCAATGTACATAAGTGGTTATATGCAGACATTGTATTTCTAATGTACATCTGTACTTCTGTGTGCAATTGTAAAACAATATAATTGCAATATGGATGTTCCTTTATATTATAAACCTTTTATGCTCTTAATGAAGAAATTACTGTTTAATTGACATACTCAGGATAACAGAAGGTTGATGGTGTATAAAGGTCCAGGATTCTGTAATGCTTTACACAGGAATTGTGAATCACGTCAAATCCGTGCAATTTTTATGCATCTCTATTTTGGTCAGAATTACTGCTGAGGCACTGTCCAGGTGCTGTGTTCAGGTCCTCTTCCTGCCCGGCTCCGCTGAGAGGATTCCAGGCTGCTCCAGAGAGGCTGCTGTGGGAAGAGCTTGTCCAGGGTTTGGCTCGCCTGCCCCGGATCGCACAGGGCGGCCCTGAATGGTTAGGTCAAATGCCTGACTTCTTGAGAGGGCCACAGAAGTATTCAAAAAGAAAAAAGAAACCTTTGCATATTCTGTTAAATGTAGAATTGACATTGAAGGAGTGTTGACTTTTCCCCCCCATGATTTGGTAATCAGATCACCTTGATAAGTGGTAATAAGGATCCCAATTCTGAAAATTTGGGAGAAAGTAAAGCTGTGTTTTGTTTTGTTTTTTATTTTAACAAGTATTTGGGTAATCTTTCAGCATGAAACTGTTTTAAAAGATAACCACTAAAACAGAAGCCACTACTGCGGGAGTTGCTGTGGTTGTATAATTATTGTAGGCTGAGGAATGTGAAAGGCACTAAAGAGGATCTCAAAACAGCACAATGGCCCAAAACTTTTACTGCAAGTGTATATAATTGGCATTTTTTTTAAAGAAAGAAAAAGCAATGTCACAATGTGCTCAACTGCTATGCAGGAAATGGAAGAGGGCATTATTCAGGCTTGAATTCACTGCTTCTGTTTTTCCAAAAGCGCCAAGCTGATTGGGAACCAAATGGCTGCAAAATATTTCTGGCTGTGCTTAGAAACCCAGTTGTGTTTTGGGGTGGGGGGTGCTAGCCAAGCTGTGGGTTTTGTTTTGGTTTTTCAAGAGTATGAGATTTAGACATTTCAGTCTCATTGTGTGACTCACAAGCCAGCAAGGCAGAAAACTTTAAAATAAAATAATGGGATCTCTTCCTTGTAAAACTTGTACAGTATGTGGTGGCTTTTTTCAGAATACAGGTTTTTTGTACATGGTTTAGAGACAAATTTTGTACATGAATCCCCCGGATTAATAGATTATAAATAATTCTGAAGGATCTTAACTAGCTAGAAGTCTCTGTAGTTGCTTTTAAATCATTTTAAACTACATTTTGGGATTTTTTTTTTTCTTCTTCTTCAGACCGTGCAAAGACTGGAAGCTTAGGTTTGCATTTCTGAAATGGTGGGTTTTATTCTACAAGAGTTCTTAGCAACTTCTTGAGTATGATAGATCTTGGACCGTGTAACTTCTTTGCTTGTGATGCTATCCTGTGGCAAGGGTGTTGGGCAGAGAGCGGCTGCCCTTTTTTTACTGGGCGCCGAAGTTTAATGTTTTTTGCAAAGAGAAAATGCCCTGAGCTCTCCACTGCAAGACAAGATGTGGTAAAATAAAAGCTATCAAGGCAAATTGCGATCTAATACTACTGTCAGTTTAATGTCCACTGTGTTTTATACAGTATCCTTTTTGTTCACTTTGGAAATTTTTACTAAAAAGTTGCAAAAAAAAATATAAAGTATTGTGCAAACAGATGTAAGGGTTTTTGAAACTTGAAATGCATTAATAAACAGACCTGATGAAATCACTTCAGACGTTGCCTGCTTTCTCCGAGTCCGAAGGCGAGCAGAGCGAGACGCACGCTCTACAGGCTGCGGCAAGGGTCCGTAGCAGCTCCGGCCATCGATTCAGCTGCCTTGGGCTGCCATTGCCTCAGGACGGTGGCTACCGCCTCTCCAGGGAGGACCCAGGACGGCCAGTTGCCTGTCTTATGCCCAGCTTGGAAAGGGCATTTCCCAGAAGGGGCCAGGGGGCTTCCCTTCCATCCCTGAGACTCTGGAGAGGAGGTCAGGGAAAAGTGGCACTCTGGATTCTGGGAGGCCTTGGGAAGGGAGGGAAGGTGGCTTCCCTGGCCCATCAGCCACAGCTCAGGAGTGCTGATGGAGCCACCCCCCCCATACTGTGTTTCCTGCTCCCTGCCTTGTGACTCAATGAATGTTCTCCCTTCAGAACTGAAGGAGGGGGGGGAGTCAGTTCTTCATTTGCTCTGATGGTGCCGTTTGGCTGCGGGTATCACGAGTGTGCCAAAGAAGGCAAAGGGGCAGCCACAACCACGCCAATGAGGCCCCAGCCATTTTTGGCAAGCATCGCCACACTCCCCAGAATGGATAGTGCTTCGATCAGGTGGTGACATCAGCGTTTGAGGGGGCTTTTGTGGGCTTCCCCCCCCCCGGCATTCTTCTGGGCCTCACAGTGCAGAGTTAGGTGGAAGAGAGCTGTTGACCATCCAGGGCTTGGCAGGGCAGGTCCTATTGCTGGATTCTGTTGAAATTGAGACTTTTGAAAAAAAAAATCCCAGTTATTGCTTCATCTTTCTGAAAATACCAATTTGCACGGCTACTTGTTCTTTGCACTCTAGCAACTAGATTGCTATTATTATCCTGGGATTCTAGACAGCAGTCAGAAGAGTTGCAAATTGCAAAATATTTAAAATTAAATATGTTTGCCATATGGCAGAGAAGTGGTATGTGTATATATGGAATGCAGCTATGCCGCCTTTCCACAAGCTTGTGGTATAATCCTTATCAGCCAGGTCAGCCTAAACCAGGGGTAGGCAACCCTGGCTCTTTTATGACTCGTGGACTCCAACTCCCAGAATTCCTGAGCCTGCCATGCTGAGGAGAAAGGGAGAGGTTTCCATGCTGAGCCATGCCGGCTCAGGAATTCTGGGAGTTGAAGTGCACGAGTCATAAAAGAGCCAAGGTTGCCTACCCCATGGCCTAAACTATCTGAAGGTGGTCCTTGCTAGCATTCAGCTCAACCTCTTCTAAAGCCTGTTTTTAAAAAGCTTCTTGTGCAGCAGGCCTGCAAAACACACTTCCCTTTTCTTCATTTCCTATCCTTTGAGGTGTTTGACCTGAGATTATAGTCTTCAGAACTTTAATCCCAGGTTTCAGCTCAAATGGACAAAGGACCGTCCACTGGATGCTCTTCAAAATGAAGCTGATTTTCTCCCTGGTGTGACGCAATGACATTCTTGGGAAGGCTCACTCTCTTAGATTTAGTTTCAGTTTTTAATTCACTTTTTATTTGTTTACTCAATCTAGTCTTGAGCGTATACAATTTACAGTACATCCTGATCCATCACATTTTTTAGGTTTCACATTGATGTGTTTGTACAAAAAAAAAGTGTTCCTTTTTTCTTTTCTTTTTCTAAGGAAAAGATAAAGCTGAGTCACCTCCCTTCCGGGACCAGCTTTTGGAAACATTTGCTTATCATCCATACTCTTCATTTCAGTTTTTGGGAACTGACTTCGCATCTCACAAACATTTTCTCGTGACCTGGATAGAGGTGCAAATTATCCACACGCTGAGAACAGAATGTCATTCTGAAAAGAAGGAAAATAGAAAAAATAATTAATAAACCAAGTGTGACTTTCTTCTGTGCCAGGCCAGGTGCAGTACGAGAACTGTGAAATGAAAAGATGGTGGTGATTTTGAGCCACCTTTTGACCCCGGCTGCGGAAAGCAAGCCCCCGTTGCACACCGGTCACTTCTGGACCCCTTGTCTTCCCCACCTCCTGGCAGGTCTGGGCACACTTACTTCTGCTGAGTTTCTCCTGCCTTAACCCGAATGGACGTCACGATGAGTCCTGGCCGACGATCCCCCTTTCTCCAAGGGATGATGGTTTGGACAGTGTCCCAAATGTTTTCCCAGATGGCCGTTCCTTCCCATTTCAGTTTGATCATCATCAGCTCTCCAATATCAATATCCAGAGGAACAAGAAAAGTGTAGGTTTTATTCTGAGTGATGCCTTCAATTCTAATGGAGAGAAGAAGAAACACGGTAAGACGTATTGCCTGGGGCTTCGCGGCACAGAGGGATCCATTTGTTTGTGTTGTCTTTGCCAGGTGCCACTTCAGCAGCAGCAGCGACAGATTTCCCAATTGAGAACATAACAGTATGTTAAACTATTACAGATATACGTTATTAGGAGGATCAATATCTCTATGGTTTATTGACTTAAAGTGGAACAATGCAAGAAGACTCGGTGGATGGAGAATACTATCAAAAGAAGTTGAAGCAGAAATTATGTCCAGGTGTGGACATCTGACTCCAGGATCTCAGCATTCCTGGGAGAAATGAGAAGCTATGAAGATGCTACCTGTGCAGGGGCCATTTTGTCTCCTCATGAAAGGGGCACCTCGAGGAAATCAGAGGAAATCAACCTTGGTGAGGAACATGCCAGGGCAACACACAAAGCATGGCTTTTGTGCCAAGGCCTGTGACATCAGCCATGCTGGGCAACGTCTGGAACTCACAAAGTGATGGAGAGATTTTCTACGTCGTCTTTGTTGCCCGTCAGCGAGATGGTGAATGTCGGATCAATTCGTGGTTCTTGGAATTCGTGGATGAAATGGATTTTAAACTGATAGTGATAAACTGTGGAGAGGAGAGGAGAGCAAGCTGAGTTTTCGCTTCCATAGAGACATTATATAGCAGTTCACCGTTTATTTATCTCTGTCCTAAACTCTGCACTAAAGTTCAGACTCTCTCATCAACATCTACACCCTGAGCTTCTCTGCAAGCAGGGCTTTCCTCCATGAGCACTTTCAGCTGAGCCTCCCCAGCTCTGTTGGGGCCTTGTTCTGGGCCAGCCCAGGCTTGACTGGTTGATCAGCGCCAAGGGAAGACCATTCCATGCTCCTCTGGAGACATTTCATCCCGGCTGGCTTCCTGCTGACTTTCCTTCCGTTGCCCTGTTCTGAGAGTGGGTGATTCTAAGGGCTGCCCAGGTGTGTATTCTCACTGCCAACTGCTGGGGATTGAAGGCCAAATTCTCGGACACAAGGCGTCTTTTAGTTGTGGGCAGATGCTTGGCATCCAGTCCATCTGATATCTTCCATAGCAACTATTCACCTGTGCTATGGCTGGGAGGGAAAGAGATTCCCAGGATAAACCCTAACCCTGACCTCCTCGCAGAGAGAAACGGCAGCACATCAGGGCTGCCTCTGTCCACACCCGCGGGTTCTGCAGGAGAAACTCTTGCGCGAAGACTGACCTGAAGGCCCACAGCCTGGGCAGAAGTGTGCCCTGGGACTGGGGAAGGGGCATCGTGGTGGTGTTTATAAATTCTTGCCTCAGCTTCTCACATGGTCTTTGAAACTTTTTGAGAAAGGAATTGCAGGTCACTTGATGGAGCCTAAAATAATAGCCGCTTTGTCCTGTCTTGTTAGCTTTTGTGAAAGGCGACTCTTGTTCTGGAGAGCTTAAGACGCCTTTTCTTCTGTCCGCAGCACAGTCAGGCCTAGCGAGGGAGGCACGTGGGGCGGGCTGGGCCTCGGGAGAGTAAAGTGCTCCTCAAATCGATGCCTGAGCTCTGTGCCTGCCCCAAGTCAACCCTTGTGTGGCAACTGGCCACTGCCCCGCTGACAATCTGGGCATCCCTCCAGGTAATTCGTGGTCATTTGTTCCAGGTAATCTTCCCAATGCATTTTGAATAGCCAGGTATGCACGTCTGCTTAGGAAGGGGTGCACACATCGGGCCAGCGGCTTCCCTGTCTGTCTTGGGGTTTTTAAGAGCTGCAGATGGGTGCTTCTGGCACCCCCTGCTTTCATAAATGAGGCCGTCTGGCCCCACGGGCAGGATCTCACCCAGAGGGCTGGCCATATCATTTGGGGTAAGACCACCCTGGCACCTCTCTGAACTGGTGCCATTTGGAACCTCTGCAGCCGCTGCAGTCTGAGGACATCCTGCACAGAGTCTGCCCCATCCACAAGACCCCCTCGGGGAGCTGGTCCCCTGTTGCCCGCTCCCCCACCAACCTTTGAATGGCATCTGAGGTTGGGTCTTCAGGAAGAGCCTCTGGCTGCCAGGGACCCTGGCCTTCCGAATGTGATAGCCCAGGGTGTTGCACCGGTTGGCCCGGCAGTCAAGGCAGCGTCCCTTGTCAAACATCTGCATGTTTTTGCACCAATAGCCGGTGATCTGCTGCTGGCTGTACCGCAGGGAGTCAATAAAGAGATGAACCGACCTCTCGTGGGCACACTTCACCGTCTGGGTTAGCCCTGCAGGGAAGCAGAAGGGTGGAATTGAGCAAGTCAGGGACTTCTCCAATCACCCACTCCTCTCCAGCGGCTGCTGCCAGAGTCCCTCCACCGCCTTCGGTCTCCTCTGGAATCGTTCCATGGGCAGACCTTGCAGGGGATGTCAGGTTTTGCCAAGCCTGGATTGGTATCCTGGACTGGCAGCAAACTCAGCATTGCCAGAGCCCCAGAAACCTGGGTCCTTTGGCATGCCAGGCAATGCCAAGGGCCTCCTTTGAGGCTCTGCTTGGAGACCCCGGTTCGGCCATCTTGGTGCCAGAGATGATCTCTCCTTCCGACTTAAAGGCTGTTAGAACCCTCCCTCCCAGCCCATAGCAGCCCCCCCCATTCCACTCTTGTAGGCTCCACCCATGGTGCTTCCTTCCAGAACTCCTGGCAAGGCAGAGCAGGTGGAAGGCCAGGTCAGTGGGAGAGAGAAGTGGGAAAGAGGCCCAGTGGTTAAAGCTCAGAGGACATCATTCAGCCTCTGCCTTGCCTTGCTCTGACCCAGTCAGCAGCCTGCTTTCAGCTGTGAGTTCTGCCTCACACCCCTGCCTTGGGGCTTCTGAGGGACTCGGCCAGAAGGCTCCCCACCCCGGGTACCTCCTTTTGTGGCCTCTCGTACCTGTGATTCCGTACTGCACAATGTGGTTATAAACGTGCATGATGTGGCAGCCAGGCTGAAAAGTTCCCCCATTGGGGTAGAAGTCAAAGTGCGCCACAGGCTGCTTGATGCCCACGCTGAGGCCCATGTGCTGCTGGGTGAAGGTGTGGATGGCATCCACAAAGCTGGCATCGTCTGGCGATAGACGGTCCGTGGGGGACATGCCTTCGAAGAGGGGGCCAGCAGGGTCCAGGCCTGCAAGACAGACACGGCGAGGCTTGTGAGGAATGTGGCCCAGGAATGAGCCTCAGCTTTTGGCTGAAAACCCGTTTCAGTTTTGGAAAAGGAGGGCAGGCAGAGCCAACAGCTGTAAAGGAGGGGATGAGCAAGCTAAAGAGAATTATTCCCATTAACTGTGGGAAGATACTGAGGTGCTGAGCTGCCCTCCGAATCATTGCTGAGCCAGCTGACCAGTGAACTGGTCAGCAGAGCCTTAGTGGAGAAACGTCCCTTCCCACCCAGCTTCACGAACTTCCTCCAGATGTGGCTGCACTCAGAAGCCAAGGAGCCGGCCTTTCCCTCAGCTGCCTTTCCCTCCCAGGGTCCAACAGCAATTGCCTGGTCCTGCCCACCCAAATGAAGCTGCCAAATGGCCGGGTTCATCCTGAAGGGAAGTCCCAACCAGGCTGATGGACTCACCAGTGATCCTGCCAATCTTCCCGTTGCCTCTCATGGAGCTGCCGGCAAAACCGGCTACGTGGGCCCCCAGGCTGTACCCCACCAGGTGAGCATTGCTCCGGTGAAACTGCATGGATTCCTGGAAAAGAGCCGGGAAGGGAAGACCAAGGCAAAACAGTGAGCAGCTCCGCAGACACATGAGTCCAGACCACCTGGGAGGCCCGAGCTGCTCCATCTGAGCCACGCTCCCCCAAGGCCAACGGGGGCTCGGCTCCCCTTTAGGGGTGTCCTCCCCCGGAGGGAGGTTCTCTGGAGCTCCTCCTCTCCCTGCTCACCTCCAGCCATTCCAGGAAGCGAGCGATCTCTTGGCCGATGTCGCGGGTATTCTGGACCGCAACGGGGTAATGTGCGTGCGCAAGAGAGAGCCAATCGGCGATGATGACATTGGTGTGAGGCAGTTGGGTTTTGAGCTCTTCGGCCAGTTTCCAAATCCATCCTTCAAGTCGCCTGTCCACCTGCAGCCACAGGAGGAGAAGGGGAGCACCTTGGCCTGGGGGTCAACAGCCCCCTTGGAGATTGCCCAGAGTGCGCCAGCACGCCAGGGCACCTCCCATTTCCCGACAGCCGTGGGTGCCACCCCGCAGCCAAAGGCAGCCTTGGCCCTCCAGACATCCCATTCGCCCATCTGCTATTGCAGGAGCTGACTTGAAAGGGGTGAAACATTGTGTGCCGCAATTCCATGTGTGTCAATGTGTGGTGTGCAGGAGGGGGGGGGTGTTCCTTCTAGAGGAATTATTTCTGGAGCAGCAGGCATGTTCCTTTTTGTGAACCCCTCGAGGGGAATGGAGTTGAGTCTCAGGACCACGCGTGGCTGATACGAATGCACGGCCCCTCCAGCCCTGGGGGGGGGAGATACAGGGCTGCCTCCCCCAAGGAAGCTCTGCACCCCCAGCTCAGGTGTCGCCACCTCGGCTGCGTGCAAGGAACGGACAGAGGTGGCAGCAAGAAGAGCCCTCCCCCTTCCCAAGAGGCAAGACCCCCTTACCGACCACCCGTGGATGATCATCACCAGCGGGACGGAGGCGTTGAAGGGACACCGCTGGAGCGCCTCCTCCTGGCCTGGCTCCATCAGGCAGCCCTGCTCCGCCCTGTTGGAATACAGCAGGAACTTGGCCTGGAAGTGGGGAGGGCCTCTCCTCTTGGGAGGCAGCCGACGAGAGCCTGGAAGAGACCATCAGCAAAGGGGTTTTGCCCAGCTCTGGCTCTGGCTCTGCAGGACGCTTGCCCATCGACCCTCCATCGGCTGCCTGCTGCATTTGGGCAGCCCATTCCCGCCTCACCCACTGGCTTGATTCTAAATCAGAAGCTACTCAACCCAGCAGGCTAAGCCAGAGGCAAGGAAGTCATCCTCCCGGGTCCCCCCAGCTCAACCCAGCCTGTTTTCATGATGAGTCTCCCTGCAGTTAAGGCCAATACACATCACAACTCACAAATCTGCAAAGGGACCCTTTGGGGGAATCATCTGCACAGATTTGGTGGATCAGACACACTCTGAAAACATCACACTGAAAAAGCTGCCTGGGGTTCCACAGAGAGCATCAGGGATGCTGAGACATTCCAGCATTGAAGAGATTGGGGCCCCTGAGTTTGCACCACCGCCCCCAGAAGGCCGCCTAGGGCACCTTTATAGCAACCTGTGAGTGTTGTGTCTTTGCCAGGCAACAGAGGAAGCACAGTGTTACTGCTCAACGTCTGGCAGCCTCGGAGAAGCAAGTGGCCCCACTGCAACCTCCACGTTAAGTGAGCCTCCCTCCCAGAGGTCTGGGGTGCCCCTCTCCTCCCATATGCAGGCTCTGGAAGAGTTTCAGCCACACAGTTTATCACGTCTTGAGTTCCTGCTTTTATGCGTGGGGCTCATTAGAGCACTTGCCCCCGCCTGGCCCTTCCAATATATCCCAAAACTACAAGTTGCTGTCGAGGGGTGCATCTGAGCAGCCGCCCACACACACCAAAGCAATAGTGGCGAATATCTGTAGCTCGGGTGTAGGATGAGGACGGAGGTTCTTTCTCCGAGCTTGAGGATTGGTTTCCGAACGTTTCGTTACCAGGCTAGGCGACCTCTTCCGCGGTGTTTAGTCAATGTCTGTGTCAGTGTTCTACTTCAGGGCTTCAGGTGTGGGAGTGTCAAGTGAGGGTCTTGTGATGGGCCAGGTGTGAGTCATCAGAGAGAGGCTTGTGATGGGGAGGAACACCGCTGGGGTAACGAAACGTTCGGAAACCAACCCTCAAGCTCGGAGAAAGAACCTCCACCCACAGCAAAGCAAGCAGGCTCTGCAGACTGGAGGGGGCTGCTGGGTCCCTATTTTTAGCCTCCCTTCTCAGCCGTCCAGCGGCACCCAAACCACCAGCGTCTCTCATGTCCTGCTGCGGAATCCCCTCACAGCCCCACCTCCTCCCCCCTTCATTTCTCCTCTCTTCAGTGAACTGCATGAGAGCCTGATTTGATAGAAGGATTTTCATTAGGCCCTTGCAAGAAGCGCAGGCGTAATATTCAAAGCGCAGCCTCCCATCTGTTGCGGCAAAGAGGCACCAGAGACCCCCCCTCCTCCTGCAGCAGAAAACTGAGCTTGCAGAAATGCAAAGGAGAGCCGGTGTTCTTGGGCCCCAGGAAGCACCAGTGCCAGGCAACCCAGCAAGTATTAGAGCTGCAGATCTGCTTGCTGAGCAACAGAGCTGGGCGGGGAGTCGCTAATGGCTCTTCTTGGTGCCCCATGGGCCTCAGAAACCCCTTCCTGCTGGCCTCTGTGGCCCCAGAGTTCCCCGGGGCCCCACCTTCCTTTCCTTTGCAGGGGGGGAAGATTGTGCCAGAGGTCACCCGGTTCTTTCTGCGCCGCTGAATGAGTCAGAGACCCGCCCAGATTATTGCTCTGATCTCCTAATCCGGCCGTCCACTTCCTCTGTTTGCTCTTCCTGTGCAAAAGGGGGACTTTCGATTGTCGAGTCCGCTTTGCTTGAGCCGTGTCAAATGCAGCTGGGGAAAAAGACACAGGATGCCCAGCACTCTGGGCAAAGTCACGAGGGTTCTGCTTCTTTCCGGTTAGGGCTCGTTTCAATTCTGTGCCCTAACCGTGGGGGGAGGGGGGAAAGGGAGCAAGGTATTGTACTGCAGTCCGAGGGGAAACCTTTGCCCCCCCTCCAGAGACCCCCTGGATCCTGCTTGGCCTCCTGCCTCAGCTGTGCTTGAGAAGAAACTGCACCAACCGAGGGATCAGAAAGACGGATGGTGGCTTCCCAATCCAGGGAGCGCCAGTGCTCTTCGCGTGGCCCTTTCTCAGCCCTGCGGTTTCCATTCCCCCAAACACCAGTTTGCTCCTGGGTGTTTTTCCTTTCCTCCCCAGGTGGTGAAGCTGAGAAGGAGCTCCACAGCAGGTGATGTTTCAGTAGCAGAAGCGATGCCACCCGCCAGCGCTGCTCAAGTAGCGGCAACGTCTCCACTGAGCTGACTGCGGTGGTGGCTTCATTGCAGGCAGACCCAGCTGGTCCAGAACCGTTGGTGC
Organism: Azemiops feae; assembly: GCA_023970755.1. Lineage (NCBI taxonomy): Eukaryota > Metazoa > Chordata > Lepidosauria > Squamata > Viperidae > Azemiops > Azemiops feae. The sequence continues at coordinate 438,966 of JALGBA010004240.1, read as the reverse complement.
CATCAGAGCCACTGCCATCTTCCACCAAAGAGACCAGACAAAGAGTAACATTCCTGCCTCTTTCCGGAAGGAAGGCCCTCGTGGGGAAAGAAAATCTGGGCCACTTTCACGAGTGGAGGAGCCCTCTGTCCCCCAACGAGTCCTCCTTCACCTGCCAGTCATCTGCCACTGGGCGTAAAGGTAATCCAGGAGAAAAGAAAATGACGGCCGTTGCTGTGCTAGCCAAGCCCAGTTTCTCCCCAACCCTTCCCTGGGATCAGGCCAGCAGAACCCAGGGGGGGGGGGAGGAATCTGAGTTCTGTCTCTAATTCTGGGCCTCCTGCTCCACCCCCGGCCATAAAGGACCGCCTCCGTTACAGCCAGAAGCAGAGATGAATGCGGGGAGAGCTTCTTCGGCTCTCTGCCATGTGTTAATTCGGGAAGAGCACAGGCTGCATTTATTTATTCATCAAATTTATGTGGCTTCTGCATTGTATTTAAAATCCCTTTATTCATAATTAACTAGGGTGAATTCTTCCCACACATTTCTTATTTGCAGGTCCAGAATCATTGAATGCAAAGTCTGAAGAGTCAGGAAGAAATTAAATTCTCCCATTCATAATTAACCAAGGCAAATATTTCACACATCTCTGGCCTGTATTTCTTATCTGAGGAATTTGCAATAAATGGAGGCTGAGAGGAAAGGGCAGGTTTAGCAGAGGCCATCTCTGTCAGCGCAGCCAATCATCCTTCAAAGCTCATGGCAAGCGTCTGCTACCAACATGTTATCACGGGAGGTCTAGAACCTCAAAGTGGTGGCTTGAAAAAATCACGTCAAAAATCCTTTCTTTAATCAGATTAGTCTGCGGTGCACAAAGATGCTTATATTAATTGTCAAGCCTTTGCAACTCAGGACAGTCTTCCTCCTCCCAGGACTCGCAGCTGATCTTAAAAATAGGCCTAGGTGCCCTTCAGTTGATACAGGAAATGTGGGGTGCTCTTGAGGCAAGGAGGCAGCCTAGTCCAGCACCCCATTCCTTCTGCCCTGCAGGAGCTCAAGGAAGGCGATGCCCTCCGTGAGGGAGCAGGTGAGGCTGGCGGGATTCAGCTGCTCAGAAATGAGTCTGGCGGCAGCTTCTCTTGAACCAAGCAGCTGAGGAAGCAGTGAGATCCTCACAAAAATTCTGCCAGGGTTTACAACATCTTTGCGACAACCCCAATATCAGCCAGCGCCTTTTGGAACCGCATCACCAAATCTCCCCTAGAGCCAGTCTTATTTTCAGCTATAAAAGCCAAGAAGGAATTTGGGCACCAGCAAAAAAATGGAAAAATGGAGGGTTTTTTTAATCAATTGGTCCTGGTATGTCTGCTTTCTAAGTTCTGACAAAGAGGGGCCAGTTTTTTTTATTTAAAATATCCTAGTTTGCAGAAATTATGAAGGGGGGAAATTAATTTTCCTTCAGCCCCTCAAGCAAAAGTTATTTTCATGCAGCCTCAATTTAAATCTCCAACTACTCCTGCAGTATTAAAATCTTTTGTTTTGCATCCCCAAAAAAAGTTTGCTTCTTGATCCTTCTTGCACCAAGCAAAGCTGCCACCCTCCAAATCCCAGCCTGAAAGGGAGCCCCAAATCAACATCCTTGGTGTGGCTGCTAAGCAAACACTGCTCACTGGCCCCGGAGATTAACTCTGGCCGTCTGGCCGGTGTCCAAAGTTCTCATGAAAGGGCAAGGACCCCTTCGTTACCCGGGACCGGCCGGTCTTCGCTTGGGAGTCCTGCTGGCTTTCAGGGGCTACTGGCAAAGGAGCTTCCCTAGCCCAGAGTTAGCTCTCTGAGGAAGGAGGGAACCTTGCGCCCGGCTGTCCCAAACCAGCCTTGGAGGACTCATAAGAGCGTGGGGCGATCTGAACTAAGCAAAGAGGCTCAGAGTCTCTGCTCCCCTTTTGCCCCTCCCCCAGCACCTGGAAGGGGAGCAACAGATCCCCCCCCCCAAGGAGAAGAGCGAAATAAGAGTCTAGCCAGGGCCTTTTTGTAACTGTGAATAAATGCAGGGAGGATGCAGGCCCCAAAGTGTGGGGACGCAGCTGATGGCAGGAAGCCTCTTTGGTGAGGTGCGGAAACAAGGGACTCTGAAGGACAGGCTCAGGCCAGGGGAGGGGCCGGCCTCTGGGGAAGGAGGGGCTGGGCTGCTGCTAATCCAGCAGGCAAGAATATTGCTTTGGGAATACTGCAAGCACAAGACAGGGGAAAGTCAGCAAACTCCAGGACACCCACAGGGACAATGTGGCAGATCTCCCTTCCACACACACACACACCCCACCCCCCCACCCCCGCCTGCTGCAATCAAGAGCTGGAGAAAAGGGTCCCTCTCCAACCAAGTGGAGGGAAACTTCTCTGGCCTTCCTTCCTTCCTTCCTTCCTTCCTTCCTTCCTTCCTTCCTTCCTTCCTTCCTTCCTCTCCCTCCCTCCCTCCCTCCCTACTCTTTCTCTCTCTCTCTCTCTTTCCTTATGAATGAATATGACAGCTCTCATTGACCACACTCCCTTTTCCTAAGGAAATGCATTTGCTGCTCCCGACCCCACTCAGGGGCCGAGTCAGCCCACCCAAGGCCTCCTCTCCTCTCCTCTGGACGGGAAGCACCGATTCCAGCAAATGGCCTTGTCCCTTGGAAGCCGGGGGGGGGGGCTGTTTGGGCCGGACCTTCTTCCAAATCCACTGTCGCTGCTCAGACGCTGCGGGCTTACCTTTCTTCCTTCCGCCATTGGGGTTGCCTTCGGCAAGAAGCGCGCAGAGAAGGAAGAGCAGCAGCGGAAGAGCCAGCCGGCTTCTCATCGCGCCTTTGCCTGACGCCGCCGGGCCAAGCTGGTTCCTGGTGGTGAAGGGACGGAAGGAAGAGCGGGCCCTCTTGTCCCCGGTAGGCAGTGAGGACTAGCAGCTCATTAATGATTAACCTTTTGCACGGAATTGTCTGTTTCTCTCTGTGCCCCCGTAGACAAATCGACTCTGTCTGGCCCGATCAGGAGCTGTTTTTGGTCTCTGTGGGCCTCCCCCTCCCCTCCCCCTCCTGGCACTGGGGGTTCCCTGGATGGGTCTTTCCTGATGACAGGGAGAAAGCAAGGCTGGAAGCCCACTCCGCTTCTACTGACCTTCCTCATGACACATTGCGAAAGGGCCAGTGGGAGGGCAGCCTCAAGGCCTTTCGCTTATTGAGGTGGCCCCCCTCTTCTCCCACCCGAGTGGGGGTGAGCCTGGCCTCCAAAGGAGACTCCCGCCCCCCAGCCTGGCGCTGCAGGAGAGCTGCCCTCCAGAGGCAGCTCAGAGCTGATGGGGGCATACGGGGAGCTTGGCCAGCAGCCCCGTCTGGGATCCTCCCCTGGCCAGTTGGTCAACATGGCCTTTGGCACCGTCCTGTCTGCCCTTGTCTGGCTCCCCCTCCCCCGCCTGTTTCTCATCCCTTTCTGCATCCGCAGTTGCCACCCCCTTGAAATCTCCCCCAAATCTGCCACCCCCTTGAAATCTCCCCCAAATCTGCCACCCCCTTGAAATCTCCCCCAAATCTGCCAGGGTTACCACAGCTCTGCCCCCCCCTTTCTTGATTTCAGCAATTGGAACTATAGAAGTCCAACCCCCGGGACTCTTGCCCCCCCCGGGACTCTTGCCCCCCCCTTAAGGATGCCTTCCATCTTCACCTGTTCTTGCGCCCATATTGCTGATCTCCGGGGGGGGGGGCAATGCTGCTTGCATCTAAAACTGGGACGGGGGGGGCGCATTCGGACAGCTACTGAGCCGGCACCGGCTTCCTTGGCTGGCTGGGGAGATGGAGAAGACCCCGGGAGTGAAGGGCGGTTTGATATTGGGGGGGGGGGGGGAGAATGAGGCCAATCGCTCCGGTTGCAAAGACAGCCCGTCTGCTGCCGCGTGCGAGGCAAAGCAAACAAGGGAGACAGACCAGACTTCTCAAACAGAACCGGGCCGGGCTTCTGATATCGAGCCGCCCGATCCACGGGGCTCTGCTGGGCTGAGCGGGGCAGTCCACGCCGTCCACGCCACCCGCGGGCAGGAGGGCAGCGAGCCCGGCTCCCTGTGGCTTGGAGGCGAGTCAGCGGAGTTCGTGGACTGTCCCTCCTCTTCGCTAGCCAGCCTGGCTCGCTGGGCCCCCAAGAGAGTGGCCGGGACCACCGGAAGGGAGGGGTCCCTTTTGCTTCTGGACAAATGGACGTGGGGGGGGCATTTCTCTCTGCTTGGGCTCCGTGTTGCCGACAGGAGGTCTCACAGGAAGGAGCGCTGGCCACGGCAGTCTGCCCCCCCCCATTCTGAGCTAGACTGCTCCTGAACAGCAGGCTCTTATCTCGGAAGGGCCACCGAGCTCTTCCACTAGGGAGGGGGCGCTTTAGTGGGCGGAGCGAGAGATGGGCTGGGATCGGCCGGAGTGAGAGATCGGCGCCCCCCGCACTGGCCTGGCCCTGCCCGAAGCACGCCCGGGCCGCCCACTTTTGGCAGTGGACGCCGAGGGGCTGGCGGGCTCCCCCCACCCCTCGGCTCTTTCCGCCAATCTTGGAGCGGGCGGGGGGCTCTCCCTCCGGGGAGGGGCTCCCGAGAGAGCGGGGAACGGGCTTCGGGACGATGCTGTGCCGGGCAGCAGTACTTTGCCCCCCGCCCCCCTCCCCGGCAGAAGTCCCGCGGAGCTCGGACAACGGAGGCCCCCCATCGTGGCCCCCAGTTGCCCCAGGGCATCGCTTGCGTGCCAGAGAAGGTTGGGTGAGGGCGGCCCGCTTGAGGGCAGGCTGGGAGGGGCCGAGTTTGCCTTCTGGGACTTCTGGGCTTCTTTGTCTAGAGGGGCCCTTGGATGCCCCCCCCCCGGAGGCCCATCACCAGCACCGCGCATCCCGGGGGATCACTTCTTCCCAGGTAGACGCTGGCCTCGTGATTGGGAGAAAAAACTCTTTATTCCCCGTCCCTCTGGATGTCCCTCCGGATGTGGGGAACAAGGCAGAATTCCACACCGGGGCTGGAGACAGCCAAAGAAGCCAGTTCGAATTCAGCGTCCAGCACCTTTGCTGAAGTCCGAGCTGCTCCATTGGCTTGACCAGAAAGAGGCGGCTGAGCTGGGGGGGGGGTTTCCAATCTGTTCCCTTGGGAGTCCTGTCAAATGCTGGGTTGTCTGTGTGTGTGTGTGTGCGCGCGTGGGTGGGTGCAAGAGAGCCAGAGAAAGGCCGGTTGGGTTCTTTTTTTTAAATTATGCCCAGTTAATTGACCCACGAGAGACACTAAAGCCCTGCATCCTGGAGTGGGGGTCTGTAACGGTTGGGAAGAGGTTTTATTCTGTAAAAACAAATGTATAAAAGTGATATGTGAGGACTTCCTATATTCCATTTTATTGCTTTCTCTATATTGTTTGTATGACAATCACTATTGCAATATACCCTGCCAATGCTTATACTTATTACTATTTGATATATACTGTTCCAATTGCTACTATTGCTACTCCCTATTATTCTACTACTATTTCCTCTAAACTACGCTCGCCACTCGCCCACCTCAGGGCTTCTGTCCTGTCTGCAGCCCCTCGGGGAGTTTGCGCTGCTGCTGCTCAGGGCCCACACGGGGAGCTGCCCTTTCGTCTGCCTTGGGCGCCTCTGGCTGGGCCTTCTTCTGCCTCCTTTGGTTCCACTGCAGAGCTCCACAACACACCTGGGTCAAGGTTGCAGCTTTGTGGGCATCTCTGCTGTGCTGCAGCTGGGGAGAAGGCTTGCAGGAGGGGGGGGGGAGAAAGCAGCTTTGCCAGGCAGCCTGTTCTTCCACAAGCCCCTCCCCCCTCCAGAAAGGCCAAAGGTGTTGCAACAGTTCTCTGGGCAGCTCCCTTGCGGGGGAAACCTCTGTGCCCAGGAGGGCTGAGCTGGTTCTGGATGCTGCTCTCCTCCTGCTGCCCAGATTGAAGCCAAGACTGGTTTTCCAACTCAGGTGTGGAAACGGCTCAGCTGACCCAGCACTGGGGGCACCCAGGAGGACAGAGAAAGAGCTGCGGGGGGGGAGGGGTTTGCCAGGCGCTCTTTGTTGTTTGGAGGGGATAGAGATTGATGAACGGGGTGGGGGAGGGGATGGAGCAGAGGCAGGCGGAATGTCATGAATCATTTTCAGATTTAAACCTAACTGTCTTGAGGGCAAGGGGTGAGAGGCTGTTGATTCTGACTCCTGCCACCTCTCTTCCGTGAGTGGCTTTCCTGTGGGCCGTGGTCCTCTCGAGGGGGTGGGGAAGGGGGCTTCTTTGCACCCTACTTCCCCTCCTCCAGGTGGGTCAGTTCATGTTCATGGAGGGCGTCCGTGTCCGTCTTCTGGCAGGGGGAGAGGGGGAAGTGGTGGACCTCGATGAACAGCATGTAGGTCGCAGCTCCCAGGGCTGCCCCGACCATGGGGCCGGCAATGGGGACCCACCACCAGTTATGGCCGGCTCTGCGCGGGAGAAAAAAAAAAATAGGCCAGTTTCATTACTGCGGATTTAAAAAGTTGCTCTAGTCTAGCGGTACTTAATCTCACTAGCCGTCGGCCCCCTTGGAGCCTGTGTTTCTTGCCTAAAACCCACAGTGACGTTGCTGAGGTGCAGTCTATGTATTTTGAGGGTCTTGGGGGGTGGAGGATGGGGATAAATATATTCCACGGGGGGAAAAGGTGCCAATTACATACAATTGTTTAAAGAAACGAGGGGCAGCAGACAGCATTGCTTCCGAGGAGAAGAATTAAGCCTGTTCAATCTGCAAAGTCCCCTTATATTTGGAAATGAATTTCCACGCAGAGTTAGAAGGTCGCCGATGCTAAGCAAAAGGGCCCTGGGCCCCTTCTGGCGTGGAACGCCACAGGGCGCCTTAAGCCAAGGCACGCGTGGGCGCTCGCTCGCTCGCTCCGGTGAAAAACAGCTGCCGCGATTGGCCACCAGATGGCAGCCTTGCGACGCGCCGGCTCAGCCGAGGAGGCGAGGCCGGGCCGGACCGTCCCTACCAGGCAGCGGGAGGGCAGAGCTACCGGTCGGCTCTCCGCCTGTCCTGCTGCTCCTGGACTCTGCTCCGGCTACGGAGGTGGGGGAGCCCCGCCAGCCTGCCCGGCTGGATCCTGCGCAAGTCTTGCTCTTCCACGGATGGACGTGGGGTGCAGCCCCACTCGGGGCAGAGGAAACGCGCGGCCAACTGAACCGCCCTCCCCCCGTGGAGGCCCTTCGGGGAGGGGGGGGCTACGAACGCAGGGGTGGAAATGGCTGATGGTCAAAGGTGCCCCCCTGCCCGAAGCCAAGGACTCACGTGAAGACATCGGACCCCCAGCCCGCCATGTAGGTGAACAGGCGGGGCCCCAGATCTCGGGCAGGATTCATGGCGCAGCCGCTGTTCAGGGCCATGGAACAGGTCAGCAGTATGATGAGGAGGCCGATGGCGACGGGCTCCAGCCCCTTCGGGACCCCCAAGTTGTCCGTGTCGAAGATGGCGAAGACCCCCAGGATAAGAAAGGCCGTGGACATCATCTGGCAGAGAAAGCCAAGGGGTTCACCCCTCCCGTGATGGTCCCCAGGCTGGCCCCAGCCCTCGGACCTTGAAAGCAGCTGGCGGGGGAGACGGGGCCCCTCAGGTGACGATGGCAACCCTCTCTCGGCCCTGGTCCCACCTTTTCCAGGGAGGTGCCTTTTATTAGCCTTAAGAAGGCCCCGGCTTCTGTCCTGCCCCCTTCCTGGGGCCCAGGGAGAGCCACAGCCCCTCCCAAAAGGAGAAAAGCAGGACCCCCACCCAAGGAGCCCACCCACTCCTTACCTGGTCTGCAAAGCCATTGGTCAGGGATAAATATTCCTGAGGGTATGTTGCAAAAATGTGCGCTGTGGCGTCGGGCCCTTTGACAGTGAAGTTGCCATTGGTGTAGAACATGAGTGAATCTGCGGAAGAAGCGACAGGAAGCAATGCGGGGCCCTTAGAAGGCAGCCTGGGAGAGGGAAGGAACGGCCCTCACCGCCCTCCTTGCCCCAGAAGAGCCAAGTCCCGAGAGCGGGACGGTTGGATGGGGCTTTGCAAGAAACAGGAAAGGACGCCTTGCTTAGACGTGAAGAAGCCCCTCTCCAGTTCTCAAACGAAACGCTTCGTGTTTCCTTCCAGAGCACCGAAGCCAGCGAATGAACCTGCCTATGGGGATTCTCCGTCGTCCAGGTCCTGGTTGTCCCAAAGGTGCTTTTTCAACTGGACTTTCTTGGTTTTCTTCGAAGATGTTTCGCTTCTCATCCAAGAAGCTGAAGAAGCTCTGAGCTGAAGAAGCTTCTTGGGCGAGAAGCAAAACATCCTCAAAGAAAAACAAGGAAGTCCAGTTGCCCCTTGAAAAAGCACCTTTGAAAGCGAAACTGGCGTCTTGGGCTGCAGCTGCCTTCGGGGCCGGGGCAAGGGAAATCTCTGCCCCAAAGCACCTCCTTGGGGTTTCCACAATGGACCAACAGCGCACAAAAGTGGTCACAAATTCTGGCCCGTCTGGGGAAAAAGGATCACCTACTTTTGCAAGAACGTTTTTGGGTTCCTCTATGAAATCCCAGCCAGGGCGAAGGAGACGGCCCTCTTCCACTCACCGTAGTTGATGCCAAAGACCGCAACGGCTCCGAGAAAGGCACCCAGATATTGTGCCAGGACGTAAACGGGGAACTTGGCCCACTTCATCTTCCCGGTCAGGCACATGGCGAAGGAGACGGCTGGATTGATGTGACCCCCTGGAGACGAGGAAGGGAGAAAGAGGCTGGTGGATGCCCCCCTCTTGGTCCCTGGGATCCCTTCTCCAGGCTGCTCAGCATGAGCTGCCACGGAGGTAATCCTTGGGTTGGGTCTCCTGGGAAGGTGGGCTCCGCCGAGCCCCCATCCCAGGACAGGCAGGGCAATCCCGGAGGTCTCATCGTAGAGCCCATGCTGGACCGTCCCCCGGCAGCTGCCCGGGCCATGGGGTGGGCGGGCGCTTGCCGGGGGCTCTCTAGGTCTTCTCCTGACAGCCTGGTTTCCAGGGGGGAGGTCTGAGGTGGAGAGCATCCCACCACCCAATTTCCTCAATGCCCTTTGGAATGGCACTTGGCAAGCGATAGCAGATAAATCACTGCACTTCTGACATGCTCCGATGAAGGTTGCCTTGGGGGAGCACTGGGGACGACTGCTTGACCGGGATATGTGTCCCTCACCTGAGATACGAAGCCCTCTCTCGGCTTCAAGAGGTGACATTTTCATTGTCTCTTTTAAGGCCTGATTATTTATTTATGGGATCCCATTATTTCTATCCTTTCTTTTAAGTCCTGGGTGAAGATTAATGGTTTATTTCAGAAGACCAAGGATGGATAAGAGAGAAGCAGTAATCGCTGCGGATCACCAGGGGTCATGGCCGAGGAACAAAGCAGGGCTGTTGGAATCGGGTTCAAGATCACTGGATCTGCAGACACCCAGCCCCGGGCTTCCAATCATGGGGCAGGGGTTTTGGCAGCACCCCCCCCCCCGAATGTGGGTATCCAATGTCATTTGCCACAAGTTCTGGAGCTCCGAAGGAGGCAGACCCAAGCAGGAGCTCCCCCAGCTGAGCCCTTGGGGCCTCTTCCCCCCCTCCGAAAGAGCCTCTGACCCCAAAAGTCTCTTGGATTGCAGGCATAACTAGGTCTTGTGCTGGGGGGGGGGGAGCTGTTATCCCAGGGTGCCTTTGCAGGGCCAGATTCCTTTCTCTCTGATAAGAAAACCATGCAAGGCCAGGAGAACTGATAGCCTGCGCTAATGGAGCTTGGCCCTCCCCCAGTCTAGTCTGGCCCGCTCATGTCTCCGCATCTCTTTGCAGAAGGCGAGAAAACAAAAGAGGGCAGACATTTTGAAAGATCCCAGCTTGAAATCTCTCCTCATCGGCTTCTATTGTGCCACAATACACCTTTTAGCTCACAGACACAGCCGCTGTCTGCACCGGAGACTTTCCGGAGGCAGCCTTTATGGGATGCCCTCTGAAGCCGCTTCGTCCTTGGTGTGCCAAACTTGCCTTCCCCAACCTGGGATCCAGTCTGGTGTCCCCCCTGCTGGGGCCAGCACCTCGGAAGGCTGGTGGAGGCTCCCGGCAAGGACCGCTCCCCACCCTTGGGACCCTCGGGGGGAGGAAGGGTTGACCTTCTGAGCAAAGGACTGAGGCTCCAGCTGCAAGAATGAGGCAGCCGCCCACCCCCTCCTTTTCCCAAACCGATGGGCGGCAAATGCCGGCTTACCAGAGATGCCCCCGGCCACGTAGACGGCAAGGGTGACGGCCATGGCGAAGCCAACAGAGATCATCAGGGCTCCTCCCAGGGCCCCTCTGCTGAGGACCGTTTGTGCCACGCTGCCACAGCCCAGGGCCTGCGGTTCCAGAAAGAGACGGGTGAGAAAAACTGCTTCCCACCAGCTGAGCAGTTAGGCCTTCCCATTTCTGGGGGCCCTTTGCCTTTTCGCCCAGGTGGTACAAAGACCCTCCTGGAGCCGTTTGTTGCAAGGACTGTGCAGAGTTCTTTGTGGCTGAGATGCATTTTTACACCACTCAAAAATAAAAACTCGTCAGTCAGAGGCAGCTTGTATCTCCCACTCACCAGAGGTCCCCCCCCCCTGCTTGTTTCTGTGGGAACAGGCCCTGAATCCCTAGAAGCGGATTCTTTCCATGAAGGTGGCATCATCTGAACATCTTGCCCTGGACTAAAGTGTATTTTGTGTGTGTGTGTGTGTGTGTTTGTGTGTGTGTGTGTGTGAGAGAGAGAAGCAATTTGTCATTCTTTTTAAGACTACATAGGGCCTTTTGCATATCTTTGCTTATGGCTCTGAGGTGCCATAATTTTTGTGCATAGTTTGTGTCAGACAAATATTTGTTGGATGAAAACCCCCTTTTGTTTAACAGGAAGGCTCGAGATTAATGGTTCTGCGAACAAAAGGTCCAGATTCTCCGGCACTGCAGTGGTTGCTTTGCAGAAAGGATTTGGGGTTTTATGGAATGGACTTATATTTTAGACCTTTTATCCCTATTGTGGTTAAATTCTTTCTCTTTTAATCAGTCGCAATGATTAAATCGTTTGGGAGCCGTTAGGCAAGATGGGGTGTGGTGCCTAAAGTTTGAACATGACTATTTTGTCAGCCTGAAAGCTCTTTTGAGAAGAGGGGGGCTACTCAGAACCTTTTTAGTCAAGGAAAAAAATGATTTAGAAGGAAAGTTCCTCCATAAAATAGGAAACGGAGGCCTCTGTGCTTGCTCCAGAGCGTTTAGCCCCCTGCCCCTCAAGGCACCCCAAGAAGAGGGGAGGGGAGGAACTTTTGGGGCATTTTGAACAGGCTCTGCCAAAGAGTAGGACAAGTTAATGATAAATAAGTAACTAGAGGCTTTTGTAAGCTATAGATCGACTTTTACCAACTTATTTATCTGATTTACTTGCTGCCCAGACAATCTTTTCTGCAAAAAGTAACGTTTCTTTCAACCGCAGCAGCCAGTGAGAGCCAGAGAGCTCCCGCGCAACCCTGCAGGCAAAGGGCTGCTCTGTAGACAGGCTGGCCGGAGGCGCCTCTGACTCTGGCCTGGCAAGGGAGCCCCTCCCGGGGAGCAAGGAAGGTGACGGGTGCCCGGACGGGGGTCCTGGGGTGAACAGAGTTTATCATTAGCATCAGGGCTTTTTTTTTGTCATAGAACGTCCAGAACGGAGTTCCGGCACCTTTTTTGGATGGAACCTTGTAGGGTAGGCAAGGTGGGTTGTGTGACGTGTGTGAGTTCCAGCACCTTTTTTTTTTTACAAAAAAAGCACTGATTAGCATAATAAACAACACACCCAGGATAGCTGACTTGCCAACATATGGTAATGAGGTAGGAGTAACTAGTAGGATGTATTATGGGATGGCTTTGCCTTATGTGGGTGTGTGACTGTCATGTAACTTTGTAACCAATCAGCAATTCTTTTACTTTTCTTTCCCCCTGCTACACTGTATAAAAACAGCAGCCTGATTGGCAGTGGGCTCCTTGGCTGGGAAAGGCAGGGCTTCCCCTACAAGAGTTTTCCCTTTGATCACCCAGCATCAGCTGCCCCCCCCCCAAACTGCCTCAGCTCCTCCCCCACCAGGTCCCTGCAGACCAGGAGGCCTTGGGGGCGTTGCGGGAAAGGAAGGCACCGCCGCCCTTCAGGCCAGTGTTGGGGAGCAGGAGCTCAGGGGAAGGGAAGGGCCTGTGTGTGAGAGAGCAGAACGTTATCTCCGCCCTTCATGAAATTTGGAACTTCCCAGGATGCAAGAAAAAGTTCGCCTGCCAAGTGAGGTGGTGGCCTCTGATGGCCACAACTCATCCTCTAGTCCAGGGGTCCCCAACCTTGGCGACGTTAAGACCTGTGGACTTCAACTCCCAGAATTCCTGAAGTCCACAAGTCTTAAAGTTGCCAAGTTGGGGACCCCTGCGTCTAGTCGAAAACGTGGCTAGCCTGGAGTTGCAGAGAGTAAGGAAGGTGACCTTGAGGGAGATAAGTGCCAGGAGCTACCCGAGGGCACGTGCCCCCCTCCAAGCCCTCGGCCACCGTGGCCACTGGGTTTTCAGGACTTTCTGAGCAATTATCAAGTGGTCTGGGTGGGCAGGGGGGCACTAAAAGGGAGGTGGTGGTGCTGCTGGTGGCCATAATGCCTTTCAGTGGCCTGAGCCATCTTTTCTGGGCAGATATTCCCGTGTCCTCTGGGCTTCCAAAGGAAAGTTGTACATCTGCATTCCGCCCTGATTGTATAAAAGCTGGTGCCAAGCCAGCCTTGGGGTTATGTCTCAAGACTTCTGATGCCGAGAAGAGATTTCTTGCAGCACTCCCTGGGCCACACGTTGGCAGCCTTTTTTCCCAGCCGTTCCCATCCCTCCCCTTAATTGAACCTGGAGCCAGCCTTGGAATGGGCCAGAGGGCAGAGACTGGGGCGCCAAGCAAAACGGAGCCGCGACAGAAGAAGCTGCTGGGAGGGGCGGACTGAGAAGAAACCAAGAGAAGAAAGCGGGACGTCAGGCAAGCGACGTATTCTTGGGCAGGTGCACCATCCGAGCATCGGCAGGCTCCTTTCGGGCATGGCAGTGGTGTGTTGCCTCTCTTTCTCCTGCCTCGATTTGTCTTGTGAAACAAGTTAAAACAGGACTCTCCAAATGGTGGAATCGCCAAAACTCAGGCTTTCCATGAGTAAAAAAAACACCTGACTGGCCCCAAGCTGTCAGCAAAGAGGCATCAAATCAAATAGGCATTAAATCCGCTCTGCATCCACCCACCACCCACACACGACCCGTCTTTGCTCTCACAACAAGCCCATCTGCAGGAGGCACTGAGCGGAGGAGAAGGTTGCATTGGGCAACAAGTTAAAACAGAACTTCCCAAGGGTGAAGTCACCCAAAATGAGGAGCAACAACGGCACCAAGCTGCCATCAAAGGGGCGTCGGATAGAGCAAGTATTAAGCCTGCAGCCCAGCGTGCAGGGGAAGAGCCTGCCAGCCAGGTGCCATCCCAATGGGAAGACCCAGCGCCGTGGCTGGTGTGGGCCTGGGGCCCTTCTGCCGACACCAGTCCCAGGACGCTGCCCTCCCCTCTGGGGTCCTTCTTCCTGGGCTCCTTCTCTTTCTTTCTGTCTCGGAAAGTCGCCCCAACCCCCTCCCCCCTCCTGGACATGGGGCGGCCGGTAAAGGAAAACAAACTTGCCTCTGCTTGGCTAACCTTTGACTCTGCGGTGTCTCCTGGTGCCTGTTTGGGGTAGGGGTCGTTGGGGGTCGCCTGTGCTGGAAAGAGCTAAGTAGATGTCTGGGGAAGGATTGGCCTGGAAAGGGGCTCCCCAAAGAGGCCGCTCTGAAGACCGCAGAGACCAGGCTAACAGAATCAGATTCTGGCCCTTTGAGAACCCAAGACAGGAACTCAGGTACCAGTTGGGCAGAGCAAGGTCTGCAAGGGGCGGGAACACCACCACCCCCCATATTTTCCAGCGTGAAATCATCTTTTGACCCAGTCAGTTCTTGCTCGGGGCTGATTGTGGAATCGAACATGGATTCCTCGAGGGGCAAAGAAGCTTGTGAAGTGCTTTGCACAAGCATGGTCTGCATTTGTTTCAGGTGGCATAGGGGGAGACTTCCCAAAGGGTGGGGGGGTGGGGGGCTGGCTAGGGAGAGGAGGGTGGCTGCTTGGAAAGACAAGTCCCACCAAGAGATGCATCTTCAGCCACCGGCTTAGCTGCAAGTCAGTTGTCCTGTTAAAACCTACCGGATTCCCCCTGACTCTCAGGTTGGGGTCTCTGAAGACAGAGGCTTACTCCAAGGAGAAGCCAGCCTCTGCCGCAGGCCAAAGGGGGCTTCCACAGCCTGGATTTTGGGACTCGTCCAGATGGGCCTCCCCCTTGATCCTGTCATGGGTGCAGCTCTGAGCCCACCCATCTTGCTCTACCCCCAACTGCAAGGTTGAAAGGGAAAACCTCTCGCACATTAGTAAAGCAAATAAATGCCTTTAAACAAAGGTCAGAATCAAGCCTGCAGCTTCACCCTTTCATGGCTGTGGCCTTGTCCGGTGCTGGGATGAGATCCTAATGTAAACAGAAATCTCAGAGGGTGGACCCAACAGGACAAGGGCTGCTCCCTGGTGCTTTGGCTGCTCCGTTTAATGAGTAGTTAAGTGAAATGTAGAAATACGCAGAGCTACGAACTCTGTGCCTCCCAGAAAAGTCTGGATTAGCTCCGAATAGGAGGCACTCTTTATTCCAAGGAGCTCGCACTGCAACTCCGGTCCTCCCAAGGAGACAAGCAGGATCCTGTCGTGAGCAAGTTCTCCAGGAGGCTACTCAAGGTCCCAGGGGACCCTGTCTTCATGGAGCCATGGCACAGACTGGATGGTAGCTGCACCTCTGAGCGAGTCCTGTGTCTGCCTCTTGGGCTGACCTTGCCAAGGGCTGCGCAGAGCCCGGCTGCTTTTGTCACCTTGAATGGGAGGCCAGGCCTGGCAGCGGCTGGAACAGAGACAGGGGAGAGGTGGGTCATGGGCACAGCCAAGTCTATGCCAGTCTAGCTTTCTGCTGTCTGATGGTTGGTTAATGAACAGTTCAACCAACCCCTCAGATGCCCCAGGGATGTTGTGGTTTATCTTTCCTGGTTTGCAAGGATGTCTAACATCCGTTGCTGGTGGACATGAGAAAAAAGGGGCGCTGCATTGACACTCGGGGCTGCAGACGGTCCGTCGCGGTTCCTGATGGAACGGCTCCCCTCAATATGGCAGGGACCGGATTTTACACCAGAGCTGGAACTGGCCCGGGCACGTCACCCCCTTGTTCGTATTTCCCTCCCTCTCTTTCTGCTTGGTAAGCTGGATCACGCCTCGCCCCGGGGATCAGCCCGGATGCAGAGAGAAGGCACTCCGAGTAGCAGATGCGCCCCGAGACAGTCGGAGGCCTGGGATAGAAACTCGGGTCTTCTTCACAAAGCCGGCCAAACTAGCGCCCACCCGACAAGCTGCAACCGCCATTTCCCTGCACGTTAATTTCTGAGCAACATTTCCAGCACCCTTCGCCGCGCCTGGTTTGAAGGCCGCCAACCTCGCACGAGGGGGGGAGGGAGGGAGGGAGGGAGGGGGCCCTACTTACAACCAAGATGAAGGTCCCCAGGAGTTCGGCCAGCACTTCCTTCAGCAGGTGGTTCTTCAGGGCCATTTTTTCTTTCAGGCTCTTTCCTGCTTTCTTTGTCATCCTGACGCCTCCTCTTCTTGTTTGCTCTGACTTGGAAAATGTGCGGTCAAATGTGTGTCCCTCTTGCTCTCTTTGAACTTCAGCCCACTCCTCATCCGGGGAAGGCAGAGAGCCCCACAGCTGCGGTTCTCACAATGCCCCGACCAGCCTGGGGGTCTCTGGGCCTCCCTTTGCCTTCCCGGATCACTCCTCAAGAGACCCCATCCGGTGTCGCCCTCCCGGCATGTGCCAGGCTATTTATAACAGGCCGGAGATAAGGCAGGGCAGCCCCTCACTTGCAGCACAATTGCACAAATAACACGCACGCACGCACGCATGCACACGCAGACACACCCTGATTGTGGTGGGTGGAACCTGTGAAGGTGCAGGAGAAAAAGGAGAGTGGAGAAAGGAAGCCTGTTTTTATATACCTGCCACAGGCCGGCCGGCGATTGGCTGGTGCCACAGAGCTCTTTGAGGCTGCCAAGAGGCGTGTTCAGGCACACCTGAGCCGCGGGTTCCACTCCTGGCTTGGGGGCAGAGGCTGTCTCCTTGCCCTGGTGAGAACATTTAGACCCATTTCTCTGGCCCCAAAGCATGAACCTCCCACCGTGAAGCCACAGGAGGCTGATTCTCTGCCAGCAATCTGCACGCTTCCCTTAGCCATTGCCACATCTTGTGGCAGGGAGTTCTATAGGTGAATTCTGCACTGCCTCACCTCCTTTTGTTCCTGAAACTTCTCTCAGTGGTTTCATCAACTAACCCTGTATTCTGGATCCGGAGAAGGGGAGAAGCCGTGTTCTTTCTATGTCCTTGTGACAGAGATAGTTTCGTAACATCTTTGATCAACATTGATTTTTCTTGGCTAAATAAACAGCTCCAGAGATGGGACTTTCCCCCACTTGGAAGGCAAGCAAAGCAGCTTCTCGTGACTCACTGCAGGCCCCAGTTTTCACTCTCTCCAAAAATAAAGAAGTTCAGTGGCACGTCTGCTGTCCATTTACGTGAGGTTTCACTCGGCCTTTCCTCACAGTTTGCCAGAGGCACAGAGTGGTCCAGCTCCAGCATGGAGGCTGCGGTGGTCCAGTTGGCTAAGGGCCAAGGGTCCCTGCATCTGGCTGGGAGAGGGGCAATTCCAAGCAGGCCCAAGGAAACCTTGGCAGCTGGGGGCCGCGGGGTCCAAAGGCTGCAGCAGCTGCGTTTGAACCCTCAGTGATCGACGGCTGTGCAAGTCCCAAGCACCTCCAGCCGCGCTTCTGCCTTCCTGCCTTCCTGCACTCCCTCCTCGTTGCTGCAGGAATTTTCCCACACAACGTGCCAGAAAGGGGAGCAATTTTCTGCCCTTCTTGGGAGCTTCACTTTCCTTTTGTGCACAGGGTGGGAGTGCAGGGTGTGTGCAAAACTTTAATTGCCTGTTTTTTCATGATGGAAGTGCAGATACTGCTGTGCTTGTTCTGTTTGCTCCAGTTTGCAGTTTGCCACCGGTTGCTGGGCTGGTGTAAAAGGAAGCCGGCCGTGAGGGATAAACGAAACAAAAGGAAACTTCCTGCCTCTGTGACCCCGCCACGTTTCCCATCACCTGCCTGGGCCCCCTTTTCCTTCCTGGAACAACAACTGCAGGGGAAAAGGGCCAAAGAGCTACTCCCCCCCCCCGCTGCCCTTGGGCCTACACGCCAGGCACTGCTGCTCCTGCCAGAGAGGAAAGTGAGTCTCCTTTCCTGCCCCTGGCCTTGGGTGGCTCGGCCCCTCCTGCTGGCCTGGCGAGAGAGGGGCCTCTTTTGCCCCAACCGGCCTCATGGGGGAGGCCAGGCCTGGCCCTCAGTGGCACAAGGGGGGGGGGTTGGCCGTGCCCAGCCTCCTCCCTGTGGCTGGGAGAGGGAATCGGGGCAAAGAAATGGGGCCTTGCCAGCAGAAGCCCCGGTTGCCTTCACCAGTATTCATTAAGGCATAATGACTGTATTAATTGAATATGTATCTTTGCCTAATTAGATGGAAGACTTATTCCTTTGGTTGAAAGGGTAAAAATAAAAAATTTAAGTGGGAGAAGAAAAGGGAGCATTAGCAATGATGAATGGGGGGGGGGAGAATGGGATTTTCAGGGAGCAACATGGTTAATGGCATCTGCTCAATTAGGCAGCGTCCATTAGCCAAAAGGTCACCCCATTTCCAGGTTTGATGCATTTCTCTGAGAGTAAATTTGAGGGAGGGGGACAAATGAGGGGGAAGCAAAGAAGAGCTGAAAATGGGAGAAGCAGCAAGGCATCGCCAAGCAGCAGTGTGGCCCTGGCTGTAGTGGCCATGGCATGTGAGGGCTCCCTCTGGGGCCCCTGTCCATCCTGAGGGCAAAAGCACCAGAGCTTTCTCTGCTCTGACTCTGGCCTCTGGAACTCCCTGCCTCATGAGAAGTGCTCAGCACTATCAATCTCCCATGTTTGAAGGGTAAAGAAAAAGCAAAGCTTACCTCAAGTGACCATCCTGGGCTTCATAAACAGGTATCTCCCTATGTTCTTTGCCTGCTGCCCCTTGGCGGATGTACTTGTACACGTCCTTTGTGGGGGGGGGGTGAGGGGAGAAGAAAGCAAGAAGCAGGAGTTGCAAAGCCAGCTCGGCCTTCTCGGGTCTCCTTCTTGAGATCCTGACGTGCAACAGTTGAGGGGAACCACCCATCAGAAGATGTGGGGACATGATTTCCAGAGGGTGCTGGAGACGCTGGGGGAGGACTAAAATGGCCCTTTGTGCTGACCTTTCAGCCCCCCCCCCCGGAGAGGGCTTGTGGGAGGGCAATGGGGGAAACCCTGGCTCCCTCTCTCTGGCAGAGGCAGGAGTCCCCAGGTGTCATCTCCTCCTCCTCCTTCCTGGGATGCCCATGGGCGTCCTCTGCTCGCCAGGCCATCTGAAGGCGGCGGCGGGCGGGGGGGAGGGACCGGAGGAGCCGCCTATGCCCGGGTCCGCCTCCCTTTGCCTCCCTCATCCCCCGAGGGAGCCTGGGCGGCCAGACCGGTGGAGCTCTCCGTGGTGCTGGCCGCGGAGCCCTTCGCTCAAGGGGGCTTCTGCCCCGATGCCCCAATCGGCGCCCCCGGAGGAGCTTTGCTGGGCCTGGCAGACCACGGGTCCGCTCCGAGCAGCGCCGGCTGGTGGCGGAGGGGGGGGGCGCTTTGGGGAAATCCTCCCCCCGTCGTCCAGACTCTCGACTGCGGGGAAAGAGGTCCTGGGCCCCGGAAGGCTCCTCCAGCCTTCTTCGCAGGCAGAACTCCCAGCCTCGCCCCCCCCCCAGCCTGAAACCGCGGCGATCCCCCCGATTCGGTCTCCTAAGAAGTCCCCCCGACGCGCGTGGCTTCTGTCGGCCGGCTTGCGCCTGCCTGGCCCGGGAGCAGCCCAGCCTTGCGCTCCGACAAGCGCCGGGAGAACGGGAGCTGCGGAACCCGGGAGCCGTTGCTGCCCGAGCAGGCCCGGAACCTGGAAGGGGGGGGGCGCCCAGGCTGGCAGGGCAGGGCCGACTTGCTCAAGCAGGGGCAGACCCCCCCGGAGATGCTGCTTCTCCTTCAAGAAAGTTCCGGAGGAGCGACATTTGGGCCGGGGAAGCCCCCGACCGGCCGCGCCTCTGGCTCTCCCACGCAGCTGTCATTTGCAGCCAGATGGTGACTTGCTCCGAAATCTCCCCGGGTTCAGAGGCACTTAAGAATTGATTCAATTAAGGCGTGGAAGGGAGGCCAGAGGGGTCCTTTATCCTGGCCCTACAATTAAATCACCTTGGAAAGCAAAGGAATTAATGAGGGACAATACCCAAAGCTGAAACACCCAAGCATAAGAGAACATAAGAAGCACCGGGATGTAGGAGCCACCTTGCCCGATCTAAGATGGAGATGGAAGCTTCATCTGCCATTCAAAGATAGACTGACTTTGAAGCGGGGGGAGGGGGGGGCTGCATTTTACTATTTGTCAGATTCTCCCTCAAATGTCCCCTGAATGAGTTTCTTCCTTCTTTCCTTCCTTCGCGGTGTCCATCACTTCGTCTTCCAAGTTAATGAGATAATCTGCATCCCCTCTGCAAATCTTTTTGTCTTGTTCCTCAGCCCCCCCCGCCCCCCAGACGGCGGAAAAGCTGGAGACCCGGCGCCGAGCAATGCGCTTCATTCCGCAGCCAGCCGGGAGAGAAAGGCCACTTCCATCCGCGTCCAGCAGAGGGCAGCAAATGCGCAGGAGATGCCGCGGGTGGCGCTGCGTCCAGGTCCGGGAAGGCTGGGCTGGGCTGGGCTGGGCTGGGCTGGGCTGGGCTGGGCTGGGCGGCCTCGTCCACCTGGGCCAGGCAAGTCTTCCAGGGGCCCGAGCCGGTGGCCCCCAAGACCTTTGGCTCGCTGGCAAGCGGGCACCCACGGCGGGCAAGAGCCTTCTACGGGTTGGGGACCATGGAGGAGAGTTTCTCTGTCTTTTCATGCAGGGGGAGATGTCAAACTCTGGAGGCCGCTTGGCGATTCTCAGGACAAAACGGCCCTCGTAGGGAAGCAGGAGCAGAGGCCAGCGAGAGCCAGAAGCCCCCCCCCCGGTTGGGGAAGAAGGCCAAGGGGCTTCCCTGCAACTGACTGCCCCCCTCCCAAGCTTGAGTGGACAAGTTTGCTCCCTGCAGAACGGGGTGCAAACAGCAGGGCCCCTTCAGCCCGATCCTGGTGCTGCCTGGGCCTTTGCCCCCACTGCCACCCCTCCTCTGGGTATCGGCCGTTTCTGCCCTTCTCCGTTTCCCCCGCTGTCCGAGGCACCTTTAAGCAGGCCCATTTGCTCTGCAGGCCCAGGGCTAGGGGGCGTTCCTGCAAACTCGGGCAAGGGCGTCTTTTTCCCCTTTCTGGGGTGCAAAGGGGAAGAAAAACTGATTTCCCCTTTGTTCCTTGAGGCTCAGAGGGATTGTTTATTCCCAACTCCACAGTTGTTCCCATGGGATCTTCCCATTTTCAGAGAGGAAACTGAGGCTGAATTCCAGCACTCGCTCGGTGGAGACGGCCATGGGAGATCCGCGCCAGAATTTTGCACAGCCACCAGCTGCATTGAGAGTGCAGTTGCACCCTCGGAGAGATTTTCTGGCTCTGACATCTTGATGACTTTCCTCCTCCGCCCCTCCCCCATCCGCAACGAGTGCTTAATTAGACCCCTAAATTCCTCCTGGACGGCTTGTAGGGAGCCCCTTCCCCTTCTGGAGCCTCTGCCCGTCTCCGGCTGGCTTTCGGCTGCGCTGCATGGAAGACCGAGGTGCTAATTCTCCTTTCAGTATCCCGAGGAAGCGTTCTCCTTTCCCTGCTCTCCCTCCCTGCCCACCAGGAGCCCCTGTTGCACCCTCCTCGCTCTCCCCTTCCTCCCGTGCGGGCATCGGAGGAAGCCCAGGGGATGAGAGGGACGCTGCCTGGACTTGACTGCCAGCCGGGAGGAAGACCTGTTGCCTTTTGAGCCCCCTCCACGGGCGGGGTGGGTGGGTGGGGGGCAGAGGGACTCGTGTAAACGGAGAGCCTCCATTCTAGGTAGGACGGTCCGGCCTCTTTGGCCCTGCCCTCGGGGGGCCTATATAAGAAGCGGCTGCCTTAACACCTGCCTAGAGGAGAGGCAGAGGAGAGCGGCCACGTCTTCAGCACTCGTCTTGGGGGACGGGGAATAACGTAGATCAACTCTCTCTGTCTCTCTCTCTCTCTCTCTCTGTCTCTCTCTCTCTCTGTCTCTCCCGTCATCATCATCTTCAGCCAGATAACGGGGACAGGATTGGAAGAGACAGAGGCGGGAGACGCGATGACTTCCAGCAAAATTGAGATGCCTGCTGGAACGAAGGCGGATCCGGCGGCTCTGATGGCTTCTCTGCACTTGCTGCCTTCTCCCACCCTCAACCTGGAAATTAAGTACACCAAAGTAAGTGGACTTTTTTACTTCTTTCCGGGAAGCCCTTTGGCTGCTGGCAAATCGAAGCAGCCTTCAGAGGGATCTGTTCCCACCAGAGCGTCTTTGGAGTCCGGGCGCGAGTAGTTGATGCGGTACTGAATCAGACAGGGAGACCCTCACCACAATGTAAAGTCACCCAGCCTTCCTTTTAACTTACTGCATCAGATTTTTCTTTTTTTTCAAGATTTTCTTTCTTTCTTCCTTCCTTTCTTCCTTCCTTCCTTCCTTTCTTTCTTTCTTTCTTTCTTTTTTTCTTTCTTTCTTTCTTTCTTTCTTTTTCTTTCTTTCTTTCTTTCTTTCTTTCTTTCTTTCTTTCTTTCTTTCTTTCTTTCTTTCTTTCTTTCTTTCTTTCTGTCTGTCTGTCTGTCTGTCTGTCTTTC
This sequence comes from Azemiops feae, assembly GCA_023970755.1. NCBI lineage: Eukaryota > Metazoa > Chordata > Lepidosauria > Squamata > Viperidae > Azemiops > Azemiops feae. Next base: position 417,018 of record JALGBA010004240.1, on the reverse strand, counting down.
TTTCTTTCTTTCTTTCTCTTTCTTTCTTTCTTTCTTTCTTTCTTTCTTTCTTTCTTTCTTTCTTTCTTTCTTTCTTTCTTTCTTTCTTTCTTTCTTTCTTTCTTTCTTTCTAAATGTCCGTTGTTCCAGATGAGTCTTAGAGGAGCTTATTGGTTCCTTTGTCCAAACCTAGTTCTTTCCAAATAAAGCTGCAAATGTTTTCTCTTGTTTTCTGTTTAAACCGGTCAACGGACCCCTTGGGCTTTTCCTTTAGCATTCCTGTAGGAGATGCAATCCAGTCGAGTCTGGCAAATTTGGAAGAAGTCCTCCTTCACTGAGCTCCTTCTTAAGAAAATGTAATGCAGAGAGTGATCAGGGAAATGCTCATTTTTTTGTTTTTCAGCACTATCAAGGTTCATCCTGAGGTCCCAAGTCTTCGTTTTATGTATTTATACATGAGGCAGACTTGGAATTTTTCAAAGGTTCAGATAATTACCCCGAATTGAAGTTCGATTGGCAGGTTGAAGTTTGCAACTTTCTGGCTGTGAATTACTCGATGATGTTGGGCATGATCTTCTGGAAAGATTCCTTGCACAGGTTTCAAGCTGATTTCAACTGGGTGAAATTTTGCAAGAGATAATCCCACTAGATCATAGCCTAAGATCAAACTTCCCTCGTTCTCTAATCCTGGAATGCTTTAAAAGGCGATTCAGTGCTTCAGACTTGGAAAAAATAATCACACTTGAAGAGAGGTACAGAGTTAAAAAATAAGATGTTTATATATATATGGGGTGTTTTTATTCCTATTTGCTGAAAATATCATTTTACTTTCAAATTGAATTTCTGCATTTATTTATTCATTTCCCACTTCTTTTCAAAATTAAGAAATAGTTAGGCTAAGCCTTTAAAAGCAGATCATTTTGATCAATTATCCACATTCGTGTTAAAAATAGATCCTTCAGTTAGCTTGCAGTAATTTTTTTAACACCCGTTGTAAATCACCGACCAGATTCCAGAGAAGGGATGTATTGACCTCAGTGAGAGGTGGGTTTCAGGTAGATTGTGGCCGCGGTGAACTTTGCCACAGCAGCTTGTAAGTCCTCTGGAGATCACTGGGGTGTGGGGGTGTGGGTACACTTTCCCTTGGATGTCTACCACATTTGCTTAATTCTTTTGTCTGAAATGGTATAGGTTTCCTGCTTGAGCAGGGGGTTGGACTAGAAGACCTCCAAGGTCCCTTACTACTTTGTTATTCTTTCTATTTAACTGTTCGTTTTAACTGGTGGGACCAACATTAGTGCTCCCCTTCTTTTTTCATCACTGACTCCTCAGCTGGAGCTCAGAATCTCTCCGAGTGTCTTGAAGCATCTCTTGAGGTCCCACCTTCTTCTGGCATCTTTCCTCGTGGTTGCCCTGGCATCTGGACAGCAAAAGGAAGGTAGGAGCTGCTGGTCCAGCCTTGCAGAGTGCCAGGCAGTCTTTCTTGGGGGAGAGCTCTGGCCTTGGGTCCTCCATTTCAGAACTGAGGTTTCCAGCTGCCTGTTTTATGTAGGAGGAAGAAACGGTTTTCTGCTAATTCCTCTTGGGGCGATTGGCGGCTGCACTACAAATCCTAGCGTCCGTCCGTGGGTTGTTGGTTGTGACAGATGGGGTGCCTGGCATTATAACTTAGCACATCTGCAGGGGCCAGGGGCTCCTGCCAGTGAGGCTATGTGAAGCCAGATGGGCAAGACTCCTGCGTGGTGGAACCAGAAGAGGCAAAATTGCCACCCAGGTCTGTTTTAAGGGGACCTTGATTCTGGAGACTTAGAAATGGGGGTTGAGTTGGTGCTGAACCTCCAGAGGAGGGAGCTGGCCCAGGAGGAAGATCAAGCAAGGGGCAGAGGATGGTCAGGCTGTCCAGGGACCGTCCAAGCTGAACCAGGTGGGAATTAAACTCTTCCTGGGTGCTGCAGAGGCTTCACTCTCCCAGATTCCCAGAGTTTGCTTTGCAGAGCTCCATTTTTGGTGATGATAAGCGGAACGGTCCTCTTCCAAACATCCCCAGGGGGAAGGCATTTACAAAACAAAAGTGGGGAAGGATGAAAAAAAGTTATTTATTCCTCGATTCCCCTCCCCCTCCCTGGGTGTTTTTCTTGGGGGTCCCTGCCTCTCTCTCCCCCACATCGCCCTTCCCTCGGCTTCTCCTCCCTGCGCTGGCCTGACAAGTGATTTATAGCTAATTGGAGCCTTTAATCGGCTGTCCTGGCTCTCTGGCCAGATCACCTTTCTCGCTTTTTGGAAAGAAAAACAGTCAGGCAGAAAAGAGCCGACTGGCTTCCTTCGTGCAGTGGGCTGACTTCTCAGTCTGAAAGGACAACTTTTCTACACAATCCCGTTCAGAGTTGGGAAGAGCTGCTTCTATCCTGGCTATCTCAAAAACGTTCCCTGTGTGTGTGTGTATGTGGTTTCTCTTGCTGCTTGTAGGAGAAGGCAGGGAATCGGCGTGAGGCTCTGCACTCTCCTAGCCCCGGGAGGGCTGGCCAGGAGGGGCAACGCTCCCACAGCAGAGTTTGCGCATCAGTCGGGAGACGCGCAGCGGAGGGACTCCCACCTTGTGCAGGACACCCACGAGGGAGAGCGAGGGTCTCGTTTGGGGCTCCCAGGGCACCTGACTCTTTCGTCCAGGGGCACCCCCCCCTCGGAGGCTGCCCTCCCGCCCTCCAGCTGATCCCCCTGCCTGCCTGTGGGGCAGCGGCATTTGTTTCTCCATTTGTTCACCACACGCTCATCTATGGGGCGGGAGGTGGGGAGAAGATTCGGGAAATATTTTTGCTAGCTCTAGAAATGCTTTACGTTGCCTAGAGGTCTGTGCGAAATAAATCCGGCCTGCCAAAATGCACCTCAAAAGAAAGTGGCCACCAGTCCTAGAGCACATCAGCCCCGGGGGCAGCCGCGTAGCCGGGAGGGGCTGCCCAAAGACGAGGCGCTTCCCGGTTGCAGCCCCTTCTGGGCTCTTGCCAGCCCAAACCTGGGGCAGGCAGGCTAATTGGGGGGGGGGGGTCAGTCCGATGGAGAAAGGCAGCCCTTTCAGGCTGGGGTGGCTCAGGATGGGAGGGGGAGGGGCATGGATTGCGTGCCTCCCTTTTCAGATGCACGTTGTGGCCCTGGACCCTGTTTCCTTCGGTGCTCTTGGAGGGAGAAGGCTGCATCTGGACTATCTGCAAACGAATCCCCGAGGATTTTGCTTGGCAATGCTTCCCCGGAAGTGTGCCTGCTCTTCTTTGCAGGAAGCGTAAGTGGGGAGGCGTAAACTGTTCGGAGCAAAGCCCCTCTTCACAGCCCAGGACTCTTGCCAATGGCAGGCAGAGGCCCAGGAGTCCTGGAGCCACCCAGCAGATTGCAAGGGAGCCTCCAGGGTGGCGCCAAGCCCTCTCCGTGGCATCAAAGGCCATTCCTGCCTGAGCCGTGACTCTTTCTTGGGGGGGGGGAGGCTATGCCTGCAGCCCCAGCCGGTTTGGCTGAGACGCTGCTCTGCTCTGCTCTGGAGCTCTAGCGGCTCCCTCGGGGTGGGGTCCTCACAGGCACGAGGGCCCAACTAGCCCTTGATCCAAGCGGCCCTCAGGAGGGGAGGGGGTGTACTGGGCTGTCCCTCCAAAAAGGTGTTTTGGCTTCCTTTGAATCCCACCCGGATTGCCAGCTGGGCTGCTGCCACTTCCCAGCCTGGAGGCATTTTTCACATCAATGCTGCTCCCAAGATGAGCCTCCCTGGGGAAGGGCCCAGGGCTCCCGGGGGTCCCAGACACGATGTGGCGGGATGGCTGGGGCAAGAGGCTGCCTCTTGTGGACTTTGGGGGTGGGGAGAAAGGCCAGAGGGATGAGCACAGGCAGGAAGTGCTAAAAGAGAGAAAATCCTGCTCCCTTAGCTGTGCTTGCAACCCGTTTCTAAATTGAAATGGTGGGGGCAGTTAGCACATCTGGCCTGGAGAAACCCTGAAAATATAACCATTTTGTCCAGCTTTGATGTGGAGGCAGGACACATGGTTGCACCCCTTTCCCATGTTGAATCTGGGGAGCCACCCAGCCCTCCTGTTCTCCCCCCCCCCCGCCCCCAAGTGTGGGCTGGCTGGTGAAGGCTTGGATAACAGCCGCCCGCATGGGAAGACAAAGTGTGTTATGAACGGTGGGGACAGCCCTGTTTGATCGTCTCCCTCGTCTTACTTCGAAGGTGCCAAGACGAGTGGGCCAGGGGCCGTCAGGACAGCCTCCCCCCCAACTCAGGCTATGTAAACCCAGTTATCACTTCTTGAGATCTGCTGGGAAAGTAAGCACAGCTTGTGGTCAGAGTGGTGGTTTGCAGCAGCAGAATGTGGGGCGGGGGCTTTGACGCTTTGGCTCTCGCACTTCAGAAGAGGCGAGTGGCAAAGTCATGATGGACAAACAGGTCAAAAAAGTCAAGTACACCACACCTGTAGGAACTGGAGCCCACCTGTTTTGCTTCTTTGGCTGCTGCAGCAACATTTGGACCTCTTTTGCCCGTCCGACCCTCCTTAGTGCTACTTTGCCTGCATGGGCTGAGGATGATTGGTTTATTTTAGTCTCCCTGTTTTGCTGGCATGCCATGAGGGGCTAGGAATGACAGGGCCCCTCATCCTTAGTCACCGGTTGGGAGCCCATCTCTTGTTGGTTTTGGTTTGTTGAATTCATGTCATTTTTCAATGAGTTTTAGTTTTGGTGGTTTTATCTGTTTCTCATGATTTCTTTGGTTTTGTAAAGACATCCGAGTCTATTGAAGTTGGTTGGGCAGCTATAATAATGCAATTAATTAATTAATAATTAGTAATTAAATGATGTGATTAATGGTCCTTGGCCTAAACTTTATCAATTCAATTCCCATTATTAAAAGGCACAGGGTTTCGTGCTCTTCTTTCTCTGGCAACTCACCCGACAATTAATTGCGATACCCCATTGATTTTCCCCTCATTGCCACCTGGCACGGCAAGGCAGCCATGAATTGGCAGGGCTCTGGGAGGGCATCCAGACGCAGCCCCCCGTGTGCCGCCACAACCCTCCTGCCGAGGGCAGCCTGGTTTCCTCCCGGGACCTCACCACGGCCGGACTCCCTGCTCGTCAGAGGTCAGTAAGGAAATCTGTCCCCACCAATTGGCAGTCATCTGATTTCAAGTCAGCCATTTCCCTTCCCCTGCAAGAAATGACTGCCCTCTAGTGCTGGCTGGACATCCTCCCCATGCTCCCCAGCCACGCAGGCGCTGTTGTGCTGGCTGACACTCAAAGCCAGTGCTCAGGTTTTTGCCTTTGTTCTAAGGATGGCTGGGCATCCTGGGGACCTCGCTCTCCCCCCCCCCCACCGCCTCAGCTTGCCTCTTTATGTTCGGCTGTGGCGAGGCTTCTGGGGGGAGGCTCATGGGAGACTTCTGCCTTCATGGCTGGTTCGTGATGGACTCCAGTTTCCGCACTTCAGGCATGAGTTTCAAATTTTGCGTCCTTTTTAAATAACCCACGCTCCTGCTCCTGCATTGTGGCGTGGCACTCCAGGACGTAAGTCAGGCGGCTGTCCCCCCTCCCCCCGCAGCCTGGCACGAGAAAGCCAAGAATTTTAACACATTGGCCATTCTGTGAAGCGGCAAAAACTGTAATTGCTGGAATTGTTGTCCTTGACACAATATCTTCCTTCCCTGGCTGAATGCCTGTTTATTCTACAAAGAATAAAGGCAGCGACTAATTTAAAAAGGCAGATTTTGCTCATTGGTCGCCTCCTTCCCTTTCCGATTTCCTTAGGAGCCGTCCAAGTGGGGCTGTCCCTTCCTGTGCCCCGTACCTGCTTAGCCCCCTTCAGCAGGCAAAGAACAGGAGGAGTGCAGCCAGGTGGGAATTCAGTAAATAACCCAGCGTAATTGCGCAGGTGAGATCTGAGGGGGCATAAGCCTGTTCTTGGGCTGGGCACATCAAGAGACAAGCCCATGTCTCAGGAGGCAGACCCTTTACAGCAGAGGCCCCCTCCTGGCTGGGCCCCTGCTGCCAAGAGGGCCCCTCTTCTGCTCCGGAGACTCCGTACGGCGCTTTAGACAGGTTGCTGAACCGAAGGGTGGAATTCTGCTCTCCCCCCCCCCCATATTTATCGCCGGTAGTAGCGGACGCATCTTCTCCATCCAAATCCGCTGGGATGGGGTAGATCCTCCCCCTTTTTTTCCTGGCCTAAATAATCCATAATCTTCTCCATCGACTGTTCAGCATCTCTTGTTGGTTTAATAGGTCTTTGCTTCTTTTTTCTTGCCCCCCTGAAGCGAAGGGCGAGACGAATCACCAGTGGACACCGTGAAAAAGGGCCTGACAGGGACGAACGCAATAAAGGGATCCTTAATATCTTTGCAGATGGCAAAGGTGGGACAAGGATTGGAAACAGAAACATTGCATGCAGCCGTGAAGCTAAATTCGGGGTGGGGGGGGAGGCGGAGATTTTTTAAATGGGCAATCGCAGGTGCCCTTGCCTGGGGCTGAATCCTCTTGTCGGCCTCAGAGATCTCCCTCCCTCCCATCTTCCATTCTGCACACTCCTTGGTGGCCAGATTTTACATTCAGCCTTGTGGAGCTCCCTGATGTTGCCAATTTGTTGAACTTCTGTTGGTGTTTGTCTTTTCCATAAAAAGTTTTATTTCTAATATCAAGTTGTTTTTGTTTCTGCTGGGTTTTACATTGAGGACCCCTCTGGGGTCCTTGTTTGCACGATGTCTGCTGGCTTGGGTAGCCACAGAAACTCATACCTCCCCACCTTTTCGTGAGGCGAATGGTGCAAGGGCCGGGGGGTGGGGGGTTTGGTGGATTGGCTCCCCCAGAGATCTAATCGAGCCCACTCCCCCCTCGGATGGCCGTCGGCTGGAAGGCGTCTTAAAAAGGAACTATTTTTTCATGCAGCTTCCCTGTCCAGCTTTATTTTTTAGTGTTCTGTCTGAGAATGGGTTGTTATTCGTTTTTGTAGTTTAGTTTTTATTTTCTTATCATTCAATCTTACGAGTAAGGTTTTCAAAATTTTTCTTTTATATTCCTCGCACACTGCTGAGAGCCATGAAATTGTGCAAGTCACATTTAATAAATGACAAACAGTCAAAGTTGGAAGAAAGTTGTTAAGAATGAAAACAGACCCGCCATTACGGGACGCCGTGGAATGTGTTGGATAATATGGCGGGATTTATTGCCCCACATATGCCTGAGACAACGCAGTCCTGGTTCTCTCCCTGCAAGACAAGAGCCGGCTCGTGTTAACAACATCACCCAGGGCGCTTCCCTCCATTTGCCCAAAAAAAAATATCTGACTCTCTGATGGCAACCAGCCTTGGCAGCTTTTCCAGCTGCAAGAACTGCAGAAAAGTGCCTTTGAAGAACCGCTAGAGGAATTTGGATTTAATAATTAAGAATAATAATAATAATAATAATAATAATAATATAATAAAATAATAATAATAATAATAATAATAATAATAATAATAAGAATATAATAATAAAAAGTTGGAAGGGACCTTGGAGTCATCTAGGTCCAACCCCCTGCTCAGGCAGAAACCCTATACCATTTCAAACAAATGGCTAGCCAGTCTCTTCTTACAAACTTCCAGTGTTGGAGCAGTCACCCTTCTGGAGGCATGTTTTTTCCACTGGTTAATTGTTCTCAACAGTCCAGGAAGTTTTCGCCTTAGTTCTAGGATTGCTTCTCTCCTTGATTAGTTTCCATCCGTTGCTTTCTTGTCCGCATTCCCCGCGCTTTGGAGAATACTTGCTCCCTCTTCCTTGGGGCAGCCCCTGAGATCTTGGACGACACTGCTATCATGTCCCCCCTCGTCCTTCTCTTCATTAGACTAGACATACCCGAATTCCAGGCAGCCGTTCCTTATATGCTTAGCCTCCAGTCCCCTATCATCTTTGTTTGCCACCACCAGTACTAATCACAGCCAGCTGTGATCTCACATGACACTATGCCATGCCTCATGTAATGATGATCTGTGGAATAAGCCAGAATTACCCTAGGTAGCTGTTTTGGAAATACACAACAGCCAGGTTCTCATGTTGCGTTAAGCCAAAGTCAAGACTTGGGGGTGCTCTGAGTCCAAATGCCAAATGCCCCCGGGCACTGGTGGCCAGGATCACGAGAGGCTGGGGGGCACTTGTGCGGAGTGCTTGTGACTTCCTGGAAGCCTAGGGGGCCGGAGCCGGGAAGCCTGGGGGGCTGGATCCGGGAGTCTCCCCTGCAGCCCCTTCTTTGACCTGCCACCCTTGGCTGAGCCTCCACACCAGGACGGAGCCGCAACAGTGGCCCGCCAGGAGGGAAACCAAAAGGCCGTCCCTTTGCCTTGCTCCTGCTGTGCAGCTGCAGGCCCCCCTCCTTCTCCTTCTCTCTCCCCCCTCGCTTTGTGGAGGCTGCCTGCACAGTGCTGGGCCGAGTGAGCGGCCGGGAGGTTCTGCACCAGCACCAGGCGCTGTTCGTGAGGAAAGTAGGGCAGCAGCTGCAAAGGGGAGGGCCAGAAGCTGCGGAATAGGCCACCCCACCTTCCTCAAGGGGACAGGATGTCTGGTTCCAGCCACTGAGGTCCATGGATAAAGTCAGCACACTGGACCTCTGCCCGCTCTTGTGGGCTTGGGCATCGTTGGGGCTCCTAATGCCAGCCAGGGCGGATGTGTACCCCAAGGATAAGAGGGGAGGACCTGCTTTTCAGGGCTTTGGCACACTGCTAAAGAGTCACCCTGGGAAACTGGCTCCTCTGCAGGCTCAGAATGGCCTAAATCCAGGCACGAGGCGATCCCAGAGACATTGCAGCAGGCAAGGAGGGATTTGGGGACATGCTGGGGGGGGGAAGAGACCCTCCCTTCACGTGGCCCCCAGAGTTGCTCAGTCCAAAGGGGTCACAGGGGACCAGAGCCGAGGCCCCAAGGTAGCACAAGCCCAGGAAGTCCCACCTGGGCTGATCCAAAGTTGCCCCCCTCCGAGCTCCCTGCAATTCGATCCGGCTGTTGGCTGCCAGTGGCACCGAGGGCAACTGCAATGGAGGGAGCCCTTTGAACACGTCTAGCGCGCTGCCAGCTGGGCCAAGCTCTCTGCAGGAACTGCAAATGCAAATGCCCGGAAGATGCTTTTGCCCATAAGACAAGCTCTTGGGGTGGGGGCTAATTGAAGCCATGGGTGCAAGCTTCACTTGTGCAATGCCTTGGTCAGCGCTTGGCTGCGAAGGTCACTTGGGGCCAGTGAATTCTTCCTTAAGCCCCCCAGATAGGCTCGGCCTGGAAAAGCATGAGAGAGGCGGGCTGGCAGGGGAGGGGCTGCGTTGGGCCCTCGAAAGCCGCCGCCTGGTCGTTCTGTGGTCACGGGGCTCTGCGCTTCATCTCTGACCTATCAGACCTGGCGTTCTTCACTTCAAAACTGAATCTTGCTGAGCTGAGATCAAACAGGCCAAGGTGGATGCTCGGCCGGTGATTTATCATGCGAAGGGGCTGGGAAGGACGGAGCCAGCGGCATTCCAGCCGTTTCTCATCTGCGCGGAGAAGGCAGCTCCCAAGCCGAGCGGAATTGGGGGCTTCCCCCCCCCGTCTTTTTCCCATGGCCTTTCTTTGTTTTGCTTTTTAAGAGATAAATATTGAGAGAGATTGTGTCCGCCCTAAAACGGTGAGGTGTTCTCTAGTAAAGAACAGCATTTTCAGAAGCTGATTATTAACAGGAAGGCTAGAATTACTCTCTTCACCTAAAACAACACAGAGAGGCATAATTCAACCCTGTGTTACTGAAAAGGGGCCCAATCCACCAGGAAACACTCCCAGCAGGACCTGGTTGGTGTCAAGCTGCTCCCTGCAAGCAGCCCTTGAGTCCTACGAGTTGAACCGAGATCCGTTTGGTCGGCAACGGCCAGTGGATCGGGCCCCGTTCTCCTACCTTTTTGAGGACGGATTCTTTCTCTGCCTCCCCAAAGTGGGGTTCATGAATTGGGAGTAATGTAGAGAAAGACCTTCCTTTCCTCTGACCTCATCCCAAAGGGGAGGTTTCCTCCTCCTCTCCATGACTCTCCGTTGGTCTCTGCTCACGCCGCTGCTCCCCCAATCCCTCCTCTGCCCGCCAGCCAGCCTCTCTGCCTCCGCTTCGGTCCCGAGGCTCTGCTCAGGAGTGGTCCCCCGTTTTCAGGCCGGAGCCACGTCTTTGCAGTGGTGGCTCCTCTCCGGGGCATCTGCGTTTGCCCATCTTGCAGGCAGAAAGGACCACAGACTCGGCTGCCACAGACTGCCTGGCGCCCCACTAGCTGATGTGATTTGCTATTCAGTGTCTCCTGTGAGCCCCCCCCCCCAATTGGATACCTGAAATCAACCACTGGTGAGGGAGGAACATGCAAACAGAGCAAAAACTGTGAGGTTCAGCCTCAATGGGTCTCAGGGCCCTCTTGGCAGAGAACGGTGGAGGCCGGTTGCCCCATCTGGGGCCTAGAGAGACACACCCAGTCGGGACAGAGAGACCCACATGGCATCATTTTTGTGTCCTGTCCCCACGATGCTCTTCCTATGGAAGAGGACTTCTCTAGGCAGGCCGCTCCCCTAAAGGGTCAAGCAATTTCAGGCAAGGGCCCCTGGGCCCCACCACCTATGGGAGGGCAAAAACCAGGAAAGGACTGACCTTCTTCACAGGAGAAGGCGGAGGAGTACATCTCCCCATGTTTAGCTGAGCCCAGGATCTTCAAGTCTCCTCTGCATGGATGTGGCCCCGTGTGGATCAGGGCAGCCACCAGGCCAAAAACTGATGAATTCTCAGAAATTCAGACGCATCGAAATTCAACCTTTGGAACAGCACCAGGGTTCGGGAAACATTTGTCCAGAATAAGAACAGGAAGGCTCGAGCACGTCCAGAGTCACAGGTGCTGGCCCAGCGTCAGCGGGATTATGAAATACCTACCAAGGGAAATGCAAACTGCCACATTTTTTGCGTGTTTTCAAAATTGTCCGAAAAAAAGTACCGTTATGTACTCAGCTCTTCAGCCACAGGACGGACACTTGGGGCCAAACAGCTGTGACTCCTCCAGAAGCGTCTCTGGCATTTGACACCCCCTCCCCTCGCTCCAGTTTTACAGGTTTGGCCTCGAAACCTCTCAGAGGATCAATCATCATATGAAAAACGAATCACTTTGATGGAACTGAAACTGTAACCAGCTACTAAATCAGTGCAAGTAGGACCACAAACCTGCTTCTCCCCTATGGGGGAGCCTATTTTTAAGTGGATACTGAAACCCCTTTCCTGTACAGAAGGAGAAAAATCCTCCCGGAATGTCAAAAAGCACAAGAACGCGGCTTACTAAAACTGGGGGAAAGCAAGGCCTGGGGAAGCACATCCAGGCTCTGGCTGGACCTGGGCGGCTGGTAACACCAATCCCAGCGGCATGGAGAGGATTGCGCATCACATGCAGCAGCACAGGAGAATCTCCCAGCAAAGGAAATGGGAGCCTCCCAGTTTGCCAGGCTGGACAGCGACTGTGAATTCGGGGAGCCAAATGGGGGACAACCTCTGTCTCTCTTTGCAAAGTTCTCCCTGTGAGAGAAAAGGCTGGTCTGTCAGGTGAGCGTCAGAAGAATCAGATGGTCTCTCTTGAGTTCCAGGCCACAAAGAGAAGCCATTGCAAGGTGAGGCTCTTTATTAGTTTGTCAAAAGGCAGCTGTGAAAAAAAGATACCTTGACTGGAAGATGTTTTTGCATTTGAAATTATTCCACTTGCTTCTTGAAAATTTCTCTACCCTTAAAACTAGCCACAATTCCATTGATCTGCAGCTAAGAGAAGGACAATGGGCACCAAGTGGCATTTGCCCAGTAGGTTGGTGCAGCTGAGGGGCAGGGGGCCAGGCAGAACCAAGAGGACAGAGTTGGGGCACCAAGAGCTCTTTGCACCCACACTTTCCAGGGTGAACCCCCCCCCCCCAGCCTGACTGAGCCAGCCTGCCCCCACAGTCAGGACTCTGACCGCATTGGATGACAACATCAATGGCTAACTACTCCCCTTCCCCTTGATTTCTCACCCCAAGAGCCATAACTCTGGGCTCAAACCAAAACACATGTCTTAGCAACTCTTGGGAAACCTGGTTAATCAGTTACCATCCATATATTCACCCACACGCACTGTGGCTTAAGGCTGAATTAAGCTGTAAAAATCCCCCAGCTGATTTATGGCTGCAGCCAGCCTTAATTAACCCTGATTCCAGGGCAATTGTGCCGGCTGGAGAGCTTTCCCACTTGAGAAGGAACAATGCCCCCTCTGGGTGATGCCAATCTGGGTGTGATTTACAAAGGGGCCCTTTCTCCCTGGGGCTATCCCTTTCTCCCTCTGGGCTTGGGGAAGAGCTGTATATAATTCACTGATAGCAACATTTGCTGTCAAATAGCCGCCTTGATTTAACATTGCCCACTACAATGGTCGCAATAAATAAGAACAAAACAAGCGAGTGGGATGAAAACCCCGTTTGAGGCTTCGCAGGGATCCCTGTTCGCACAATGTGTCATTCTTGTCCGAGCCGGTGGCATTTTTACGAACTGGCCCTAATGAAAGTCAGATCAAATGTGCAGCTCTCGGCATTTAATCAACGTCCACTGGAAGTTCTTAAAAAAGTCCTGGCAAAGCCTCATTTATCGTTGAAAACTCTGCCTCTGGGTGGGAGGGGGCTTGTGGCATGGCACTACCTGACACCAAATGCCTAAACTCCCCAAAAGTGAGTTATTTCAGCATGAGATCGGGCTTGTAAAGCCGCCAGCTGCTGAATTTCAGGACTTGAAACCTTTCCAGGAAGTTGGCCGAGGTACTTTATACGGAGGAGAGAGTAAATATTCCTGCTTTACAGCCAAATTGAAGGCAGTCCGTTTACAGAAATGATCTGGCAAAGCCTGAATTTTGTTTATAGAACAACGTGGGACAGGAAGAAGTGAATGTTAACCATTAACAGTAGCAACTCCTGCACTGCTTCTTCCTGCACTGGGAGACTCAAGGCCCCGCCGGAGCGTTTCCATGCGAGGCAGACGCCGGAGAGGGCAGCCCTGCAATGCTCAGCCGCCTCGGGTGGGGAAGGTCCCTGGGGGGCTTTCAGCCTGCTTGTTGCCGGTTGCTTTGGGGGACATCACCCCAACAAAAAGGGGATCCGCTTTGGGGGTTCAGAGAGCAGATGGGGGGGCTGAAGGTTGGGAAGTGGAACTATGGCTCCCATGAGCCCTGGGGGGGAAATAATAGTGACCGGGGATGCTGGGAATGGTAGTCCTGAAAGGACTCAGGTGCGGGAAGAGGAGACTCGGCGGGAAAGGCCTCTCTGGGAGGGAAAGGAGGAGGTTTTCTAGCACCCCAAAAGTGCCAGAAGAGGGAAGATGAAGGGGAATCTCCGCATTTCAGCCAAAACCAAAAAGGCCCATTTTTTTTTCTTGCCATTTCAGATCTTTATCAACAATGAGTGGCAAAACTCTGAGAGCGGGACAATATTTCCTGTATTTAATCCTGCAACAGGAGAACAGATCTGTGACGTGCAAGAAGCTGACAAGGTAACGATAAGTGGCATTTCTAGCCTGCCCTTGCATCTCCCTGCAACGGTCCCGTAAGGAAGGTCAGCTTGAGAGAAAAAAGGCCGGATGCAAGTGGCCCGGCCGGCTCCATGGTCAGGGAAGGTCTGGCATCCAGGTCCCCCCAGCCCCAGGAACTGCAGGGTGCTGCTTTCTGGGGGGGGGAGGGAGGGTTCCATTTGCCAAACGAGGGGGTGGCTCTTGGGGTGCCCTGAGCACCGCTGGCCGTCACGCTTCTCCCATTTGGCAGGCTGACATAGACAAGGCGGTGCAGGCTGCTCGGCTGGCCTTCTCCCTGGGCTCCGTGTGGCGGAGGATGGACGCCTCCGAGCGAGGACGCCTCTTGGAAAAGCTGGCCGATCTGGTGGAGAGAGACCGGGCCCTCCTTGCCGTAAGTCAGGCGGGTGGGACGCTGTGGGAGGAGGCCAAGCGCTGCCCAAGGTAGCTGCCTTTTAAATGCTTCTTCTACGTGAGCCATTGTAAGTTCTGGGCAGAGCGCTGAGAGTAGCCGTTGAGTTCCAGGGCAAGTTCGACCAACAATGGTGCAAAAGCCACCCTGGTCAACCCTGGGCAGATCTGGGCTCCAAGAGGCACTGAGCTGCAGGCCCACTGCGGTGGAGCACGTGGTGAGCCCCGACACGGTGGCATGGCTAATGTTATTTTCCACATGTCAAACGCTTTGAACTAAGCCGGCAAACATCTTAATTCCAGCTTTGTCAACACTTAAATCATCTTACCACCAGCATACGCTGTAAAATCACCACAGGGAGAAGGGAGGGGCTCAGCAAATCAGCTGGCCGTCTGCCGGTGGATGGATTTGTGGTTCCTGAGCCAAACCTTTGTTGAATTTGTCCACCATAGACGTGGCTGCCGGCCCCACCGGCAGAAGAAATGGAGGCACAGCAGCCCTCCTGTGCTTCAACTGGATTTATGGCTCTCGCCCAGCGGCTTCCACGGATGCATTTCCTCTGCCGCAACCTTCGTGGGCAGATAATGGGGCCTCTTAAAAGTGATTTAAGCCATCGCGGCAAACATTTTATGGGGCTCCTTGAGAGGAATATGGGAATATCTCCTCAACGAGGGCCTGCGGCTTCTTTTAATTGGTTTGGAGCCTCGGTGGGGAAGGGCACGGGAGCTATCTTGACTGCCAGAGGAGCCTCAGGCAGCAGCTGAGACAGGCATTCTTGAGCACCCGCTCAGCTCTCCCTGGAGGGACCGTCCAGCTCCTCTTTAGGAGCTCCCACTTGGCAGCTGTTTGGTCCCAGCATGGAGAGGGCTGGAGGTCATTTTGCCTTGTGCTGGGGCCGAAAGGCTAGTCTGAATGACCTGGGCAGGGGTGCCCCCGAGGAGGGCCAGGTGGCATCTCCTGACCTTGGGGGACCTGGGCCAGGGTGCTTTTGTGAGCCCCTCCCTGCCTTTCGGGGGGACGTGACAGAAAACTGCTGCCGGAATGGCTTTGATGTACCCTGCGAAAAAGGGCAGTGCCCTCCTCCAGCACAGAACTGGGTGGGGTGCAATGCGTAGTGGAGGCTACGTGTCCTGAGCAGCCCCCTTAGCAACGTCTCGGGATTTTGACCTTGCAAGGGAGGCGCTCCAGATGAATCACACTTGGATCCCACGAAAGCTCAGCTGGCCTTGACCTGAATTGCGCCTTGTTAGCCCTCTGGCGGCTTTCGGCTCTTAGGTGGCTCAGCGGCCTGGAGAAGCTCTGTGCCACCTCTCTAAATGTGGACTAGACACATGAGTGCATACTGGCTTGGCCACAGCTCAACGTGTCCAGAACCACTCTGTTGCACCAAGCTCCCAAGAGCAGCCGTCCCCACCGGACATTCCTCACAGCTAGTTCTATTACCAAGTCGAAAACTAAGCCTTGATTCTTGCTCCTCTTGGCCTCCCAGACCATGGAGTCGCTGAACAGTGGGAAGCCCTTCCTCCAGGCCTTCTACGTTGACCTTCACGGCGTGATCAAGACCTTGCGGTATTTCGCCGGTTGGGCAGACAAGATTCACGGATTGACCATCCCAGTGGGTAAGTTAGAATTAGTTCTGTGGCGTATGTATCTCCAGCACCAGGCTGGGGCACCTGCATGGAATTGCTGTGTTCTGAGCCCCCCCCTCCCAATTATTTTCCTCCACTGAACCCGGAGGTCCATTTTTCCTTAAACTCAGGCCTGGTTCATTAGCACCTTTGCCATCTCAAGGTCCAGCGCCATCTCCAACTGGAGACCGGTCATCTGTGAGTGGGCGCAGGGCAGTTCTCCGTGAGAGGGGCCAAGCTTGGCCTTCCATGCCCCTGGTCTTCCCGCAGACCCATCACTCTCTGGGGCAGAGTGTGCTTGTCAGGCTCAGTTTAGCACCCCGGCTGATCCCCCCCAGCCATGACCGCCTTCCCCTGAGCCCAAGAAGGATGCTGGATATACAGCCAGATGAGAACCACCAACGGCCTGATGCTTTCCTGCCCCAGTTTAAAGCAGGATTCTTTTAATTGCCAGGGAGTTTCAGTGGTTTTATGGAAACATTAAAACTTTCAGCATTGCCTGCTCAGTTTCCGCCCAGCCGCAGAAAGATCAACGTTTGGGCAAAGTGGTCTGTTTTTGTCAAACATTGTTACTCGGCCTCACTGACACCCATTTTATAGTGCACATTAGGTGGGCAGGCAAGGTACGGAGAAGACGGCCGACTTTAATCTCCCTCCTCCCCATAAACCTTTCTGCGCAAGGGAAGTCTATTAAAGTGGTCCGTCAAACTGCAAATCCTGAGGGTGCGAAAAAGGTGCCTCCAAAGGCCCCCTCGAGCTTTGGAAGTCCTGGCAGGTTGGGCCAGGTCAGAGGATCCAGCCTTGCCTGGTCCCGAGCCGCAATTTAGTTCACCATCTGCACCCTCACCTCAGGTCAGGAACAGCCGTAAAAAGTGGGGTGCTGGGTGGCTGAGCCCAGCCTGGTGAAATTGGGCAGCAAACTGGCTGATCAAGCCCCAAAGTCCGGGGCCTCTCAAGGGAAGGCCTGAGTGCCTGAATGCCCACTCCCGGGGCAGGTTTCTGGGTGGGGTCATGGGGCTTCTCCCTCTTTAGCGGAGAGGTAAAGCCCCCAGCTTGGCAGGGAGCCGGCTCAGCTCTCCTGGGCACACAACACCGTTCCTGGCAGCTTCCGTGGGGTGTTTCTCGCCGGAAGGAGCACCGCCAGAGGCTTCGGCCCATTCAGGGCATGAGGAATATTCACTGTCTTGGGATTACGTTTTAAAATAATGTCTCTGGAAATCTGAGGCTGGAATTTGCCATCTGCCTCTTGCCTCAGTCCAAGCCCAATCGCTCCCATGTCTCTGAATGGCTTCAGAGTCACCCGGCCAGCCACGGCACAGAGGGGAAAATGGTTCCTCGGGAGCTGCTTTTCTTGGCTCGGGGTCCAGAAAGGGCCTTTGGCTTCCCAAATGGGGCTGGTCTGAAAATGCTCAACTTCCAAACATCCCTTGAGGGTGAGGCAGCCCCTCCCTAAGAAACAGCTGGCTGCAGCTGCGCTGCCTGGTATGATCTACCCAGAGCTGATGCCCTCCAGATGGTTCTGGCTGCCGACTGGCCTACCCAACAGGAGGACGGGGAGGGGGGGTTTCCATCTCCTTTTATCTCCTCTGGGCCTTTTCCTAATTAGCCTCCCCAGTCCTCCCCCCTCGCTCCATGGGGTGGAAGCTTCCCTTATCTGCTCTGGCTTCCTTTCTCCACTCCCTTTTTGCTGATAACTGGCCGGTCTTTATGTGGCTCCTTGGAATGCCTTGAAAACATCACTGCTCACCAGAGTGGATCCCAGCTGGCTGGGCGGACCCTCTTCCCTCCATCCCCCTCCCCAAATTGTTCAGCGCAAAGAAGTGGGGAAATACGGCAAGGCAAAGAAGAGCCTGTGGCTGATGGGAGCCAGGTTGGAAACAAGGCTGGACCTCGGATGCCGTTGGAAGTCCCACGTTTTCCCTGACCAAGGGCTGGCAGGGTCCTTCTCGCATCCCATAGAAGCCCTCCCATCTCGCCTGAAGTCCTGGCGGGCCGGCCACTCACAAGTTCCTGTCCTGGCCTCACCTTTCTCTCCCCTTCCGTTCTCTGGGCTGAGCCATGTGGCCTCCCTCGCTCCTCCTTCCTACTTCATGCAAGCAGGGACCCCGGTTCTTCCTTTGGAAGGAATTAAGAAGCAGAAAAGCTGCCCCTCCACGGGGCAGGGGAGCAGCCCCATAATGCACTGCCCTCCAGTTGTAGTCGTGGGCTAGGACCCCCAGCCAGGGGCAGTGGGCTAAATCACTCACATCTCTGTTTAGAAGGTGGGAATTAAGTTATGAAGAGGCTAACAGGATTCTTGAAACGATAGTATTCTCCTCTCAAAACCCCACAGCTCAAGATCGGGGCGGGGGGGGGGAGAGAAGATACAGGGCTGTACAGGCACCATCAGCTCTACTCCGCAAAGCAGTACTGATTGATGGCGTTCAGTGAAACAAGACATGGGGGGGGGTTCATTTCCAGTTGAAACAGGGCACCTTTTGAACAGCGGTGACCCCCAGCGTACCCGGCATCCCCCGGATTGGCTGCAGTCTTCTGCTAGGCAAACAATGTCCAGCACCACCAGGCCTCTCTGACCAGGTCCTGCTTGGCCGGCCTTTGAGCAAAGACAGGCCTGGTGGGCGCTTGGTCGAATCAGCCCTTCCAAACAGCCTTCCCAGACAGGGATAGGATCCGGCCCATTCCAAACAGAATAGCCAGGAAGTCCACAGAATCAGCCAGCAGGTCTTTGGGGCTTTGGCTGGCCCCTCCTGAAGGCAGAGTCCCTGGAGGACGGGCCCCTGGCCAGGCGGTGGACTCTGGGCAGGGGAACAGAGGGAGCCCCTGAAAGGAAGAAATGGTCAGGGGAGCGGGGGAGGCCTTGTTTGGGCCAGAGGATGCGAGCAGCTGGGCTTCGTGGCTGGCCCTGTGATGCTCCCCAGAGAACCTGGCACCACTTTCTTTTTTGCACACGCACACACACACACACACAGTGTGATGCTCTTCTCCCTCCGGCTGCTCCTCTCGGGGTGCTCGTGAGACTAAGCAGGTCCCTCTCTTCCAGACGGAGATTATTTCACCTTTACGAGGCATGAACCCATCGGCGTGTGTGGACAGATCATCCCGGTGAGTCTCTCCAATACACCTCGTATTTATTTTCATTGGAATCGGCTCCCTTGAAGGGAGCTTCAGCCCGGGTGTGTTTCTCATTAGGGGTGACCAGGCCGGGGGAGAGGCAGGGAAAACACACTGCGGGCGGATCTGTAGCCGTCAGTCGCCCTTCCATTGCTTATTTGCACATCTTAATAGAGTTTTAGAGCAGCATTATTAGAGGAGCCTCCAGCCTCAGAATTCCCAGGACCAGAGCAAGCAAAGCCAAACAATCCAGCAGCCTTTGGTGGCTGTTGGCCAAGAGAGACTTACGCAGGGAGGTGGAAGGAGAGGAAGGAAGGAAGGAAGGAAGGAAGGAAGGAAGGAAGGAAGGAAGGAAGGAAGGAAGGAAGGAAGGAAGGAAGGAAGGAAGGAAATAGGATGCCTTATGGAGGCATTTTACCTTTTGTCTTCAATAGGTCCAAACTATTGGGGCACCCAGCTGGGAGGCCATGGGTGCCATCTCTTGTGCCTTCTTTCCTGAGACACCCCAAGGCAACTAGGCCAGTCTTCCCAGGGGGCCGGGAGGGTCTGTTGAGCAGTGCAGCTGAAGGGCCTCCCTTCCCCTGGGCCAGCAGAGGAAAGCCGGCCTCTTCCTCCCCTTTGGGGGCCAAGCAGAACCACAGCACCACAGCTTTGTGTTTTTGGCAGGAAGAGTGTCAAAAAGTCCGACAAAGGAGCAGGGGCTCCAAAGGGGCATTAAGGAGCCCTCTGTGCCAGCCTCCCTCGCTTGTGTGGCATCTGCTGCCCCCCCCCCCATTTCATGCAGGAGCTGGCAACCAAGGGCTTCTTCTGGGAAAAGGCATTCCATGTGTCCACATCCCTCTGCTCAAGTCATGCTCAGACTGAGCCACAGCGCAGTCGGTTGAGGGTTATGGGGCAATCAGTGGGGCAGGATCACAGACTTGATTTGCATGCCCCCTGTCGACCATGACCATATAAAAGGAGAGAGAATTTTGCTGCAAGAATAAGGATGGAGCTAATCCGTCCAGTCAACCAATTCAGACACCTTTTTTTCCTGGCCAAAATGATGTGCTGACTAACTCACAACAAAAGCATTTTGCTTGCACAGTGGAACTTCCCCCTCCTGATGTTTGCCTGGAAGATCGCACCGGCCCTTTGCTGCGGCAACACCGTGGTCCTCAAGCCGGCCGAGCAAACCCCGCTCACCGCCCTCCACCTGGGCGCCCTCATCAAGGAGGTAAGGAGCCCCCGACACATGCATGGCCCCGGGCCCCTGCCGCCCCCAGCTTTCCCTCAGCCGTGCTCTCTCTCTCTCCCCCCCTTCCCTTGACAGGTGGGGTTTCCTCCAGGTGTGGTCAACATTTTGCCCGGATTTGGACCCACTGTGGGGGCGGCAATTGCTTCGCACACAGGGATCGATAAAATCGCCTTCACAGGTTCCACAGAGGTAAGATTGGGTGCTGTGGGGGGTGGGGTGGGGAGAAGAGAGCATCACCCCATCTTTTACATTGGCATTCAGAAACCGAAGCATTTAGGAATCCCCCAAAGCAAAAAGAGACCAGATGCCGGATGGTTGAGGTCAGGGCCAGTACTCGGCCGCCTTTCCAGTAATGGCAACTCCTCTTCCCATCGTTTCTCAAACCTCACGTGTAATCCCTTCCCCCCTGCTATGTGTCCCAGCCTCACCCCACCCTCAGGGCACCTTCAATGACTCATCCAGGCTGTGAAGGAGGGGCTTCCCCCTTCCCTTCGCGCTCCCTTAGAGTTTGGGGGAGCCGACTGTGCCCAAGTCAGGCGTCCTGGTGAATTTGTTGAGCGTCTTTGGCCTGTGTTTGGTTAAGGAGACTCTCGCACCGGCTGCTGCTGACTTACTGTGGGAAGGAAACACAGAAGGCTTCGATTTCAGAACCGCCAATTGCAGCCAAAGTAAATGTTCCCTGTCATTTCAGAGGGCTCCGTTTTTAATAGGTGTTTAAAATTAAAATGCCCTGGGTTTTGCCCTAATTCGGTATTTGCCTTGAAAAGCTGGCAACAGGAAGTGAAAAGCATTGCAGGATGAAAAAAAAACACCCATTCTCTTAAGAACCGAAAGCTAGAGCAGCTGGAATATTTTAATCCAACTTGAGTGCAAACTGCTTCGTGTTGGTTTTGATTTCCTGCCCTGTGGAATTCTTGTAGCAGCTTTGGCTCAGGCCGGCCAACGTCTCAAAAGACGCAAGGTTTACAGTCCTGCGGTGGGGCTTGGATCCATCCTGGAGAAGGCTGGTGGGGAAGAGGAAGTGTCCTGAAGCAAGTTTTCCAGCCCCCCTGCGGCCCCTTCCCCTCTTTCTTTTACTCATCCATAACAAAAGGAGTTCTTAATGCAGTGCTTAACCGTGAACCCCTTTCCCCAAATTCTTTGACTGCATATTAATAGCTACACAGTCAGCACAGCTTCCGTCGTGGCAGGACTGGAAATGAAGGCTGCATTTATTCTTCAACGCTTAGTTGTGCTCTGGACCCTCTGTGTGCTGTTCAGAAAAAGATGCCACCAAATTCAGGAGGGTTTCTGGTGAAAAAAATAGGATCTCTGCCAAAGCTGGTAACTCAGAGGCATTCAGCAGTTAAGGTACCACTGAGGGTGATATTGAGCGACGCTCAGCCAGGACGGACATAGGTTTGGCTCGGCCTTTTTGGCATTTCCCGGTTGCCAGGCACTGTTCCTCTTCCTCCCGCCTTGGCACTGGAATGGATGCTCTCCCTGGGACCCTTTGATGTGCCCCCTTGGAGCCCCCACCCCTGGGCAGGGCTCACCTCCTGCAGGTGGAGGGCTGGTGGTCCAGGAGCCTCTCACCACCAGGGATCGTCTTCCCCAAACTCTCTGGTCACGGGTCACTTCCCCATGCAGTCCCCATCGCCGGCTTTTCATCTATGGCTCATTAGAGATGGCGCTGCAAAGCCGGCCCAGCGCTACCCTTGTTTTTCCCAAAGTTGTGCTTGACCCCCAGGCAGCAGAAGTGGGGAAATGAGCAAAACAGCCCTCCCTTCAGGCCCATCCTTCTCCGCCAGAGGGATGGTTACTGCCAGCTTCTCCTTTGCCTTCTGTGCCAGGCTTCTTCCACAAAGCAGCATTTGGAGAAGCTGGGCATGGGGGAGGCAGGAGGGTCCTGCTTCTCTCTTCCCTTTCCACCAGTGCAGCCCCCCCCCCTCTGGCCAGCCCCTCTGAGGGCGGCTCTTTGTCCTTCAGTTGCTTGGCACCGTTGCCATTTCAGAGTTGCGCCTACCTTTCCCCGGGCCATCGGTGGAATCTGGCTGACCATTTGGGGGTTACCACACGAGCCATTGTGGTGCCAGAGCCGAACCCTTCAGGCTGCAAGATTGGGGGCCAGGCTGGGGCTGTGGGCCAAGCGGGTCTGTCCTAGTTAGAACAATTAACCAGTGGAACAACCTGCCTCCAGAAGCGGTGAATGCTCCAACACTGGAAGTTTTTAAGAAGAGACTGGACAGCCATTTGTCCGAAATGGTATAGGAGGGTTTCCTGCCTGAGCAGGGGGTTGGACTAGATGACCTCCAAGGTCCCTTCCAACTTTATTATTATTATTATTATTAAGTCAGCCTTGCTCTGCATGCCCTATGTTGGCTGGAGAGGCAATCAGGTAATGTTGCCCCTGTGGGTCATTTCCATGCACGCCCCCCCCCCCCAGGGCTAGAGTGCCTTCTGCTTCCTTTCCACTGCTGAACCAAAAAGTGGTGTGGGGGGGTGTTCACTGCCAAGGAGGCAAAAGGCCACCCTTTCGTGTTAAGTTGGGAAAATGCGGGGTTGCTGAGCAAAGAGGTGACGCGTCAGGAGTGAAGGTCTTCCATTAGATCTGTGGAACAACAGGAAGAAGACATGGATGAGCAGAGATGGGGGAGAAATGCTTCTATTCCGTACTTCCTAAACCAAGTTACAAACTGAAATGCAATTACCTCTCCAAAATTAGGAGGGCTTACTTGCAGAGTGTCTCTTATGCCTGACATTTGGTAGCCATATTCCCAGTTGGGCCTTTTTTAAATGCTTTGCCTGGGAATTTCCCAGGGCCCCTCGCTTAGCAGCTCTTGGAAACTGAAGGCCGGATTACTGGATCAGCCTGACCTGACCTGATCCCTTCGGCAAGTCTTATGGGGAAAAAGGCCAGCAACATACTGAGATTTACTCAGGAAGGCAGGTTTGGGTGTCACTGTTGGGAGCTGGAAAGCAATAATTCATCATAGATT
Organism: Azemiops feae; assembly: GCA_023970755.1. NCBI lineage: Eukaryota > Metazoa > Chordata > Lepidosauria > Squamata > Viperidae > Azemiops > Azemiops feae. Next base: position 394,130 of record JALGBA010004240.1, on the reverse strand, counting down.
GCCACATTGTGTTGAGCTTTGTAAATCTCCAATGCTTAGCTGGAGTTTCTGTCCCAAAGCCATTGCATTGTTGTTTCCCTCTCAAATGAGGATTTATGTTTCCTCACCCCCATTCTGTCTCCTGTGGACAGAAACTCTAGACTCATCTCAGAACAATTGAAGTTTGATCCAAGTTTACTTTCCCTCGGCAATCAGATGCAGCTTGTGTGCAGAGATGAATGGTGGGGTTTGGGTGGTGCACAGAGACACACCCCAGTGAGCTGGACTCGTTCTATTTTGCAAAGTTGTGTTTCTTTTTAATGGCTTTGGTGCAAAGTCCAAGATATTTAGCCAGGTCCCTCGACAACTTCGATCAAAGGCCTGGGAAAGAGTGTGCCTGCCTGCCTTGTGCGGGTGTTTTCTTTGTGCGGTGAGGAGCTGAACAAAGCTGGAGTTCGTCATTAGTCAACAAGATACGGGGCAGGACCATCAAAGCAAACTACGGGAGAGGCCAATATTGGTTCACGCCAAGCAAATGTTTGGAGCGAACAGCTGCCTTACCGCTGATAATCGCTGCCCTTCTCAGCCGGCATCTCCAGTCCCCTTGCCAGAGCCCGGCCAGCCGGCCACCTCCGAGAGGAGCAGCAGGCCTGGGCCTGCACCTTTCCCAGGGCATCTTATCCTCTGGACTCAGACACCCAGAGCCAGGGGGAAATCTCTCGGCAGGGCTTCTGGATTTCTTTTCAGACCTTCTACCCAAATGTGGCAGTGATCTCCATCTCAGGGGCAACCCTGAATGGGGCCTCCTTGACAGGCTAGGAAGCTTCCCTCGGCCCTGGGCGCCCAAAAGCTAGTTGGGAGTTGGTGGATGATGTCAGGGAAGCAGGTTTGTTGGAGCCAAAGGAAGCCATTTTGCCCAGAGAGTCTCGTTCTCAAGTTTCACCAGAGGGGAGCAGCTCGTCTGAGCTTTCCACCTTGGTCCAGCCTTCTGCCCTCCTTGGCTACCCCCCAGTTCTGTGTGTAGGGTGGGCAGAGACCTCTTTCTGGGCTTTGTGGTAGCCGGTCTGGCACGATGGGCTCAGCTGGGCCCCAGAGCGGTGCACCAACAGCTGACCGGTTCAGGGAGCAGATTTCCATGTCGGCCCGAGGGATGGTGGTGTTCGCACAGCAAATGGCCCCCTCCCAGAGGCTTGCATAACCATGGCGTGCTCCACAAGGCTCCAGGGAGGTCTCCAGTACCTGCAAGGGGTTCCTTTGTCTGGGTTACATTCCTCCCTTTTAATATAAGCATTTTCCATTCAGCCATAAACCACATCTCCAAAGCAGCTCACCGCAAATTTAAAACAGAGTTTTTAACAAATCGCAAAGAAAGCAATTCAAAACAAAGTGGATCAAAGAGCAACACGAATGAATGAGGGTAGAGAACAAATAGGATTTTGACACCCTGTTCCTCCCACTGAAATTGCATAAATTTATTGGGCTGTTATTTGGTAGTTCTGAAGTCAGAGAAACCTCGCTGTGCCAGGCAAAGGCCTTCTCTAAAACAAGGCGGAGGGGGTCAAGGCAGAGGGGGTCAAGCTCAGCTCTACCTGATGAGAAGAGCCGGCTCTTCTTCCCAAGACTGGCCTGCCTGCCAAGCACGTCTGAAGGGAAGCAGGTCTCTGTGGCCAGAGCCGCTCGGCCCGCGGCTTCTGGCCCGCCCAAAGCAGGCTTAGTGGAGGGGCCTGGAGCCCTGGCAGGGGCTGAGCTTTGCTAGGCTCCCCCTTCTTCTTCCATTCAGGTTGGAAAGCTGGTTCAAGAAGCAGCCGGCAGGAGCAACTTGAAGCGGGTGACGCTGGAACTTGGGGGGAAGAGCCCCAACATTATCTTTGCGGACGCAGATTGTAAGTTGGCCCCTTAGCAGGGCACCGCTGTTCTCCGAACAACCCTCCCCCTCTTTCTAGTAGTAATCTTTTGAATAAAGAGAAAAGAGATACGACAAAGACCAAAGTGCAGAAAAAAGAGAAACAAAATATGGTTTTTGATTTTCTTTTATAGCACTTATAAGTGTAAATTAGCCTCTTACTCTGTGGTCACAGCATGGTTTACATTTTTTATAATCTATTTTTTCTAATCATCAAAACCCTCTCTCAAAAGAAAGGAGGGGTCCATTCAGGGGTCCAAGTTGGACCCCAACAGACAAAAGAGGCAAAAGGCTGCAGCTACTGTGTTTGCATTTGAACCCAGGACCCATTCTGCCTTGCTTCAGATTTTATCCAGCCCGGATTGTGCAAGCAAAACCATGAATGAGTCCATTGTGGGCAGAGTTGGCGTCTCCTAGCTCTGCTCAGACTCTGGAAACCATCTTGAACTTTGCCCTATTTAAAGGGACCCCCCCTCCAGCCACGGGATGGGTGCGTTGGGATGCCCTGGTCTTTTACCCCCCCCAGCCCAGCAGCCCCTCCCTCAGAGGGCCAGGCCGGCTGTGCTGACTGATGGAGCCGCTCTGCTCTTGCAGTGGAGCACGCGGTGGAGCAGGCCCACCAGGGGGTCTTTTTCAACCAAGGCCAGTGCTGCACGGCCGGCTCCCGCATCTACGTGGAGGAGACCATCTACGAGGAGTTCGTCCGGAGGAGCGTGGAACGGGCCAAGAGGAGAGTTGTGGGCAGTCCCCTTGACCCCACCACCGAGCAAGGACCACAGGTTGGTGGGTGGAGGGTGGGCCACTTGTGTCTGGAGCCTAAGCCTGAGCAAAGGGCAGGGACAGACCCACCGTGGCAGGGTGGATGTGGCCGTGGGGCAGAAGGGAAAGCATCACTGGGTCCAGGACCAGTGATGCCAAGGAGCCTCCTCCCCCCAATTCTCTTGAGATTGACAAGAAGCAGTACAACAAGGTCCTGGAGCTGATCCAGAGTGGCGTGGCTGAAGGGGCCAGGTTGGAGTGCGGGGGCAAAGGATTGGGGCGCAAGGGCTTCTTCATCGAACCCACCGTTTTCTCCAACGTGACTGATGATATGCGTATCGCCAGGGAAGAGGTACCCAGCTAACCCCCCCCCCCAAAACAGGCTCCACTCTCCCCCTCCTCTGCTATGATTTCAGTCCCTTCGGTCGGGCTCAGCCAGACCCCCAAGTCCACCTGAGCTGATGGGCTACAGGGCCCTATTGGCTGTTGAGCTCGATCCAACATCTCCACAGCTTCCTGGACGAGCCACCAATACGTCCATCCTCAGGGACACCTGAGTCTCTCTTCAACTGGCCGGAGGCCTTTCTCTGGTCTGGTCTGAGAAGGTTTCACCGGGGGCTTCTCAGCCGTGCAGCTGGGGTCTCCTGGGGGGTTGCATGTCTGCCCTGAGATCCTGGTGCTCCCCATGGGGAAACGTTTCTGGGGCACACCCTTTTCTGCCATTCCCATTGTTTGTCTGTTTCCCATTGCCCCAGGCCTAAAGCTTGGTGAACTTCTTTTGTGCAATTAATTGTGTGTCTACAAAGCCATCCATTTCCATGTGCTGCTGGATCCTCATCCGGGGGCAGCATACAAATCCTTGTGGACTTGTTCCCATCCATGACTTTGCCCTCCTTCTGCCCCCCCCCGCAGATATTTGGGCCTGTGCAAGAAATCCTGCGGTTCAAAACTATGGAGGAAGTGATCGAGAGAGCCAACAATTCCGACTTCGGGCTGGTGGCCGCCGTCTTCACCAGCGACATCAACAAGGCGCTGACTGTCTCCTCTGCCATGCAGGCGGGAACCGTCTGGTGAGGCTCAGAGCACAGCTGGGCAATGGTTCCGGGTAGTGGGTGAAGTGGGCGCTGCCCTCATGCCGCTCTCCCTCTTTGGTCCAGGGTCAACTGCTACAATGCCTTAAATGCCCAGAGTCCTTTCGGAGGTTTCAAGATGTCCGGCAACGGAAGAGAAATGTAAGCAAGGTTGTTCTGGATGGGGACTTGCCTTGCAGGTTCTGGGGGGAAGGTCCGGAGGGTCCCAGGGGCTCCCAATTCAGAGGAATTTTGGGGGTAGGAGAACAGGTCCCTCTGCTGGATAATGCTTTGGGGTGAACCCACCAGGATTCCCTTTTGTCCTGGAACCACACAGCTGGACAAGAGTGGCCTGCCTCCTCTCGCCTTCCTTTGGGGAGTGAGGCTGCAGTCTGAGCTGTCCACCTCCCACGCGTGCCTTCTTGAGCCGGTCCTCCTCCTGCCCACATGGGGACCGGCCCCGTCCGTGCCCCAGGCTCCGAGTGCTGGTTGGGGGCACCTGGGCCCGGCCTTGACTCCTTGCCTTCCTTTTGTGGCCAGGGGAGAATGTGGCTTGCGAGAATACTCCGAAGTAAAGACGGTGACCATAAAGATTCCTCAGAAGAACTCCTAAGAGGAGGGGGCTCCACAGCACCAGACGCGCCTCTATCTTTCTCTAGAGGGACTGAGCACTCAGGAATTTTTAAAAAGTGACACTGATGTTTGTTTTTTTTTAAAAAGTAACATCACAACCAGGTTCATTATTCAACTTGAGGGATTCTTCTCCACTGCTGACACCGCACTCTTTTTGATCTTGCGCAAGATTTCTCTCAAAAGAGAAATCTTTTGAAGCATGTTTGAGCTGGATGGCCGATTCCCATGCTGAGAGGCACCAGGCGCACTGTCTCCTTGGCTGGACAAGAAGGGCTGCGCTGAGAGGACTTTTCCAGGGGAGGAGCAGGCAGGAGGCAGCCCCTGGCTGGGACAGCCGCTCTGCTCTCTGGGCAACCCAGCCAGGCAGCCCTGGAGCTTCTTGTGGGCGCCTGTCCCGCTGCCTGTGCCGTTGCCTTGGGAGGCTCTCCTAGCTCTGCTCAGGGGGAAGGAACAGGCGGCTTGGCCAGGTGGGGTTCCTGGAGGGCTTTGGCTCCTCCCATTCTCTCTCCTTCCCCCGGGGGTCACTAAGAGGCAGCCCCCCTCAGCAGCCCTCACTGCTGCTTCATGAAATGGGCTTCCTGGCGCCTCCATTTATTCCTCTTGTCTGACTGCAGAAGGCCCTTTGGGGGTGGGGTGGGGAGATGCTTTCCTTCCCCACGCAGGGGCCTCCAAATTCCCGAAGCCCCCATCATCCAGGCGGTTCTTCCCTCGCCCAGGCATCGGACCTCCAGCTCCTCTGATGATTCCCCCCCCCCGTGCCAACCTGGCCCTCTTTGAAGTGGTGACCAAACAGATGTCCCTCCCACCACTGGCAAAGGTTTTGAGGAGAGCCCTCCCCCCAAAAAACCTCTGCTGACCAACAGCCTCAGGAGGCTGGAATTAAGACTGGAAGCCGTAGGTCGGCAGACGGAGCCCAGTTACTCCCGTCGATGGGTCCCACCCCTGCCACCAGCAGGAACCATCCTCCTTGTCTGCTTTCTGCTTGAAATGATTTCAGGCGGCCACTTTTGTTCCGAAGAGGGAGCCCTCAACTCACTCAATGGCCCCCTGGGACACACACACACCCCCAGTTCTGGCTGGGGAGCCGGGAGCCCCTGAAAACAGCAGGGCCGCAGCGCCACGCTCGGCCAGATCTAGGCTGAGCCAAAGCCCAGGGTGCCTCCCAGGGCATCGGGGGCCCAAAGGCTGAAGTGGCTGTGCTGAGCCGTGGCTCCGGGGCTGCATTTGGCCTGTTGGGAGGACAGCTGTGTGTACTCAGCTGCGTTCGGTGAATGGATCTCCAGAATGATTGTGCGTCAGAAACACACCGCTTCTTCGGTGTCAGGCAGAGCCCAAGACTGGCTTCAGGCAGCACAGGGGTCTCCGTGGCATAAAACAGATGGCTCCCCCCCCCCGCCCACGCCATGTGGCCCAGAGTAGCAGGCGTTTTCAACGCAAGCCTCATTGCACACAATGGGCGTGCGTGCATGCAGGTGCCTTCCATTCCCACCTGCCAGACACGGGGGAAGCGCCCTCCGACTGCCAGGGCTGCCTCAGTCCTTGTGGGGGGTGGGCAGCACTCCCTCTGGACACTCCCTTGCCCCTAGCATTTTCTGGGCATCATCGCAGCTCTTCTCTGCCAGTGGTGAAAGCAAGCAAGATACAAATATTGTTCCTGAGCTGTGTAACATGAATTCGTGTCCTGTAGTGTTACAGCAGAAGATTGTGTGTGTTTTTTTATTAAAACAAATGCTCTAAGAAATTAGTTTTCTTGTTATATCCAGTATTCATGGTGAAAGGATTTTTTCTTTTTGTCTTGTGTACCTTCAAAAAGACCTGTGCTAGCCATAAGCATTTATACTATATACTCTACATTATATGTGTGGTGTCAGTGTGTGTAATTCCAAATAAACAATTATTGTTAGGTAACAAGCTTGTCATTTTCCCTTAAACATTAACAAGTGGCTGGATTCAGTTTCAAGGGTTGCATAAGTCTTGGAAGTCTCTTGAGATCACTTAGAATCTGGCACACAGTTTTAGGAGTAAGCAACGATCCCAAGAAGAAAAACCTCATTTTCCTGAAAGCATCCCACTAAAGGGGTTGCCCCTTTTTTCTTCTTGGTGGGACCCCCAGAGGACCTGTCTGAGCCAGACGAGGCCTGCTTCTCAGTAGCAGTATTTCCTTCAAAATTGAACTGGGGGGGGGGGAGAGAACAGATTTCGGAGGGAATATTATTGCAGCTGCATCACTTTCTTTTTTTAAAAGAAAAAAAAAGCTCTAGATCGCCGATCCAGGTCAGAGGAGACTCTTTCTCACCCCCTGTGGACATAAAGTGAAGCTATCAGCGAAAGTGAATCGCTGGCCTCTGCGGTAAACTCTGTCTTCTCTGCAGGACTCTTGGATAAAGTTTTAAGAAGGGATGATTTTATTTCCTCTGCGGATGAGTCACGGGTATGAACGTTGTCAGCCGCCGCCCCCCCCCGCCCCATGTTGGAGGGCCCATAAGGACCAGGGACAGAAAAGTCTCAAGCTGGGTCAGCTTAGCAAGGCAGGCAAGGCTGAGGAGCCCAGAGCCAGCAGCTGGGCTCGTGAAGGGTGCGGGCACCTTTGGGGCACCCTGCACCTCCCTTTCAAGGCCCCATCCCGGCCTTGCCTCCGGAGCCCAGGGCAGGTCTACATGCACAGCTGGGGAAGGGGGGCTGCCAGCGGTCAAGCAGCAGCCAGGGAGCCCAGCCGAGGCCTGGGATAGGGCTAAAAGCCCCGCGGTGGAGCTTTCGGGACCTTCCTTTACTTGCCTGGCTGGACCAATCTGGGCCTGGACTCGGATAGACACCTGGTGCCTTTTCAGGACACTGTCCTTGAATCTGCTCCTCAACATAGATAAATGGGGAAAGGAAACACTATCCAAACACCACCCACTTCAAAGGCACCATTGCAATCTGTCCATTTGCCAAACAAAAACTATAAAGAGACCGGCAATCAGGAAGGCTGACCCAGGCGGCTGGCTCCCAGGCTCCCCTACCAGCCCTGCTGCATTTGATGTGTTAATGGCTTGTATGCCTTGCCAAGCGCCTCAAACATTGTGCAACAGCACCCTGCTTGCCCCTCCCCACCCTCCGGGATGTTCGCCTCCCGGCCAGCTGGCCTCCTCCAGAAAGGTTGTCGTCACAGGGACCTCCCGGCTTTCCTTGGGGAATCCGTGGCTCCTCTCCACAGAAAGGTGTGCCTGACCTGAAACGCAGCAGAGGATCTTTAAAGGTGGAGGGGGTGGAGCCTGTGCAACGCTCCAGTCCGGAGACGCCTGGCCTTGCAAACTTTCTTCGCTTGCCTTGCCTTCTGCGCAGTCTTTCAGTCCAGGGCTCACACAAGCTGGGATGCTTTCATTGCTTTTTGATGATCTTTGCACCTGGGAGACATTCAAACGTGGGTCCCTTTCTGAGATGCAGGAAGATGGCTCACCTGATGACCTAAGATGACCCCAAGTGGTCCAGTTGCTTGAAGGGCTCGGGATTCCTTGCTGCTGGCCAGCAGGCTGAAGGAAGCCACTGCTGCAACTGACCTCCAAATCCAGCAGCGGCTGCAGTGGGGCTTCTGTTCCCCCACCTGCCCCTAATTTGAAGCCTCTGCTTAGCCACATGTTAAAAGAGCTGCTGGAGGATATCCGTGGATCCAGGCCTCCTTCAGGATCTGCCTTGAAGGAAAACCGGAGCAGGCAGGAACCTGTCAAGCAAGCATTGTCTTTTCCTTTCACAGTAACTCATTGGAACAAAAATGGTTTTAAAACCAGAAGGGTCCAGTCCAGCCTCTCCTCTGTCCTCTGGACCAAAGGTCAGACAGCTCACAAGGGAAGAGGTGGGGGAGGGGCTCAGAAGAAGGGGCAGGAAGGCAGCAGAGAGGGGCCAATCCTGCTACTCCAGACCAAGCAATTCAGATCCCACCCAATTAAACAGTAGAGGTTTGAGTCCATTAACTCTCATATTAAGCAGCGGCCTCCCCTGCCCAGAATGGGGTCTTCACATGGCTGAGGCATCAGTGCCTTCCACTGACTGTGGACCACCAGGAAGCAGAATGGCCAGGCAGAGGCAGGATCCCCTTCCTTACTGGGCTGCCCATCTCACGGGAGTTCTCCGTCAGAGAAAGAGAGGGTCTCTCAAGGGCTCTAGGGATTGACCCCTGCAGGGGGCATCTGCCCAACCTGGGTGACTGGAAGGATCGCAGGCTTTTGACTGCTTTCAAGGCTCCTGCTGGATCCTTAGATTCCTAAGCCTGAGGACAGCCAGATTGCAGGCTTGCTGGATTTCCAAGTATTCAATTTAGAAAGTCCACCTTTTTCCCCCAATAACTCCCTTCAGGATTCAGTAATGGTAACGAGAAGTTGAACATGCTCCTTGCAAGTGAACGTCTTTTTTAAGCATAAAATATGGCCCCTTGGAAGACAGCACCATAAATCTTCTTGACTGGCTTGGCATGGGAGAGCAAGAAGTTCAAAGCAGATGGCGGGGAGTCCGGCAGGAACAACAATCACAGGCTGCCAGGATCAAGCCCGCTGAACTGAGGTCTTGGGAACGCCATGGCTAAATAAGGCAGCCTTCGGAGGTCAGCCTTGGCCCCAGTCGCTCCATAGGCTCCGAGAGAGGACCACGTAGACTTTGGGAAAGTTCCTCTGGCGAAGTCAACCTGTGCAGGAAAACGTCCCACCCAACCTGGGGACCAGTGAGCTCATTTTAAGAGCTCAGGGTTAGGGTTGGGCTCTCTCCTCTGGCCACTGGGCTTCTTCAATGGAGGGTGTGGCCTGTGGTGTTGTGCTTTTCACTCCTCCTCTCCCTGGATCAAGCAGTGCTGCCATCAGGAGAAAGATGGTTAACTGTTCATAATTCTGACTATCCCTGCTGCCTTTGCAACGCAAACAGAGCCGGCACTCTCCAATTCTCCTCTCTTTAACCTCTGGGCTCCCACGGCCCTCTGGACCCCATCCCTTCAGAAGTGCTGAAGCCCCCCCCCCATGGCGATGGGCAACAGGCCAGCCTGGATTCCCCAACCCACTCCCAAGCCCCTTCAGAGGAATGCCCCAAAAGGAACACATCCACGACACTTCACCAGGCCTGGCCAAGAGGAGGGGAACGGAAGGCCGTGGGTCAAGGGAGGGAGGAGGCGGGAACCTTGCCGTGGACACCCAGCAAGGCAGCCACCGCTGGCTTCCAGTTGCTTCAAAGTGGAGACCGTGCAGGCTTACGGGACCACCTTCTTGGGGGTGAAGGAGGCCTTGGGGAGATGGGAAGACAAGGATGCCCACAGGATCAGGAGAACCACAGGGCCCCAGGACGGATGGAGGGATCGCCTCTCCTCTCCTGTGGGCTGGCCAATTCCAGGATGCAAGGGGAGGACAGCCAGCCATTCCCTGCCCATCAGCTCCCTGGTGGAAAACGAGGCCCTGGAATCTGGGAATCGCAGCCTGGAGACGGGAGGAGCGTTTCCAAAGTCTTTGGGGCGTGTGGCTCAGGGGTCTTCTTGCTGACCTGCCATTTCTGCCATGGAGAGACCTGCAGGGATGGGCGGCTCATTTGCTGGGGTGGTCCCCAAATGGTTGCCATTGCCAAGCGTGGGGGGGGGAGGCGAGAGCGATGGCTTTCTCCTGTTTGGGAAGCTCTTTCAGTTCACCCCCAGCCTCACTCAGGCAGCTTTAGGAAGGCCTCAGAGGGCTGCAGTAAGGGGGGACGCAGGCTCCCTTTAAGCTCTGCTGGGGACTACAAAGAATTAGTCATCTGGCCCCTGCAGCAGTTTTAGGCAAGCAGGAAGAAGGCAAGAGCTGTCCACAAGCTCAGAGGGCAAAAGTCTGGAGGGAGGAGGAGCCCCCTGCAAAGCCAGGGGATGGCTGCCAATTTGGGGCCATTCGCTCTACTTGGAAAGGCAACTATTGCCCCAACACCCTTCCTCAGTTCCCCTCAAGTTACACTCAAGAGGTTTCCATCCTCAGCTCACCGTCTGTATGGGAGCCTCAAGAGGGCCAAAGAGAGCGGAAAAAATCAGGAGCTGCTGATTTGGGGATGGGCAGCTCAGCGCCCGGGCAAGGCCACACTCATGGGCTGTGCCATTGCTCTCAGCAGGGTGAGGGGACTCCACCCTTCAAGCAAGGCACGGGCAGATGGTGCTGCCAAGGGAAGATGCCAGACTGCAGAGTGGCTGCCTCTGTGCCCCTGGGCTACGGGCCAGAGGGATCTCTCCAAACAGCGAGTAGGGAAGTCCCCCAAGCCCAGGGGGTAGGCGCTAACTGGGGGAGCAGTCAAGGGTGAGAGGCAGGCTGGGCCAGGTTCTCCTCCAGTCACCCTCCCTGCCCCCTGGCCTCAATGCCAGCCAGGAGCAGTTGGCGGTTCCCAATTTGGCAGGGCATCCATCCTGTGAGCCCCGCCAATTTGGCACCTCCTTGGCAGCCCTCCATGGCCCAGTGCCAAAAGGGGTGTCCCTTCGCATGCTCCTCATTTCACACGCCTCTCAGCCCTGTCCATCAACACCATTTGTTGCCTTGACCAGGCGCCAAGGCCAGAAGGGCAAATCCAGCCACAGGGAAGGAGGGAGCATCCAGAAGAAGCCTCCCCCCTGCCGGTAGCTTGCTCCTGTCCAAAGAGGCTCAGCAGGAGCTGCTAGCTGGATAGCAGGGATGGTCCATTCGGAGAGTCCGCTTATTCTGGCCCTTCTCACCATCTCTGACCCTTGGCTGCTTGCTAGGAAGGTGGGTTCATGGGGAGCAAAGAGATTCACCTTCAAAGACTTCCAAGCAGCACCCCCGAATCAAAGGGGGAATGGCGGCGGGAGGGAGGGGGAGGTGACTGTGAACAATCTTCTTTTGTGAGGACAGAAAGCAGGAGAAAAGCTGAAGATCTCAGCTACTAACTATGGAACCAAAGTTAAACACTTCGAGTCCCTTTGACAAATTCTCGATAAGAAAAGCCTCTGTTTCTCCTCTTGACTTTAAAGCAAGCCAGCCACTTGAGGAAAGAATACTAAATTATTTTACCCGTTCATTATTCAGTTGATCGAAGTTGACCAAGCCAGGATGAGTCTGCAGATAAACAGAAACTTCTCTTCGTTTTTCAACAAGCTGGGCAGCGATTCCCAAGAGGCAGCGGCTCTGCCAAGCCCATTGACAGACATGCCTCAAGTCTCCCAGCCGCTTCTTCTCCTGCTGAGATTCCACCGTCCTGCAGGGGTGGCAGCACCCGGTGGGCGGGGGGCGAGAGGAGTCGAGGTGGTGTTGCCAACCCTGCAATTGAAGCACAGCCCCATCTTATGGAGTCCTGGCTTCCCTTCTGGCCCTTGTCAGGCCCGATGCAAAGCTGGCCAGGAGGACAAGGCTTTCTGGGCATGGGGCTCCCCCACCGCAGCTTTATTTTACCAGCAGGTGTTTGCGGAGGAGGGCCAGGCATCTCTGGGTCTGGGCCCACAGCAGCCTCTCTCCTGCCCTGAGAGCATCCTGCATCCGCCACCATTTTTGCAGAGAATTGACAAATGATGTGTCAGCTTCCAGGGTTAAAGGGCAACAAACTTCAAATAACTACAACATCTGATAACAAAGAGGTTTTTTTTTTCCTCTCTCATCATTTACAATCCAAATACCGGGAACAGAGCCCTCTGGCCCTCTCGCCCCTCTTGCTCAATTGTAAAACCTGGTGAAATGGTTTGCAGGTGTCAGGATTAAAAAATATTCATGGATTAGAGAAGCAAAGCAGGGGCAGTTGGACTCCCCATTTGCAGGCTTTGTTTAGAGATCGTGGATGGTGGAAGGGCAAATACTTTTTGGATGGAAACAAGAGTTAAGCAACCCCAGAGATGTGTAGAGCTGGGCAGCGGGAGCTGTCCTGCCCTCTTTCCTCTTTAACAGACCTGCCCTGACAGCAACTGCCTTTATCACCCTCCAAGCAGCCTGTTTCCTTTTGCCAAGAGGGTCTGCAGAGGATCCAAAAAAAAAGGGCTCCCCAGGACCCCTGTTGGCCCCTGGCTGGATCCTCAGGCAGGTCTGTGTTTTTCCAGGTCCCCCTCTCCCCCCCCCGCAGCATGGCTGAATTGATCCACTTTTGCCCTGCTTTCGTGCCCCCCTTCATCCACTACAGGCACTCAGGGGCAAGAGTGGACCTCTTTTGCCTGCTTGGGCATGGATGCCCGGGAGCAGCTGGCTCAGGAAGGGGGACTGAGGAAGAGAGGAGAACCTGATGGTTGCTTAGCGGTCAGTGCCAGGAGGAGCTGCCTACAACGCTGGCTCTCTCTGCCCAGAGGCCTTCCTTTTCCTCAATGGCAAATTAAACCCAACAGCCTTCACTCCTCCGCCTTCTTGGTTGACCACAGTGTTTGCACTCACGGCTGAGGACGTTAGAGGCGAGTTGGCGTGTTCTCTTTCTCAGAATTGTGCCCGAAAGCCTTTAAGTTTTTCTTTCTGAGTCTGGGTGACAGATCGTGCACAGGCCGATGGACTCGACCCTTCTGAGCTGTCTGGCTTGGGGCTCCCCATTCTCCTCCCCCCCCCCATGTGTCTGAGCATCATTTCTTTCCTGTTGCTCTTTCCCTGGGGAAGACCCCAACTTAGCTGCTACTCAGCACATTGGGAAGTGCTGCAGGGTTGGCATAGTTCTAAACAAAGGAACAGATGCACGAACAGGCACTTTTAAAGACGAAAATATCTATCATTGCCGTTCTGCCACTTGATTTTCTTAGCAAAGCATACATTTTTAAGCTTCGAACCATTTCAGTCTCTTTGTCCTGCTTGTGGTGCTTTGTTCTGCTTACCTACAAGTGAGATCATTTTTATTTTGACATAAATAATAATCTTTCCAGCACTTTCACGCCACTCCATCTGCCTGCAAAATGCACACACTATTTGTGCAGTTTTGTATTGGTGGAGATAACTGGCAGCCTGAATTGGCTTTGCAGCGTGTTTGAAAACAGCACTCGGTGCCAAAACATAGCGATGCAGGAACCCGCCTGGAGGAGAGCGCTGATCACATTAGAGGCATGCATGCGGCTTGGAAGCGGCACGGAGAATGCAGGGCCTGTAATGCCCTGGGCTGGGCTACCTCCCGCTCTTCAAACCCAGGTGTGTGCTGGGAGAGCCGTTGTCTGGCCCAACATATCCAAGCCAACGCCAGTTGAACCCCAGTAGGTGGTTCACTGAGCAGGAGGGAAGCAGGTCCGTAGAGCCTCAAACCACATTAGGGAAGGCTGACCCAAAGCGGCGTGGTGACTCCCAAAGGAAAGGCAGCGTCCCCCCAGGTGGGCTGCAGGGTGAATGGGTGGAAGCAGCAGGTGCCCATTGCCAAGCCCAGACGCCCTCATGAAGCCCCGTCTCCCGACTGTTTTTAATGGGTTTGCGGCTCTTTTCTTTGGGCAGAAGCGAGAACGGGCAGCGCTCCCTTCCAGACAGACCTCTCCCAAGTGCCCGACGTGTCCTGAGGGGCTATCGTGGCCATTTCCCCTGCTGGTCACTGCTGCTGGCGCCACTCGCCAAGCTGGGTTCCTGTCCAAGCTGGGGCAGAAGGCTTGAGAAGTCCTCCCCTCCGCCCTCCTGCTGCCATCGCTCTCCTTCTCTCCTGTTCCCCTTTCGGCTTCCTCCTTGGGAGTTTCCTAAGAAAATTTGCATCTGCTGAAATAACACATCTGTAACCACCACGGAGGGGCGGCAGGCAGCCCCCGCCTCTGCTTTGATTTAGACAGAAAACACTTGGAGCAGTGTTGCTCTTTCTTTGCCATCAGCCAGCCGAAAGGCAAGAGAGGGATGGGGGAAGCCGGAGGTGTGAACCTACCACGCATACCCAAGAGAAGAGCTGGGTCCCTCGGCAATCCCACAAGGCCCCGTGATGGGCGCCCCCCACCTCTGGGACACCCCATCCATCAAAGCAGACAAGAGGAGAAGGGCTTTGGCCATCACCCTCAAGGCGTTGAGAGATTAAGCCCCACCTTATGGAGGATCGGGCAGCCAGTTGCTCCGCTGCCACGTGGGGAAGGGAGCAGGGCAGGTCTCGGCCAGGAGCCAACCGGTTCTGTGGGTCAGCCAGCTGGCAAACGCTGTGGCACTTCTGCCCTCTCCTCTGGGGTCGGAGGCAGGTTCCCTTCTTCATTGGCCTTTTCTGTGGCTGAAAGGAAGGCGGCCTGGCCTGGCACAGAAGGGCATCTCTCTTGCTTTTGCACATCGACGGCTGGATGCCCTCCTCCCCACAGTCAGCTCCTTTCCGAGGACTGGTGGTCCTGGAAACTGAAAGACCCCTTTTCTTTTAAACAATAAAGAGCAGCAGATTTTGAGCGGTTCATGTGCTTCCCTCCTGGGCTGAGATCTCTCTGGCATTCCTGCTAGTTTGTTTCAGAGATGGGGGAAACATCTCTGGCTATTTGTCCAGTTTTCCCCCTCCAGAATCATTTGCTTTTCTCCAGCCTTAACACAGTATATTCACTGACACCCAAAAGGTGAAACAGCCATGCAGGTTTAAGTGTCTCTGGCATTGCACAGCTTGCATCCAGGGACATCAAAAGAAATAAAGCTGTCCTTTATTTAAATAAAGCCCCCCACCCCTACCCCCACCCCTGCCTCTGGCAGCCAATATCTGCTCTGCTGCTAATCTGCATCCAGGGGGGAGAATTGTTGATGGATACACAAATACTTCCAAACAGCATATAGGATTTTACAAACTGTCCAACTCCATTATTGTCAAATGGACGACAGGCCCACATCTTCCCCGCTTTTTTCGTTTTTCTACAATAATCTTTAATTCCAATTGAATTAATTATAAATTGATTGCTTGTCAAAGAAGATGTCCTCCGTGCAAATTTTAGAATTTAATGCTTTCTGTCTGGAAATTGCTTCCAAACTTTGAAACCACCCAAAACGAGGGACGGAAGAAGAGGAAGCCGGCCAAAGTGCCGCCTGGTGATGGAAGGACTGGACTGGACCACAGTTGCAGAGAACCTGATCCAGGCCGAGAGAGCCTGGGACATCCCACGGATGCTTTCATGCGCTTCCTTCTGATTTTAGGGGCCAGGGAACTGGGGGGGGGACGACTGCAGAGCACAAAGGATCTCAAGCTCCTCCCCAGGTCTCCCACCCCTTGGCCCCTGAGGGACAGCCAAAGGCAGAGGTCCCTCCATGGGCACAGCATGTCCGGGGCTTCAGTTGGGAGGAAATGGGCGTCCATGGCCGGCTGCTGCTGCCCACCGGCTTTCCCTTTAGCTGCCACTCCTGGGCCTTCCTTCCGCCTGGACTTATCAGGGAATGCTTAGCCATGTTGGCAATCCATGGCTGTTAGGCTCATTCCACAGGCCAAGCCAAAGCGCCCGAGGGCCTCTCCGGTCCCTGCATCCAGGCGGGCCAAGCTCAGGCTGCCGTGACCAGGTCCCTGGGGTCAGTGGACGCTGCAGCTCCAGAAGGGCCGGCCAGGAGGGCTGGAGAACGGTTGGGCCACCCTGCAAAGGCTCTCCTAAGCCCTGGAGGGCCTTCTCAAGTGCGTGGAGGATAATAATAGACCAGGATTAAATCCAACAAGCGGAAACTTTGCCTTCTTATTTGTATGACTTCATACTTGCCTGAAAGTCTGAGTGGAGGAAAATTTATGGGAAAACATCAGGCAGGAGCTGATGGGCAGCTGTTGCTCCCCCCCACACACAAACACCATCCTGCTTAAAGGACTGTAAGGTCTGCACCAGAGGTCTGAGGGAGCCTCCCCCAGCCCAACTTGGGCAGACTCCCCCTGGCCTCCAGAAAGCTGCAGAGGGGACACCTGCTGCTTTGCTGCCATCTGCTGGTCAGGCAGGGAAAGAACTGGCCCAACACCTGGATCGGCCTCTGCTTCTGCTGGGTTGCCGGATTGCTGCTCATCTAGCAAGCATTGTGAGTAGCTGGCTATGCCAGCGAGCAGGCCAGCCTGAGAGCAGGCACCAAACTGGCTTCTGGCACTGTGAGGAGACGTGAGGGGAGTAGACCTCCCTCTTTTCTCCCAGCGTTCTTGCTCTGCCACCTGGAGGTTCCTAGGAGCCCCTGGCCCCAACGGAGCCTCCTCAGTGCTGCAAAGCTTCGCTCCCAGCCAATGTGACAAAAGCAGATACATGTGCTTCCCTAGGAATGAATTGTGTTACTTAACCAATTGCTGAAACTGGCCTCTTCAACCTTGTTAATCTTCCCTCATCACGAGTGATGGCAGCTGCTGCTCTGGAAATGCCCGGTGTTTAGTAAGTCCAACCAATTCTCTTTTTGAGAGCCCTTTAATGTTGGCAATGCGGCAGGGGGGCAGGCTGTGGCTCACAGCTCTTCCCCTCCTCTGGCCTTGAAGAGCAGAAGATCCCTTCTTGGGAAAGGAGCCGGCTGCCCTGCAGGACACCCCCACCCCCCAAATCCCACCCGTGACAAACTCACCCTCCTCCCACTCAGCACTGCTAAGTTACCCACTTTGTAGGGAAGAGCTTTGCAGCAGCCAAACCTTCCTCTTCCATCCTTGGGTCTCTTTCCTGTCAAAGTTGTGCCCCTGCACACCACCTGGTTTTGTGGGCAACTCCCAGAATTCCCTGGCCACCGCATCTCTCACAGAGAATCCTGGGAACGTGTGTGTGTGTGTGTTGGGGGAGAGAATGGGACAGAGCATGGCGTCACCAAATTCCTGGTAAAAATTTGAGCACTTCATAGGGCAAGCAGCTTAACATTTTGGAAGCAAACAAAATTAAGTATGATCTGAATAAAAATGGGAATTGGGCATTATGAAAAAAGCCAATAATTCAAAAAACTTCAGGGGAGGTGTCATGATCCATTTTATCCATGGATAATTAACTGCGATATCTTTCTAAAATGAGAATAATTGGAAACAGGGATTTAAAGTTGATTCATGGAGGCTTCCCCGAGATATTTATTATTGCAAGCCCAGAAGATCTGTCTGGGTTTTGTCACTAGGGATGACTAAACTTGGTATCCAGATGTTTATTTAAGTTGCTCCTACATAGCTCTGAAGCCTGTTAGCAGAAGGTTATCAGGGAACAGCCCTGCAAATCTTCTCTGACTAATATTCTCATTTCTTCTGCAACTTCGATGTTTTCTTTCATTAAAATTCTTACCCCTTTGCCAGAAGGGGGGAAAAAATCTGCTTGGTCTGCAAAAGAATGACTGAAGACATGACACATCATCGGGCCTTCAGTCTGAAGAAAGCCAAGATTTTTCATCCCGTCATTAACCCTTGCAAAAATTGGTGTGGTGACAAACTGGAGGAATTAGAATAGGGGGAAAAAAGACCAATAAGGGCTCAAAAAGATTTTTCACAATTTAATGAGGAATTAATAAACTCCAGCACTGAGTTTAGATGAAATTACTCTTCCTTTATATAAAAAAGGCAAAACAAAATAATCCAAAGATATATTTATCAACAGTCTGCTATAAAACAAAGATAGGTGGTAGGTAGCTCAGGACAGACCAATTTCCCCAGAGAAACTGATCAGAGCTCAGGGAGGCCTCTGGAACAGTGTTTTGTAAACCTGGCAATGTTAAAATGTGTGGATTGGGGAATTCTGGGGGTTGAAGTCCACACATCTTAAAGTCAATTTTGAAAAACATTGTACAGGAGCAACAGGGAACAGCACAACTAGAATAAAGTACATGTTTGTGTTATGTTTGTATGTGTGTAAGAGAGAACAGCCATCGTTGTCGTAAGTTGTACCTGTTCACTTGCGAAGAGAAGGGTGGATGTGTCTGGAAAACACTCAAGAAGACTGAGTGGAAAAGCCCCAGTCCCCTGCCCTATTTGGATCACCAGTACAATCAAGCCAGTCAGTGGGAAGCAAGAAAAAGGGGCGTAAATTAGAGGGGCAGAATTGTTATAAGAAAGAAGCAAAACTCTAGAAAAGGACTGTAACTCTTCTACCCTTCAGGTTGATAAAAAAAACCAGTTATTTTAAATGCCAACCAGTGGCCCTGCAGCTCCCAGTTTAAGCAAACAAGGGGTGGGGACAGAGGAGCCCCCCATTTGAAACCCCCACTGAGGCTGCACTCTTGTCTGGAAGGCATTCGTGTGGGCTGAACTATGTTGCACTTAAGATTTTTATTAGGATTTTTTTGCAACGGGGCATGTCCACCATAGATGGTAATATGTTCCATGTACCTTTTTACATTTCCAGCATGTCGGTGAGTTGTTCTGGAACATCTTAGCAAGCTTTGCTGGTGGAAGATGCCATCTGTAAAACATCTTCAACTGATTTTCCTTGAATGCCGCAGACATAGTCAATTTTATGTTTGTTTCCCATATTTTTTCCCATTTCGCCAATTCTATGTTGTATCCAAAAATTTTTGCCCATCTAATCATTGTGTCTTTGACAACCTCATCTTCCATTTTATATCTCAGTAGATATTTATATATATTACTAATTAATTTTATTTCTGTTCCATGTATAATTTTATCCAATTCTTGCGATTCTTTTTGTATTTCGTATAATTTTTTGTCCTCTGTATATTTAGATTGGATTTGTGTGTATGTCCACCAATCAATCTCTCTGCCTACATCTTGTTCCAATTCTTGTTTTGTTTTCAAATTTCCCTGTTCATTTACCAATTCCTTGTATCTAATTATCTTATTTATGTCCAAAAAAATACTGGACTAAAATAAGAAGATGGATGGTAGAAATAATAGATCAACCTGTAGATTGGAAACCAGAGATCTTTCTGCTGGGTATCTTAAATAGAAAATACAGTAAAGAAATACGGTACTTAATCTTACACATAACAACGGCAGCAAGAATAGTCTACGCACAGTTCTGGAAAAATGAGAATACACCATCAGAGGAAGAAGTGATAAGGAAAATCTTAGACTGTGCGGAGATGGACAAATTAACAAAAGAGATAAAAGAAAGGGAAGACACAGAGTACTATGTAATATGGAATAAGTGGTATGATTGGTTGGAGACTAGAAATAACAAATGAAAATAAATGCAGAAAGGTCAAGAAAGGGAAAATGTGTGTATAATAATGTACAATAATGTATAGTAATAATATGTATTATTCTTAATATGAAATATAGTATGAATGAAGAAAATGGAAATAAGAAACAATGGGACAACAAGGACAAATATTTTTTAAAAAAGAAGAATAAAGGGGGAAAATGTAAATAACAGAAGATTACAGTTACGAAATTGCTGTTTAAAAAAAAAAAAAAAAGGAGTATACATTGTATGTTTATGTGTGTTATGTTTTGTTGTCTTAAAAAAATAAAAATATATATAAAAGAAAAAAGAAAAAAGAAAAAAAAAAAGATTTTTATTAGGGTCACCCGAGCTCCCCTCGTGATCAAACAAGGCCTCTTTAAGTGCCTCAGTCACTCGCTGAAATGCTAGTAGGGCAAAAGTTGGATCTGAAACTCAGCTCCTCCTTCGGGAAAGCAGAGCCAGCAAAATGCCCACCTAGCCGTGGCCTCCCCCTCAGCCAAGAGCGGCTTCCTGTCATGTTATGAAAGCAACAGAAAACCCTCTGGAATGAACGCCCGGACAGCTGCGGCCTTTTCAGGCCAAGCTCTCCCACAGGATCTCGCAAACCAGCCTCCCCATCAGGCCATAACTTAGTGCTTCAAGGTTCCAGCTCTTCCTCCAGGGCCATTTGGGGAGGGCAGGGGGGACACACCCAGCAGTAGAGACAGCCACCCTAATGCAGGATGATCTTTTTTCCTCCTCCAGGAGATAACAAGAAGATCCATATAGTGCACAAAGGTCCCAAATTTTAATGTAAATTAAAAAGAATGTAGAAAACAACACTAATAAAAAAAATACTGCAGCCTTGAACTGTGTTTGCTTTGGAGCAACCCTCACCAGAGAAGATTCCAAGGCAGCCAGATTTCTGCTAAGCCTGCACTGCTGCTCTTCGACCCCAGCGCCTGGGAAGCTGTTTGGCCAGGCGTCGCTCTCCTGCTTGTCCAGAGCTGTGCTGAGCACAAACCACAGCCAGGTTCCTCAATATTGTGCAGCTTTAGGCAACACTGATGCTGCCCCCAGGCAAAGCACACTCCAGACGGGCTCCGAGCATGGGCAACCTCTTCAGTGAGGCCTGTCTCTCATCTGCCAGCTCTATGGAATCAATCCTCAGCTGAGCTGTCTCTCTCTTCATCCCCGACTTCTCTGTAGCCGGTCATCATCTGCCCTTCCGGCTCACAGTGAACCATCTTAATCCCAAGCCTGTCAGCCAGCTTTTGGGCAGCAACCTTAGCTTGCATCTCCTACAACGACAAGAAAGAAAACCCGTCTTCAGACATTTGAATAAGTATCAGGCAAAAAGCTAAATTAGATTATTGCCAAGCAAGTACACTTAAGGTATGCAGGTCACTAGACCCCTTTCAAGAAAACATTGCAAAATGCAAGGGGAGGGGAAAGAAAGGAGGATTCACAATAGACGATGAGAGTTTTGCCAGAGAGTGACAATCGGAAAGCATCTGGATATCAAAGGAACATCAGAAAGAGAGACAGCTAGAAGGACAGGTAGTCACAGAGTAAATAAAGCCAGACGTTTCATCAAAGTCTTTATAGAGTCACGTTTCAAATGGAAGGTGTTCAGAGAAAGAAGTTTAAATATTCCAATCTGAAGCATTTCTGGGGGGAAAGAGAAATGATGCTTGGAGCAGATTTGATATTCCTTGTCTCTACGATATTTAACCAACCAAGTGGCGCAATTATTCTCCACCTTCTGGTCACTAATACCTCCCCACCCCCGCCTTTCCCCCAGCTTCCCCGATCACCCGAGAGCGCCCAAGGGAGAGAAGCAGCGGCGGCGGCGGAGGGCGGGCGGACCCTCGCTTCCCAGCCGCGCTCGGAAGGCCTTCCCGTCTCTGGCCGGGCCGCGCTCCCCGTCCGCACCTGCCACGCCTCCTCCTGCCGGGCCTGAAGGGCCACCGATTCGGCCAGGGGCAGCAGCTGCGCGGGCGCGTGGCGCAGGGGGGGCAGCCGGGCGGCCGACGCGTCCTCCGGGCGTCGCTTCTCATTCCGGGGGGCTCCGCCGGGCCGCCTGCGGGAGAGAGCTGCTTAGCGGGGGGCCGAGAAGGACCCCGCGGGACTCGCCCCGACCCCGCTATACTCACGCGCCGGCCCCGCGCCGGTCCCGCTCCGCCGCCGCCGCCAAGGAGAGGCCGGCCAGCGCCCCCGCCAGCCCCGCCGCGGGAGGCGCCGTGGGCCGCCCCTCGCGCTCCGCCACCGCCGCCCGCAGCCTGGCCACGCATTCCCGCACGCGCTCGCCGCCGTCGGGCAACCGGGAGACCACCGCCCTGCAAGGCACGAGGGAGAGGCTGAGTCCGCGCGCAGCGGGCCGCCCCCCGCCCGCCCGCCCCGGCCCTCACCGGTCGCCCAGCAGCCTTTCCTGCCGCAGAAGCATCTCCCGCAGCTCCGGCAGACTCCGCCCGCTCAGCGGGTTTCGGCTCGGCTTCGCCATGCGGCGGCGGGGCAGCGCTCTTCCGCCGCCTGCTGGGCGCCGCCATCTTGCCGGAAGTTGATTACGGCGGCCGGGCGGGCCAAAAGACCCGGAAGTGGCGGCGCGTCTCGCGGAGAGGGCAGCCGGTAGAGCCGCCTCCGCAGGGCCCCGTTGCGGGCTCTCCCGGGCGGGGGAGCCCCGAGGCCGGCCCCGCCCGCCTGGCCCCTCTGCGCCCCTCGGGGGTCCCGGGCGGCCACCGCAGAAGCGGCTCTGCCCTGCGCCCAGCGCCGCCGCCGCCGCCCCCTGGTCCTCGCCGGCAGCGCCAGCTCGGGCGAAGGGCGCGCTCCGCGGGTCGAGCTCTCCACGCGCGTCCCTGGGCGGCGGCCGAGCCCCGGGTCCGGAGTCGGCCGGATGCGGATCGCCAGCCCGCAGCAACCGGAGCGAGGCCGTGTGCGCCCCGGGACCATGCCCGAGAGGAGGAAGCGGCGCCCGGCGGGATAGGAGCCCTGCCCAGGGTGGAGGCAGCTCCCGCCCGGGCGCCCCTCTTGGAGGGTCAGGGAGCCGCTTCGGCTCGGCCGGATTCCCGGCCAGAGGAGGGGGAACAGTGAAGGGGACCGTTCAGAAGTAATTCCTCGTTTTGGGGAGCCTGGCAACTCAGATTTGTTGCAACTCGGAACAGGTTTATTGGCAGTTAGACAACTGTCGGTATATAGTATTTATTTCACCTTTCTATGCATATGAAACGCTTAAGAAATAATGTGATCTGATTAAAACTAGTAGATTCTCTTCCTCGAGCCGACAAACTGTAAAGCCACACAATCTCTTCATTAGCCATGAAAACAGTGTATTAAAAACGCACACACCCGCTTTGTGACCCTCAGAAAACACCGCACAGCTTCGGGGGTTCATTGGCTCAAGGAAGAGTGCTATTCACCATTTTTAGTAACCGTCTGTTCATAAGTCCAACTTGTAAATTGAATGCTCTTAATCCAGGGACTGCTTGTACTCAGTCCAGGAGTCAGGCAGGTGGAGATGGTACCATTTGCCTCTTGCCTGGCAGTGATTATCTTTGGAATCAGCAAGCCCCCCCCCCCCGCCATGAGCCAGAGGCTACCCCCCCCCCATAAAGCCGTATTGACCAGTTAAATAGGGCAGTTCCACAAAGAATGACAACTTTATTCAGGTGTCTATGCACAGGACATCCCTTTAAAAGACCTTAAGGGAGAAATGCTTAGAAAACTTGGGTTTATAAAACAATGCAGCCATTTAAACATCTGAATTGGAACTTTACAAGTAGAAATGTAAGAACTGGCATGTACTGGCACGTAAGACCCGGGCAGAGTTTCCTGGATCCAGTGGAAAGGCAGGTGTGGAAGGATCCCCTGAGCAAAGCGGCTCAGGAGCGCTGAGATTTCTCACCTGGAAATAAACTTGAGGATGAATGTGCCCTTAGCTCAGAAAGCTGGAGAGGCCAAACCTTTATGCACCCGCACCCGCACTCACACCCAGAGGAAGGCAGGGTGCTCTTGCTGGGCCCTCTTCCTGCATTAGGGTTGAGGAGCATCGTCAGCGTGGCAGAGCCACAGGTGCACATCCACGGTACGTGACAATCTCTCTTGGGCTGTAGCTGCCGCCAAAGCAAAGTCGCCATAATGAATATTATTCCAAGAGAAGCACGAAGATCTGCCATCTTGGATGAAGCTTGGACCACGGATCCATTTCCCAGAATTCCCGGATGGAAGCCTCTTGCGCAGCCGCCTGAAGCGCAGAGCTGCCTTCTTCCCCCGAAGAAGCAGCTCTGCTGGCCTCCCGGTCACCAGGATGGCCTCAGTGCTCCAGGGCCTCAGTGGCGGCCTGCGCCGCTTGCTCCCCTCCGCCCATCGAGCTAGCTGGCTGGGTACGGCCTCACTCGCAGGGGGCTGCTGGGTCCAAAACACGGTGCTTGGAAGAATATTCCAGGACCCGCAGGAATGGGCGGTAGGTTCTGGCTGGCTTCAGCGTCTCAGGAGGCAGTCGGCTTCCGTTTTCAGGGCTGTTGGGACAGAAGCAACCCCACTGTGAGCTGAGACTTTTAGATTTCAACCACACAATTCATTGCACAAATATTAGGTTGCGGACGCTGGAGGAACAGACCCCTGAACTCACAAGGAGGCAGGGTCACGAGAAGATTTGCAGGCAGCTGCCAATCCAGGTTGAGGTGCCTTTTGACACATCTCTCTGGCTTAAAGCCTTTGTAAATTAACTTTGGCTGACTAGGAAAATTAAAGACAGGACAGCCCGGAAACAGCCCATGAAGCCAGCCTTCTTGTGCGCAGAAACGTCTCACCTGCAGCCCCCTCTGGGCAGAAACTGCCAGTTGGCAGGCTGGAAAGGCAGGGCTGAGCCTGTGGCCAGGGCTTCAGCCCACTGCTGGTAGAAGGCCTCGTGACAAAATGCTTGCCAGGGACCCCAGCCTCACCCACGAAGGCACAGGGGAAGCCCCTCCAGCACCCGATTTGTCCCCTGTGGGACACTCCCCAGCTCCCTCCAGGAGGCAAAGGAGCCCCTGGACGGTATGAGACTGCTACCTGGCAGGCAGGTCACATCCAACCCCAATGTCTCTGGTGTCCACCTCGGGCCTGGACTGGGTCTCCCTCAGGTAATCCAAACGGTCCTGCAGTTCCTTGTTCTGAAAGACACACAATGCAGCCCACTGGTTTCTCCACCTTCCCTGCCCTGACAGCCAAGTCTTCCAGGCCCAGAAGGAGAAAAATGTCTCCCTGAAGGGGCAACATAGAACTTCACATTCTAAAGCGTCATTTCCCAGATGTTCTTCCAAGGTGCAGGGAGGATATGCCATGAAGCAGCTCCCCCATTTCATCCTCACAACATCCCTGTGAGTTAAGCTAGATTGGAAGGGGGGGGCAGTGAGGGACCCAAGGGAGTTTCATGATGAACAAGAACTTGAACTCAGCCTGGCATTCGGGGACTCTACACCGTCTCCTGGCCAGTCTTAAAGAGGCCTCGGATGGGTGGTTTTTAATTGTGACCTAAGGACGGTCAGAGTTATGGATGAATGCAGATATCTGCTGAGCACCTTCAAAACCTTCAGAATTTTACAGGCACGAAGGAAGGTGGGCCCTGTCCAAGGAGGCTAGCAATCTAATATGACCCAGGAAAATCAAAGCCAGTCACCAGAATTAAAACCACGACTGAAAGAGTTCAAAGCAGCTGAAACAGACGCAGCCCGAGAGATTTTACACAGGAAAAGCTGAGAATCAATTGTAACCAGTAAGGATAATGTTCTGACAGTTAATCAAAACCTTACCTCTCCCTCTAGAAAAGAGATTTTCTCTAAAAGTTGTAATATAAAGATTTCCTTTTGTTTCAGCTTTCTCTTTTGTAGCGCTATCTATGGAAAAAGAACAAAAAAACAGTAACTCCAGAAAATGCCACAGCATCATTCAGTTGACCCACTGTGGAGACCTGGCGATCGAAGCTTCTACACGATTCATTCTGTTATCATTAGAAGGTTACATGACAGGTCTTAAAAAACATTTTTTTGCAGAATACAGTTGGGTAATGTTTGAATTGCAATTGAGGCACAAGTAAGTATTTAGCACCAGGAAACAGAATTTGCTTTAGGATTCCGAGAACGAATCCAAATATTTCCTTTTTTTAATTTAGAGGAGTTTTTTCCCCATCTTTCCAACAAAAGTGGCCAATAGGATCAAAACATAAAATTAAAATCATGAGATAAATCCTACAGCCAGAAATACTTTTGATTATTTCAGAAGACCGGAAGGCAGCTGCTGGAGGCCAGGCGAAGGACTCTCCCTCAGACCCCAAAAGAGGGAAAGGGTCACAGCACTGGGTGGGAGGGGCTGCTGATGCTCAAGAGCCCCTCCTTCCTGGGGAGGGGGCTAAGCAGACTCTTGCCCCCTGCCTTGATCCCTTGGAGGGTGCTTCCCTTGAGCCCATCATGGCAATCTGGCAGGTTTCAAAAGTGGAGGATTTGATCTCCACAGGACAGGAGTTCAGTGTTCATGTCCCCCCCCTGCCCTGCTGAACTAAGGGGGCCTGTGGAGTAGGTCATCAACGCCCCCCCCCGCATACATCTTGACTTTCATGGAGAAAAAAGGCAGGAAATCCATTTCAGAAATAAGGCCTCCCCCATTGTCAGACTCCACCATCTCCTTGCCCTGAATAGAGTTTGCTTGGAGTTTTGGACACATTCATGCTTCAGCTTTCACTCCCGGCTTTTGCACATGAAACCGCTGCCCATCCTCTGCACTCCCAAGTTCTTTAGAAGAAAGTGCAAATGTCAGTGACAATGCATTGTGACTTGTATCTCATAACCAATGCACAAGAGCACAGCTGTATTGGGCATACAGACAAACATGCCGTCATTTGGAAAAGCTGGGAATTCCAACAGTGTCCTTACGAGTAATTGGGCTGACACACTGGCCCTCCTGAGGAAATGCAGACTAAATGAGCCACACGGGGCAGGATCTTCTCTTCTTCAACTGCTCTGTTTCCTGCATTTCACTGGAGCTGTTGCCACAGAACATCTTGGCAGAGGCCTCCCCAGCCATAAATGACGCATATTCCCCACTATCGGCACTGGGAAGCAGGTGGGACAGGAGCCAGACCAGGGGGGAGCTGAGAGCAGAGTGTTCTCATGGAAAAGGAAGGAAGAGCTGGGCGTGTGCATGAGTGTGCAAGAGAGGGGGGTAGCAATTCTGGCTCCATCAGCCTGAAAGGAAATGCTTGTGCAGCAAGGATTCAGACAGACACCCAACAGAACAGCAAATACACCAACCCCTTAAAAATAAATGACCAGCTGAACAATTATTTTATCTCAATTAGAGTAATAGCAGCATGGAATAATAACTACTCTTTCCTTGTTTGTTCTTTAGTCAGCAAAGTTGCTCTTTGTTGTTCTTAATAAACGTATTACACACACACACACACTCCTGCGGCAAAGAATGTTTTCAAAATGACATAATTGCAAGTGGAAACAATTTATTAAAACTTCCAATAACAAGTTTTAAGCAACAGGACACGTTTGTAAAAAAAAAAAAAAGGAGTTCATTGAAATACAGAGTTGCCAAAAGAGCAGCAGAAGAGAAGCGTGGAAGCTGGGCCCCCAAACCTCTTCTTTGAAGACTAAATCTCTGGAAGCCGGGCTGAAAGGCCCCACCTGGAGGGTCCTTCCAGCCTGATGTCTGCAAGATGCTATTCTAGAGAAAAATGCATCACCACCAATTTAGAGTGAAACAGCAAAGTCCAGAACCAATAGGCTTTTTTTTTAAATTAATTACAAAGTATTTATTAAACCACACCTCCTTATAAACAAAATTGTACTACGTAATAATATTGCACAAGGCAGCATAAGATAAAAAGTGCACTGAACGAGTCTCTGACCTTCAAGTGATTGTTCTGTGTCCCAGTTTTGCTCCCTGGGAATCTTCCACCACCAGTGCAACAAGGGAGCCGGGGGGGGAGGGGAAGGGGGGAAGGAGTGGGTTAAGTGGGGAAAGAGATAGGACAAATTGACAGTTGCTCCCAGCACATCTGCCACGGAAGCACAACCAGCAGTTTTCTGTCCTGGTGGACACTTTTGGTGCATCTGCTTCTCCCATCTGTTTTCATGGCAGTTTTCACTTCCTTGGGATTCATTCCATCGACTCAAAACGTTTTTCTTGGATATCCTTCTCTTTCACAGTAGCCAGAAAGTCCCGTTCCCCAGGATGTTCTCCCTGGACTTTGTCCCTCCATCTGGACTCCCCATCAACTGTAGAGGCCATGCAGGAGTCAGAAGAAGCCATTTGGGCTTTCATTGCAAAGGATGTCATTGTCCTGTAAGACTGCTGGGCCTTCTGACTCGATATTGCTACGCTATTACTAGCAACTCTCCAGAATCGCAGGCCAAAGAAAGCCCCTTTCAGCTTTTGTTACTACCAGTTTAAAGTTTACTGAAGGTGTCCTCCAGGTTCATCCATCCAGAGGACAACCAAAAGCAGAATGCTATGTAAGAGGAAAGTGGAGTGGAGAAGGACTTATCTGATAAGGAGAACCAGGGAACAGCTTAGACCTCTACATGTTTATTAACACAAGTCACCTATTAATACAAATGTCACCAGCACGAAAGGGATCGTTTTACTTCTGGAGCCAACTGTGCATTTCGGTCTGCGCAGAATCTCTGCCTAATCCAAGCCGAGTGGAATTCCAGCCGAGAATCTCAGGAGACTCTCAGTGCACCCACGCTCCCACTGGGGGGTGGGCGGGACACAGCTTAACTCTCTCTCACACTTTCTGACAATGTCTGTGACTGTCATTGCAAAGAGTTGCCTTTAGGTGATGAAATACTTCAAGCCCTCTTTACCGCTTTTCCTTCTGTGCTCAGGTTTGGCTCAGGTTTCGCAATGGGAATGACATGAAAATATCACAAGTTCTTGGAAGTGTCACCTCTGGTGCAATATAGTTGTGGTGTGTTCATTCCCAGTCATGCTTTACCTTTTGGCATCCATAATAAGCAGACGAAGAGACCCCCTTTTCAGCTCCATCCAAAAGGGGAATGCCGAGACAGGATTCTTCTGGGTTGCCTTCTTCCCATTCAGCGTCCAAGAACCATTGTAAAGGCAAGCCCTCATGCCGGGCTCACAGTGTTTATGGCCGAGAGATTTCAGGGTTTCTTCTTTTGGACGGTTTCTAGCTGGACTGTCCATCAGGACTGCCATCATACCACATTGGACTTTTCCAGGTGAGCTACAATATCACAATCCAGTTTGGAGAATATTTCTTGGCACCAGAGTCGTTTTTCTCCATGGTATGTAAAGGATCCTGCCTCTTTTTGTGCTGGGTGACTCCCATCTATCATCGTCCAATGAATCTGAGACTAAATGTGGAGAAGAGCTCATGGGCCATAACCTAGAGACAGTGTGATGCAGTCGGTTAGGGGAAGATTGCTCTAAAAGTGGACTCTGCAAACAGTTTCTCAGGTAAGGAACTTCTTTTCACACCTTCCTTCCAGGCTCATCCTGTCCTCCCATCTCTTAACCAGCCTGAGGGGGGGAAAGTCCACTACCCGAGCAAGGAGCTGAACGTTAGTCCCTATAATTAGTCAACACCACACTTGGTGGTGGTTCTTTCAGTCTTACTAAGTGCTAATTTCATATCACAAAGGTTCACAAAATACATCAACTTCTATGTGGACATCTTACTTCACTTCAGTCTATTCTGATGGAATAGGCTGGAACTTCTGGGCATTTGAAAAAAACAATTCCTAAGCAATATCAAGACAACAATTTTGTTTACAATCCTATAAAATGGTTGGATCTGACAGCCGGTTCCTCCTCTGGCAAGACGGTCAGACTGCTGCATTTCAGAGCTGCCTCTCCCACTGCAGACCTTTCCTGAATTTTTTTTGAGAAAACCATGAATCCAGACTAAATCCCAGAAGATATACTAAACCCTGATCTGGATGTGCACATTCAAGACAGCTAAAATTTCTTCTGGAAACTTACATGAAGTGTGAGAACTTCACCACAAAGCAGGAGAGCCTGTTTTCCTTGGATGTTACTCTGCTCTTGGGATTTTTCCTTAGGAGCTCTAATCATCATCAGCCAGATCATTTGACTCTTTGCATGGGTGCATTACAGGTTTTCCGCACGGTGCGCAACTCACCTCCTCAACCATGTGCTTGACTTTCTTCTGCTGACACAGAACCATGTCGTCCAGGTGCCGGATTCGTTCTCGGAGACTGTCAGTTACTTCCTCCAACTTGAGAGACCTGACCAAGGAAATAGGCCCATTAAAAAAAAACCCGATTATACTCTTTGGTACGTTGCTTTCCCCACAAGCTCGATGTATTTTTGCCTGACAGGAGAAAGTTTCCTTAGCTGTGTTGAGAAGTGGATCAGACAGGTGGGGAAGGCTGAAAGGGGGCTGAAGCCGAAGAGCTTCAGCCCTTCTTGTCCCCCTTTAAGTAAAAACGGGTCCCAGCTGGTTCTTTAAGGGGTTTCAAGAATTCTGGCCTGAGATTTTTTTTTCTCTCTGCTAAGGTTTCTCCATGATCCTGCACTTTCTGCTTCCTGTTTTCCAGAACAGAGTCCAGCTTGCCATGGTCACTATCAGCTCCCCAGGCCTGCTCGAACAGACCTTCCAGGATGGGAGCAGGACATCTAGACACATCCCCGTTCCAACTGAGTAGCCTCCCCAAGAGAACCTGAAGACCAAGTTCCCAACAGGTGATCTTACCTTGGTTGGCTGGACTGGTCGTAAACACCTGCTCCTTGTAGTTGCATTTCATACTCTATTAATTGCTCTTGCAACTGATGGCGTTCCTGAAGAGATAAATACAGGGAGAAATGAATACACTTTGCTTTAATCAACGACTGGGCCTCCCTCAGTAGCCATCATGCCAGTCAAGTGAGTGAGGGCATTGACTTTCCAAAGCAACACTCAGTGCTGGGACTAAGGACAGTGCCAGGATACCTCTCCCGAGACCTGTCTCGCATTTCACTTCTCTCTCTGTCATCGAGATTTTATTGCAGCCTGTGATGGTCGTAGCTTTAATGAACCTGTTGTCAATTTATAGATTCCAAACAAAGAGGGGGGGGGCTTCCCCCATAGCCTTAAAATTGCCTGTGAATCTTCTATGCAAGAATCTGCCTGGGGAAATCAAGAGCGCCACCCTCTAATAGTCACTCAAACCAAGGCTTGATGAACTCCCCATCTCCAGCTCTCTGGAGCTGCATACTGGTCCTCAAGTAAAGAAATTAATCCTTTGGAACCCAACCTCAACAGGGCAATCCTGCTCCAGCCAACCTCTCCCCGTGGACTCGACCTGTCAAGTAAGTGAAAGGAGCAGCAGTGAAAAGGGTCCGAAGGCCTCCATGCCAAGAAACAGGGAGGTGCACTTTTAACATTCTGAAGAGAGAGAGAGAGAATCTACTACAACCAGTTCAGCAACCCTGCCTTTCCGGTGGCCTGGATTATATGGGCAGCAGGACTTGTTTTCCTAGGCAAATTGTGAGTTCCTAAGAGAAACCAGTCTGCTGACACATCATTCTGGTTTCTGAAAACCCATCCTGCTCTTTGGCATCGCAATCTTTCGCAAACCTACATTGGCCATTCCTGCCACGGTTGGTGGACTTGGCAGATACTTGGAGGCTGAACCCCTTCCCTTCCAGGAGTAGCCCACGGAAAGGAAGGAAGGCCAGCCTGGTCCCTCTGCCTCCCAGCTGCAAAAGGGGTCTTTTGTCTGCAGACCACCGCCAGCCATTTGATCAAGGAGCAGACACAATAACCTCTCTAGAATAAATATTTGAATATATGGACTGCAGGAAAACGATAAAAAGGGCAGTCCCTGGCCATCATGCTATGTAGGTGAAATATTGTGGACTGCAAAAATTCGGGGGATTTTAATTTTATTTTGCAAAGTGCGAAGAGCGTGGAATAAATACCCCTCCTCCCCCCACACACACACAGACACCCATCCCCTTATATTGAGAAAGAGCCTTGAGTGATGCTCTTACATCTTCCATGCGCCGGATGAGTCGGTCCAGCTCTCCGATTCGCTGGTCTTTTTCCTGCAAACTTGTCTCTGTAACTCTCATCTCCTTATTGGCATCCTCAATGGCCGTAAGTAAACGATTCGTTTCCAGCTTCCGAGAGAGAAACACAGGTGGTCACATTCCCTCGGCTGGCGATTCCAAGGGCCGCCTGGCTTCTAACAAGGGGTTGCTCCCCCCTTCCCCCAAATCCTAAGAACGGCTTGCAGCAACAAGAAGCCACCCATTCCTGGTCTTCCACAGACAAGTTTCCACGTCCCTCCTGGCAAATCCATAATTTATTCCCAATGATTTTACAGCTGTTAAAATCCCCAGGGAAAGGAAGTGAATTCATGCAGAATTATAGAAAAGACACCGTCTCTTACCGCCCAGTTGCCCAAATGCTTATTTGGAAACTATTGAGTTTTCTCATAGCTGGGAAACCTGAGCTTCTTTCTTGGCTAAAGTCAGCTTAACTTGTAGCTGAGTTTAATGAGACTGACTTCCAGGTAATAGGCACAAAGCCACCGCATCAGCATATTCCTCAGCTTGCTTAGGGACCCTTATTCCTCACCAAAGTCATATTTTAAGAGAGGAAATTCTGCATGAAGCAAAACGTTGTCTATATGTATATCACACTTCTGTACAACTGAAAAATTGGATAAAAGCACAGGTGTCCTTTACTCACTCCAACAAGCCACACCAGAAGAGCCCCATTCAACCTGGTAATTTAGCAAACTGAATTTCTACGGTTCATTTTTGAAAACTCCTGTCCACAGACTGCAAAAGCCACCCCAGAAACTGACTCTTCGACCCTGATCTGCACTAACGGCAGCAGCCCTTCCGAAGGGAATGTCAGGGCGTCTCACGTACAAGGAGGGTTTCTTTCTCGACTTTATGTTTCTGTTCTTCTTCCCGAAGCTTTTCTTCGTACTGACTGTATAGTTTCCTGGTCATCTCTCTCATGACTTCTGCATTTGCTTCTTGTGAGCTTTCCACCTATTTAAAAAAAAAAAAAAATAGGAAAAAAGGTGGTGGGGAACTCTTATTTAATGAAACAAATGCAAGAGAGAAATAGACGCTGCCCGTGGAAAATCAACTTTGTCTATGGCAGCCAAATGGATCTGGGTAAAAAGGATGGCTAATAAGAAGTGCCCTGCCCTTGCGCAAGACATCCAGGTGATGTCTGCAAGACTTCTGCCCCTCGCTTACACGCTGGGTGAACTTCCAAGTAGTAACAGTAGCACGTGGCCTTTTGTTCGTTATGTGGCTTCTGTTCCTCTTGCCTGCATGGAGAGCCGGGGAGGGGCGGGAGAAGGAAATTGACAGACGCCTTCAAGCAAAACCTGCTAGTTGCCAATTGAGAACAGGGCAGCTCAGCACCTCCTCTAGCAGGGCTTTTCAACCTGTGGTACGCGTACCACTTGTGGTACATTAATGAGTGGCAGGTGGTACGCAGCCCTGCCTAGCCAAGTGTAGTGGGGAAGGGGAAGAGCCAGCACAGGCAAAGACTTACAGTGAGAGAGTCCTCTGGAGCTGCAGATTTTACTTATGAATGGAGCCATTTGGGGAGGCTGCCTTAGCCAGTAAGCCAGTACTTACATTTTTTTTTCTTCCTTAAGTGCCAGTTGGGCTCCTTACTTTTCTTTCTAGCCAGTAGCTAATTCTTAAAGGGGAAGTGCCTTTTTAAGCTAGTTCACTTAGCAGCTTGTCTTTTCTGTCTCTGGAGGCCTTTCCTTGTTTGATCAATATATGGAAGAGGGAAAATATGGGGGGGTTCAAATTCTTCCTTCAGAAGGAGATGGGAATGAGAAAAAGGGATGCAGGGAAGGGAGGGAGGGAAGGAAGTCCCGCCTTAGCACTTGGCCACCAGCAGCTCTGCCATTGACTTTGCTTGTCAAAAGGTTGCAGAAGGGGATCACATGACCCTGGGATACTGTGACCATCATAAATATGAATCAGTTGCCAAGCATCCAAATATAAATCACATGACCCTGTTGCTGCAATGGTCATAAGTGTGAAAAATGGTCATAAGTCATTTCAGCGCAATTGCAACTTTGAACAGGTTTTTTTTTTGTCACCAAGTTTTTGACACCTTGCTAGGTGGTCCTCGAATATTGCCATATCCTAAAAGTGGTACAATCGGTGAAAAGGTTGAAAAGCCCTGTCCTATAGGACAACTGGGGCAAGCTGAATGCAGATGCCTGTAATCCCAAATCACCTAAGTGGCACTGAAAGCAGGGATGTGGGCAAGTTTGGAGATTAAGTCTTGCCTGATCATCCCTCTCTGCTGATGGCTATTCTGGGAGCTGCAATCTGCGGCAGGCATTCCCGCTGCTCACCTTGAGGCGGAGCAATTCATTTTCCACCTTAGCCGTTTCCAGTTGCTTCTGCTTTTCCTTCAGTGTTTCCATGGACTGTTCCTGAGTTTGTTTTAGGTTCTGCATCTGGTCATGTATAACTGTATTCTCCAAAGTAACATCAACTAAGGTTTTCTGAAAAAGTGTGCAATGAAATACAAAATTAATTCACAACCGCTTGAAGAAAATTAGGATGAATCCTTTTTTAAAAAATGTACTTTTCAGCAAGAACTGCAAAGAACTAACTAACTCTTCTGGGTTTCTTAAGAAGGAAAATTTGCAAAATACATGTTATGTTAGAAGAGGGTAACAAATAATCTTTTGGCTTAAATTCATCCAGGATTTATTGATTTATTTAAATCTATTGACTGTCTAGCTCCAGGGGACTCTGGGTGGTGAATGACCCAAGAAACATCGTTAAGATTTGAAAAGTGACTGTGTAACCGGAGGGAAGTAGAGTAACAGAGTACATCAAAATTCGTTGGAAGCTGGGTAGTATGCAAACCGAATAAACATCCACCTTGCCTACTTTGTGTTTATTATGTTTGTATATTACCATACTAAAAAAATATACTCCCAGAGTTATGATCAATTCTGTCACATGTTTAAATATAGCACACTGATCTTGCAAATTTCCAAGTGTTAGAAAATAAAATCTATTGAGTTAATTAAATTAATAAATCAAAACATCTTTGGATTAGTACTGCGAATAAAGCCTAGGAATTTTCAGCAGAAAATTCTTTTATAAGCAAAAGCAAGGAAGCCAACTTACAGCATGCTGAATTTCAGATTCAAACCGTTCCCTCCCCCACCGGAATTGCAGAAAAGCCCCTCCCCTCCAAAGGCTGACCCAACAGGGTGGGGGAGGAGCTCCGGAGGGGTGCAACTTACCTGCAGCTCAATGGAGGCTGAGGTCAGCGAGCTGCTCATTTCGCGGAAACTCTCCAGGGCTGCTGTATGGACCTGGATGTGGTTTTCCAGGGATGCCTGCTCAGCATGCGATACCTGCAGAGGTAATGCCAGGTTTGAGTCTCAGGGAGCAGGAATTGCACAGAGGCGACAGTCGGGCCTGCTTTGGAATGAACACCCTTATCCAATGACTTTTATTGGAAGCCCATAAAAGAAAAGGCAAGCTGGGTACATTTGCCAGAGCACAAACTGCTGGCAGGGAAGTAAGGCTGGAACCTGTCTTGGCAAAAAAATTGTGCCACCTTCCCCCTGGCAAGCTGCTGAATCCACACGTGCTCACTAACTCCCAAGGAGCTGCTGCTGACCTTCCATGGCAGTCCACCAACATCTGGCAGGGATGAGCAGCAGCTCCATATAGCCAAATAAAATATTCCCTTTAAAGAGACACTGAAGAAAAGATTCAAGTACAAATCCCAACCCAGGTGGACTGATTTACGAAAAATATGTAAGATTACACCAGTTCTTGCACTCCAATATGGAGATCTGAAATGTTGGTGTTACAAAGAAAAGAAACGTGGCTTGAAGGTAAGAGAAGCAGAAATCTGCAAGCCAGACCAGGCAACACCAGGCTGCCAACCAGGGTATCGGCACACTGAGCCGCACGTGTCATGATGGCTTGCCAATGCAAAAGCCATCGGAGTGTAAAGGATGCTGCAGCAAAGGCGATCCATGTTTTTCATAAACACGTATTACTAAATTGCTCTGTAAAACGCTTGATCACCCAAGACAGGTGGGGATCTAGGCTAGCACGGGAGGAGTCTCTTGTGAAAGGGATGTGAGAAAGACCACCTCTGCTGGGAAGAGGAGGCTGCAGCTGGGGGGGGGGGCTCCCAACCACGCTCAGAAAGCCTCAGTTTGGTAGGCAACGGAAGCTGGAGCCTGAGCGTCAGACCCCAACATGGATGGGCCGGAGGCCCACAAGGCAGCTCCGAAAGGGGAAAGGAAGAAGTTCAGGCCCAGCGGCACTCACCGCCAGCTCACTTGAGAGCTGCTGGATTTTGCGTTTCATTTCATCGTATTCTCCATACATTTTGTTTCTTACTCTTTCTAATGTTAATCTCACCTGGAACAGAAAGGTTACAATACATAAAAATTGTTGTCCATGCTGGGTAAATGGTAATTTTCAGAGTCTAAATAATCAAATGTTTATAAAAGTAACAGGAAACCAAACAATTTAAGAAAATCCTGCCTGTTCCTTTCTCATATCCAGGATCTGGGGCAGGTATAATGTCAGACCTCTCACAGCTCAAAATGCGGTTCCTCAGCTAAGCCCAGGAGCCCCATCCCAGGGCTCCCCCCCCCCATTTGCAGAGACAGATGACATCTCCACTCATGTCCCACCGCCTTAGAGAGGAGGGCAGCCTATGGCTGAGCAAGGGATGCTCCCCTCCTGCCTTGTCCCACGTGGGGCTTTTGGCCTCCGTTCTGCTCCCAAGTCTGAGGGGGGAGACCGGAAGGATGCCCAGGGCCCCTCCACTTGTTGACTTAGGGAGGGGCCTGCTCTGCATCCGGCCCCTGAAGAGCTTCGGGGGGTGGGTGGGTAGGTGGGGCTGCTGGCCTCCGAGATTTGCCTGCAGTTGGGATAGAGTGACGGACCCAGGCAAAACCTAACGTGAGATAAGGCCCCTTCCTGCGTTCCTCTCTACTTAGTGACCAACACCCTGCAGATTCATGAGTGAGGTGGCCATGTCTACGGGGGGCATCTGGTCAGTGATACATGCATCCAAATGCATGGGATACTTTGCAAAATGTAAAGATATGCAAATTGTATTTCAGACAACAAGTTGACTTCATGTCACAATTCTGTTCAGACAGAAAACCAGAACTGAATGCAGAGAGTAAATGGAAGTGAACCGCCCCCATCCTGCAACTGGAAGCAAAGCCGCCAGAGTGCTGGACGGAGGAGGGAGGGAAATATGTTTGCTGTGGGGACAGAAGGACAGGATGGGGAAGGGATCAGCAGCCGATCAAAGTCCTTTCCTTCCTGCAAGAACAATATGTGAAAACGTGACTCACATCTCGTATGTATCTCATTTCTTCCTTCAGTTGGTGAGCTGACCATCCATAAACCACCATTTCTTTCTTATGGTTGTCATCAGACCGGTGCACTACGCCATACACAACACCGTGCTTTAAGTCCCCGGCAGGCACTCCGCCAGGTGTTTGGTAGAGTTGCTGTAGGAGTATATTCAAAAGTTATAAATGTAAAGAAAAAGGAAAGTAACACATTATTGTATGACTTTTCTAACCTTCCTTCAATTTCATAAGGATCTCCAAGGTAAAACTTTTTAATCATCAAGTAATATTACCAAAA
Organism: Azemiops feae; assembly: GCA_023970755.1. NCBI lineage: Eukaryota > Metazoa > Chordata > Lepidosauria > Squamata > Viperidae > Azemiops > Azemiops feae. The sequence goes on along the minus strand of JALGBA010004240.1, from coordinate 357,238 downwards.
TATTCCTATGTTCCTCTCTCAGCACCTCTTGTGTTTCCACAGAGGGAACCGCATCATCAGTAAAAACTAGTTGAACCAAGCGATGATGAACACATTGATAAGGCAGGAAAGAAACAAAAACAGTTCTAGACTACTAATTCAACCGCTACCTTTTAAAACTAATTTGTCTTCCTCAAGAAGGGGAAAATCTATACCTATACCTTTATTAAAATGTTATTATTGCAAGCATTCATACAGAGAAGGGAGGGGATGTCATGCAATTGAAAATGCTGACAAAAGCCTCCTCTGCCCTTCCGGAAACTCTTGCAGAAGTTGCCTTTAATGCCCAGAGAGCATTTGACATCCAATTTTAATTCATTGTCTAAAACATCAACTCAACATAAGCTGCTCTGTTGCAATACGTGGGCATAGTCGCCTCGTTGCCTAATGGCATTCAGACTTATCATGCAAAAAAAACGTTGTTTTGTTTAGACGAGGTGGGGAGGAAGGCGTTTCCACATGAACTGGGTGGAGTGCCAGATGCAAAAATAGTTTTTCATTTCCTGGGTAAAATAGTTTTGTTTGTTTTCATATCCAACACTTGACTATAAGATTGTTCATAGCTAACAGCTCCTCTCCAGCACTAAGGAGTGAAGTGACTGGAGCTGGGCATAGCCAGTTCAGAAGTATGTGCTCTTCTGGAGAATATGTACAGAACGGGAAGTACTGGCACTGCTCAAAGTATCGCATTCTTCCCACTCAAGATAGCCTGTCATAGTTCAGCAATGAGCTATCCTTACACAAAACTTAACTTTATGTAGAAACAAATGTAATTAAATCTAATTATCTGCAATCCAACACACAATTAACTAGGAGGAGCCCCTCTTGAACCTGATGGTGTGTATTTCTGAGCAGTATTCATAGGATTCATCTCTAATCCTCCTCCTCCATGCAAGGAGGTTGGGTTGTGTAACGGATTCCTTAAACCGAACAGCGCAACAGGGATCCCTTGGGGAACATCATCTGGTATATATTAATCCTCTGGACTTCCTGCTTTTAAAAAGGTATTGAGGCTGATAAGGTGATGGGGGTTTGGGGGTGCTCTGTGGCTGCCTTCTGGGGGCAAATCAGTATATTTGTGAAGTTACATAGCCTGGATGAATAAAACAGTACAATAAATCTGGTACACGCTTTTGATGTAGGATTTGAGTTGATACATCCATCCATCTCTGAATCCCTCTCACTGCAGGGCTGTAAAATGTCAGGTTCATAGTATAATCTGTGCTACAGGTTTTTAATAAAATCTAAGTTTGCTACTTCAGTTAAGCCTGACTCTCTCCCCCCAAATGCTACATCTTAAAGAGTAAGAGAAATATGCTTATTATTACCAGTCATATTAAAAATAAACAGCGTTCCCAGGCAGGATCATCCTGTTTGCTGCAGTACAACAGGGGAAAGTTGCTCTTCAGGTCAACAGCAACAGAAAGTTGCTCTTCAGGTCAACTTGGCTGCAGAAGCAAAACTTCCCTGCAGCCACTGGTGGATTCGAACTCCCTGCCAGGCGAGCAGCTGAAGGCCTCGGAGATGGAGCCCAGAGGGGAACTGGGCCTCGCCACTCCTGCCCCAGCATTTGCTCCACCCTTGCTCCAAGCCTCCCGCTTCGCTTTCCCTTCCCACCACAATGCAGCCACCCCCGTTTTTCCTGTGTGAAGGCAGATTAGCACATCAGGATCCGGAGAGCAGCCTCCAGGGTGATCTAACCAGATTTTCAGTAACCTTTGGCCCCTTTGGCTGTGCAATGCCTCAGTCACTTCAAGCCGGAAGAGGGGGGGTGGGGTTCTTTGTTGGCCCAGCAAGCTCTGACATTTATGGCCGAGGTGGCTCTGCAGAGCGGCCCCTCCACCCCCATCTCTCCGGCATCCCCCCTCTGACCAAGGCAACAAGAGACCAGTAAAGTCTGCTCAGGACCCAGGAAGTAGAGAAGCTCTTTGCTGGGCAATTTAGTGCTCTCACTGGAGCACCACCCCGGCCAGCCCAGCCGGCATTGTCACTCAGAGGGCGGATTACAGCTGTGTTGCAAAAGGCCCACTGGCACCAACAGATGTTCACGTGACCTCACAAAGCCATGGGTGTGGTGATAATAAAGCTGTTAGAAAATTCACAAGACTCTGCTGGACGTTCCAGGTGGGGAAGAAGGGAACTCTGTCACTTTGGCCTGGCGCATGCGATGTGCGCACTGAAAGCTCCTCTTTGAGCTAATGAGGCACCTGTGCGCCCCCCCCTCCCCCGTGCTTCTGCAGGAGTCTACAAACCCTTTCCCTCGTGGTCTTTCCCCAATTTAAGTTTCAGATATTATTATGGGCATTTTCTCCCCACAGTACAAACAGCAATTAAGTCAGGAAAACCACGCAAGGGGAAGAACTAAATAACGTCCAAAGTACGATTCCGTACAAGGCCCAAACATCCCCGCCCCATCTCAACCAGCCCATCTCCCTGTGGTGATAACCCCAAAGGGTCCCTCAAGGTTGGGAAGGGGATATTTGCCCCTGAAATCATCTCCTAATCAGGTTATGATCTTGATTATGAACATTTTCAAAATTAAGATCCAGCAACAGCTTTTCCTTCAAAAACCAAACCATCTGGCTTTTTTTTTTGCTCTTTTTTAAAAGCAAAATTAAGGTAATGAACAGCTTTGGCTGCATTTCCCCCCCAAAGGATGAAGGAAATTTCCATGAAATATACTCCCCAAAGAAACCAAGAGTGTTTCTGTGGCACGATCTGCCCTCTTGGCAAAATGGCAAATGGCTCGTCCGTTGTCCAGGCCACCCGGGGGCTGCAAACCAGAGGGCGCCCTGCGAGTTAGGCGACAGGCCGCTGCATCGCACCAGCTCACCTTTGGGGTCTTTTCGGCCGTATCTGTTCCTTCCCAAGGAGGCCAGCTTTCTTCCGGGGGCAGAGTTAAGCGCAGCCGACAGATGTTTGCCTGGAGGACAGCGAAGATGCCACTTACAACCTCCTCTGTCTTTCCGAAGAGGAAGAAAAGTTGCTCCCTTTAATTTGGGGCAGGTAAGCAGCCAGGGTGACTCAACTCAGAAATGGCTACATGCTGTGGAAGGGCAGGGGACCTTCCTCAGGACTCACCTCCTTCAGCTTCAACCTATTATGAAATGCTCTTATGGAATAAGCAGCATGGGAAGTTTTACAAATAAAAAGAGAATGAAGCTGATGGCAGAAGCTCAATGCTTCTGCAGCCGTTATGCAGCGTCTTCCAAGGGAAAATAAACATTAACATTTGGGGCACCGGTGAGGCTTACAATATTTGCAGATGACGTAAGTAATGCACTAAAACAACCTAATATTTTTTTTACTTGGATTTGCTGGTTTTGGTGCATCGACGTTCTGCCCTCGGTTCTACTAAAACTGAACGTCTGAGTGACACTTGGTTCGGGGAAAGGCGATAAGAAGCGTCACAATCGCATCGCAGCCCTCCAAAGGCGGAGACAAGGCTCCCCCGGAGCGTGCAAAGAGTGCGCATCCTGGCCCCACGCAGCCCTCTTCTCGTGTCAGGAGGACGAGGTTCACACAGCCGGTCACGGACCCGGGCAAGAGCAGCAAGCCCGCCGGCCGAGACCGGAATCGCCAGACCCTCCCAAAACCGCCACCCCTTTCGGCGCATGTCGTCCCGGGGCCCAGGCGCCCGTCCTTTGGCGTCGGTCCACACAGCCCGACGGGCCCTCCAGCTCTGCCTCCAGAGCCCGTGTCTGGGGAGCCGCGGCCGGGCCCAAGACGCCGGAACGCAGCGGGGCTTTTCTGCCCGCCCGGGGCCTCCTGGCCGGGAAAACGCCAGCCCTGCGGACGCGGGCGGGCAAGCGGTCCGGGGGCTCCTGGCTTCCAGGGCCACTCGGGGAAATTCAGGCGGCGGGCCGGCCGGAGGCGCAGCGGAGGGAGCCGCGAAGCCTGGCTGGGGCGGCTGGTCTGGAAGAGCCTCCCCTCCCTCCCTCCCTCCCTCCTCCGCGAGGGGCCCCGGCCGCTTCCCCGGGCAAGGAGGCCTCCCCGCCGCCGGCTCACCTTCCGCCTGCTCTGCGGCTGCCTCGGCGTAGTGCGGGTCACCGTCAGCCCCGAGCTGTAGCGCAGCATCTCGCCCGCCGCCGCCGCCGCCGCCTCTGCCTGCCCGCTGCCCGCTCCCCGCAGCCTCCGCCACGGCCGGGCGCGGCGCCTCCCCGGGCCAAGTGAGCCGCTCCGCCGCCCCGCGCGCCAGAGGAAGGGCCCGCGCCCCGCCCCGCCCCGCCCGGAGCCGCCGCGCCCTGTTCGGCCCTTTGCGCTGTGGCCGCCCGAGTCTGTCTGTCCGCCGCCCCGACGGGCTCGCTGCCTTCTCGGCCCCGGGAAAGGCGGCGGAGCGTAGGGTCGCTCGCAGACAGCTCTGGGAAGGCGGCCCCGGACCTCTCCGCGGGCCCCGGGCCGCCCTAGCCTCGCTCCGGGAGGCTTTGGAGGGCGCCTCCGCTCAGCCAGCAATCCGTCCGGGCCCGAGTCAGGGCCGCTGTGGCCGGGCAGCCTCCGCCGCTTCTCCGGCCCCGCAGAGACGCCGCCGGGGAGGCCGCCCTCCCCCGAGAGCTGGCGAGGGCGGCCCCAGGCTGAGCCCCCTCTTGGCCACGCAGGCCGGCCCAGCCTTGCCTGTTCGCCCTCGGGGCTCGGGTGGGAAACAGCCCGGCCCCGCCCGCGGAGGAAGAGCCCGGGAAGGGAAAGCTCCTCCACGGGCTGCGGTGGGTCCTCGGGGGAGAGGGGGGGGGACCCGGGGCACTCTGGACTGGCCGTCGGGCGGCTCCAAAGCCAAACTTTGGCTCCGTGGGAAAAGTGGTACCATAATATCAAGGCAAATGTTGAGTTTCTGTTTCCAAAATGCCCTCGACTGTTTGTTCCGCTAGAATCTAAAACTGAGAGCAAACTGCACCCCTGACTAGCAGCCATGGTGTCCCCCAGTTTGGGTAATGGAAGGTCTGCAAGAAAACAAGCTCGGAGACCTTCAACCTAAATATAGATTTTATTCTCCCAGGATCAGATAAATTACAAGAGATTTCGGTAGCATTTTCTTAGTCAAAGTCAACATTTCCTCAAACAAAGGGGCTCATGTGGCAGCAGCTGAGGGGGGGGAAACCTACTAAAGGTGTCCTTTAGCAAAAGGCAACACAGGAACAACAGACTTGCTGCATCAGAGTTAGAATTCGCCCTCACAATGTCAGTTGAGCAATTAAGCCAGAAGGACACAAATGTGGCACACAGTTACTAATGTACAGCAACCTTAAGTGGCTGCCAGTCACAGGCTCCAGCTATTGAGTGACTTTATTCTCTCATGCCTATGCACCCAGTGACTTTCCTGTTGAGGAACAAGAAGACATGGCAAAATCTGGCAAGCAGAGCTCGCCAGGTGGGCCCTGCATCCAGGCCCTCGGAGTCGTGACCAGCAGGAAGGCCTTGCATGATGCATCGGCTGCTGAATCAGCGCATCTCCTCCAAAATCAAAGCTTCAGAAGTTGGAATCGGCTCCTCAATCTCTTGTTTTTGTTTGTTTTCGTATCTTTCGTATCTTGGTCTCATGTGGCTTCCTCTGCACATCCCACAAGGACACTCTTGAGCTCTCAGGAATGTGCAGACAATCCCAACAGTCAAACGCAAGCGGTTTTGGCAAACAAAACAGATCTATAAAAATTAACGTAATTGTAAATTGCATCCTTTGCACAGCAGGCATCGTCTCCACATACGGACCCGGGTACCTACATGGGACTGGGCTGTCTTGGAACTGCTTTGGCCACTTGGTCAAGAAGGGGAGCAGCCCAAAAGCAGCCTTTGCTTTGGGTTGTGGGTAGCAGAGAAGAGGCTCCCTTCTCGCCCCAAAGGGACAGTGTGGACCTGGAGCCTGAGGGCCCTATCTTGGGAACGATCAGTTCTTCACATTGGGCCATCCAATCGGCCATTAGACTTGGGGTAAGTTAGGAGATTTGGCAGCCCTTTTGTGTTCTCTTTGTGTACTCCCACTTACAATATTTAACCTACTTAATAAGTGCTTGGGCTCTGTCAAAGCCCATAATTTAGCCAATCTCACTTTAATTGAGGCTCTGCCTTCAACCATATATGTAGCCCTGACACTAATTAGGGCTGCATAACAGCCTCGCCATGAATCTGATATTGCAAGTATTTGTTTTGTTTGTAGACTCATATCCTGATCGTTCAAGGATGATTCAAAGGCTGGAGAGACTGACCTTTTTAATTCTTGGCTTCATGCATAGAGATAGGGAGGTTGTGTAAATAAAGGAGTTAATAGAAGAGAATCTCCATAGTGCGGGATTGAACTGTGGTGCCCTTGGTGCTCTGCTGGAGTGATGGTTTGCTTGCAGACCTTTTTGTTACCTGACTAGGGAACCTCTTGGGAGCAAATCCCACCTTCCCTTGCACTGATGAAGTTACCTAGTTGAGTAACGAAACATCTGCAAGCAAAGCACCGAGCTCAGAGACCGCCAAGGACTCCACAGGTGGGATTAAATATTGAAGTACATAAGAAAACAAATAGGTGTTCCTTAACCATATGGCTGAGATTTCTGTTCAAGAGCCACTATTTGGATTACCCTCCTATTCGAGGGTTTCCCACCAGCCCATTACCTTTAAAGACCCTCTGCCGGTAGGCATGAAGGTCTCTGCTGTCAGGGCTGATGCCCTGTTCATCTTTGCTTGGAACCCAGCGGAAGCTGATTAACTGGCACCAAACTTTAGCCTTGTGCATCTGCATCCCAGATTGATACCATCACTTTAGAACTTTGTGAATGATGTACTTCAAAAATATGGAAGTAGGCCAGTATGGAGAATAATGTTTAGACTGAGGTTCTGTGATTCAATAACTCACTAACAGGAATCAAATTACTCTAGTAGGAGGAACAATGTTGTAATTAAGTTCTGTAGCGTGATGCATAACCCATCTTTTAATGAGACCCATACATGGAAATACACATCAATGCTTTGGAAATGTGCAGAATGTTGATCTGAGCCACTGTTCCTAATAGGTTTCAGTTTTATCATCCGCCCATCTCATAGAAGCGTCTGAGAAGCTGGAAACACCTAGAGAAGCCTCCAATTAAGATCTGCCGACTTGACAGGGAGGCTTTGGGGGGTGGGGTGGGCAAAGTTACTGAAGGGGCTTCCATTTGCCTCTGTGCTGGAGCACACAATTTGAAAAACAGTGTGCGTGTGGTGGGGGATGTAGACAGGAAGCTGTTTGGCAGAGGAAACAGGATACTGAGCTGAGCACAAGCAGTTTTCCTCTCCTCCTCCTCTACTAGAGGGAAGGGTTTACCAAGGGACTCATGGAGCAAGTGGCCCTGATTCCCCCCTCCGCTTCCCCCCCCCCCCCCCGTGAGATCAACAGCAACATTTTGGGGACATCTACACAAGCCGTAACCTGATGGGAAACTTACTAACAAATGGAGAGAGGAGAATTCGGAGGATTATTTGCTTTTTTCCCAACTCCTCAAGCTGGCTGGTGGGAACAACAGAGCCCCTTTTGGAACCTGGTGCATTAACGTTGCACACGCAGAATTCCACACTTAAGACACCAAGGTAGAAATATTTACTATTTATTTCAAAATAACTATAGAGTTTTAGGCTTTAGCATGTCTGGAGGTAGCTGCAAAAATTCCTCGGTTCTTCTCCAAATTACTTACAGTCGCAGTCTTAGTTTATACTGGGCATTTTTTCAGTAAAAGCCTTTGAAATTAAAAGTGAATTTGTTTTCCAATGGATTTTTGTCTTCAACTTGCTCAGGCATGATCCAAGAAGAGAGTTATAAAGAATAGTATTAAAATAAAGTTGGCATCTTAGTATCAGAAGAAAAATAACAAGAGTTTGCACTGATTGTCAACACAGCACATTTCCAGTCTTTCCTTCCTATTGACAGAGAAAGAAACACTCGTCTCATTCAGATGAGCTACAGTCCTCCTGGGAAGACATCTGCTGAAAATCTGCTGAAAATCAAGAACAAATCAGAGCAAATATATTCCTATCAGTTACCAGTGGATACCGAATGCTTTGTAATATATGTTGACACATATTTTCAGATCGTGACATCAAGGAGTTAATTAACTCCTTGTCTCTCCAGACGGGAGGCAAGCTCTAAAGTTATCCAAATAATTGGGACAAATTACTTCATGATCTCATTCATGAAGAACCGCTGGAACAAAAAATAGCACGATCTGGCTTCAAGATCTGTCCGAACTCTCAGAAACGGTCTATCCAGAAGTCCCCATCTTTTAGGTTACCTTCTGTGTTCTTTTGGGGCTATCGTTAACAGGATTCTATAAAACTGAAATGGGCCCCCCTTCCCTGTAGGAACAGAAGCCGCTCAATGGCTCCACCTGCCTCCTCCTCCTCCTCCTCTCTTGCCCCATCTGAGATAGCGGGGCTGAACCAGGGACTGTCCGAGGGGTTCCACCACTGCCAAGCAAAAAGCCGCCTCCTCTTGGCTCAGGCTGACCTCAGCGGGCTAGCAGAACTTTCCTTTTTCAACTCTCACGGCATGAGCAAAAACTCATGGCTACCAGAGTCAGCAGCCAACTGCCACCAAGGCCAGCTGGTCCCAACACTGCCGCCCTCCCGTGAAAATTGCATTTGAGGCACCCGTGCAGAGGGGCTCACAAAGCCCAAATCAAAATCCTGGGTTTCTCTCCTCCCATTTCCTTCATCTATGGTTTCTGCTCCCACTATGGGGCACTTGGATTTTGTGGGTGGAGGTGAAGGCAATTCTTGGTGTTTCCAATGGAGTTAATCGGATCTAAAGCCTAAAGAACCTTCTGGGGTCAAACCAGGTCCTCCTTAAGGTTCCACTCACGAACCCACAAAAGTCCAGATGCCAAAGCTTTTCAGGAGCGTTATTTCTTTTCACGTGACTGCATGCTCCCGTTGCGAGGCTCATTGTGGATTCTGCAGCTTCCAGGATTTACTTTTGTGCTGGAATTTAATATCCTCAATGCTGTCTCTGAAAAAAATATTTGATGCTGACCAGTTTTAAATTGAACACTTTAACGAAGTTATAGAAGAGAACAATTTCAGAGCTGCTGATACTATTATTTCCTCATTAAAGATTGTCCCAACAGAGCAAAGATTTGGCGAAAGGATAAAAATGCGATTGCAGTAGAAACTTTTGGAAATACTGGTACGTTCTTCCAAATGCCGCTTACAGGTAATACAATTAAAACTAGAAGACAAGAAAACAGAAGTGCCTTTTTCCGATATCCTTCTCAGAGAGTCCTTTATAAGCCACCAGAGGAGCAGGTCTCACCATCCTTGAATAGCAAAGCAGCTGTTTCAGCTCTGAACACAAATGGCAGCCTTGGCTCTAGCAGGCAAGTTCAGCCCTGCTGCTCTGCGCCTGAGGCTGCTCCTTGCCGCCAAGGCTCAGGGTCCTTGGGGTGCTGGGCCTCGGGACAAGAGAGCTGCTCTTGAGCAAGAGAAGACAGACCCAACAGAGTGTGGTTGCTGCACGTCCTGCCAAGGCCGAGAGAATTCAGATCAGAGTAAAGACCTTTTGTCTAAAGTGTGTCAACCGTCTCCCCATCGATCCAATCCCTGGAAGTCGGAGCGAGGGAGCAGAGACAGGGAACGGGGAAGAGGTTTTCCGGGTGTTGTAGAATGTCCTTTTTTTTTCAACTTCCGAAGGTCACGCTGCTCTCCTTCAGCCAGCCCATAAACATGTTTGCTGAACAAATGGCGTTTACTGCAATAGGGCTTTAAAGCTAATGGATGATATGACACTTAATATACGTAGATTCCTGCACTATTGATGGAAACATGAAATTATGCAAAAATGTTGCAAGAGTTCCGAAAACTCTTCGATTTAAAAATATGTACATTCTTATCTCCTGCTTTGTATATTCCTTCCTCTGCTCTAGTAGCAAGGTGACACCCTTCCTCCCCTCCTTTGAAACAGCTTCCAAGGAGAAGACCTTGGGTTAGGAGCAGTCTGGTGTCGGCCAGGTGCTCAGAGCTGGAAGTACCCCTGAATCTGTGAACTGGAAGGCCAGCTCCTTTTGGTTCACAATGTTTATTTCTGAAATAAATCTGAACATGGCACATCTCAGAAAAAGGAGTCAAGGTCACCTGATGCTACGGTTCCTGCAGCCGGCGGTGCCTCGATTCCGTGCGGCCTTGACTCTCGGCCACTAAGGCTGGCTGGCGTCCCTCTTGGCTTTGCTGTCGCTGTGCTTGAAGGACTTCAACCCCAGGGGGACATCGAGAAGGCTCTCCCCATCGGTGCTGAAGCCATCGTCCTCATAGTCAAAGTCGCTCAGCAGCTTACTGGGAGTCTTCTGGCGTCTGCGGAAGGAAAGGTTTACCCACTGAGAAACGGCCTGCAACCTGCTGTGCCACACGTGGATTTTTTATCTAATTGGCCAAGCCGATAAAACAGCCGTGGTGGATGCAGCCAAAGAGCGCCGAGTCTTTCAAGGACCTGCAGAGAACACCTGGTTTGGGGCAGGTGTATTTTCTCCTACGGAAGAAGATGAACCTGGCAACACAGCCCCACTTCTGGATATTTAAGAGCAATCCGTGAACCCTTTGGGAAGAGCAAACCGGTCCAGGCTGAGCAGCAGGAAGGGTGGCTGAGGGGCTCGGGGGGAGGCTGGCTGCCAATGCAACACGGCCCTCTCTAGACGAGGAAGGCAAAGGAGGGGGGTGGGGCCCGAGGGAAACCGGCAGCTCTCGAGGCTGCCCAAGGCCGGCTGGGCCCCCTTTCCCACCTGAGGTCCTGCCGGATGGTGCCCAGCTGTCCTTGCAGCTGGTTGTTAAGGTCTACTTGGTCTTCCAGATCCCTCTGAAGCTTCTTCTTGCTGTTCTCCAGCCTGTCTATTTCTTCCTCGGCTTCTTGCACCTGCCGCTTCATGGCCTTCACGCGTAGGCTGAGCTGCGGAGCGAGGAGAGGACCCTCCTGGAATCAGACGGAGGCTCTTCGGGGGCCCCTGAGGGGCGATGTGGGGGCAGCCCCTGGGGCCCTTCCCTGCTTACCTGGTCCTTCTGGTCTGTCAGGGAGAGGTGCTCGTCGTCCACCTGCAACAGGAGCTCCTTCACGGTCCTCTCCAGTCGGCGGTTGGTCAACTGGAGGTGACCTCGGTCCCTAGGGAGGCCAGGGAGAAGGGGAGGGGGACAAGAAGCCATGCACCAGATGAAGACACACACACACCCCAGCTCCCCAGATGCTTCCCTGCTCTCATCGTCTTGGTCTCCCCCCAACCGTCACCCGCTCTCTTCTGCCTGCTAGACCGAGGGACCTCGGCAGTGACTGGGGGATTGCAGCCAAGTGGGCTGGGCCAGATTGGAAGTGGGGGGCACTGTGGAGGGGGGGGGACATATTGCCAGTACTGTCTCGGCACAGCGGTCTCCTCGTCTGGGCTTCGGGGAAAGATACTGTGATAGAAGGAGGGGCCGGTGGGTGCAGATAGAGGCACTCCAAATGGCCTTTTCCCCGCAGCTGATTGTTTTTTCAATTTAACAATTTTATTTATTTGGCCCATTCCAAGAACTCTGTGTGGCTAACTAAGCTATTTCCTGGGTGGGGGGCCACAAGGAAACCCCAGGATCAGTCTTCCGTCTGTGGTCAGCAACACCAAAAATCCCAGAAGCCCCCCAGAGTCAGGTGTATGACCCACGGAACAAAGCGATGGGGCTGGAGAAGAGCACCGGGGGGGGAGGGACTTTGGGAGGGGCCTCCTCGTACCTCTCCCCACTCTCCAGCTGCTCCTCCAGCTCCAGGAGGCGGGCTTCCATCTGGGCCAGGAGGCCTTCCTTGCTGGGCTTGCGAGAACCTTCCAGGTGGAGGATCCGGCCTCTCAGCTCTTTGTTCTGGAGGAGGAATCGCCCCAGTCCATCAGCAGAGGCACCTGGCAGCCGAGGAGCCAGAAAACTGGCCAGCCCCAAGCAGGAGATTCAAGAAGGACCCCCTCCCCCTGCCCCACATGGACGGAGGGCAGAAGAGTTGCCTTTCCAGTCCAGCACGGGGCAGAAGCTGCTACTCCAGGAGGCAGGAGAGGCAGCACCCGGCTGACTCCACTGGGCAGCAGATGCCCAAGCAGCCTCAGGACTTCGCAGGGATCGCTAAGTGATGCCTGCATGGCCGGCTGGTGTGCCAAGAGGTTTGTCCCCCGCAAAGCCAAAGGGACTCCGAAGGCTTGAAAGAGGAAGGGGACTTAGGTGCACTTAGGTGCAGGCAGGGGAAATTTCAGCGTGCTGGACTCTGGGTAGCCAAAGGGGCTGGGGTGCATGGCAAGGGGCGGCCCCCTCGGCCCCTCAGGAGAAAGCTGGCCGTGGAGGCGGAGGGTGCTGGGCGAGGCTGGGGGAGAGCTGCAGTCCCAGAGCAGAGCAAAGATCACGTTGACGCCTGACCTGCCTTTCCAGGGTGGTCTTGTCGCCCTCCAGCTCTTGCTTGGCTGTCCTTTCCTGCAGGAGATCACTCCTCATTTGCTCGATCTGCAGTCAAACAAAGAGAAAGAGAAAGAGAAAGAAGAGAGAAAAACAGTCACAGTAAGTGGACAGTCGGTCAGAGCAGGGAAGAATCATACCTGCCAGTAAGTAGTCCAGGCTAAGAACCCAGGCAGTAAAAATGCACTTGGAAAGGCAAGAGACGCAATCTAAATTAGGCTGCAACGGTGGCGACACCTGCAGTTACCGTGACATATGACGACCCTCGTGCTCTGTTCCCTGCAGCGGGAAAAGCTGGGCCGGGAGGGCTGCTTAATCAGCAGGGATAAAGACCAATAACAGAGCTGCTATTCCGCTGTTATGAATGTTTAGTAGACCTGAAATAGTCTTCAGGAATCCCTGCACCCGAGGCCGGACCGAGGACAAGGCAGGCTTTGTCCTGTGTGTAGGAAATGGGGAGTTCCTTGAAGAGGGACGGTATTTTGCCTAATTTAAACAATTTAAGCTGGTTAGTCAGCTGTTTCTGGCCTCCAAAGGAAGCCTCTTGCCAGAGTCTGTCTGGTCTCAGACAGGCTGCAGTGGAAAGGGGTCACCTTAAGCCGCAAAGGTCACTGCAGGGGCCGGACTATCTCCAGGAACACACCTGGGCTGGCTGCTGGGGGCTGGGGGGGTTGGCGAAGGCCCAATTATGGGGAGGGCCAGCCTGCTTCCCAGAGCTGCTCCTTCCCCACTCTGGCAGCTGCCACCTGAGCTGGGCAAAGGCCTACCTGCTCTCGGCCTCTGCCAATCCTCCCAGACAGGATGTCGGAATTGCTCTGTTCTTCTTCGAGCTCCAACTCCAGCTGGGATATTTTGTCCTGAGGGGAAAAACATTGGCCCACTGCAACATCTGCGGCACCCACAACACAAGAAGGCCTTGAAACGTGACCCGGCCAAAGGGGAGAAGGGGGAGAAGAGGAGCAGCTGCTCAGCCCTCCCCCACCCCACCCCGGGCTTTCCAGGGAGCCTTTCCAGTCTGGCACACCTGAAAGCAGCTCAAAGCACCTGGGAAGATGCCCTGCCCACCTGAAGGGCTGTGAGCCCAAGCACCCTTCTCTGGAGGGCTTCTCCAGAGTCCCCTGACCTAAAGGGCCGTGGGGAAACCACACCTTCCACAGGTGAGCACATTGTGAACACTTGGGCTCCTTTTTGCACCAGCTGCAAATGGAGAGGGGGAGGCTTGCTTGGCTCAGAGCCCCCCCCCCAGCTTCATCCACAAGCACACTGGGGACAGTTTAGTGTGTTTCCATTAAAGGACCTTGCAAGATAAGGACCTGCTTGCCTTGCAACCACCAGCCACACCAGCTGGGTGTCCTATCCAAAGTCCTGCCCCCTCTGGAGCTGGATCCAGGGGCAGCCCAGAACAAACGGGGGGCTCACAGATCAAGGGATGCTGCATGAGACAGGGAAATAAGGTCCTTGGGAGACGAGGCTGTCTCAGATGCCCTTCAGGATTTTGCAGGTGGGACACTGAGTGGACACTCATCTTTGCACAGCAAAACATGGTTAATTTCTCCATCTCAATCTGCCTCCTCAAATACGGTTCATTTCTACCTGCAGTATCTTGGCCTGTCTTGCCCGGTCTTCTTTCAAGTGGCTTTTAGATTCCAGTTCATATTCCAAGTTCTTCACGGTGTCTTCCAGAAGCTGAGTCTTTGTGAGGGCTTCTTTTTGGGCTTTTTTGTGACCTTGTAATTCATCCTCCATAAAACGTACCTAAAAGTCAAAGAAATGACTCCCATAAACCTCTCGCCCGTATGTTCTGTAGACAGACAGATCCGGAGGCAAAGGAAATAATTCTGCATTTTGCAAACCCAAATCCTAGAGATTTCTTCCATCTCAGCTAGACTCAAGTCTGTGAAGGTCCACAGGTGTGACACGAAGCCAACATTTAATTCTGTATGCTTGCTAGCCCTAATCTTAACTTTAACCCCAACCCATTTTCTGAAAGAGAAGCAAGTGATAAATGGAAACATCTCATACTCACAGTGTGAAAGGCTTTGAGGGATTCTGCAATCATCTCCCATAGAAACATTAGGTAATCAGCCCCATTTCTGGGTGGATCTGTCCAGATCACATTCCAGATGAGCTGCAGAAAGTGGTGCAACAGCTTGCAGACTGTGCAGCACCTTCATCCAGTCTTTATGTGCCATGAGATGTGGTGCTGGTTCCCAGCTTGGCTGGTTTAAAAAATGGGTCGGACCGATCCAGGGCAGTCCTGGGGATCGAGGGCTCTTTAGCCGGAATGGCAACATGGCTGCCTCCACAAGGCAACAGCTGGGAGACTGGGGGTCTTCTGTGGGCAGTTGGTGGCCATCCTGAGGACAGACCGCTGGGCCGTGTGGCCCAGGGGTCTCGTCCAGCTGGTCAGCCCATTCCTCAGAGTGCAAGTTCCCTTGTGAGCACTGAACTTTCAGAGAGCATGTGCAGTCTTTTTCCAGCCACAAGGGGGCAGCCGTGCAACACAAGGCCGCCAGGAGGGATGCCGGAGTCAGGCCAAAGGGCCCCCAGCTTCCATGGCCCCTCAGCCAGCTGATGGCTCAAGGGAAGACAAAGCTTCGGAAAGAATGGCAACTTTATTTGCTTTGCATAATCTGCTTCCTGATGTTTCCTTCTTCCACTGACATTTCTTAAGAGCTGTCTGTTTATTTTAACAGCCAGCCTATAACTCCTATTGGCTTGTTCCATGCTTTTTCCAGCTTGCTTTGCTTGTCCCCAGCACTGGGAGTGTTACAACTCAGGCAGGACCTTTCCCAGTCAGACACAAAGGCCTCCCCTTGGCCTGACTCTGGACTATTCACAAGCACCAGCTGGACTGACCTCCAGCAAGGACAGCTGGACCCTAGGCTTACAGGTCCTGGCATGGTTTTCGCTGGCACCCTGAGTCTTGCAGTAAAAGCCAAGGGTGTCCCCGCCTAAAGGAGGACAAGTGGAGTGAGGAATGCTTGCTGATGTTAACAACACAACTGGGATTCAGCCTCACTTGGGTATTGTTAGCTATTTATCAAGAGAACCCATCTATTTTACCTACAACTAGTTTCCGCTGGGCTGTTTTGTTTCAGTCGTTTCTAGTTTAGGTGGAGTTTAATTGATGCTTTTGGTTACAGGATACAATTGGTGTTTGATTGCAGGCAGGCAGGCAGGTTTACAAATAGCGGTCAGTACCTGCTCTTGCATTTTGAGGATTGCCTGGCAGGCCTTTTCTAGCTCCAGGGTTTTGCCCTTCAGCTGCTGCTGTGAATCTACCAGCTGCTGCTGGTTCTTCTCCTTGTACTCATCGAGCTGCTTCTGGAGCTGCTGAGTTGATTCCTGGGACACTTTAATGATTTCCACCATCTATTCAAGAGAAAAGCACTGAGGATAAAAGGTTTCCATGGAGGGGCAAAGGTGCCCCAAACCCCACCGGAAGACACTCTTTCTCCTAGATTGGGCTAAGCTGGCAAGCAAGACTTGCTGATGTCTTAAATTAGAAATAACAGTATTTGGATCGTGGCTTTGCTCTTTCCCCTCTGCAGACCTCGACGGGGAAGGATGTGGATCCAATCGGGAGCTTTCTTGCTGCTGAAATGCCGTAACCTGGAGAGCAAGAGAGCGCACGCTGCCATTTGTTTTCTGCAAATATCTGTAAGGGATTTCCAGGCATTTCTGCAGTGGCTCTGGCTGACCATTATTTGAAAACCAGAAGATGCTGCCTTCCTGGAGAGCTGTTTGCAAGGCGTGTTTGTGTGCTGAGTAAGCCTCCTCTGAAACTTTGGTGGCTGACAGGTGAAATGTAGAGATTCTAATGGCACCCAGAAGCCCCAGATGGGCAGCTTACCTCCTTCTGCAGCGTTTCCACAGTTCTGTCCAGCTGCTGCCGCTCGTTCTCCAGTTCGCGCTTTGTCTTCTGTAGCTGATCTTTTTGGGAAGCTTCGTTTTCCAGGCAACCCATCAGCTGCTGCTGCTCCTGGCTCAGTCGACTGAGATTTTTCTGCGGAGGGAGGGAGGGAGACGTGGCTGTGTGGGCCGAGGCCGCCGAGGCCCCAGGGAACTTGAGGGGCCAGGGGCAGAGCACCATCAGCGGATCACTGCAACGGCAGGTTCAAGGCTGGGTCCTCAGGCTTCCCCCACATAACCAGGGCACAACTCTGTCCCGGCTGCCTCTTTTCTGCTCTGCTCCCACCGGTGCCTTCTGCTCACCCCCAGGACAGGGTGAAGCCCCTTCAGGCCTCTTGAGGCCGTGGAATGCTACCTGCAGAGCCAGTGCGGCCTAGTGGTTAAGGCATCAGGCAAGAGACCGTGAGTTCTAGTCCCACCTTAGGCACGAAATCCGACTGGGTGACTATGAGCCAGTCCCTCCCCCCCCCCCCGGGCCAACCCACCTCACAGGGTTGCTGTTGTGGGGAAAATAGGAGGAGGAAGTTGTGCTGGATGTGTTCTCTGCCTTGAGTTATTTGTAGAAATAATAGAGGTGGGAAATAAATAGGTGAGTAAATGGGCCCTTTGTGCAGATGTTCCACATGTATCATGAACTGAATTGCCCCAATGCAGAAGAGTTAAAAAAAACCCAATACATCTTTAAAATGAAAAACAAGATCCAAATTCTGCAGCAGACACTTAAAATTTGCTAGCAGGGGGAAGGCAAAGGTCCCGGGAAGGGTGGCCAGGAAGCGGAATACACCTGTGTTGCCTGTTGTGGCTCCAACCAGCACAGGAGCCAGGTGGCAAAAGCACAAGGAAGTGGGGAAAGCACAGGTGAGCCTCTTGGCCTCTGCCGCACCCTACAATTTGACAGCAATTAAGAGAAAGAGGCTAATGCTCTTGATTAGTCCTCAAGACAAACAGACTCAGGAAGAGGCCCACTGAGAGAACATTAGCATACAGACCCAGCAACAACAACAATTTAGAAAACTGCCAGGCATTAAAAGCTACCGAGATGGTATTGCGCACAGCTGCTACTTGTTAATACTCTCTGCTCCATACAACACCACGAAGCTTTCCGGGAGGCCATTTTTCACCTCCCCTTTAAACACCCCTTCTCACCTGGGCATCCTCCAGCTGGGCTTCCAAAGACACCTTGGCTGAGGCCAGCTGGCGAGCTTCCTCCTTGGCGTGGACCAAAGACTGCATCTCTCTCTGCCAGGGGGAGAGATTGATTCAAAAGGTTCATTTGTCTGCAGATATTAAGCAAATCTGGGCAGCTCACAGTAGCAATAAAACCAATATATTAAGCAATGACAAAACAATAAAAACAGTGTCCCAATAAAACAAAAATTCTGACTCGGCACCCCACCCCACCCTGGGAACCTGGATTTGAAGGCTTCAAACTCTCTGGCCCTTTGAGCCCCCATCACAGGCCAGGATTTACAACCGAGTGGGCAGAAGGTTAAGACCTGTCAAGCTGAAGCCACCCAGATGAGCCCCCCTCCAGGCCCTCCTCCAAGGCCCACAGCGAACGCCAAAAGACACCCAAGGGTGCCCTGGACGGTCCCCTTCAGGGATGGACACTGGTGGAATTGGGACACTGGGCAGCTTTCTGAGGTCTCTCTGACAGCTGGAAGTCTGGGAGGAGATGGCAATTGGTCTTCTGCCAATTATGCCTCCCATCGTGTGCAGATACTTTTTAACTTGCTCCTACAGTTTTCAAGTGAACCTCAATAGTAGCTGGGCTAACAGTGATGCAATAAAGAGCCAAGGGGTTTGCCCTCCTCCTCCTCCTCCTCCTCCTCCTCCTCTCCTCCTCCTCCTCCTCCTCCTCCTCCTCCTCTGCTTGCTTCACACCCTGAGACTCACCATGCATTTCCTCAGCCTTTCTTCGGCTTCCTCCTTGCTTCCACTCAAGTCCTCCAGCTCCAGCTCCAGCCCTTGCTGCTTCTTCTCCAGCTGCCCCACGGCTTTCCTCAGCTGCCTGTTTTGCTCAGCCAGCCCAGCCACGTGGCCTTCTCGGCTCCTTTGCTCCTTCTCAGCTTCAGCCTTTGCACCGGACAGGGTGCCGATTTTCTAGGAAGACAACCCGTTACTCGAATCAGAAAGATGCAGTGCTGAGACCAGTTGACCCTCATCTGAGATGTAGGGTGGTTGGGGGAGGGGGGGAGGGGGTCTCCACTTGACTTCCTCCTTGCCCTGAAATGCCAGGGGGGAGGCTGGGGAGGGAGCAGTCAAGGGAGACTGGTCTGTATCACTGGCTGGTTCTTAGGGCCCAGCACAGGCAGTCGGCCTCATGTGACAGGCCGCCTGTGACTGTCTCAGACTGCGAAGAAAGACGCCTCTTGCCTCGGAGAGGATGGCTACTTAAATGCTTGTTTAAGGTCTGGAATAGGAGAGGCAGAGAGGACGCCAGTCACTGTAAGGCCCTGGGAACCACCCCCTCTCTCAGCTGCCTGCTTCCACTTGTCCACCAGCTTTAGGAGAGGTCTTGCCCTAAGGTTTGGGAAGGGTCCTTAGCCGCTAGATGGCTGGTCTTCTTGACCACCCACAGCAAGAGCCACTGGACAGTGTCTCGAGCCAGGCAAAATTAGAAGCAGAGCTTCCACTGTTCTTGTTACCATCTTCAGCAAAGAGGAAGAAATCAGCCAGGTGGGGCGTTCACTAACAGGTAATTAGAAGAAATAGCAAGGATGCTTCTCCCGGAGGAGATGCAAATGGGGTTGCAGGTCAAGATGTGGTCCAGCTTTCTAGGTTGCTAAGCCTTACAGCCAAAATGAACCAGAGGATAAATGCACCGGGCATCTTGTGTGGAGGTGAGCTGAGGTTGAAGATTTAAAACCGGTCTGCAGTCACAGGAACAGTGCAATAAAGCTAAACAGGAGCAACCCCTTTTTCTGGCTAGCCATAAAGTGCTCACTGAAAATGAGAGAAGGTAGACCTAGAATTCATTAACAAGCGATACGGCACTTTTCACGTGTTATTAAGGGCTGCAGCTCTCAATGCTAAAGTAGAGCAGGACACGGTTTCCCCAACCCCAGGAAGCAGCACTGGCCAGATTAGCCGAGGGCACCAATGCGCCTGGTCCAGGATGTCCCGAGCACATTAAAAGGCAGAGCAGAACCCAGCTGATTTCTGCGTTTATTTGCATTCATCTCGCTCACGGCAATGCAATTCACAGTGACTCTTCCAAGGGTTAAACTGTGATTAGTCTTGTCAACACACAGCCTGAATCAGAGCCACCGAACTGGCTGGGCGAGATTCCTAGAAACCAAGGCCAGAATCACTTGTTCAGTGCCAGATACGCTCAGAGAATATCAAGAACCCAGAAAATGCAAACAAGGTGCTTCAAGAGCCAGTCCGACTGGCCTTGAATGTCAGTTGTGCCTCAGAATAATTCCTTGCAAGGTTGTGTAATGAGGAGGAATGGCCCTCTCAGCCCGACTGGGCTCATTTCGGGATGTGTGTGTGTGGCACCTTGTGCTCCTTCGTGACGTCGGCCACTGCTTCTGCTGCTCTGGAGTTGGGGACATCTCCAACGTCAGGGAGCAGGAGGTCTGGCTGAATCCTATGAGGCCGAAATTTGGGGAAGCTTAGGGGTGAATCCCCACCCAAAGCCATCCACAAGGACAAGAGCGAGTTGGGCAAAACTCTGCTGCCCATTAGCAGGAAAGAGACAGTGACAGTGCCCTGGTTCAAGGCCACAGCCTTGGCCCTATGGAGCTGGCAGGGCTTGCTACTGAACAGACCTCCAACTGGGCTGTGAAGCGACTTCAGTGAGTGACCAGGTCACGGCACCTGCCCCCTTTCAAACTTCAAATGTTGGAAAAATCTAGAGAAAAAATTTCCAAGCACCTTGCTGGTCTTAGAGGTACCTCCTGCATTGCTTAATCCTGATGTTTTTTTAACTTGCTTCTATGTTTATACCTTGATGCCTGTTTTTGCATTGTTATTTCCTTTGGCATTCCAAATTAGGGCATGGCTCCCGTGCTTTTCACTGGAAAAACTAGTTGTGAACATTTAAATAAAGAATGGAAGAAAGAGCACCACACGGGAGAGACAGAGGGCGGCTGCAATGTGGGCCCTGCTCATAAGTCAGGCTGTTCCTGCTCTCCTTCACTGTCCAGGTGGAAAAGAGGCACCTGGAAGATCCGGCAAGGCTGGTGGTCAGTCCCCCAGGGAAAGACCTCCTCCTCTTGTCCTGGCTCTCAGGTGGCCAGGTGGGCCAGGAGCAGAGCAGAGCTGAGCTGAGCCCCTCCTTCCTCACAAGGCAAACCCACCTCCTGCCCCACATGGTTAATGAGCTACAGCTAATCATCACTTCCAGCCGCCATCACCTTTAAGTCACCTTTTAATTTTCTCCCTGAAAAGTACCATTCAGGCATGCCCAGGTTGGCCAGCCGCTCCCTCCTCATAATGAAATTCTTTAAGAGAGTTCAATTTCTGTCCCCTCTTCCTACTCGAGGGGGCACCACAAAGAGACCTAGTGCCAGGAGAGGGTAACAGAGCTTTGCGCGCTGGCCAGAAGAGCCGAGTTGTCCAAGCCTCTGACACCCAACCAAGTGACTGGTGGCCCTGGAAAACAACAGCACCCCAAGACAGAGTTGCAAGAGGGAGGAGGGCACACCAGCTTCGCACAATCAAGGTAGGCAACCGGACACACATTAGTTGCCATTCCCAGTGAGGGCCAGGCAAATTCTCTGCCCCAGGGCCTCCCGGCATCTGACCTTGACCCGGAGAGACCTCTCATGCCCAGCCTCCGGCAACACAGGAAAGCCATTCTGGGCAGCCCAGAACCAGAGCAAAATGCAACAGACTTGCCACAGGTCAAGTCCATCAGAAACCGGGCACCAGAACATTTTTCTGCCCAGTCCCCTGCCACCCAACCCTCGCCAAGAAGTCTGCAAGAAGGCCCCAGATGAGGGGAGGCAAAGGGGCTCTGCCTGGTGGGCCGGCCTGACTCCCTTCCCTGCCTGGTCCCCACGATTGCGGGAGTCACTGTTTTTGCTTTTACTGTGGGGGCAGAACAAGGAGAAAGGAAGACGGGCATCCTAAGAAGGATTCCCAAATGGGCACCCTGCTGACCAGACCTGCTGGACAGTAGGAACCCAGACAGCGGCAGGACCACCGCTACATTTTTGGCTCGCCGAAATAAAGTGCTGCGTACATACAACGGAGTGAATCCAAAAGAGCAGCTCAGACCGTTCAGAGTGAGGATTTTAAAGCATAACTTACCCAATCAAAGACAATTCACAGATTGTCTCAAGCACTGTTTGGAAAATGGGGGAAATTCTGACTTCCAAACAAGAAAGAAAATGGATAGGAGAGTAAAAAAGCGAGTGATTAAAAGCCCTGCTTTTATTTCCAGGGCCCCACCCTCACGCGGAGCCCTCCCGGTGCCAGGGCTGAGATTGTGGCAATAATAACTAGAGCACAAAACAGTTGGTTCGTGCAGGAGAAGGAAAGCCGCTGCCTCGGGCCATCCCTGGCATCTCTCCTGACAGGCGAGGGAGAAGGTTCAGGCGGAGGGCATGGCTTGGGGGGAGGGCTGGGGGGCAGTAGGACCGAGCTGGGGAAGCCGTGGGCTCTGCTGGGCACCTCACTGACCTCTGTAGCTTTGGCCAGACTGTCTCTCAGGCTCTGGAGCTCCCGGACGTGCTGCTCCTTGAGGTGGCCCATCTCTCGGTCTTGGCTAGCCATCTCTTCCTTCAAGACGCCCTTGAAGGCCATCAGCTCCCGCTCCCGTCTCTTCAGGACCTCTTCTTGCTGGTCTCTCAGCTCCTGCAGCTCCTGCAGCTCCTGCTTCACTTGCATCAGTTCCTGAACACGGGAACGGAGGAGGAGGAGAAAGGGGGGCCTGTTCAGAAGGCTGTGGCTGGGCTCCGAATTCCTGCCCTCCTGCCTGCCACGTTTTTCTGCTCCAGCTCAGGGTCCTTTCAGGCAGGAAAAGGGTCTCACCTCTACGAGTAGATCCTTTGCGCTGTCCTCCACGCGCTTCGCAGTGTCCAGTTCATCGTGCATCTCGGAAAGCTGATCCTGCAAGTCTCGGATCTCTCTCTGATGCTGCTCCCGTTCCATTTTCACTTGGAAAAGCCTCAAAGGGAGGAAGAAAAGAAGCATTTTTGAGATGCCTTCTTTGGTCTGCCAGCTGGAATCCATGTCAGCCATAAAAAGCCCTCAAACGCTTCAGGAAGGCACACTTTGGTGGAAAGAATTTGCAGCGGGCAAAAGGGCAAAAGAGAAGTTACAAGTGAAGCAAATGGGTGGAAAGAAAGAATAAATAGTACAGGATAAAAGACAAGAGAGAAGAAAGAAAAAATTCAAATATAATAAAGAAAGAAAATATATATAAATAAATAACTTTCATCACAAGTATAAACAAATTTAGTGACTCTCAGACCCCTCTAAGATTACAAACATTTATCTCTTCATCCCATATCTGGTCCCGTCTCCAGGGACAAATCCATAAATCATCATCTTTTCGGTTCTGGTGTCAGCAGAAGTCTCATAAAGGGCTGCCAGAAATAGCAACGTATCTTATTTTAACCTTGATCAAATAAATCAACTTTATATTCCTTCCTTTTACTGGTATAATCTTTAATTCAGGGGTCCCCAACCCACGGTCCGTGGGCCGGCCCCCATCCGCGGCATGCCAACAACCGGTCCGCACAAACAAGCGAAGCCCCCATGCAGGCAGCACACGAAGCCACGTCCCCTTCCAGGTCGTGGAAAATCCTCTCTCCACGAAACCGGTCCCTGGTGCCCAAAAGGTTCAGGGCCGCTGCTTTAGCTCATTCAAATATTGTTGTAGAAAGAACAATGTTCTTTTTTCTTTCTCTCTCTTTCTATTTAGTTTGTATTAGACTTTACTGTTATAATCAACACTCGTAGCAAAACTCACTCCTCCAGGTTTTCTCTAAGGCCTTTCTCACTTTCCTTCAGCTGCCTCCTGAAAGTGTCTTTCTCCTCCATATTTTCTTTAAGCTGTTGCCGAAACTTCTGAAGCTCTGCTTCCATTGTCTGCCTTTCAGCTTGGAAGTTCTGCTGATTCTAAAATAGCAAATGTTGGAAAAAAATAAAAAGAATCTATTAAGTCTCTTTGCACCTTTCTAAAGACTCCAGTATTTCTGGGAAATGGGAAATGGGCCGTGCATCTGAGCAAGGGATCTCCCTTTGTTCCTTCTGAAGGCTCCAGGGGGAAGCAAAGACTACGGGGTGTTTGGGGCAAGGAGCACAGCCCATCCTCAGCGTGGAATGGGCCTGGATCCGATGACTGCCCCAACTCAGCCTGCTCTAACAGCCAGCAGGTCTCCTGAGGCTGGAAGCCAAACTGTGCTCCAATACTTGTGTGGCTGAGCCATTCTTAAAAGCCCACATTCTCTGTTCTTGTGTGCAGGATTAGTGACCGACAGGAAGTTGGGGGGGGGCTACCTTGAATTCCAAGTCCAGCTTCCTCTGTAGCTCAGAAACCTCCTTTGTCAACTGCTTTTTCTCTCCCACCAACATGCTGACTTCCACTGAAGCATCAGATGTCTGCAGTTAAACAAGATTCATTTGTTCTAAACATCTCAACTCCCCACGAGGCAATGAAAGCTGCCTCGTAAGGCCTTCAGGAGGGACCTTGGGGGACTTCTAAAAAGAAAGCAGCAAAAGGCAGAAGAGCAGCACTGCTTGCAAAAAAACAATCCTGTCCACACGATGACAAAGACGCTTGACCAGCAGCCTCTCTACTGAGCTGTGGGCGAGGGCTGCTCTCCTGCCTCTTCCCCTCCCAGAACAGGCAGCCATGGGAGATAGGAGACTCTTTCCTTGGTGTCAGTCACCTGGGGACTCCCAGCTGCTCTGGACTTCAGTGTCTGGATTTTCTCAAATACCAAGTTGACTTTCCTCTTGGTTGCATCCTCGTTTTCGCTGGTACTAAAAGGTGAAAAGAGACCCAAAGTTTGCTCAAATGGTCAGGAAGCCAAAGACCCTGGATCCTCCAGCTGCCTGCAGGGTCTACCTGCTTGCAGAAAGGCATTGGCTGCAGGGAGTCCTTGTACGAATTAATCAGCGTGGACCTTCACCTTGGGGAAACCAAGCGGTGCAGAGCCCAAGCAAGACTCGGTGCTAAATACCATGCCACAAGCAGGGCCTTATGATGCAAACCCACTGACCCTTCCTTGAGATAGTTGTAGAGAATCTGCTTGGCCGTCTCTTCATTGCTTTGCTGCGCGAGTTCCTGCTGGCCCTTGAGCAGGTCAGGTGTCACCTGAAACAGAAAACGCAGGATGAAACGGATGCCTTGGAAGGAAAGATTCTCGTTTCCAATTGGGCTGACACAGGTTGTGCTGCCCTTCAGCTGAGCAGCTGCCGCAAGCAGCTCTGAAGAGTTTCAGAGCGGCCTGGATCCCAACTCTCGGATGCGGGAGGCAACGTGGCACCCTGTGAGGCAAAAGCCCGAATGAGACCACCTCCCACTTTCTAGTTATTTCTGAGAAAACAGGCCAGGCGGTGGAGAGAATGCTGCGTGTGAAGACAGGGCATAAAAACGATCTATTTTTTTTAACTGCAATTGTTCCTTCCAATACCCGCTAGCTGCCAATCCCTCTGCCTTGAAGCCAAAAGTCATTCTGCTCAACTCTGCCCATTTCCCCACCCAGCAGCCTCCCTTCCCCAGGCATTGCTGCCCCTTCTGTCCCTCTGGCCAACACTGCGCCATGGGAGCTGACCAGCTCACACTGAAGTAGCCATCCATCACCACAAGTTACCTGAGCATTTTTCGAACCAGAAGCAAAAGTTTCCATCGAGTGATTCTGACTCGCAGTGTTGTTTGGTAACAAGGGAGCGGAGGCCAGAGTTTTATGGTCTCTTTTTTTACACTGCCTTGGAAGAGTGGAAGACTTAGAAGGCAAACTCTCTGGGTCCATCTGATCTCGTCTAAGATGCTGCAAGGAACTAAAGTGGCTGCTGGGAGAATCTCTCATTCCTGGGGTTGTTTGGAGCTTGCCTGCTGCCCAAGGGGCCATCTGCTCCCCAAGAGAGGCTGCCTTCTTCTCTGGAGACAGCGGCTTCTGCAGACAAACTTGGGAGGATTGGCCCAAATGCTCGGACGACCTTCCCAAGCTTTTGGCGAAGTCCCCGATGCAATCAGAATGCGGTCCATGAGACAGGGCGCTGTCTACGCTCTTGGATCGCCTATGATTCTCTGTAAGAATTCGAGTCCTGAACCCTAATCTTCCCCTTCTTTGGGGACAAACTTTCCTGTCAAACTTTTCAATCAGCTCTTCAACTGTAGGAAAGGAGCCAGTATCAATATCACGGCCGGTTCCAGGCAAAAATGGGATATAACGCCGGTTTTCATGCCGGTTGACGTGGTCGGCATAGATGGCGTATTCTTGGTCATCTAGGAAAAATCTGGACGTGGAGACAGCAGAAGTTGGACTAGTGGACGAAGATGTAGATTTCTGGGAGCCATTCAGGGCTGCTCCTGCCGAGTCCGGCTGGCGGAAAGGCAGGAGGTCCGGTCTGCACCTCCTAGGACCTGGGCAGGCACTCGCAGCAGGTGAAGATCCAGCCCCAGGAGACAGTGGTTCGGGCCTTCCGCCAGGACGGTCGGCAACCCCAGAGCTTTCCATCTGCTGCTGGTTCTGGCCGGGCTTGGCCAAGTCTACTGTTTTCAGTTTTGATTTAGCCAGTTCTGCAAGCTGGGGGGCTGAGTCATCTAGTGCTCCCTTCAAAGACGGGTTCCGAGGCCTGGAGCCCAATTTCCCTCCATCCTCGAGAGGCTGGGATTTGCCAAGCAGGCGAGGCTGAAGGTCCTTTGGATTCAAGATGCTGTTTGCAGGATTATAGGGTTGAAGCAGCTCTGGATATTTCTGGAAGTTCAGCAAATTGGAGGCCTGGGAAATCTCACCTTTGAAAGGTGAGGCTGTTTTCTTCCCCTCCTCCTTGCTGGCCTGCTTCAGGCTTTTAATCCAGCAGGATGGTGCATTCTCCCAAAGCCCGCCGAAGGGCCTTCCTTCCTGCCTCTTCTTGACTCGTCCAGTGGCAGGAAAAGCAGAATCTGGCGCTGGCTGATCAGCTGCAACCTGCTGGCCATTTTCAGACCCCAAGAGATTCGCTGACAAGCATCCCTCAGTGTTGTTGAGCACGAGGTAGGGATGGCCATCGATCCCTTGGACCCGGATGGTGACTCCATAAGACCCGGCCTTGGCGTTCGGAAGGTTCTTTGGGCTCTCCTGCGTTGCCAACTTGGGGGGGTTCGCCCGGTCCTGCTGCTGCTGCTGCTGCCGCCGGAAACCATTGGGAGAGGACTTCATAATTCCCACAGACCACAGCTATGGAGCAAGCAGAGAGGAAGAAGTGAGGCGGTGACCTTGCCCAGACAAAAGCCTTCCTGAACTTCCTAGCTGTCCGAAGGTTTCCAGACAAGTGGCCGGGCGATGCGGGTGGAGCTCAGGGACAGCCCCCCTCTTTCTATGGGCCCTGGCAGCAGTGCCCTCCCTTCCTCCTGCCTTCGGCATAGCCAGGGGGCTCCCCGCTTCCCAACTCCCGCTTTGATCCTCCAGCTACAGGAAGCACAGCAGGAGGGGAGCCGGCCAGCTCAGCAGACGCCCCGCTCTGGAATGCTCTCTTACAGGGTGCCCGGCTGGTAGGGCAGCTGCCGCCTAAGTGCTGTTTGTGTCAGCCGGGTGCCAGGCAAAGCCCGGGAAGTGCTGTGCTTCCTACTCTCTTCAACTCCGGGCCTGTTTTACACGGTGTTTTGCGTCAGTTGCTCCACTGCCTTTCATTAATATTTCGGTTCATCTGTTGGCAACAAATACTTTGCTTTTGACGGACTCCTGTCTGAAGAGACTACCATCCCATCCTTGCAACCCTCTGGAAGCCCCCATTTTGATGAATGTTGTTGGTTCCTAAGTGCAGGCCAGTGTTAATCTGGCCCTCCCTTCCTGCTGCTGCCTCAGCTTCTGGCTCAGAGCCAGGAAAGTTCCCTTTGGCACCTGATGCTTGATTTCCCAAATGCAACTGATGTCCTAATGCTGAAATTTTACATCCCTAACGTGCCTTTTCTGGAGAACTTCTTAGTGGTGTCAGGCTGGGCTTGGGGGAAGAGTTTACTAATTGTGCATAGGCCTCCTGGCCTTGCAGAAAATGGGCAATAAATCTATGTCCCAGCTTCGACAGGCCATTCCCTCCTAGGCCTTAAGCAGCCAAAAGAGCTAGACCACCCGCTGTCTGCCCAACCCCTGCCCCTTCACCAGCTGCCGCCTCCTTGCTAGGCTCAGGTTAGGAATTCTGCTTTTCTGCCAGGCTTGCCACGCCTCAATTCCCAATGAGCAGCTCCCCCCACCAGTTTCCCAGCCCCAAAGCCTGGTCCACCTCCTGGATTCCAGGCTAGCAAGCCCCACAGACCCTTGACTAGGTGCTTCCAAGGCTAGCAATGGGCAATGGGCTGCCCCTTTGACCCTGCTCAGTTTGGGGCACAGCTCAGCCCCACTCCCCATATCAGGGCTTGCCACTGGGAATCCTCTCCTGCTTGTGGGGAGGCTGGGCTCTAGACCGCCTTGGACCCCAAGCTTCAGCTGGACAAGGGGGATGGAGACCCAGGTGGGCCATTGGCAGGAAATGACATCCGTTAGCTTTTCTCAGCTCTGCGCTTCCTCCCGGACCTTCAAGCCACTTTCAGATGAATTCCATTTGTTTATTCCACATATTCACAACTCACTTCAGCAGTCCAGCTTCCAGGAATTATCAGAAAAGACAGCCAGGAAACAAGGCCTAGATCTAATCACATCTGGACAGACCCCACACCCTCTGGAATCCACAGATTATCAGAACAGATTTTGGAGCTGGGTGATAAGAAACGGTATGTAGCCGAGTCTAGCAAAGGGACTGGTGGACTCACCACACAACGTGGGCCTATAATTTAGGGATAACCAGCTAAATGCTGGTTGAACAGATTCTACTGATATCAGATGATTTGCCACCTCTTAACCTGTTGTCATTTTTCATTGATTTTGGAGGCTTAACGCTGTTTTGATTCTATGCTGTAATTGGTGCAGAGACAGGCCCTTAAAAGATAACCGTTCCATCAGCGTACAAACCCAAATCCTTAACCTCATGCCCATGCTAGGGCACCTGGCTCATTCCAGGTGCAGCCTGTGACTCCACCACCCCTCAAGCTCTTTGCACAAGCCCCATTTTCTCTTCCTTCCTGCACATCAGTAACATGGGTGCCCATCTTGCTTCTACCGGGTGGGGAGCTATGAATCTCATAGGCCAGTTTCACCCAGTTCAGTGGCCAGCTGGTAGTTACTTATGATCACATTTTTATTGACCTGAAGCTCCTCCAATTAGGTACCCCCAGCCAGGCCACTTTGTGGCATCCCTAAAAAGAGGAAAGATGCAGATTCCAGACACACACACACCCCTTTTCTCCCGGCACAGCTCCTGCCTTCCTAAAGAAAGCTGGGACTCCAGTTCCGAGAGCGTCTCCAAGCTCAGTGATACTTGATCCAAGCATGTTGTTTTTAAGCTTTTCCTCTAGAGGCTCAAGGCTGCTTTAAAGGCCCTTCAGATGCCCGTTTGGAGCCAAAACGAAGAGCAGACTCCTTCCCCGGCCGCTCCGGTCGGCTCCGCTGCTCTCTCCGTGGAGCTGCTTCGCCTGCCCGGGAGCGGCTGCCTGGCGAAACGGAGCCGGCGTCCAGCTGCTGCCTCCCTCGGAGCCTTCCCAGGAGCAGCGGCTGGTTCGGCTCTCTCGGCTAAGCAGTCACTCCCGGACCTTTTGGCACCCAGGAATTCGGCTGCAAAGGAGCAAGGAAAAGGGCACCTGAACTCCGGAGCCCCCGCCCGCCACGCGGGGCAGCCTTCGCGCCGAGCACCCCAACCCGAGGCCGGAGGTGACCCTCGCTCGGGGCGGCCGAGGCGCTGTCATCGGGCTGCCTCGCTCGCTCTCCCGCATAGCCGCCTCCCCGGCTGAACAGCCTTCCCTCTCCGCGTGGCCAGCGGCCAGACTGCCCGCTCCGATTGTCTCCAAGCTCTGACAATCGTCCTCTTTATCCTCCCTTGTGGGAAGGGGCGCTCCGGACAGGCGGGCCTTGGCAGGCGCCCACCCGCCGGACGGGACAGGGGAGGGGGGCTCTCCAGGGCCAGCCGCCCAGGGAGGGGAGCAGACTGGAAGGGAAGTCAAACCAGGGCATATCTTCCTCATTCCCCTCCCCACCCTTGTTACGCCCCGCCCTCTAGAAACAGCCCCCCCCCCATCAGCAGGGGTAAAGCTGAGAGGGCAGATGACACCCTTCGGATGCTAGAGGGAGGGTGGGTTTTGTGAAAGGGGCCCCTTCCTTGCCTGAAATGGAGCCCCCAATGCAAGGGGCAAAGGGGCGCCTTGGGGGGGGAGGGGGGGGGAGCTGCTAGCAGGTTGGCTGGGCTGAATTGGCTGGTGAGTCTCCCAGTTGCATCTCAGGAGAGCTTTCCTCTCACAGCCATGGTGTTGGGTGTGTGTGTGTGTGTGTGTGTGTGTGTTGTCTGCCTGTCTGTCTCTTGTGCCTGCCGGGCACAAACCTGCCTGGTCTGGTGTGGCCCTCAAGAACCCCCTCCAGGAACTGGCTCCATCCTCTCCCAAAGACGGGTGGGACACAGGCTGACCTTGTGCTGCTGACGCAAAAGCAGCAGGCCAGAAAGAGGAGGCTGCCCAGGCAGGACTGGTCTCCTCCCAACTCCTTCTGGAGCAGCCTGTTCCAGCCCATCCCTGAAGGGAGTCCAAACCAGAGAAGGTGCATTCTCTTCTCCTACAATCCACTCAAGATGTCCTTACACAAACCGATCCTCCTCTAGAGCGGCAGAGAGGGTCCCTGAAATTCACCACGAAGGGGGACCTGGACTCACTTGTGGAGCGGCAGCAGCCCCCAAAGGACCATCGGTTTGCAGAGCTTCCCGGGCTTTGGGCCCAGAATGGAAGCTCCATTTCGGTCCCAAGGACCAACAAGCTTCATCCACGCCCAACAGCTGCATCGTCTCTTCGTTTCCCCTTTAGGTCTGCTGCAGTTTTGCTGAAGAACCTCCAAAACAAAACAGTTCACAACCCAAGTCGAGCCCCTCCCCAAATCAAGGAAAGCAAGCCAGCAGCCTTTGCGAGAAGCCATGACCGAGGCTCCGGCTGAGCTACAACTGGGAGCTGCACAGAAATCTCGACAGGCAGCTTCGGTTTTCAAAGACAATCGCTGGTTTGTGTCCCAGCCTGCGACTGGAGCCACGCCAAGCCTTTCTCCACAGGGGGGTTCCCTTCAGCACAGGCACCGTTTTGCAGAGGGCCTGAAATGGCTCCCGTGCAGAGCAGGTGTCCTCTGGCAGGGGAAACGCAACTTGGCCTTCGCGGGACTTCGGGTGCCCTTCTCCCTTGCAGCGCCTCCGGCCCACACCTCTAGTCTATCCCCAATTGTTACTCTTTCCTCTGCCATTCTTTCCTCTCCTCTGGGGCTGCCTTTGCCCAGCTCTTGGCATTACATCCTTTCTCAATTATCATTCCATTCTCTTGGAAGAATGAGGCAGACCCCTGTCCTCTGTCTGCCCCTTGCTCTGGCAGTGCCCAGCTAGCCCGCCCAGTTTCCCCCACTTTATGCAGTCACAAACCAGTCACTTCTCCTGCCAGTCTTCAAATGAAGTTGACCCACAACACGTCCTCTTCTTTTCCTTCTCTTTCTACACTTTCCCCAATTCCTCTTGGATTCCATCTCCTATTCTGTCATATCCTTCCATTGCTCCAGGCCACGTCCAAATGCCCTCCCATTTCCTTCCTTTCACTTAGTCAAAGACCCAGGTTTCAAATCGACATAGAACCAGCCACACGCATTGTTTTATGGCTTTTTAGAGGTCAGTCATTCTGCTTGTCGAGGGGTATAGGCTCTTAGAAAGTGTCTGTTTCCCCACATTTATTCCGGTTTTTGCTCTTATCCTCTGTTTTATACTTTCAGAGATCTCTAACTTGTTGTCCTTTCTGAATTTTATTCACACAAATGTATATCCACTGTAACCTTGGCTTCTGGTTAGTCCAGCTACAGCTGGTGGATCCAGCAGTAGGATTTTCAGGCGAAACAGATTTTGACTGTAAACAGAGATTATTAGCCTGCTAGGAAATGAGTGGTGGACACTGGCCGCAGCCCTCACTTCACAAAGTCCACTGTGGCTGTTCCATAAATGATTACCTTTTTGGAATCTAACCACATTTTCTGAGACCGAGCAAATACTTTTCTCCAGCACAGGCTTTGTCAGGGTCAAAATATCTAGTTGTCTTTTCAGACCTGGTGACGACTCGGCTGGTTTCCTCAACCGACACCGATTCTCATCTCTCAGTGCCATTTTGCAGGCTCTCTGAGGTCTCTTTGCGAGCATTTTAAAAGGAGGACCCTGCCCCCGTATCCCCCTGCCCACCTGGTGGGAATGCGAGGGGCATGCCGGATTTATGTGAACAGGAGCGCCTGAAGGACTTCAGAAGTTCAGCGCTTTCTTTGCGATTCTCCTTTTTTGTCGCAAGCAAATGATTCTGTTGTGTGTTCCGTTTCCTTTCACTCAAAAATCTCCCCCCCCCTTAAAATCTCTTCTTTCCAACCTTTCTGCCAGCAGCTGCAGGTTCTCTCCTCGCCACGTGAGCCTCCTTTTCTGACTGCCAGGCCTTACCAGCTGCTTCTGCTTTCTGGCCAGTTTGCACACTCCTTGCTTCTAGGGCTCCAGGCGTGGCCCCATCCACACTCCTGACACGCTGGGCCCCTCCTCAAACTCTTCTCTGCACATTCACTGCACATGGGTCACCTGGCATTTGGAGGAGGGGGTCTACTGGGCAAGTCTCCGCTTTCATGGGGTCCCAGCATTTCCTTGAATTACGTTTAGTCATTTTCACAAACGTTGTGAGAAGGAAGTTCTGCAAGGGAAAGGTGAGAGCGAGGGAACCCCATGGCCTGCCTCCCCCCGGCAGCAGCTCAGCCTCTTCCAGAAATCTCGGGGGGGCTGGAGGTGTGCCAAAACCTGCGCTGGGTTGGCACCGGAGGCGGAGAAGTTCTGGGGTCCATAATGATGACTTAGAACCAAATTTAAATCGGTTGATTCTCCCTTCCTAGCACGGCACAACAAACAACCCCAAAGAAGCTTTTTTTTTTTTTTTTTAGAAATTTCCTGCAGCATGCAAACTGAGCCAGCTTCAGCCTCCCTCCTATTTTTGCCACACAAGATTTTGGGCCTCTAGTGCAGTAGTCCCCTCACAACCAAACGTCCCCGTGGGCTGATGCGCCATGTCCACAGCCAGGTGCTGCTGAGCCACCTGGTGTCCAGCCCCCAGCCCCAGAGGCTCCTTCCCCACCACCAAAGAGGGAGGAGCTGGGTCGCAAAGGAGAGAAATGGGTGGCACACCAAGGTGCAAGTCCAGGGCACAGTGAACGCTGTACTACAAAACCCATGAATCACAGCCGAGTGGGC
Source organism: Azemiops feae (assembly GCA_023970755.1). Classification (NCBI taxonomy): domain Eukaryota; kingdom Metazoa; phylum Chordata; class Lepidosauria; order Squamata; family Viperidae; genus Azemiops; species Azemiops feae. Next base: position 324,415 of record JALGBA010004240.1, on the reverse strand, counting down.
AGGCGTGGTGGGAGAAAGGAAGAAGCTGGATCAGATCAGAAAGGGAGGGGGCTTCCCATATCCAAGCGGGCAGCGCACCAGCAAACACCCTTAGCCCTCCCTGCCGAAGGCGAAGCCGCCTGGCCCCAAACTCCCTTTCCTGGCTTTTCTGTGGCGCCATTAGGCAAAGGAGACCCCGTCCTCTTTGGCCGGGGGGGGGGCGGCGGGGGGAGGCCAAGGCAGAGAGCAAAAGGGTCAGACAAGCCAGCGCTGCTTCCAAACTCCTACTACGGTAGGTGCCGTGCACTAAAACAGGCGTAATGCTTAGCACGCTCGCTAACAACCTAGAAGTAATTCCTCTGAATGAACGAGGCGGTTTTGAAAGGAAGGCGAGGAAAGGCGACACCCACAACTGCTTCTGCTTCTGTCTGGGCGCAGCCACGGCAGCCACGGCCAGCCAGCCGGGGAGGGTCCGGCCCTCCTTGCCACGGGGCGGCCCCGCCGGAGGCCCTTGGCCTCAAGCGCTCCTATCGCCTCCTGGCTGGCTAAAAGCAAAAAGCAATTCTTTGAAAAGCAAGGCCGCACTACGAAGCCCCCACCCCGCCCCCGGAGGGAGCAGCACCAGCCCGACGTAGGGAGGCGAACCTCCCGGAGCTGCAGCGCGGCAGGGGGATGCGGGGCCTGGCAGGACTGCCCAAGGCGCAGCCCGGGGAAAAGGCGGACGGCGAGAGCAGAGCGCGAACAGGCCCGCCCGAGACGCCCCTCGGGGCTGACAGGCGGGCCCTTCGGCAAGGCAGCGGGGCCTCCCCGCCGGGCCTCCCCTGGCCAGGGCCACGCCGGAGCCGGGCGGGCTGGGCGCCGGGGCATCTGCCGTCCGCCTGCCCAGCTTGGCTTCCCCAGTCCCTCCAGGCCGACCCCAAAGGGGCCCCCGGGAGAGGCCGGCCGAGGCAGCGATTGCGCCCGGCCGTCCGCGGAGAGGGAGGCGAGGCGCCGGCAGCGCCGCTTCCCGCCCGGCGGATCCGGTGCCGTCCGGGCGAACCGGCCTCGGCCCGGCGGAACGCAGCAGCGTAGGTTGCCTGCGGCGGACCGGCCTCTCGGCCCCGCGCCCGCCTGACAGCCGCCCGACCCTCGCGCAGCGCGCCCCGGCCCCGCGCACCTCCGTCCGGCCCGCGCCGCGTCCTCCGCCGAGCGAGCGAGCGCCTCTGCCCGCCGCCCGGACCGCCAGCCTCTTCCAGGCCGCCGAGGGAGGGACCTGAGACGGGCAGCCCCGCCGGGCGGGGCGGGGCGAGGACGGCCGCCCGCCCTCTGCACGCGCTCCGGAGCCGCCTGCTTCTGCCCGACGGAGAGGGGGCGTCGCACCCCGCACAGCCGGGAATCGGGACACTCCGGGCGGAGCCGCTCCAGCGCCTCTGCCAAACGGGGGGGGGGGGCGGAGGCAGGAGGGGAGGCAGCCCCGGATCTGCTGCCGGCAAGGGGGGGGGGAAGGGGGCCCGGCCGGCTCCGCGGGGCGGGGAAGCGTCTTGTGGGGGCAGCGATTCGGGGGGGGAGGGGTCATCTCAATAGGTTTGCCCCGTTGAGAACAATGGCCTGAAGGGGTTCGCTCTGCCTCCCCCCGCCAACTGGAGCCTTCCAGTGTCCAAGGCCGGATTGCAGCCCCTTCTTTCTGAAAGATTCCTCCCGTTCATTTGTGTCCCCGGAAAGGAAAAGGATCCCGGGAGCCTCCTCCCCCCCCCCAGCCCCAATCCAGGGGCTCCTCCCGCTCGGCCTCCCGTGGGCGCCTCGGGGCTCTGGAGCTTAGGCAAGGGCGCCACCTGCTGGAGGAATACCTGAAACAGGACAGGTGTTTCGAGAGGGACTCTGGAATCTGCCTGCTCAAGCAAGCTGAGAAGGTCACCGAAGGCACCCGACGCACGGCTGGGACTGCTTTCGGGACCCCGTTGCCCTCCTTCCTAGGAGGCCCTACTCGGAGCCTGCTCCTGGGATGACAGGACACCTGGCTGTGACCTTCAGGGCGACCTTGGGTGCCTATACCACCCCTAGGCGAGGCTCTTATTTATTTGATCAGTTTAACAGCTCAAGAGACCCACTCACTGCCACAACCAGAAGATCTGGCAAACAACATTGCAGCCATTACAGCCTTCAAAGCAGCCCTTCCCGGCCTAATTTAGTTGGGGCTCTTGCGGGAGGAGCAGAAGCAGGAGGCAGAACCTTGCCAAGCAAGGTTCTGGAGTACCTCAACTTTGCAAAACTAGTTTGGTCTTTTTAAAACTTACCTAGCTAGAGCATGAGGATGGCTGAGAGGGGCAAGTAAAGAAGGCAGTTTTAGCTGCATGGCCCCCATGGTGTTGCAGGGTTGGACAGCACAATGAAGGCAGAAGGATGCTCGGTTTCACCGAGTGACAACCTTCGCACAAGTTGGCTCGGGGACAACCTCCTTGTGGTCATTGCTCACTGATTGACAGTAAAGACAGACATCATGGCGGCTAGCTCTCTTGTGTTCTAAGCCAGCGTTTGGATTCTGGTGTTGCTAGGATGAGAACTCTAGAACTCTATTTCAAGCTAGCTCTGAATTGGATCCTTTCCCCTAGAAAGCCCTTTCAGTTGTGACTCCAGATTGGGATTCTCAGGACAGCTTGCTTCTATGATCAACCACCCCAGCTGACAGCCAATCCTGCCTTCTGTGGGAGTAACTACAAACCCCTGAGGGTAACCCATCGTGAGCGGGGCACGAAGGGTGCAACTCTGGATGCTCCAGGGAGATTCCACAGCAGCCCTGAAAGATGAAGCATCCCAAGGACCCTGGGGAGTCTTACTGCAAATCTCAAGCATCCTTAGGCAGCTCGTAACATCCCCAATGTCTGTAACGTGCAGAGTTGGGAGGTTGAAGGCTGGTCCAGACACAACGTGTGTCTTCATCACTTCCAAGCCAGCAAGGAATCAGAGAATGGATCTGCGATGGTGTTCATGAGTTGCTTCCAGAGCTTTGGATTTATAAATACTGCTGAGGCAGGGAAGTTTGACTGGTGGGCATTTCTTATGGATTTGGGGCCTTTTGAGCTTTATGTTTCATACCACAAGCAACCTTGTATGGGGTTGGTGATATATATAGTAATAATTAGTGAGTGGAGGCCCTAAGCAGCACTCCCAAGGCAAGTACTATTTCCCCGAGAGGCAGACTGGATCCCACAGCCATTGTGGATCACCTCATTTGCAAATGTCCTCTGCCTGCTCTTATAAGGTTTATTCCATTATTTTTGTAATTTTATTTTTGAAGGTTTTGTATCTTATACAGATATCAAATATAATCTATGGATCATATTTTTTTTTGGCTTCTATATACATTTTTTTGTATTATTTTCAAATTGGTTTTATAATTGTTTGCGCCCAGGAACACCTGTTTGATATAAGTGGCCATATAAATTGAAATAAATAAATAAATAAACGTTGCAATGGAGTGGGAATAGCAATTTGCATGCAAATGAAACCAAAGAGGTGGCAACCTCCACATTTTGTTCTCTGCCTAGTCCCAAACGCAACCTCTGGAAGAATCTTGGGCCATTTTGTCTTGAGGTCCATAGTTTCTCCTCCTCCACCCTGCCCGCCCTGGCCCTCCTCTTGCCTTTCCTTTGCTTGGAAAGCTACATCCCTCTGATCTCTGCCTGTGGATTTGTCTGAACCGGGCCTGTGCGCTGGGCATGTTCCAGATTGTTTAAAGCAGCAAATAGAGAAGCAATGTAAATCTAGAGAAAAAAATTCAGCGTCCTTGTTGATTTTAATTTAAATTAAACCTTTTAAACACTAAAATTAATATGGCTTTAAATCGCTTGGCATGTCCATTTAAACTTCATTCTTTCTATTCATGGGCAGATAAGGATTTGCCCAAAATAGATGACGGCATAAAAATTGTTAAAAGATTGTCTGAAAGCAATAAATACAAAAGGATGGGACATTTATTGCTACATAAATGTTATATACATAGTGTTTTCTGTTACATTGACAAAAAGAGGGGTGAACTTGTTGCTGGTCAAAAAGGTTTATCTGTAATATCTTGAAATTTGACACAGGGTACAAATTTGCAATTAAACCAACATATGGAAATTGAATAACAAGATGAGAAGTAATTCATCTCGGACAAATAGCTTTTACAATACTCCATAAGGTACTACACAGGATGCTAGAACCCTACTATGCTCTTACAATGCTATTGTAAATTTCTGATATTAATGAACAGGTTATGGTTAAACCACCCTACATTTCTTACCACCTAATATAGTAAAATAAAGTAAGAAAATTTTTACTGGAAACATTTTTTGATTTCAAAAATCTAGAAAAGAGTAATATTTAGAATTCAAGAAACTTCTTACAAGATTATTGTATAAAAGACTAGCTACAGTGAAAAATAAGCCAAATGCTCTCTCTCTCTCTCTCTTTGGGGTGCACTGCACACATCCTGCACAGCCCAACAGAGCCAGGAATTCACCAGCCAGGAGCCAAAGTCCATTGGCTGGGGAACACTGAGGCGCCGGCGGCGGCAGAAAAGGGCCACAGACACTTGCCCAGGATCACTTTAGGACAGCCACTTAACAAACCAGCATGTGATAGGAACCATCTGAAAGACACGCCCCCTTTGTAGAAGGAAGCCAGTTAGAGCCACAACACCCTCAAAGCAATTCAAGTCTTGTGAGAGAAGCTTGCTTAGGATAGCAGGGCAGTGCCAGGGCGGCCGGTCTCTCTCTGGACTGCTACAATGGAAGACATTGGAAGCCTTAGAAGGGAGGGAGCCATTTGAGAACGCAAAAGGCAGGGGGGCTTTCAGCTCAAGGAGTGCTGTGGTTCTACGTGGCTTGCGCCTGTGATGCAAGAGGCCAGGGGCTATGCATCAGGAAGAGAATCGCCTGCTGGCCTGTGCTCCTCAAAATCAAGATACCTAACCTGGGAAATACATGTCCAGAGAGAGGGGAGCTGGTACATGTCCTTGTCCCTCCTTTAAGACACTTGTGGGTATGGTGGAATGTGAAGGGTCAGTGGCATTGTGGCTTCATTCTCGAAATGCACTTCTCAATTATCAGTATCTCAACCAAGCTTTAAACAGATCGATGTTTCCCTTCATAGGGTGGATCTTTATAGTTCCACTACAAATAAATAAATGTTTTGTAGTTACAATGCATTTGTCAATTCGGTTTAGGCACAAGGCAGTTTCCCCACCAAGTGGAGAGGAGATCAGAGTCTCCGATTGTGCTGGAGCGACAGGAGAACCGCAAGGAAGAGGAGGAGAGGTGCTGCCGTCTGTGGGGCGGAAAATCCTGCTGGAAGAAGAGCCTGGCGCTCTCGCTCTCTCTTTCTGGGGCAACCGGCCATTTTTCTCATAGGGCCACTTCTGGAGGGGTTGTTTCTCCGGCGAGATGGTCCTGTTTAATGCTACGTTGAGTGTCCTTGTGAACAAAAGATCCCCTCTTCTTGGTCTCTTCCACAGGGTTCTGGATTCCGATCTGGACATTAAAAGGGCAATGTTGAAGCACTGACCGGTACAGGGCACAGTGGGAAAGGGCCAAGCGGCCTGGACTCTGGCTTCTGGACCAGAGGATCTGCTTCCGGTGGAGCCGGTTCTTATTCTGAGCACCATAATCTGAGGCGCCAGAGCTACGCAGCCTGACCCACCCCCAACAAAAGCCACACACTTTGCCGAGTGTGACTGTTGCTTTTAATAAAATTGTGCTGGTGATTTTGGACTATAGTAGTAAAGGATTCCAACCAACAGTCTGGGTTTTGTGATACACAAAGTGTAAATGACAGGGTTTTAGTATACCCTGTGTGCCCATCAACATCCACGTCAGCCCCCCCCCCCCGGCAGACATAAAAACAACGTCACCTCACATATGTCCCATTGGATTGGCAGTTTCACTAAGCGCTGGATGGCTTCCTGGATGGGGGGGTGGGGGTTCTGCTGATACAACAGACCCCTTTCCCTCTTCCCTTCGCTTAAGGCAAGCTGCTTTGGGGTTCAGGTTCCTCTCTAGAAGTAATGACAGAAAGAAACGGGAAATACCTCTTTTTAAGCTGCTAGCAGTGGGGCAACGTTGAAGTCGAGCCTATGTCTGGGGGCCGGATGTGCAGAAAAGCCCTTACATGTTATGCCTCTCCATCTACACTCTTCCAAACTGCCCCCTCCCCCCATGCAGATGTCCGTGGGAACTCCTGGCTTCTGCTCTTTGGAATCTCTAGTGGGGTATGACCCATTCTTGTAGTAAACAAGAAGCCTTTCTGTGCAAAAGTGCATTTTCAATGGGACGAGTTTATAGCCCACTCTTCCTTCAAAGAGCTCAAGGCTTGTTTAAATGCTTCTCAACAGTCCCGTGAGGGAGTCAAGCAAGGGAAGGTGACTGATGCAAAGTTACCCAGACAAGTTTCAGATTAAGCAAGGATTTGAAGGTTCAGACACAAGCCGTCACACCCAATCCTCCAAGAGAAAGGCTCTGAAAAACAGTGGCAGTCTTTTTCCATAGACAGTTCCCAATTCTTACTTCTTTACAAGATCCCTGAGGCAGGGAAACAGAATACAAATTAGGTCCCTAGTGCTAGCAGAATTGATGAAATGAGTGAGATGTCAGTGCTTCAGATCCCTGAGTAGATACTACTGCTGATACCATCAGCATCTCATTTATATACACATCCTGAGAAAGCACCACAGCCGATCCAGCTGGTTCCCCGGAAGAAAGAAGAAACACCCCCTTGAGTAGGAAGTAGGTGACTTTGATGTCAGCTGCATCACTTCTGGAATAAAAAAAGCTTGCCTATTGAAAGTCAACTGTCATTTCAGTTCTACCAAAGGAGGAGAGTACAAAGAATTTTATAACTTGACCTCTAGAAAGGATTGTTCAAATTTGAAATGGACAAAATATGGATTTGTTACTACAGATTAACTTTATTTTCAGTTGCAGCTACTGAAATCAGGCAAATCATGTAAGAATCAATATAGATGGACTTGACAAAATGTGATTTTTTTAAAAAAAAGTGCCTCTGTTTACAACACAAGATGCTAGGGGTAACGTAGAGACGTGTGAAGATGCCTGACAAAGCCTGGCTTGGCGCCCCAGAAGACAGAAAATGCAAAGCTAAATTCTAGATTGGTTTTCCCTGTGACTATAAAATAACCCAAAAAATTAACGAATGTTCAACTTCATCCCTTCTCCCCTTTATGTTTCTATTTTCAAATACAGGCAATATTGGATAGTGTGATGGAACACTTGGAAAAACATTTGTAGTATTAAAAAAAAATCTTGGGAGAAAAAAGCTACGAAAGCATAATTGCTGAATCTGAGGCTGCCAAACTCAAGGCTGTCGAAAAGAAGCAACTTGCCCAAATCCCAGAAAACCCTGGTGCTGTTTTCCACCATCAGGAGGACCATCACGCAATTCCGTGATGGAACCATGCAAGCCCATGGAGGTCAGGCTTGGCCAATCTTGAGCACAACCCTAATTGTTGTGCGCAGGAGGGCTGGGCTCCGCACATCCAGATGCTAATGGTAGGCAAAGGTCTGTGCACTGAGAACCCTGAAGTAAACTAGCCCTAAAAGGTGGCAAATTATGATGTGAAGAAAACAAGTAAATAGAGGAAAAGAGAATGAGCGGTTGGGCAAAGTCCTCTTTCCCTCTTTCCCACAGACATAACTCCCAGCCTGCCCCCCCCCCTTTGGCCTGCGATGGAGCGCAGGCAGTGCTTGCCTTCAGGGGCAACGGAAACCTCCAGCCCCGACTCACCTCGGACCTGCTGCTCCAGGCTGAGGATGACGGCCACGGCCTGGTGAAGGATCAGCAGCTTGGTCTGGGGCTTTTCACTCTTCAGGTGCAGCTGGCACATCCGGCCCAGCTCCTTGAAGGCTTCGTTGATGTCCCGGACACGCACGCGCTCCCGGGCGTTGTTGGCCATCCGCCGCTCCCGCTCCCGCTCCAGCTTCTGCTCTGGGTTCAGCTCTTCATCTTCGTTTGTGCTGCTTTTGAAACAAAGACAGGAAAGGCATCGAGAGACAATTCTGCTCTTCCACGTTTGCAAAGATTATCGCCTTGCCTATAACCGGCTGGATTTTTTTGAAGCAGTAAACAATTTCATGCTTAGATCTGCAGAAAAGCCACTGCAGGTGGGGTGCATTTTCTGCAACAAACACTGTGCTTTTGGTCTCCAAGGGGTTGCTGTGCCTGCTCTGCTTCTCACAAGAATGGGCACAAACTCACAGCCTGCCTGGTTATATGGGGGAGATACCCGGCCACTATCGCTCACTGCCAATATGGGTCTTTCTCTTGCCCCTTACTAGTTGTCAACCGTGTAAGCCAAACTTTTTAAGATTTAGCAATGTGCTGCTTTGTTTGGACAGGTAATCACACACAAGCCCTTCTGACCTGGGTCAGATGGTCCGGGAGCTTTCAGAAGTGACAACAGACTGGGCAATCCTCAGCTTACATCCATGCAATCAGCAATTGTTCAAAGTTACGGTGGCACTAAAAAAAATGGATGTACAACCCGCCCTTGAAGTTCTGGCCATCGCAGACGTCCCATGATTGTGATCTGGGCCCTGAAGGGAGCTGCGGTCACATGATCACTTCTCCCAAGCAAAGCAGGTAAGGTCGCAAGTAGCTCTAGTCTCTTCTGCTTTTTCTCCCACCTGTAGCAACCCACTGCATGCCTACCAGCTCTCCCGACCTCCCCCCGCCAGCATCCCTTCCACCCCCATTGCTCGTTACTTGAGACTCCCGCCTCTACCCATTTAACAACTTGCATGTCTTGGGGTTACAACAGCCACCGGGGTTGCTGTCACTAAGTGATGCGGTCACGTGACGTCATGTTTTATGACCTCATAATTTAACAACAGCAATTCCAGTCCCTAATGCCATTGTAATCCAAGGACTACTTCCACTAAACTTAAGAAGGAAACCTGACCGTCATTCCATCCCGACAATCTGCCTAGAGCCAGAAGATGGCCACTTTCCAGCCTGATGCCCAAACCTCAACCCCAAGGGTAACCCCCCCTCTACCTCTTCTGCTCATTGTGATCCAGACAGGCTCCTTGATTTCCGGGATAGGAGGAAAGAAGCCAACATACCTCGTCCTGCCTCTGGAGGAGATTTTGATATCCTTCTGGGAGGACTCGTCATCAGACTTCATGTCCTCGGAGGACGCGGGTTCCTGTGCATGGTCCCCCTTCTCCTTGTGCTCCAACTTGATCTGTAGCGGGCCCAGGGCTACCGATGGGGTTGGCAGCCCTGCAAGGAAACCCAATGAAGCGCAGCATGGCCTATTTTATTTATTGGGTCAGATTTATATGGGTGCCCAGCCACTCTCTTACAAACAATAAAAAACCCCAAATAAAAAGGATAAAAAAGCGTAACCCTCACCCACCCCTTTAGAAGAGAGAAGCTGTGACTGTCCTCTTAATGGATGGCAGGCAAAATCAAGAGCAAAGAGAAAGTGGCAGTTCCTATGAAATAGTGCAGGAATATTTGAAGAGTTGCAATTTGAAACTTGTTGCAGAAGTGGGTGCAAGCTTTCTGTAGAACGTCCAGATAAGCATGGTTTGATGAGAAACTTCTGGAATACCCCAGAGGGTTCTATATCTGAAGGGAAGGCTCTATGCACACTCAGTGCCGAGCGAGCGAGCGAGAGACAGAGAGAGAGAGAGAGAGGAGAGAAATCCTGCAGATCCGTGAAAAGGGCTTACGGTCATTACTCATTTCAAAGATTCCCACTTAAATTTCCTGAGTGAAGAAATTGAAATGTGACTCACCTCTATAGCTTTCTTGGGTTTTATGGTTTAGTTCTGTACTCTGGGCAGGAACCATGTTGCACAACCCTGAACGGTTGCTACGGAGGCTGATGCCATCTTCCTGATGTGTGCTGACCTAGACAAAGGCAGCACAGACACAGATTACCCCTTCAGCCTGGAATGAGGTCAGCAATCTCCAATTAACCTGGGAAATTTTTGCCCTTGTGCCGATTGCAATCCTACAGCAGAAATCACACATGCCATGTGGGAACTCAAGTGAGCCAGTGGAGGGGCTCGCTGAGGGACTCTACTCCTCGGGAGTCACCACCCACACTTTCTGCAGGAGCTGCCCTCCCAGCAGAAGCAAGATGGGCACTCTCGTTGCTGACATTTGGGAAGGAAGAGAAAACTGGGATTGTGCGAAGAATTTCTGTGGTAGTGGAGTGAGTCACAGGCTGTACCTGGAATGAGCTGGAGTGCCCTTCCTGGAAGTATGGCATGGGATGTCCTGTGGACTAGGATATCGATCTCACAATATTTATACTTTAATGATTGTAGAATTGCCAGGAACATAAGAGTTCTTCCATTTCAGCTCTCTGAATCCATTATAGTGGCTCTGACTGATGACTCTCCACTTGGTTTCATGCCTTTAATGATGGTCCTACGTGCTACTTAAGAGCTGCAGTGGTGCTGGGATGGTGTGGTTGGGTGTGTGTGAGAGAGACACGACAGTATGAAGAATGGAACAGGGCATGAGAACGAGTAAGAACCAAGCAGAGGGACCTGCCCTCTTCCAGAGGGTCGACTGGACCAAAACCAGGGAAGGAAGGAAGGGTTTGGCTTTGGGCTGGTACTTGCTAATCCTGCTGCCTGCCCCCCCCCCCCTGGCTTGCTTAGGCCTGAGGCCTAGCAGGCCGCCTGCTTGCCAGGATGAAAACGCTGAGAGGAGGGATGGGGGTGGTGGTGTTGCCATTCCACTGGCTCTTTCCCGCTGGCTCCCCTGATGATCAAGACATCAGGTTTTACCAGTAGTTTTTATATAAGCACTACCTCCCCCAAATGAGTATTTATTTTATGAAGTCACACTTTCCAAAACTTAAAGATAAAAGCTAAAATGAAGCATAATTTAACACTGGCATTAGACCATGGAGACCAGGTTAAAGATACATTATGCTTTACATAGTTTTCAAGGGCAATAAACTACATGTCTGAAACAGTATTAGGCTTGCAGCTTATGCCCTCTGCTGACCCCTGACCCCGTCCTTAACTTGGTGACTAGGTAGTTTTTCACCTATACAAATCTGCAACCCGCTAGTTCCAGCATGCCCCAAGATTCCTTCGAAAGAGAGAAAATGTATTCAGGGTTGAGCACAAAGACTCCGGATATCTGCAGGGAAACGGACTTCAGAAAGAAAATATAAAAAGCATCATCCAGCTGATTAGAATAGACCCTTGTCCTGTGTGCGAATCTGACCTGTGAACTCTGCCCTTCCCCTCAAGGGAAGCTTTCAACATCTGTGCATGTGATGCATTGAGTTGTCTGCTTCATCACAGCTTTTTTCTACAGTAAAATAAATGAATAAGCCACTGCTTAACACAATAGGGGTGGAATTTTGTCCTACAAAACGACTGCTGTATTCTATCCCTTTCAGTAATCAAACAGCTGCTAGTGGATTGAGGAGTTGGAATCCTGCCTTCATTATAAAATGCCCAGCTGCTACGAGGTTGAAGGCAGGCAGTTTCCCATAGGGCAGTGATGGCGAACCTTTTAGAGACCGAGTGCCCAAACTGCAACCCCAAACCCACATATGCATCGTCGAGTGCCAGGTGGGTGTGGCCCATTGGCCACATTGGCTGGGCGTGGCCCATTGGGTGGGCGTGGCTGCGGTGGTAACGGCAGACTGAGTGGGACTAAAAAGTTCAATCAATTCCAACTTTGCAAGATCTTTTTTTTTCCCCACGAGAAGTTGAAATTGACTGATTGAACCTTTTTTTTTTTTTTTGCACACGGCGGCAGAGGCCTAAAGTGAAAAGGTTTTATAAAACCCAGCTGAAGGCCTAGGACTGGGGCGACGGCGCGCGTGCCCACAGAGAGGGGGCTGCCATAGGGGGTACCGGTGCACAGAGACCCCTTGGCTTGGGTGCTTGGAAAGGTGAGCTATAAATAAATAAATACATAAGGATACCCCTGGTCTGTGGTCTGTTCACTCGGCCAACCATTTCAGATCTGCCCTTCTCTACACTTATTCTTGTCAACCCCCCCCCCCCCTTCATGTCTTGGATCAATTTGGCACCTGAATAATGACTCTTACTGATCAGCCTCAGACATTCATGCACCAGTTTGGAAAAGAGTGGGTCTGCCTAATAAGGAAAGATCAGAAGCTCACCATCGAGGCTTGTCTACTGGCTATGACGAGGCTGGATGTGCCGTAAGTGGCATTCAAAGTGCTAACGGGCCCGTTGTGGGATAGCCGCAATAAGCCCTCCATCTCTCCGTGGGCCCCCGCCAGGCTCGTCGAAGGTCCCACGGCATGGTTTCTCAGCACGTGGATGGCGTCATCGAGTCTGTCCAGGCGATCTTCCATCCGGGACTGCTGTTGGGATTGAGGGGTGCAGGAAGGTCATTGATGGCACAGAGCGGTTTACTCCATTCTGTTCTCAAGCATTCTACGATGGGAAATGGGAAAGGCAGCCAGGGAAATGTGGTGGCATCAAAAGGACTTCGAGAACAGCCAGAAGTGAACCAGCAACTAGGTGAGAGGGTAACACTTCTGGCTCCAAAACAAGAGAGAGGTGAACTACACAACCAATCTTGTTTGGTATTCTGGAATAAATTTAAAAGGGGGGGGGGAGGAAGCAAAACTCTCAATGGGGATTAAAAAGGAAAAACAGTACCATAATTTGACTGTTTTCTAGGCAACAAATGACAGCAAGCAGGAACAGCCAGAGGAAATTAGTATTAAAAACGGGTTCCAAGTTCCATCACACCCTGCAAACTCTTCCTTCTTCCCTCAGCCAGTCCTGAGAGCCAGGCAGAGCCTCTGTGACCCTGATCTGTTCCCAGCCAAAAGACACGGCTATGATCGAGTAAGGAGGATCCTGCCCTCTTCCCAAAGAGTGTCAGATTTGACCATTACTGCCATGATGCAAAATGCAGGAAAGGGTGGTGGTGGTGTTGAGATAGAGCAGTTTGCTTTCAGGTTTGAGCTCTCGAATCAGATTTTCCTGATTTCATGCCAGCATTTATCTTGGCATATATTTATTGATTGTTCAAATAAAGTATGCAAAAGAGCATTCACGTTTATAGCCTTTCTACAAGTTGAAAAGACAAACTGATGGAAGGAAGAGATGCATCAGCCGTGCCATAGTAAATGGGGTGGGCTGTTACTTTTAAAAATCTGTTAACAAAAAAAAAGCCCCTCCAAAAGGCACCCTCTAAATAGAAATAGTACCTCACAGACATCCTTTAAGAAGGACATAGCATCTTGCAAATGCTCATGAAGTTGTTGCTCGACTCGATTTTTCTGGCAAAGTCAAGACAGAACAAGAAGCAAAGCACAAGTTAAGTAACGATAAAGAGGTGAAGTAAATGGCTGGGTATGCAGGTCAGCCTCAGTGGTTAGTTAAAGTTAATTTAAACAAAGGTTTAATTAAACTCAAAAATAAGGGGATAAAATGCCGTGCACTAAAGCAATCTCTATAGATTGCTTTTGTACGTTCGCAATGGATGGCAGTAGGCAAATTACTGTATTTGTTAGCTGCATGAGAAGAATGTTACCGTGGGAGATCTTAAAAGATGCAAAATGCTTCATCAATATGTACACATTGTTTTTCTCTTCTGCTTCTGAGACGGGACTGGCAACTTTCTACAGTAATTCCTATCACCATCTCTCCTCCACAGATGCACACAAAGTATTTAGCAGACCACTCTTTCCTCCCTCTCCCCCCCAGCCCACCCCTTCCACAGCTAAGTCCACAGAACCCAGAGGCAGTGATCGGGAGCAACCGGTTCAGATTCATCCCCCTAAACTCCTTTCATGCCGATGGTCGCATGACTGGATACCATGCATCCCTTTTCACTCCATACACACAGCGGGTTCCCTTTATCCTTAATTTTTCTGTGTGCTGAAGAGTCCCCACGCGGTGCCTCCTTTGAGTTACACCAATTGCCTTTTGGCATATTTTCAAATTCTGCAACATCCTTTTGAGATCGACGGTCCTTGAACAAAAGAGATGCTGATGTAGCAACGTAAGCGGCAAGCAGAATTATACTATTTTCAACTCAATGCAGGAAAGCTCCCAAAGATAAAACTCATTTTGACGTTGCAGTTTTAATTGTTGCTAAATTAATGGTTTTAATGAACTTTGTAAGTTTTCCTGAGAAAATGGTTTGGAAAGGCAACCTGCACAAAAACAAGTATCTTGGTTCTGTTAGAGGAAATGAATGTTTAAATAAGATTTGTTGCAATAAAACCAGCAAGCCATTTCTTAGCCAGAGTTGCCCAGCAATTCTTACCAATGAATGTAAAGAATTTCCATAGCTTGGAGATGAAGGGGCTTGTCCTCCAGTTCTTGACCACTGACCAACACCTGTCAAAATCAACATTGCTGAAGCATGGCACATGCAGGAGAAACGCATCTTACTGCTGCCAACATCTTCTGATTTATAAAGAGCTTTCTATTATTTTTATATGCAGTTGGGATTGTGTTTCCTTGTGGAACCCAGCAAGGACCAAGCACAGCATTCTGACTGACAACTGGAAGTGGGGGGTAGAGATAGCCTTCCCAGAAAAGTAATGACTGGTTCCCAATATGCTGAATGGGAGCACCTTACATAACAAATTTTGGACAAAGGGGCATTCATAGGTTCTCTGCACATGCTCAGCAGCTCTTTTGAGGTATACTGGAGAACAGAGATCCAACAAAACAGCACAACTGCCAGAGCACATCTCTATGCTAGAAAACCAGTTCTTACAAGATTTTGAAAAAGGAAGAGGAGGTAGGGGGAGGGAGAGATGGATAGTACCTGTGAGAGATGATGGTGATCCAACAGGTGTTGAAGGATTTGAAGGAAAGCTACTGCTAGTGTGGTCAGGAGAATAAATCTGAAAAAAAAAAGAAAAAGAAATGTCACAATATAAATGTAGCCATTTGAACTATTTGATATGCTGGAATCTACATGTTAAAAAAAAAATCAGCTGAACAACAATTGAAGAAAAGGAAATGTTTAGAAATATTCAGCCTGGTAATTCTGAAAGTTTTATTAATGTATCTGTAATTGACCTGATAGGGCAAGCCAGTAGAATGTTCTCTCACCACGTAACCCCCTATGGCAGGGGTAGGCAACCTTGGCTGGCTCAGGAATTCTGGGAGTTGAAGTCCACGAGTCATAAAACAGCCAAGGTTGCCTACCCCTGCCCTATGGGCACCATCTTAGGGGTTATTGTTTGGCACATTAGATATGGTAGATATGCCCAGAGTTTCTTTGCTTTCTATCTACACTAGTTCATTATCCAAGCCCATGTATAATCCATTGGGCCTTGAGAGCTTTGGGTAAATACTTTCGTGTACAATTCTCTTTCTTTCCAGCTCTAAGATTAAGACTGCAATTATCCAGGCTTAAATCTAAAATAAAAGGACCTTTGCAAACGTATTATCTGACCTTTCTTTTTTAACCACGCAGTATTTTGTAAGGAATTTGATATTTAGATTCAGAAACAAATGTTGCATTCCTGTGTTGTTGTTTTTAAAAGCACCACATCAGACACCATCTTATTTCTGCTATTAATGACATTTAAAAGGGAAAGAAAGGCAGCAACTTTGCAATTTCAGGATGGTTTTATTGCTTCATCAGACCGGTTAAAAGCGAAAGGACTAAGTATGGGGATTCCTTCGTTTGCACGCTTCCTTCCTCAAGAGTAGCAGAGGGCAATGAATACACATCTCCAGGTGAGGGAAAGCCCAGGACGGCTGGGTTGTAGCAAGGGCTGAGAGGCCGACAATCAGCCATGATGGAATATTTGTGAACTGATTTGCTGACTCATGTCAAGCAGCACCGAGGAGGTGAAGGGCTTCCTTATCTTCCAGTTATGCAAACTGCTTGGTTCCAACTAACTGTACACATTCATACTAGACCCTTAGCAAACTGTGGCTGCATCCAACGTTACCGATCTCCCTCCCATTCCTTTGTCATAGAGACCTTCTAATGAAACCAACTCCTCCTTTGTGGAGGAAGCCCACCCCAGGAGGAAGCTTTGGTGAGGAAATTTTTAGGGCAAAGCTGTTTCAGGCAAGGTAGCTGCATCACTCAACCATCGGCTTTGCCATTCAGTTAATTACAGAATGTATTTCTCAAGATGAATTTATTTCTTAACCTCTGGACAACAAAACAGCTTTCCTGGGTGCTACACTACTACATTTTACTAGCCGCCCCGAGTTGTAGATCTAAAGTGGAATATTTCAAGGGTCATGGCTTAAAATATAAATGGCATTAAACAACCCTGAATAGGAGAGCTCCCCAGACAGTCTTTGGAAATATACAGCACATAATTATTTAATCAATTTGTCTTTTGCTTTGGGTCTTGCATCTTGTTTTCTGTTGCTCTGCGTGTGCATTCCCCTCTGTCCGCACGCACCTCTGCCTATCGGGGGGAAGAAGACAGCCCAACTGCTCCATAATCTTAACTAGCAATCTTTCTCTTCCAAGAAAACACATTTTGCTGCCGTGCCTGCATATAATGTGCCTGAGTGGGGCTTTAGGTGTGAATGAACTTTAGAACATCAGTCACAAATTCAAGTAAATGCCACTCTCAAATCCAAGCCACACTGGGGTTGCCGGGCCACAGACACCTCTAGATGCATTCTGCATTTGGCTCACTGACATCTACTTGAGGCAATCCGAAGGGCAAGAATTTGTATATGGAGTTTGGATCCTTCCTAAGATTGCTCCACATACAATTACTTACTGAGGCCAAAGCTTTTCCAAGGGCGTCCCCAGCCTGTGAACTTCCACCAGGATTCCCTCTATGAACTGCAAAGAAAAAGGCAACACAATACTGATGTGGTGCAGATGGTGAGAACACCAGGCAGTACTTAAGAGAGCAAAATGGGGGGAAGAGGAAGAGAGCGATCAAGAAGGGAAACTGGGAATTACCTCTGCCCTGCTGTTCTCAAAGGGGCCTTCATTCTGGGGAAAGCGCATCCTTTCAATTACAGGCAAGGTTGACTTGCAAAGATGCCAAAAGGGAAGGGGTTTCCTTCAAGAGTGCTGGAAAGCAAACTTTCCCAACCTACAGTCAACCGTAGAGCCCCAAAGCATCCACTGAATCCGTTTATACAGCATTATATTTCTCCCATCCCATGGAATTCCAGAACTTGGGGAAAGGAGAGGCAATAACCTCCAGTGTGCTCATCTGTTCTAACCCACTTTGAGCCGGGTCATGGATCATTCTCCACTTTAGGGACCTAGGTAAATGGGCTGCCCTATCCCAGTCTTATTATGGTCAAGAATTAAAACGCAAATCCAAACATTTCCCCCCCCCCCCTCGGTGCTACAAATATTTGGCATTTAAAATGCGATGTGTCTCTACGATAAGTCTTACTCACACTCATCTGCAACCTTTTCAAAGGCAGCATTATCAAGCTTTAAAAATGTTATGTCGACGTGCCAAGGCCTGATAGCCAATTTACTGCGATCCCCAATCAATGCAGGAGACCTCAATCTAAAACATCCTGCACTTCCATGACAAGAGTAACTAAAAGGACTACATGCTGTGAGGAATGGACTTTGATGTCCTTCAGAGAAGTCTTACCCCTGGCCTAGGAAGGGGTCAGACCTTGAGGCGTTTTCCCTCTGAGCCACCTGGCAATGGCAGAAGCAGAAACTCTGACCTCGGTGAGGACATCAACTTTGCAGTTTCTCTGTGAGTCTTAGTTCTGCCTATAAAGAAGCCAAGGGCCCTTCAAACGCCCAAGTTCTGCTGTACCCTTCAGGTTAGGGAGATTAGAAGATTGGTAGTGGCATGTCCAAAATCTATGGAAAACAGAAGTATCTTTAGGTCTGAATGCCAGATCTGGCTGCAGCATTTAATCTTTATGCAAGAGAAGGTTGATTTAACTTAGGCAAATTCAGCATCCTAATGAATGGCCACTGTGGGAGGAGAATGCTAGGCTAGATAAATGTTTCCATTTTCAAAGGTCTTCAGGCAAAGCATCTTTCTCTTCCAAATCGTCTCTTCAGCCACTTGGGCATAACGATCCAATGACAAGAGACGTGTTCCATCTTTATTGCTGATGTTTTTCTGAGAAGGCAAGCCACTTGCACGCTTCCTTCTTCTCTTGTCTACAGACCCAGTTTAGCTGCCTGCCAGCCTATCAGTACCAATCAGAATGAAAATGAAGCTGCTGGATCTGATCAGTACTGTTCAAGGTAGGGAAACTCATCTGCCTGACCAACTATTTAGTCCAGGATTACCACATTGGTCCCATCACGCTGGGTAAGCATCGTACAGCATTTCAGGATCACATTTGCACAAATAATTTAGCAGTCTGGAACAGTTAAATTAAACAACCCAAAGCACACTGCTTAAGACAACAAGAGATCGTCACTGACGAACCCTCAGAGTCTTTTTTTTAAATGCGTATCTTTGTAAGAAATCACGAAAAGGACTTCAGAATCACCAGTCAGAATGCACAAAACACACCAAATGCATGAATAAGCTGAAATGTCACCTCCATTAGATCTATAAATCTGGGATTTGGGGGGAAATTGATGCTCGCTCGTTAGGTAACTATATGTTCTTCCTGAATAGAAGTTATAACCATATTTCAACTATGATCAAAGACAAATGATTCCTGGTCCAATCACTTTTTAAAAAACAATTGTCTGTCACTTATTTATTTTGGAGCAGTGCAGAAATAACGTCCAGATCAACATACAATGCTATCTATCTAAGATCCATCACACCAGCCGTGTGACCCACAAGTATGAAAAAATGTGTTCTAGGCTGTGCTCTCAGAATGGAGATCAAATTAAGAGAGATGTGAAAATATTCCAACTCTAAAAACACCAACATTATAAGTCTTGCCAGATGACAAATCCTTTTTTTTACAGTTTTAGCAGATGATTATACTTTTACAACTGAACTGTGACTAAATTAGCTATAATTTTTATGGATATTTTTAGGACACAGAGATCTTACCAAGCACACTGGCATCCAGGCCGTTGACTGGTGGCGTATGAGAGGTGGCGGTGGCAGCAGCATACAGTGAATTACTGCTACTGCCCCGATGGAAGCTGGACATTGGCGGAAGGCTGGTGCTTCCTTCGGTTGGCGAGTCTGGATGAGGAGAACAGTTCTAGGAAAAAGGAGAAATGGAATCACGGTGCAAGAAGGGAACAAGAGTGGCAATTTCATATTAGCAAAATTCAAAGTAGCCCCAAACTCTTAGTTAAAAAGAGCACAATGGTCATCCGGGCTAAACCAGAGTTCATGAAGCAAGCAAAGGGCAGAAAGATACCTTGCCTCAATAATCCATAAAATCATCTCTGAATGTGAGATTTTATTTTTAGGCATTAAAGTCAATGCCAACTGAATGAAGGAGCTGGGGCAGTTTGGAGATGATGGGAAACTCTCCTTCCTCATCACCTGGAAATAAAAACTCGGGTCCCGTCATTCTGCAGATGCTGCTATTGGTAATAACTGAAATTCGTAACGCTTCAGGAAACTAAAACCTGAATTCTGATAAATTCTAAAGGTTATTTTTTACAATTCTTAGTGTAGCGGGCTCAAATGGAATGGGCAACAGGAGGAGCTCAATGCTCATCCAATCTCATTTGTGAAATATGAAGCCAAGGTTCCCATTAGGCCCAAAGTGACCCTTCTCAGCCCCCTTCTCAGAATCAAGTCTTAACAAAAGCCTCCCACAGATGAGCTGCAACAATCTTGTGCAGTACAATAATTGTGCTTTATTAATTCTTTGAGGTATACATACTGCAAATATAACGGGTCAGATTATATAGCTTTATTTTTAATCCTTGATAGTGCATTGCATTGTAAACATGGAATAATATTTAATGTGATAAAAAGAAGTTCCTTTTTAAAACCTATTTGAATTATGCAACTGTAGGACAAATATGCAACTCTAGATTTTTTTTCATTCTAGTGGCCATCACGTTGTGTTTCTGCAGAAATTGATTCTGCTGCTGATTTCACAATTTTAGGTTCTGCTGCCGATTCACAATTTTAGATTGCTGTTGCTGGTAAACTTGACTGGCATGGAAAATATAAATAGTACCAAACACCATATATAAAATACATTCTAACAAGTCTTCACTTCTTTTATTCATACGTTATTAAACTGAGGTGTCAACAGACACTATGTCTAGAGAACAAGCAACTCTCTCCCTACAAATCTGAATTTCTGCACAGCCGGCTCATGCAATGCCGTGCCTGAAGACGAGAAACTCTTCTGGTTTGGAAGATGAACTCCCTGAGAATCGTGAACCACACCCAGAGTGGTGAGTTTGCTGTGATCCAGAGGAATTTGTCAGCCTCTCTGTATCCACCATAATGGGTACAAATTTAAGAAGGCAAAAGGAAGAATGTGTTATACACACAGACTTCCCAAAACATCAAGGAGGCCACTGGAAACGCTTACTGATTTTCCCACGGCCTCCACTTTAGCTGATTCCACAGGGACACAGGGCATTGCTGTCCTCACCACCACCACCACCTTACCAGACGCTCGTGGGGATGTCGGCTGCCGTAACTATTGGAGGGCAACAGCTGAGAAGGACTTTCCAGCATTCCACCATAACCCGACTGGCACACTCCATTGGAGGGGCTCCAAAGTTCAGAAGCAATGGGGGTCCCATCTTTATTGTTGGATAAAAATAGAAGACAGGAGATCTGGTCAGGCACAGCTATCAATTTCTACTCTTCAGAAACTCACCCCTGCATTTAGGAACAAGCAAAGAGCAGCATCTCCACAGGCTTGCTAATGGGGGTCAGAAAGGATGAACACGCAGAAGAGCTGCCTGCTGCAAAACCCAGGGGTCCAGCCCCACAGATCAGCTGCCCCGGCGTGTGATTCTTAACCCTTTCAACTCAGTGGACTTGGGGCTCTTTCCCCCCAGCCTTGAACCTGGGAAGCACCTGCTCCAAGTGTACAAGGTGGCTCTGTCTGCAGCCACCGTACTGGCTTCAACCCTTGAAAGAGGAAAGGAACTTTTGATATATTACTGTCTAACCATTTTAAGTCTAACTTGTTTTATAACTTCCACTTTCTTGGTTTCTGAGTCTTGCACAGCAAAACAGCATTTCCCAGAGAAAGTCAAACAGAAATCAAAAGAACACTCCCGGTATTGTCAGTGAATTGTCGGAGGCCTATCCACTAGCCAAGGATAACTCAATCCCAAGCACGCAAAAGCTGTGCAGAAGAACAGCATATTGTGTAACTGTGAGAACCTAGTTTCCTGAAGGAGAAACTGAAAAAATAAGTGAAGGATCTGACACTGGTATGTGTCCTGGCAAACAAATTTTCAGAGTCTTGGATTGGCCTTTTTAGCTTGATCTGGATTGACAAGAGATTCTGCATTAATTATACAACCTCCCTGCTTTAAGATGTAGTGACAATTTATTGCAGTAAAAGAAGCAACTGCCATTAGATACTTTTTCTAGAGGATATGTAACTGGCACAAGAAATCTACTTGATTCAGATAGAAACAAGTCACCACTGTAAACCTCATTGGTACAACAGCTGCAATTGTAGCTTGCCAGTACTCTTTTAATTTTGCTTTACCCAACCATGTTCTGTGTTTTATGCTCACCTCCTTGGGAACATTGTGGCTAAGATGCAGGCTAAACATCTAAGAATCCAGAAAAGTCAAGACTGCCAAGATGAGCTCCTTTAGCCCCTGGGAAGAATGATGCTGGTGCTGCAGTTATTCCATAAGGGACAGAGGAGCGAGGTCATCAATGAAAGCCCGACTTGTTTTAAGTGCCCAAACCACAAGAAAAAAAATGCTAATCAGATCTACTTTAAGATATGCCTTTAAACTGCTATTACCAATTCACACCCTATGAATCTCATTATACTCTTGACAGCATGAACAAAATAAATTATACTCTCATTTATTTGGTTACTAATGCTATTTATTCCTTTTCTCTCGTATCTAATTTGAAAATATCATCAAAAAACGTTCTTACCTTGTAACAAGAAAGTGCTAGCAAACACACTGCTTGGTGGTTTAGGAGATGGATAACTTGGAGATTCTCTATTGAAGTCATCTGAATTAGGAGAAGGCGCATAGACCTAAATCCGTGAAATGAAAGGGAGAAAAGGACACATACACAACGGCTGAAAGGATCCAGTCATAATCAAGTAGAGCTTAAAAGGAGAGAAGCACAGCTGAATATGAAGTCACAAGTCTCAAACTGCAGATGCTTTTGGGGGGGGGGCTTCTTCCTCTCTCTTGGGATACCGATTCCAGCAGGCAGGACAAAAGCTGAAGGG
This sequence comes from Azemiops feae, assembly GCA_023970755.1. Taxonomy (NCBI): domain Eukaryota; kingdom Metazoa; phylum Chordata; class Lepidosauria; order Squamata; family Viperidae; genus Azemiops; species Azemiops feae. The sequence continues at coordinate 302,165 of JALGBA010004240.1, read as the reverse complement.
CTGACTCTGCTCAGCAAGCACAAGACCCTTCACAGTGTTTAAAACGGGTGTCAAACTCACGACGTCACGTGACGTGTCACGACATATCGCGGCTTTTTCCCCATTGCCAGCAATGGGGTGGGTGCTGTTCTGGTGTGACACATCCAGCCCGTGGGCTGGCAGTTTGACACCCCTGGTTTAAAACAATTACTGAAATTTACAATAACAGGAAGAAAGACAGATTATCTTGGCAAAGAGCCAATAATAAAGACTTTCAATAGGGACCAACACATCCTAAATCCTGACAGCTCTATGTTTTTACAGAAAAGGATAGAAAAGAGTAGCAGAATAGGCTCCGGTGGAGTCGATAGTCGCACCATGTTTTTAAGCAGAGTCTACAACCCTCCCCCCCCTCAAGCAGCAATTTCAAGCTGCACTTTTTTTCAGTCTGGATTTTGAAGATCAAAGATTTTTTTGCGGCAAAACACAAGTGATGTGGTCTCAGACTTCATTCAGTCCAGATGTTGGGAAACAGTCTGCCAATTCTAAAACAAAAAGCAAGTTTCCTTTGTTACAGTGAGAACCACACACAAATTAAAACCGGCTCTCTCAAGTCATTTGATCACCTGCAGATGATGGTCAGTCCCCCCCCCCCGTTTGATCACAGGTTTTATTTTGTTGTTACAAACAAAAAATGTAAAAGCAGAAGAAAAGGCTGACTGAGAAGGTAAGATTAAGCAGTCTGTAAATAGCCAGTTCCCCGCTTAGTGAAGTTAACAAGAAATCCCTGTTTTAACAAGAAATCCCTGTTTTAGAGTCTTATGTTTCTAAACAGGGAGCATAATTATTCCTTGTTAGAACACAATAAATAATTTTTGATATAAAACCTCACATTTTGAGCAATATTACATACACTAATCCCTTTCCCCAAAGCATTGGGTAGCCAATCCTGAGAGTATCTGAAACTCCAGATTGGAAAGAGCAGCCTGATGGTCCAGTGGTCCTAGGAATCATTCCGAGACAACTCTTGACTACAGCAAGTACCTGGAAAATACTGCACACCTCTTGAAGCACGCAGTATTTAACTGGCATCTGAATGGCATCTCTGAATCAATGGCAGACCTGTCAGAAAACCCACCCTACCCTAAAGAGCGTGGCTGAAAGGACTCCAGGTCATGCCAGCAGACGCACGGCGTGGCTGGCTGCTGGGCCGACCTGAGTGACCCAGGAGAATGTGGAGACTCTGAACAAAAGAAAGAAAACCTCACCGTTTTCCCAGTGCAGTAATACATCAAAGAGGTGCTGCTCATTCCAGCCATCGGGTATGCGCAATGCATGCCTGCCTGGGACACCGCGCTACTACAGCCCCAGGCCCATCCGAGGTGTCAAATCTGCCTGATGAAATACAGCAGCTCTTCGGGGGGGTGAGGGAAGCACATATGGATGTACTTTGGAACAAATAATGTACGCAAAGCAGGACTGAACCATCTCAGACAGCCAAATGGGGTGGGCACATATTAAGACAGCCAGGCTCCTCTGAAAGGGTCTTTCAGATTTTACCCCAGGGTGGTTTTGTCATGACAACACAACAAGGAACCCATTTGGTTAGGAATGTAGAAATCTGAACTTCACTTAAAAGGACATTAGAGTCCCGCTAATCCCAACCCCAGTTTTTTTTTTTCTTTGTTTTGAACTCCAAAGCACTTAGGACACCCCTGAGCTAGCTAATCCTTTTGTTTTAATAAAAGGAGACCACAGACTGATGGGCTGCACCTCTCCCTCAGCTCCCTCTGAAGCTGCTGCTTCAACTTTTCCCAATCTAAGTAGACTCTTTGCCTAAGGCTGCACCATAGGCAGACGGGAAACATATTGATTTTTTTTAGATTTAGCAGGAAAGGTTGATTTTTTTAGATTTAAACTAATCAAGTATTTTTATATTTGTAAATTCTTTCAAACTCTGTTCTATTTACTAATAATAAAGCCAGCTTTTTCCAGTCGTCTCTAACTGGATATTCAGAGCTTAATACTTTATTTCATTTATAGGCAGCTGTCACTGTACAATTCTAGAAGTTACCAGAAAGTTTTTTTTAAATTATAACCAATGATTTTATTTTTTATTTTTTTTACTTGAAACATGAACTTTCCAAAATTAAACTTTGAAGATGAGAGATACACAGTGGTATAGTGTTTAAAATGCTGAACCAGGAGCGGGAGACCCAGCCTCCAGTCTCCCCTTGACCATGGGAGACCCCCTGAAGAGTTTGGGCCAGTCACACTACCCCACAGCCCAGCCCAGCGGTTTCTTGTTTGGAAGATAATGTTCACTGAAGGACAAACGGAGTACAAATAAAATAAAAATGATCAGCGCATATATGTTCACATAAATAGGCCATCTCTGTCTTAAGCTGCAGTCCTGGGGAATTTTCTTGGCCCATAAAGAGAGCAACACAAGGCACAGAAAAGCTGGACTGAGGTAGGAAGACTGCAGAGAAACTCCATCCTTCGTTTGTCTCTACTGAAAAGAGGATGACAGAAGCCTGGACCTTCTGCTCCATGCAAGCATCCAAACTACATGTCTTGAATTGCCCACCAGCAAAGATTTCTACAGGTTAAGAAAGGGAAGTTTGTGGGAAATCAACACATTCCTAAACACATTGAGGGTCCTTGAGGCCAGTGTAAGTTTTTTCTCTTCTCTCTCCCGAGAAGAGCTAAAAATGTCTGGTTCATACATGTTGGGACCCATACAGAGTATATACATGCTCCCCAAAGGAGCCCACAGATCTATTCCAATGCGCACTTAGCAATTATATTCTATCCCGCAAATGTGTTGCTCCCCAAGTAGAGGGCAATGGTTGAAAAAGGAAAGTGGATGTGAACAGACCCTCAGCTAAGCAAGTTCATAACTTTGAGCCAGTCCTTGTCTCAAAGGAGTTCTGTAATGGATTGGTTTCAGCAATTTAGGCAATCCAACTCGATTCCTTTAACAAGTATTTCAGCAATTCAGATTAAATTACAACTCGGCCTATCATACACAGATGCAGTTTTGATTGATTCCCATAGAGGGCTGTATAATCTAAATCTATTCTGTTGAGAGAATATTTTAATGCCTAATGAAAATGGACATGAACAAATAAAAGCAAATTGCCCTTGGCCCACTCTATTGCTAACGTCTGTCACAAGGGGCCTTAATCTTAACCGATTCAGCCTCACTGGATGATCCTAGCACTAGCACTGCGGATGTGAACGGCAAATACTTTCTAAGATATATATGTAGCTTATCCCCCCCCCTTTTTTTTTTAATATGTCAGATTCATTCTGCATTTTGCAGAGCTTGCATCTTATCAAGAAACCCTGCCTAGAATATATGGCAACAAAACAAGCATGGCCAGTTTTGGCTTTTTATACGAAGTCTCCCATGTTTTTTCAAACATTCCGCTCACTCAGCGGAAAAGAGAACACACAGCCTCCCAGCACTGGGTGAAACCCTTTCCAACAGGTAGTTTGGCAAAGGAGCAGAACACCTTGGAACAGAGCTCCAGCCACACACCTGCTCTACCTGTCCTTCCCGAATCCCAGAGAGGAGTCCTTGGTCCAACCAAGACATCCACAGTCAACATTTCATAAAGAGGTGGGGGTTATTTGCCCAGGGCTCTGGAGAATGGAATCTGAAAACTTAAAAACTGTGGTTTAACTATGCTTATGCTTTAGTTTCACATGAGCCTAAGTGGTTCAGAAATTGATATGCAATAGCTTAGCATTATCTGTTGATGGAGAGGTGGCCATAACTATTCAATATCCAAAACCAAAGTATAATTTAACAAAAGAATTTGCTTTAAATCAGAGCTAGTATTATAGGTAAGCCCCCGAGTTATGACAGTTCACAGTGAACGTTCGAAATTATGCAATAACACCCCCCCCAACACAATTCCAACATTATGAATACTGCAGCACCACGGCAGTTGTTCACCTTTATGAACGACCGCAGAGCACTGCAAAATAAGATGTTGAGACTTTGGAAAAAATTCAGAGAAAAGCAACTCAGATGATCAAAGGCCTGGAGATTAAAACATATGAAGAATGGCTGCAGGAATTGGGTTTGGCTAGTCTAAAGAAAAGAAGAAATAGGGGAGACATGATAGCAGTATTCCAGTATTTGAGGGGCTGCCGCAAAGAAGAGGGGGTCAAATTATTCTCCAAAGCAGCAGAAGGCAGGACAAGAAACAATGGTTGGAAACTGATCAAAGAGAGAAGCAACCTGGAATTAAGGAGAAACTTCCTAACAGTGAGAACAATTACCAGTGGAAAAGCTTGCCTTCAGAAATCATGGGCGCTCCATCACTGGAGATTTTTAAGAATAGTCTCTTGTCTGAAATGGGTTCTCCTGCTTCAGCAGGGAGCTGGACTAGAAGACCTCCCAGGTCCCTTCCAGCTCTATTCTATTCTATTCTATTCTATTCTATTCTATTCTATTCTATTCTATTCTATTCTATTCTATTCTATTCTATTCTATTCTATTCTATTAATTCTAATTCTAATCGCCTGTTCCATCACTAAGTCCCCCATGGCCTTCCCCAGTCTGAAATACCTCATGTGCACTTAATGACTTGCACATTTGATTCGTGTGTGGCCAAAAGCAGGGAGTTTTCACATTCGTTTTATGTGATTCACTCCAACAATTTATGAATGTAATCGGCAGGCTCCATTACATTCGTAACTCAAGGACTACCTGTAACGGAGCTTTTAAAGTCTTTTAAAGAACGGCAGAAAGAGTCATCTGTCTTTGTGTGCCATGTCTGTTAGTTCAGGTATTAACTATCTAGACTTTCTTTTCCAAGTTACTACATGGTGTGTCTCATTCAAACGTAGTGGTTAAAAATATAATAAAAGGTAAACTCGGAATAGCTTTAAACTTCTCTTGGGAACAGAAGAGGAGAGGAACGTTCTTATATTTAGAGATAATGGTTTTGGCCCTCTGCTCCTGAGTTTATTAGGAAGCTTGTCATGCCAGGTGCTAATGCAGAAGCAGCTTTTCTGAGGGCATCCAGCATTAAGCCTGGCTTCCAGGTTAATTGCAGCAACTTGCATCTGGGAGAAGAAAGAGGAAGAGGAGCAGCATGTAAGCAAGCCGGAGCTCCAGCTTCCATTCCCAGCAGGCCCTGTGGAGGCCCCACTGGCTTTGCTCCTCCGAGCAGCAGCAGCGCATTCAATTCACCCTGCACAACTCTTGAGTTGTAACTCACCCAAGCGCACCTGCGCCATGTGCTGCTGAATAAAAGCCCAACACCTCCATTTGCACAACAAAGAAGTGCGTTCTTGTGTGTTCTGAAAGGGAGGGGGGGGGGATGAAGGGCCCTGCTTTTATCCCGTACGTTATTTTAAATGCAGATTCATTTAACCATTTTCTTACTTTATTGAATGAAACGTGGTTAATATTTCAAACTCCCAAAGTGTAAGATTATCACAGTTGATAATGATTTTTCCACCAAGCCCCTCCAAACCTTTTTCCATCAGAGTCTTTTATTCTCAAAAGGATAAAAAAAAAAATTGGGTAAGGAGGATCAACAAACCTGCTGCTTGAAAGTCTTTCTGATGCTCAGCTCAAGTCAGAAAAGGCTTAATGAAGGCGCTGAAAAGCCACCAGGGCTTCACAATAAGCACCAGACTTGGGGATTTATGCACATTAATAACTCTGTCCTATTGAAGCCAGCTGAGCTGTACAGGTCCTACCAATCACATCTTAAGGTCTTCAATACCACTGGGATCATTAGCAATGTAAATTTTTACCATTCTTTGCTATTAATCTCTGTCCTCCTGTTCAGCAACATAATGACTAATTAAACATCAAAAGGTATGCATCAAGAGGTAGTTCCTTTCCCCTTGAATTACAGGAAGCTAGCAGGTACAACTGAATAGGTGTTCCACAACTCGCTGCTGCTGCCAGCTCTAAAACCCACAGATTTCATGGGAGGACCAGGTCAGGGACCTGCATTTTTCTTCTGCATAAAGGGCCACAGGATTGCATTGCAGTTTTATTTTTTAATTTGTCTCCTTCCTTGCTGACAAGCTTGAATCTTTATGACTAAGAAAGTTAACAATAGCTAGATGCATAGGCGCGTTCTTCTAATTAAAAGGTTAAAAACCTCTAGGACTTACAGAAGACGGCAAACCAGGAGGCACCTTCCTTACTTTCTTTGTCTGCAGAGAATCTGCACAGAAAAAAAATGCTTTAATTAACAGGAAAACGTAGCAGTGCTGAAGAAAAGTGACACAACACAGTGCAAAAGGAACAACTCAGAAGATCAGGAGCATATAGTTCAACCTCTACTTAAAGCCGCAGGGTGAAGTCCTTAAACAATTATCATCAGAATTGTCTTGAATTTGTAATATGAGGGACATTCCAAATGTGCTTTCTCAGTATAAATTACAACAAATTCCTTTCTTCAAAGAATAACACTGAATCATTTGATAATTAAATCGAACAATCTGATGAGGAAGTAAGCAATTTACACTATTACCTAGACTTGAAAATACACCTGTCTCTCTCTCTTTTACACCCACACTCTAGTGCTAAAAATATTCTGTGTGAATTTGGGGTGGGGGTGGGGCAAAGGGAGAAAGTTGGAGCAATTATCACCAAGTTCTACTCCGCAGGCTATTTAAAGCGCAGCTCCCTTCTGCAATTTCTTCCCTCTTCCTCGCTACCTTTTCTGATGCAAGGATTTCGTGAAACGCATCTGATCCAAGAAATGAGGTCTGTAATCTGATGTGTTCCCTGGGGGAAAAAGAGCACAAATGACTGACTCACCGAGGGAAGATGAATCACGAAGGGGCCTTCGTCGTGGATTTGCAGAGGAAAATGGGTAATATGGTGTTCCAGTTTTTCCTGAGCAAGGCAGGGGGCCTGGGCTTCCAACACCAATGTCAGACGGAAGCAGGCTTGTCTGTAAACAAAACAAGCAACACCTGACTCTGTTTACATGGTGGCAGGAAGTGATTATCACCATCAATGGAAACATAGCTGTGCAGGTTGGCGGAGTTTGCCCATTTTATTAAGACAAAGAAGCAATCCTTATGAAAATTCAGAAGACTTTTTGGAAAACAAAGGTTTGATGCAAGGCACTAATCTGTAAACTATGTTTTGTAACTCATAATGGCTAAGCTCACAGAATAACAAGCAGATTTTAGTTTAATGTGCTCTGATTAGGGCCAGTTTTAGATAACCGTCTAGTTTCGTAACAATAAGGAAGGGTCTGGTGGCACAAAGTTTAGAAGGCAATATTACAGGCTGACTCTGCCCACTGCCAGAAGTTTGATCCTGACTGGCTCAAGGTTGACTTAGCCTTCCATCCTTCTGAGGTCAGTAAAACGAGGACCCAGATTGTTGGGGGCAAGAGGCTGACTCTGTAAAGCGCTTAGAGAGGGCTGTAAAGCACTGTGGAGCAGTATATAAGTCTAATTGCTATTGCTAAAAAGGATTTTACTCAAAGACATAAGGTTTCTTTTCTACTCCTACCAACTCTTGGGGAAAAAACCCACCAAGTTTATATGAATTACTACAGCTTGCCAAATTAAAATTAATACAGATGTAGTTAACTCATCATATTTATTTTACTGCCTTGCAAAAATAAAAGAAAAGCAATATTAAGGTCAATTCCATCCAGAGGCCATCCAATGGAGACAGCATACACTCCTCCTAGAGGTAATACTGATAGCAGTAGAGAAGCTTGGTGTTATCAAGATCTCACTTCCTCTTGGTCACTTATAATCGTCTCTGCTCTCCCCATGACGTTTGGCTCAATGTGATATGTGTAGACCAATGGAAGTCCTCCAGCCAACCCCATTTTCTAAACTTACAACCAAGTCTTTGAAAAAAAGTGCCCCCCCCTTCAAAAGTTAAAAGGAGGCATTTCACATATGCTGCTCTTCATTCCAAAGCACTTCTTTCAAATGCTATCTCCAGCCTAGTAACCCGATACTCCTTATAGGCCCATTTGGGCTTCGAGGCCTCCTGTGAGGCTGTGGTGATAGGGCATGGCCAGAGGGTTGAAGGCGTCCTTCAAAGGCGAAGCCTGAGTCCAGGGTTAAATTCAATCGGCACTGGGGGCCTCCTGATCTTTGGCTTGGGTGCATCATGCGCTTCCTCCTTAGATTTCCAAGCAAGGTTTCACTCTCCTTTTCTGTACCCCTTCAGGAGCTTCTCCCACCCTGCTCAAGAATTTCTGATCTTTCCCAATGGTCTCCAGAGCACAAATTCTCCAATTAAGCTTTTCACCACCCTCTCCAAAGAGGACACAAAACTGCACTTCCATCAGGTATGGTTTGAGTTCTCCTCAGAGAAGAGGATTTTACTGCTCAGTCCATGCAGATCACCACAAGACGCCTTCATTCTCCATGCTGCTTGGAGTTGCTTGAAGTCTTCCCTCCATGTTTCCTGATTGCTCTCATGCAATCCCTGTTCAAGAGATTGAGCTTGGGATTTTGTTTTACAGGAAAAAAAAACGGAAGAGGCTGCGGTCTAGAACAAAATATAGACTAAATTATGCAATCAGTGGCAACTAAATAGTGAAATACTGACATTTGCTGATACCTTTTCATTTTATTTCTTTGAAAGTTGGGTAAAAAGAAGCCTAATAATCTTTGAGTAAAAACATACACCGTAATATTTGGAATTTCTGGTTCCTCTGTCTCGAATGCAGATCACAGGTGTTGAGGAAAGGTAGCTTGCCTGAGAATGGGGAGACTCAGATTCTGGTCATTTTTCCTTCAGCCCAATCTGCTCCCAGAAAATTATATTTGTAAGAAAAAATAGGAGTGCCATGTACACTGTCTGGAGCTTCTGGAGGAAGGATAAGGTAGAAATCTAACAAATAATACAGGAAACTTTGTTCTGCCACAACTTCAAGAGACTTGAAATATAAAGGTAATGTGTTAATCTATTACTACTGTTACAATACAGTAGTATTGTAGGTAGAAGTGTAGGTGTGTGTGTGTAATTTGTATTAAGACTTTCAAAGAGAGAAAAAAACTAACAGCAACTCTTTAAATGGCAGATCTACCTGACAGCCTGAGAGCCCAGCATCTCGACCAAACATTGGGAACTGACTTCTCTCAGAGGCTTTTCCTAGAAAGCAAACAAACTTAAAAATGAATGTCCATTATAGACATGCTGAGAACTTCCTAACGACAGCATTTTAAATTTTAAAAGGGAATATAAATAAAAACCAGCACAATGTTTCTTTTAACAAAAGCAATAAACAATTTGGAAGAAGACAAAAAAATTTAAGAATACTTCAACTGTTTGACATACTTGATAGCATACAAAGCACAACTTGCTGATATTTTTCAGGACCAAAATTATTTTGCTATGTGAAGCAAATTCCATTTGTCTGTTGCTGTTAAAAAGAACAAGATCAGACCTCCTTATAGCTTTGCACCATATAGGCTCAACCTATATGGGTGTGTATATGTATATATACAGCCCATGTATATGAGTGTATATGTATGGATGTGTATATTCACACACATTTTCTTTTGAGAGCAGACATCAGAATTTCGTTTCATGCATGCCAGTGTGTACACACAAAAAGTGACAATAAAAGTTCTCTTATCTATCTTACACTTTCTCATGCCATCTCCTTCTAAAATAATAAACTTCTCCCCCCAAGGTACAAACCCAACCCTTCTTTGGGAGTTAGGTCTCAAGTCTCGCTACCCCTAGTCTAAACCCTCTGTCCTTTGCAACACAGAATCAAAAGCTCTTCTGATGAGATTCATCCAACACATTTTGTTGGCAAGGCAGTCACACAGTGAAACTGCAAATTGAGCAGCCCCCATTTCATGAGTTTTGTGTGCAACTAACCCAATTTCCATATAGCTGGCGGGGGTGGGTGGGGTGGAGATTCTATCCACAGCAGCTAGAGAAGCAGGGCATGGAAAACTGACCATTTGGAAAGGTTGATGGCGTACCAACTAATGCCAGCAATTTTCTTACTACAGGGAGCATGGAGATGCTTGCTCCCTTAATGAAAAAGTATGTCAGAATCTTTTAAAAATATACAGACTCTTTCAAGCCAAGCTACATTTCCTGCAGTCAAACGGGAATGTCCACAAACTCTGCTTGGCAGTAATTCGGAAGCAGTTTGCCACCCAAACCCTACCAGGGCCTAGTTCTGCCTTTTTCAAAGTTAACTGTGGTTCTAGATCTGCCATCAATTAAAGAAAACCCACAGCACAAGTGAACAGATAATTAATAGCATATTCATTACAAATAAGGCTCAAGACTCTAATAACAAAGGATAGCACTGGTAGTTAAAGATAAAAAGCAAAACCATTTAGATCACTAAAAATCAATAGGTTGCTTACTGCAACCTAAAATCTTAAAAAAAAAATCTGCATAATTACAATTAGACTGATAGTCATCCTGGCAGCATCTCAGAAAAGCAGCCTTGGGGAAGCCAAGAAGCTTATTTGGTGGGGAGGCCACCACGATATTCCTCTCAACTGCCTTCTGCCAAACGCTATACAATTGGACTTGCTGGGAATGAACAACTGGAAAAAACTACAAAATAGTTTGGTAAACCGTGATTTAAACCAGGGATTGTACATGCCCTAAACAGTTTAATTAGTGTATCATTTATTTAATTAACATGTTTAATCAAATTAGTTTTTAACAGCAGAGATCAGTGTATTTTATTTTTCTTGGAAAATCAGCCCTTGATAAAACAGATCTTTGGAGTGCTGCAGCTTCTCCTGTATAAAATACACAAAACTATGCAAATCCAATTGTATCTAAATTAAGGCAACAAATAGCTTCACTACCCTTTGATTTTCACCTATTACTCTGCACGTACTCTGCCGTTGCTCCTTCTGACAGCACAGCTGGCAATGGGGGGGGGGGGCTTGCTCACACCCCAGGCCGAGGCAGAAAAGCAATCCCAGCTGAACCTTCATCACATCCCTGCAAGGAAGGGCATCTCTAGCTCTGCACTTTGTTTTGCTTTTTTGTAGAGGATCAAGTGGGAGGAGCTGCACTCTCAGCCCCAGATGCAACTCCTATGCAACCAAGGCAAGTGTCAACGCTGTTAATATGGGATATTATTGCATTGACAAGATATGCAGAACTGTCTGGTATTTTTGGAGTTAAATCAGATGACAGGCGAAGGGAGGAGAATCGTGAAAAAAGCGGGAGACTGGGAAGGGAAGTGAATCTTTGGCCTCCAGCCTAATTGGAAGACGTAAATCATGACAGTAAAGTAAGGGAGGAGTTAGCAAGATAAGACAGACGCAAGCCAGAGAAATCCAGATTCTGGCATCCGCTTTGTAATGTACCGAAGTATTGTAGCAAAACTCCTGGCAAGGAATGCAAAATAAAAGAAACTAAAACAGAGAATAATGTCTCCGTTTTCAAGGATTGCTTCCTCCTTCGGACCACAACATCAAGCCGATTAAAAAAAACAGCCCCCAAAACTACGTTCTGCATAAATCTGAGTATTTCATTTAGTTCTAAACTACTTGAATTCAGGCAAAATACAAAGAACCTCATTTCTAGCTAAGCCAGACAAGATGCTGTGCAACTGAAGCTCCACCACACCACGGTAGAGGAGGCAAGTATTTCTTAGAAAAACACTATTCCAAATAAGAGTTGGAAGGGACAGTTCTTTTGACCACAAATAAAACTGATTAATTAAAGCAATTGCTCCATGGAAGAATATTTCAAGGAATGTGTTGTGCTGTTTACACGTTGAGGCTTCTGCTAACAGGTACCGTTCCCTTGGGCCAGATGAGCAAAAAACCACCCTTCTCGTGGCCTACTATCATTTTAATTGCATTCTCCTCCCAGGCGGTCTTCTTCCTGGACTGCCACAGTTTAGAAGCAGCAACTAAGAACACACGGAACTTTGACTCACAACTAAGGTATAATCATTTTTCACAGCTTAATAAAAATAATTGTGGTGGTAAGCACATTGTTACTTCAATGGCCTCTTTTTGCTGATCTTTGAGTTGCCTGCTGGTTACTTTAAAACTGATGATTGTACAAAAGTGGACTAGTGTTTCACTTCGTTTGATGGTTTAGAGATCCAAATTTTATTTCCTCTTTGTATGCAGACAAACCAAGCAAATTTGCCATAAATAATTTACTGGAACAACTGAGGGGCGTGTGTGTGTGTGTGTGTGTGTGTGTGTGTGTGTGTGTGTGTGTGTGTGTGTGTGTGTGTGTGTGTGTGTGTGTGTGTGTGTGTGTGTGTGTGTGTGTGTGTGTGTGTGTGTGTGTGTGTGTGTGTGTGTGTGTGTGTGTGTGTGTGTGTGTGTGTGTGTGTGTGTGTGTGTGTGTGTGTGTGTGTGTGTGTGTGTGGTGTGTGTGTGTGTGTGTGTGTGTGTGTGTCTCTCTCTCTCTCTCTCTCTCTCTCTCTCTCTCTCTCTCTCTCTCTCTCTCTCTCTCTCTCTCTCTCTCTCTCTCTCTGTACTTGGCATTTACTCAATGCTCCAATATGCTCTTCATTCAATTTGTATATCTGCCCACTTCCCATGTTACTTGGGCAAAAAAAAATCACCAAAACAAAAATGAAAAATACATCACTCACACAGTATAGAAAAAAAACCAGGCCTTTGGGACCACTAAGGTGTTTAGGGGTTGCACTGTTTTGCACTGGAGAGGTGCAGAGGCACTTCTGGGTCCCACCAGGTAACATTGTTTTAACCGAAGGGATGTGGAACATGCCTACCCTTGCATGTGGGATCTCGTGGAAAGTGGAAAGAGCTGGAGACAAACAGCCCCACAAATAACTCGGCCTTCTGCTTTAAGAGGCTTTCAAGGCGATAACTAGCATCTGGAACTGAACCCTAAACAACCATACATAAACATTTTGGAGAGAAAGCAGGGGATGGGAGAGATGGAAGCAGTTCATGAAGTGGGATAGGTTGCAGAAAATAGAGACAGACATTAGCCTCACTTTCTCCAAAGTCCATCAAAGAACTCCAAGCGCAGGGAAGTTCAGGACTGATCACTGGAAGGGCTTCTTGCACAGGGCCCAGGAGACTGGAAGGTTTTAAGAAGAGGTTCAAGGGACCCATTGATGTGGACGCCAGTATTTTTCTATTCTCATATTCATGACTGTGATATTGGTGTTGCATAACTCAGAAACACAACAGTGCTTCATTAGAGTATTTTTTATAAGCCTATTTGGGAAGTCGCAGATAAACCCTCCAAGCCTCCAGTTCTTGGCATGACCTGGTGATCCAGGCAGAGAAGATGCTCAAAGAGCAGAACTCCCAATTCTGGCCTCCAGAGGAACAACAATAAATCACTAAGAAAACACACCATCAAATCCTAAACACAGGATCAATTTTGGTTAATTACAGCCTTGTCAACAATATGATTATTCAAAAAGCTCCTGCAAATGTTAATGAGTCTTATTTGCATATTTATTTTTTCCTTTGTTGAAATGTCATTATTACATTCCACAATGATGAATAGTGCTGATGAAGTGACTGGGTATGTAATTAGTCATTAGGTGGAATGACTAGATCAATTATGGAAAAAAACTGAGATTAAGAAATAATCAAACAAGAACCCCAATCTAAAAAATTAAAAGTAAAAAAAACTAAAATGTCCAAACAATGATTTATCATTTTGATTTCAAAATTCATTCAGAATAAAGCCTTTTTTTAAATAAGTGAGATTGTAAGAATAATCAAGATATCCAAAACAATAAATATGTTCTGCAAAAGCAGAGCTGGACCAATATTTTTCAGACACTGCCGAAAGTCTATTTCACAGAGATTTTCATAAAGGATTTGTCATCCTTCGATAGTTGAAACATGCACATTTTTAGCTTTGCAAAACATAGGGAAATGGGAGAAAGCATGGCTCAAAATATTGCTTTATTTTTAAAAGGAACATCTTCCTTAAGTCTTTTGCTATTGCTTGTTTGTTATTTGCTGAGGAACACATTACTGAAGACCAGATGGGGACATTCCACATGACCAAACCAATCCATCACCTCCGAGGGCGCAGGTGCAACACAGACGTGCAGCAACCCCCCATTTCACAGTCTATCGGACACAAACACATGATCGCTGATCCATGGCGCCCTAAGGACTTCATGCGGGGGAGGCTTTCTCGACTCTTGCTGGTCCATGCCTGATGACTTCACAATCCCACATCATTTCATTCACTGGAGGATACAAACCAGCACTCTAATAACCTCCACTGGAAGTGCCTCACCGTGTGCGTGTTAATAAGAGCGCCGTTTGCAATGAAGCCACTGGTTTCAAATGGCCTAGGTCGGAGTCTGAATTATATGAAGTTGGAAACGTCTATCTTAAAAGTGTTTCTGAAGGGGCCAGCAAATCTAAAAGCAGAGGGAGAGGATAGTAACCCCTGCGCTCCTTAACCTGGGACGGCCTCTGCTCCCGGCTCCACGGCAACCAGGACCCGGGAGGTCTCAGTTAGACTATTCAATATTCTCATTTGTGTAGCAGGAGTTCAAACTCATTTTCTTTTATTTCCTAAAGCCCGAGCATAACTGTATGGACAGTAAACTGTAGGAATCAATATTACTGCTGATTGTTCACTGACCGTTTTCATAGACTAAATATAATTACTTCCTCAGTTATTCCTGCTCTGCATAAAACCTGCATTTGAATAACTGCAGAAAGCTGCCCAGACTGTTCAGTGTCGAAAAACTTCTGGCCAAAGTGAACTGTTTCTGAAACCATCCCCTACGTTCCACATGATTCTGAAGAAGGAAATAAGCCAAAAGCAAGTTTTTACTTGTAGCTTAAATCATTAATATAAAAATATCTTCAGGCACAGTAATTAGAGCACTTAAGAGAAGATAATGTGCTTCCCCGGAGAGAGGCATATACACAACACCTCTTCTAAGTTGCATCATAAACACACTAACCAAGAACATCCTGTATTTTTCCTTCTCTCCTCAATGTATTTATAATTGAAATCTATGAATTTCTAGTAGTTACTATTGCTCCATTGCAACCATTTAGCAAAATAACAGTATCAAAGCCAGAAAATGCAGATACACATGAATTTGTCAGTCAAGACTAATAACCAGTTACAGTTACTGTTAAAGTAACACATTTAATTCTTTATATGTTGTCTTCCTAACAAAATTAGAATTAGGAAGAAACACAAATCAGTTCAACATAATAATTTCCTCTGACAAAAAACATTTCAGAATGTCTAAACCAATTTTAAAATTCATCTTCTAAAGCATAATGTTCATTGCTGAATAATTATCCTTTTCTATTCAGCAACTTTTTTTTTTGCTCCTGTAATGTAAAAAGATCATCAAGGTGCTTAAAGACTCCATTGATCAAGACACTAGCAATTAATAATTAATTATCCTTCCTGGCAAACATGCCTATGGCTGAACATAATAAAAATAAAATAAAATAAAATACCATTCTACTGACAAATAACTCTCTGTTTTTAATGATGCAATGGCAAGAATTAGGAAAAGCCCCTTTATCTCGGTTTTAATATTACACAATTTTAAATACTATAAAGAATAATCTGTTAAACTACCAACAGGGAAAGCTTGAGCCAGCCAGTAAAGCAACTGCACAAGAATCAGTTTCTCCCGCTCTGGAAAAGTGATGCCTTGGTAAAGAAATGCAGGCAGCTTCAAGATCTGCTCAGGAAGGACATCAGGCGTCACCCAAGGCATAATGTGGTTTGTCACCTGTTAACTCAGTGACTGTTGTCTGTTAAGTCACATTATTACAACTGTGGCTTCCTCAAAAACTGGTTAAATAAGCCATGTTGAGGCACAACGCCCTGCAACACACGCCCTCATATGACCTCAATGCACACAACCCTGCTGCTAAAAGAGAGCGAATGTGCAATTACACAGGTGGCTGCAGACTAGAAGCATTAACAGATTAGCATGAAATGTGTTGTATTACTATAGTGGCAGTCTGTCTCTTCCAAGGAATTGTAAGAACCAATAACGCCAGTGATTTTTTCCCAAATATACTTGAGTAGAATACTGCAATCTTCGCCTTTATTTTGCAAGTCAAAACACTGCAAACTAAAACCACACATTTAAAACAACCTAAAGCTAATCACGGCTGTCCTTGTAGACCCTTTCTTTGCCTTGCTAGCATCACTGACCCAAACCACAGCCCCCCAATTCCTCTGTTCTGTGTCTCTGTTGCAGCTTCCCTCTGTTCTCTGCTTGCCCCAATCACTGAATCTCTATTGGGACCCTTTTCCTTCTTTATTGTCATCTGACACCTCCTTGCCCTTCCCCTCCCTGCTTTCCTTTTCTCTTGTGATTCCCACACTGCATGGCTTCTGCCAAAAATAACAGAATAAGTGAATAATGCAGGTGGAAGGGACCTTGGAGGTCTTCTAGTCCAGCCCTCTTCTCTACACTCTTTCTAGAGTCTCAACCTATTTTTTTTATATCGTGGATGCATTATTCCAACTATGGTCTTACCCAGGCCTTATAAAGCGGTACTAACACTTCACGTGATCTTGATTCGATCCCTCTGCTAATGCAGTGTAGCACTGCATTGGCTTTTTGAGAAACTTATTCAAGTAGGACTCCCAAGATCCCTCTTGGAAATAGGTGAAATAAATGCTTAGGGTTCTGCTATGGACCAACCTCTAATGCTTCAGTCTTGGCACTGACTGCTTGCTCCCGTCTGATCATATCAACGGCATTAATATAGAAAAAAGGGGGGGAAAGCCATTTTGCAGGAAGCAATGCAGAAAATAATATCAACTTACCTATCAGATTTGAATTAAGGAAAGGAGTTGGAGATAATTCTTCACTGGGTCCTAATCGTTCATCACTCAAATGTTCACCATAGGGAGGAGTGTCTGTAAAACCCTGCGCGTAATGAAAAGTATTTAAGTTATTATTTTGCAGCTCCACTTACTAAGTTCAAGTAAACTGAAATGAAAACATGGAAGTACAGTGGGTCATTTTTCATGAAATTGGATTTTAAATGTTGGTGTCACAGAGTATATAAACTGAAATTACCATTTTTTTTAAACTTCTTCTGAGAACAATTCCAGGAAGACAATAGCACTTCGACACAATCAAAGACTTTGACACAGTATATGTAACATATTCTTCATAATGATTAACTGTACTTTCCTTTTGTCCTCTCCCCTTCCAATACAGCAAAACCCCACATGTACACATCAAATATGTTTCATACAATGATGCCTGGGCACCTAGGAGCCTTTGGCTAAGACTCTGTGCCACCATAGTTTATGATACTAGGGCTCCTTGCTGCTACCTGGCACCTATGTAAAAGTGGGTAACAAGGTCGTTTGGTGGTTCTTCAGTCCACTTGAGACAGACTCAAGCAATATGTGTTTGAGAAACCTTTAACTAAAGGCTCATGTGACGGTGGTGACAATTAAAAAAATGTTTTAGGATCTCTTCTCGACAATATTTGGAGATGGACAATTTGGTCATTATAAGTCGCACACTAAAAACTTCCAATCTGGACTATCTTATCACATTAATTGGCCTAAATGTATTACTCAACCTCCAAAACAAGAAACCACCAAAATCCTACAGGACTAGAAATCATCAATCCCGGAACATCTATTATTTTCCAGATTGGGATTTGCATTGAAGGTAAGCTTGGTGGGAACTCCCTAATCTTTGCAGCTGGCTCCTGCCATTAGGAGGAGGAGGAGCAGCAGCCGACCAGAGCGCAACAGGGTAATCTCATGTTCTCTCCTTTATCTGGGGAGATCTGGATGATCAGAAAGCGCTGCCTGGCCACTGATCTTATCACAAGGCCGTCTCCGCTCCCTCTAGTTTGCCCTGAGTCCTCACTGGAACACCAGCAACTGAGGATAAAGGATCACGAACGAATGTCACAACTCCCTTCTTTGCCTTTACCTTCTGGGAGGCCCAAAGATTCCTCCACTTTATTCACTTCAAAATCATCCACACATCCATGACAGGCATTCAGAAAAACCCTTAATGACACTGACAACTCGCTTATGGCCATGAGGGTGCCTTGTCGTGACTCTGACCTGTTCCCCTCCGACAGGCAGCAGGGAGTAGTAGCTGCCCAGAAAACAGGATGTTCCTAACCAAGATCAAAATATATAGTCTCTTTTATATTCAAACCCAGCACTATGTTTTAAGAAAACATTGTGCACAAAACACATCTATAATTTGCAGTCTTTCAGTGGCTTTCTATATAACTAATGTGATAGGTTTTGAGTAACAGCATCCCGATTTTCATTATTTAAAAAAAATTGGACAGTGATATTTAGATTTTGGAGAACATTTGGTAGTATGCTGGTACCACTTTGATTAGTAGCAATCCTTTATTAGTAACAATATCGGTAATTAATATCAGTAGTAGTATGAATACTTTTGTAAATTTGGTTAAGTTTACTCCATCTGGTGTCTTTATCCTATACTGTATTTTTATGTTGGATGTTTTAAACTGATTCTATATTGTAGATATTTTGCTTTTGATAAAAAATACTGTTCCGACTATAATTGAAGAGATGTCATATAATGGAATCAATAAATATCTGCCTATTAGGATTATCCCATCTCTAAAAGCAGACATTGCTGGAATCTGACTGTTATCTCTTCTCTTCTCAGCCACCAAGCCTTCCCCAGATTCATCTTGGTCACCCCAATAATGTAAGGCCAGATGGTCTGCATTCCAAGTGAATGCATCACTCCTGAATTGTAGCCCTTCCCCTGTGCCTATCCTATCTGTATCTATCCACCCTTTGACTAAAACAGAGCTTGGTCAGACGGAAGGCACAAATGGAAACCAGGACAGAAAAGAGAACATACATACAAGAAGCAAATCCTACCTCCTCATGTTTCAGCTTCTCCAGAGCTGTTGAAATATCTGAGGTTTTTCCAAGAAGGCTGCCATTTTCCTGTAAGAGAAATAACATTTAGCATAATCAACCAACCTTTACATTTCTAAATAAACAAACCATAATCATAAGAAAACTAAATAAGATAAAGATAAGATAAAGATAAATAACCTTTATTATCATTTGTATAATGTGGGCACACATGGCACACATAAAAAATGAAATTTAGTTGCCCGCTCTCAAAGTGAAACATATACATGACACACACCTAAACATACTATGTACAACATATATATATTAATCCCTACATGATTATAGCAAAGAATATTAATACCAAGAGGAGTTTGAGAGTTCGCAAGTTATGCTGTATGGAATGAACTATGGCTGAATCTGGATGTTCTGCTACGGATACCACGAAGCCTCCTCCCAGAAGGTAACAAGGAAAACAGGTTGTGAAGAGGATGTGTAGTGTCCCAGAAAATCTTGCGGGCCCCTGCTCAAGCAACGCTTCTGTGCTATGTCCTGGATGGTAGGGAGGGAACTGCCAATGATCTTTTTCGGCCATCCTCACCACTCTCTGCACCGCCTTCCTGTCTGAAGCAGTGGATGCCTCCAACCCAGACTGTGATGCTGTATGACAGATGCTCTCGATTGTCCCCCTGTAGAAAGTGGTCAGGACAGGGGAAGGAAGATGTGCTTTTCTCATGCGGCGCAGAAAATGCAGGCGCTGCTGTGCCCGCTTCACCAGTTTCTCACTGTTGAGCGACCAGTCAGCCTACTCGTTAGCTGCACACCCAGGAATTTGATGCTGGTAACCATCTCCACAGGTGAATCATTAATGCACAGAGAAGTGTGGCTGTGCCTGCCTTTTCTGAAATCAACAATGATCTCTTTGGTTTTTCTGTATTTAAAACTAGCTGTTTTCCTTGCACCAGTTCACCAACCCCCTCAACCTCCTTGCAGTAAGCTTCCACCTTGTCATCCTGAAGGGCCCACTACTGTTGTATCATCTGCGAACTTCACAATATGGTTGGTGGCAAACCTAGCACAGCAGTCATGGGTCAACAGGGTGAACAGCAGCGGACTTAAGACGCAGCCCTGAGGAGAACCTGTGCTCAAGAAAATGGTATTTGAGGTATTTGTTCCAACTCGCACATATTGGGGCCTGTTGGTAAGAAAATCCAGAATCCAGTTGCACAAAGGAGTGTTTAAGCCTAAAAGGCCCAGTTTGTCTACTAGATGCTGGGGAATGATTGTGTTAAACGCCGAACTGAAGTCGACAAACAGCAAACGCACATGAGTATTTCTTTCCTCCAAGTGCTTCAGGCTCAGATGGAGAACGGAAGAAATAGCATCCTCCGTAGAGCGATTTGGTCGGTAGGCAAACTGAAGCGGGTCAAATGCTGGCGGGAGGCTAGATACAATAGTGTCTTTTATCAGCTTCTCAAAGCATTTCATGATGGTGGATGTCAGTGCAACCGGACGGTAATCATTGAGGCCTGTAATTGTGGACTTTTTTGGCACTGGCAAGATGATGGCCATCTTAAAACACGATGGGACCACTGCCTGCTGCAATGAGAGGTTGAAAATATCAGTGAGAACACAAGCCAGCTCCTCTGCGCATTCCCTGAGGACACGTCCAGGGATGTTATCTGGGCCTGCTGCTTTCCGAATGTTAACTGTCTGCAGTGTTTTCCGGACAGAGGTGACATCAAAGCTAGGCACTTGCTCATCAGGATGGGGCACAGCTTTCCTAGCA
Source organism: Azemiops feae (assembly GCA_023970755.1). Lineage (NCBI taxonomy): Eukaryota > Metazoa > Chordata > Lepidosauria > Squamata > Viperidae > Azemiops > Azemiops feae. The sequence goes on along the minus strand of JALGBA010004240.1, from coordinate 281,586 downwards.
GGAGTACTATTTGATGCCTCAAATCTACCAAAGAATGCATTCAGTTTGTTTAGGAAGTCTGTGTCATCCTTACACCTCGATGGAGCCACCTTGTAATCCGTAATGGCCTGGATCCCTTGCCACATTTGCCTGGTGTTTGTTTGGTCCTGAAAAAAGTTCAGAATTTTCTGGCAATGGGCTTGCTTTGCACCTTTTACGGCACTTTTCAGATTTGCTCTGGCTGTTCTAAGTGCCAGCATGTCCCCAGATTTAAAAGCCACATTCCGTGCTTTCAGCATCTTGCGGACCTCATAAGTCAGCCACGGTTTTTCATTCGCCCTCACAACAAAGCTTTTCAGGACACAGACATCTTCTATGCACTTTTGGATATATGCAGACACCGTGGTGGCATACTCCTCAACATTTGTATGTTGGTTATCAGTAGCTGCTTCCTTAAACATGCCCCAATCTGTACATTCAAAGCAGTCTTGTAATGCTTCTATAGCTCCCTCTGTCCAAATCCTCACCTGCTTTACTATAGGTTTCACTCTGACTAATAAAGGTTTATATGCTGGAATAAGCAGCACTGAGAGATGGTCAGAGGAGCCCAGGTGAGGGCGGGGGATAGCTTTGAAAGCCTTCTTGATGTTGGAATAAGCAAGATCCAGTGTATTGTCCCCTCTGGTTGCAAAGTCCACATATTGATGGAAATGTGGCAGGGTAGCTTTCAAATCCACTTGGTTAAAGTCTCCCACAGCAATAAATGCACCTTCTGGGTGAGTAGTTTGTAAGTCACTGATGGTATGGTGGAGAACCTTCAGGGCCTCTTCTCTGTTTGCATCAGGGGGGATATACACAGCTGTGATAATGGTAACAGAGAATTCTCTAGGCAGATAGAAGGGTCTGCATTTGATGGTCAGAAGCTCCACATTCGGGGAGCACAGACTTGAAACCACCTTGGCATTATTACACCATCTGTCATTTATATAAAAACAGACACCCCCTCCCCTGGATTTTCCACTAAGAGTAGAACTCCTGTCCAACCGAAATGTTGAAAATCCCATCAAGCTAACAGCACTATCTGGAACAGAGGGCTTTAACCAAGTCTCTGTTGCAATAATAACACAGCAATTTCTCACCTCCTGATTTGTTGTTAAATCCAGCCTTAAGTAATCCATTTTTGGTTCTAAGGAGCGAGCATTTGCAAACAAAATAGATGGAAGAGACACTCTGTAAGGTCTAGCTTTCAGCCTAGATGTTAGGCCTCCACGTTTGCCACGCTTCCTCTTCCGGTCGCACCTCCTCCTTTTCTTCTGGAGATAAACAGCAGCAGAGGGAAATTTCCCAGCAGCAATGGCTGCTTCTCCACTCTGCCCCTGCGGCCCGAAACGCTGCCTTTGCTGCTTTTGCTGCTCAAAACACTGAGCACGATGCTGTTTCCCCCTCCAGCAATTCCTTTTCTTCCTCCCAGCTCCTCCAGATATTTCAGCTGATCTCTCACCCTCCATGTCAGCTGCCTGCAACTCCGTCCCTGGTTTTCTCTCCATCTGCAACTCCGTCCCTGGTTTTCTCCTCCTCCTTCGCAGTAATCCGAAGCCATGCAGTCTCTCCTGAACAGTTTTCTCCACCTTTCCTTCCACGCTGAATCTCTTCATCTCCAATATGGACTGACGTTCGTATGAAAGTTTAGCAGCCCAACTCAGCTTAGTTGTCCCTATTTCCGATTGTACATTTCCCTCCCTAACCCCCACACCTTTGAGAGCTGAAGCAGCCGCAGCCAAGCAAGGCGCCGCCATCTTGATCATAAGAGGCTGATCAATGGTCTATTTGGACAGTAGTTTATAACTGTACAAATTACACATACACATACACACACACACTTGGTGCTCTTGGAGAGATTAGTAACCTGAAGCACATGTGCCACTTAAGAACCATGCTGTCCTGGTATAGTTCCTCATATAATTAAGGAGGTGGTGACTTATCTCAAAGAGCACTTCCCAACCTTAGGAAAGGAGTGTGTGAACTCTCATGAAAAATGAAAAAGCTATGAGGGTTTGATGCTGTAGTGTTGGCCGCAATGACCTAAGTGCAGCTGGTATTCCCCTTGTGTTAGCTAGCTAGGGAGACATTACAATTCTAGTTATCAAAGCACTCTTCAAGTGACTTGTGGTTGCCATTTTTTGCTTGAACATTCTATATTCTACAAGAGGAGTGAACCTCTAGTCCAAAACACATCATTAAATTAAAATTTCCTAATATTCCTGATAATTAGTGTAATCAAAATAATTGAAGTCGCTGGGAATTGTAATTAAACATCTGGAGGCACACAGATTATATATATTTTTTAATCCCACCTTTATTGTTATATAAGTAACTCAAGGTGGCAAACATACACAATGCTCCTTCCTCCTCTTCCTTGACCCACAACAACCATCCTGTGAGGTGGGTTGGGCCGAGAACGAGTGACTGGCCCAAAGTCACCCAGCCAGCTTTTGTGCCTAAGGCAGGATTAGAACTCGAGTCTAGGCCAGTGGCACCCAGCCTTTTGGGCACCAGGGACCGATTCCATGGAGAGAGGGGACATGGTTTCGTGTGCTGCTTGCACCCCATGGATGGGGCTTCGCTTGTTTGCGCAGCCCGGTTTCTGGCATGCTGCAGCCTGGTGCTGGTCCACAGACCCCTGTTCTAGGCCAAAGGCTGGTGCTTCAATTAATAATTTAAAACCATTTAATTCTAGTAGCAAAAACTATTTTCCTCAACATGACCCAAACTATTTCAAACAAGCATGCTATATTATCGATTCTACAGGTCAGAATTACTTCAATTGCTTTACTGGACTTTCCTAAATAGAACATAACGACAATAAACAAGTTTGTAATTTAGTTATTAACTATGTTAGAATGATCCATACATAAGCTCCTTCAGTGAAAACCTTACATCCACATTTTGGCTGGGGGCACCCATGTTTAATGAAAGACCTTCATGAGGAAACTGAAGTCAGGAAAACTGTGGGAAACTTGAGGTCCTCTCTGGACAGTAATGAACTCTTGATTCAAACCTCACACTCTCAAACCTGGACAGCTGCTGTAACACATTTTCAGACCTGTTCACGAATCTCCCTAGCTTGTATTTCATCTTTTGATTAGTTATTTGTGTTGGGAAATAATTTACGAGTTGCTCATTAAAAGCACCCCATGGCAAATACGTTCAGGAAAGGGCTCAGATATTGGATATTCCTGAAATCAACATTAGCTACAGTTAAATTATACTCTTACCCTTGTAGGTTCGTATGAAGGACTTGACTGACCGCTTGCTCCCCAAGGTATCCCTCCTGCTCGTTCCGCCATACCTATCAGTAGAAAGAAACGCACGCTCTATAATAAAAGTGCAAAACTTCAAAAAAAAAGAAATCACGAGTTTAAATTATGCTCAATTATCAATCTCCTGAAAGCATTCAGAAGATACCCCAGGGCAGCTTTCTCCTGACTATTCACACTCAAATTAGATGACAGCTTATATTAAGTGAGGATATATTCTGAAAAAAAAGGCTTTAAGCTTAGTTACACTGAATCACATTTGCCTGTTGATGACAATTAAGGCAATTTGGGAAGCTCTTCTTTGTATTCCCTTTAATCCGTTTGCCACATAGTAGCATCTGTGATCTTACAGACTGCAGAGTCAAGCTTGATTGCAAGTCATTCACAAATGTTATGGAATTCAATACTTCCTTGTTCTCGTTATCAAATGCTTTTGGGAAATTTACAAAGTTTGGCAAGGGAAAAAAGTTTAGAGGTACAACTCTGCTGATTCATCTCTAGCTGGTTGTTTTGCATGCTTTCTGGGGCTCTGGATCAACTCTGAACAGGATTCCAAAGAGATGCCTCGGAACAGTGAGAATGTGAATGACATTCCTTCAACCAGAGGTGTTTCTGGGATGTGAGGCAGTTGCAGAAACCTGGGGAAAGATGTGGCTTCTTTAAAACGCTGGAGACAAGGGCTCTATGTGAGCTCCGACGTACCATTCTGCAAAAAAATACCCAAAGTACCGCCTACTTCTATTGTTTTTGACAGCACTTTCTAACAATATACCAAGAACAAAAACTTCAAGGCAGTAATTCTCTGGGTCTACATTCATCATTTATTTTAAATCAGTGTTGAATTGCTTTACACTTAAGTTCTATAAAGGTGGCTGATTTTACTAGTAAAGTTTAGTTAACTTTTTTCCTCTAACTTGCCTGGATACACAACTGAACACTTGTGAATAAAAAGGATGCAGCAACTATGCTAAACTTAATACAAAATGGCATAAAATCTTACGCTGCTAATACATTGCATGACAAATGACTTGTTTTTGAGGATTCTCTTTATACAGTAATGCCACATGCAGGACTTAACTCAAGAAGCACAAAGAAACGACACAAGTGAGAAATGCAACTCCATAATTTACAAAAGCAATGGAATCTCATCATATGATTTGTACATTATCATTATAAAATGGTAATTTTCCAGAGCACTTCTCAGAGTCACAGTCCACTATGACTTTGCCACATTTTGCAGCTGACAGTGATGTAATAATTTTATTGTACTTGGTCCAAGGAGTGAGGAAATGTGGTGGCTGGCACCAACAAAAGAGAAGACACCCATGGCATATCCATAAGAGAAGGCAAAATGACCACCATAGCAAATGCAAACAAAGATCTTTCGTATTCCAATGCAAGGAAAGAAAACAATACATTTAAACGACTGCAAAACCTACAGTACACATACTCCTATAGAGAAAAAATAGTGCTACAATTAGCACCTATAGCTTACATAGATGTAAGCAAGATTCCACTCCCAGGAAAGACATTCTATTAAACTCACTTCTTATACTAAATTAGTAGGACTGCCTTTCTTCCTCTTGTGATCAAAATGCAAAACAAGAAATACCAAGTTCTTGGATAGGGAGATCACCAAAGAGAAAAATTGTGGCTAAGAGGACAGGAATCAGAGTCAGGTGTTCCCTGGTTTACTTAACAACTTTCACAAACAGGAGGAAATAAGCCAAAGAAATCATTTCACACTCACACAATTCTCATAATCATATTTAAGGATTCAAACCGGGCCGGTAAGTAATTTTCTCCCTAAGCCGAATAACTGTTTCATTAAGTGATCATGCAAAAATCAGGCTATGGAAAAATGAAAAGCACTGTCTATACATTTCTTTTCACACAACGAGTCATTATTTTACTGTAATAATCTTCAGGTGATGGTTCTTTTTTTACATATTTAAATATTTTTTGATTATGCAATCTATTGAAAATAGTTTGAAAACAGTTTTTCAGTGTCATGCAAATAATGATAATGTCAAAGTATCACTTTTGTTACTGAATTACTTTCTTACCATTGAATAGCAAACCAGACTCAAAGGTGTAATACCAAAAAGCCTTTGGCTTTGCCAGCCAATCAACTGCACTTGACCCAAATAACACACTTCCCAACAAACAACATTCTATCAAGACCCTCTAGGAAAGCTGTGAAATCCCACCTGCTTCCTTATTATTTTGCATTTTCACTAGACTGTTCCTGAGTTTTGCCCTTACAATAAATCAGATTTACTTATGCAAGCCACCTAGATTTGTTTTTTTACTTCTGTAAGCAAGCCAAGATGCTCTTAACAAGTTGTAACAGGACTGTTGAAAATAGTGTAAACAATACTGCTATCCCCTGTTCAGAGCCTCCATCAGCCCTCTTAAGTGGAAGCAAAACTCATCCCTCCTTCCCGCTTGCTCCCCCCCCTCCCCTCAGCTGCTTTCTGCAGATCAAAGCCTAATTACTGCAGAATAAAGTCAAGCATAATGGCCTAAATCAGGGGTCTTCAGACTTGGCCCTTTTATGACTTGTGGACTTCAACTCCCAGAATCCCTCAGCCAGGCACACTGGCTGAGGAATTCTGGGAGTTGAAATCCACAAATCATAAAAGGGCCAAGTCTGAAGACCCCTGGCCTAAATGATCTTTGGCAGAAACAGGAATATACATACATCAAACAGTAGTCCATTAAGTTTACTTAATATTTCAAAATTCCTCCATTCCAATGAGAATTCTTTTAACTAAAGCAAATAAATTAACAGGAAAAAGTATGCAGAGCAATAATAGTATTAATAAAATAATTTTTCAAAAATGGGGGGAAAAGGGCTATGCAAAATTATTTCATAAACACTCCCCAAAACTGACCCAATTGCTCATCTTCTTGTTCCTGGGACACACACTCCAAGCAAGAAATCTACTATTGACAGTTACCGCATATCAGCAATCCACTGTTGCAAATCAGGTACAGATGTATTCACCCAATGTCCATTGCTTTCTTTTATCATCCCTATGAATGAAACACCACTCTTCAGTCTTCAAGTGTTTTAAATATTAGGGATGTAAATATTCGAACATCTTTATCCATAATCATCAATTCAAAGTCTTTTTAACAATTCTTTGACTTTTAGCTCAAAACACAGTAATACCAAGTTAGGATTGTAATGCCTGAACTTATTTCTACCAAGGCAACTGCAACTCATTATTATTGAGTATTCTTTAAAGTGCCAGATATACCTGAAACAAAATTTTCTATTGTGCTATTATAAAATTAAAATGTTATATTGTTCAAGGCCAACTTCCATTGCTTTACAAAAGCACAACACCCGTGCTCATTATCCCAAAGCTTACATGAAATTCATGTTAATTATGTTATCACCTTTCTTCAACTTCTTATAAAAGTAGATTATTTGCATAGGAGCTTCAATCAATTTTTCCAAAGCTTTTAGCAACTGCAAGACTTCACAAATAGCAATCGAACTATGATCCCAAATAAACAAATAGTCCAAAGAAGCTGAATAAACTGCCAAAATAGTAAACCAAAATAGTTTTTTTAAAAAAAACAACAACCCCTTCACCTGAATTTTATCTGAAGTAATGTAAAAAATTTAGCAGCCATTGATTTTTCCCATACTGAGGTTTTTTATGGCTAAAATAGTCAACATTCTACCTGCAATCTATTACTGTCCATATGGATCTTGCCATATTAATTCCAGTCAACGGAAAATGTACATAGGTTTGGACAAGCATTCCTTGTTTCAGTAGGTCTTTACCAAGCATGTGACTTCCTATGTAGGTAATCCTCAACTTATGAACACAAAGGAGTCTGGAATTTTGGTCACACATTGTTGAGTCATGTGACTGGATTCAATTTCACAAATGTTTTCATGAGTTGATAAGTAAGTCATTGTGATTAAGTGAATCACCTGGTTTTTAAGTCCGAATCCAGGTTCTCTAATGGGTGTATTTTGCTGCAAAATGGCAAAAAGTGTTGCAAAATGTGATCATGTGGCCACAGCACCTCTGCAACTGATTGTAAATGTGAGCCAAGTGCCCATAATGCAATCACGACTGTAGAGGTGGTGTGGTAGTTGTAACTTAAAGGATGGGTCGTGAGTAATTTTTCTGAGTCCCTCATAACTCTGAATGGTTAACTAACCGTTTGCAAATCGAGGACTAACTGTATCTCACAAATGATTTATAGGATGTCATTATCCGCCATACTGATATGCTTCCTTGAAGGATATAAAACTATCTGACACTAAGATAGAGTCTTTAATCATATTCTCTCTTTGGCAAAGTCCTACTTGATTGGAGTAGCATATAAATCCCAGGAAACAAATACATAAAGTAGAAATACAAAATAAAAAATGTGATTTGATCAGAAACCAGAACATACTTAATTTTCTTTTAAATGCTAGTCGGACTTCGTTTTTTTGAAATTCTCTCCAATTTCAAATGTAGTTTGTTACATTTTGAGGGCGAAAAGATAATTAAACTAAGGTTGTAGGTGATGCATGTAGTTTCTCTTGCCTTTGATTTTATCTGACTCTTACACCCAACACTAATGAAACATTTTTTTAAAGATCACAGGATCTGATGTTAAACTTTCTATTCTTTTGCACAAGTCTCTCTCCTTAGAAGCCATTCTGCACTTTCCAGTTCTATTGCTTCTATATTAGAGGTGAGGTGGGTTATATCTTACTTGCTTATTCTGTTTCATGGAGTTCTTCTATATCATCCAAGACGCTTGAGTACAGTTGTTCCCTGCAAGCAGATGGAGACAGCAACAAATACAATTTTTTAATGGCAACATCCCCATGTGAGGGGAATTTACAGGATCAAAATCCTAATTCTTCTGAGAAAAGTAAATAAAACCCATTATGACACGGTATTAGTTGTCGTTAAGTGCTTAAATCTCAGGTGATGTCAAAATAATTGTGTAGATGTCAAAATTACAACTTAGGTCAGCCCTACCCTAGATAATATATTAATTGTTAAATGTATATGAACATCTGAATGAAGGAGGGAGAGCTGGGCAATTCTCATGTCTTTCTCAACAACCTGGTTCCCAACAGTTCTTATGCTTCCTAGGCAGCCTGGCTAAAAAAGCATAGCAGATGGGAATACGGGAAATGACAACTACCAAAAATCCAATGAGTGCCAGGCTAGGGAAGGCTGGATTAGAGTCCCTTTTAGAAAACAATACACCTTTGCAACCACACTTAATTCCATATGAAATACTTAGAGCACATAATGAGGCCTGGATTATTTTCTTAAAAATATAGTTCCTTTTAAGCAAGTGGCTTCCACTTGGTACGTTAATTACTGTTAAGTCTTAAGCGTGTTAATCTGTGTTTCCTTGAAATACAGTATTTCTGTTCTAGTGCAAATGAGAGAAGCAGCCATCAGTTAATTTACAGTGTACTTCCAATATTCAAAGTGCCACCAAAAATCAATACTTAACATGGCTTTGAAATTCAATCCTCAACACACCCTTTGGAAGTCAGAGACTATTGTGATTGCTTTAAAAACTAAAATTATACCCATACCATCCGCTCACACTGAATCTCACAACAATGTTAAAACCTTAATGACAGAAGACAAGGAATTAACTTTGGTTGCTAATGAATCCACCCTTGCCTTTGTTTGGCGGTTTGTAATAGAAAAAGCAGAAAATTGTTCTTACAGTGAAGTGCATATGCTAGACCTTTAGCATCCCTAAACAGCGAAGGCTGTAAACATGTGTTCTACCTATGGCAATGTTTCTAATTTAATGTAATATCCAATCAAAGTTCAACAGCTTCAACACAGCTATATTAGTTAAGTCACAAGACAGCCCTTCCAAGAGAAGCCCAGAAGCTGCCTGGTGAATCATTGCTCATTGGCAACAATGTTGGCTGCAAAGTGGATTTATTATCAATTCTGCTTCAATATGCCCAACAAAAGTTATCCAGACAGATTGATCCTTGCTATCAACTCAGACAAGATCACAAACTGATCAACTGCTTTATCCAAAACCTCTTAAATGTGCATCATTGAATTTTAACAATCAACTTGAACAGTCAAACTTCAATCATCAATAAGGTCCTACACAGTACTATCAAAGCTAACACAAATAAACTTTTGTGTACCATAATTCACTTTGGCAAATATTTATATGCAGAGATGTAAAAATAATTAAAAATGTTTTCTTTTTCAATAGTTGAAATTTGCAGCAAACACTAATAATCTGATTCAGTTCTCAGTCTTCAAGATACCTAATAGTATTTTCTTTCATTTAAGGCGGCTTTCCAAAAACCTTTTAATGTCAAAATGTCTAAAGCCAAAGCGCAACGTTTCCCTTTTTAATTGCTTCTTTAAATATTTTCCAGTAACAAAAATTTGGACTTTTATTTAAATACATAGAACACTTTCCCATCTTGATGTACAAAAGAACTCCACATATGTACACTAAATTCAAATAAAAACATTTTAAAATTAGCCCCAAATAACTAGATAATCAACCATGTAGCATCATAAAGTAATTCTGCTAAAGAAAATTCCCAGGAGAACAAAAAACAAACAAGAAGCCTTACAATAAATTAAAATTGGTTCATTTAGTCATTTTTCATCAGTCTGGTTTAGTTGGGATGGCTGCAAAGGTCCCAATCCTATATTCAAATAAATAAAAAATTATCCTGGGAATAAATTCATTAAGCATTTGTTTCATGCAGGTACTGCTGCTATATCCTTAAGAGAACAATTGATACTGCTTTTTTCATGTTTTTTGTAGTAAAAAGAAATTGCCAATAGCAGCTAACATGGTCCTCCTCAGATTCCTATTAAGAAGCAGGCTGTTCCCCAGGCCACCAAGTTTATTATTTTTATTGCATTATTGAATGTTAAGATTTTTTTAAGTGGTGCATAACACAATAGACAATACATAATTTTATAATTAAAGTTAATATGCAAACGTAAATATAAAAATAGTACGATTATGCGCACACACACACACACACATCTTGTGCCTTAATTTCTTTGGCTTATTATATCTTGCTCCCTTTCTGCACTTTAAATGAAGTTACAGGGAAAAGCACTGTATATATCTATATACCAAGGCACGGCTAACACTTCATTTTTACTTCATTGTTTCACCAGAGGAAAACTGTTTTTTCAGGAGTCTATAATCCATTGCTTGAAATGGCATTTCTGGTTTCCACAATAATATATTCAAGAATTACTTCTCATTTGATTTTTTTTAAAAAAAATCTGCTAAGTGAAACAAAATATACTGCGCTATTATGAAGAAAATTCTTTGATCAACATTTCACTGTTGATCATACAAGTCATACACATAAGGCTGAAAACTATCTAAATGCAACAAGCCATGTATAGCGTGTTTAAGGAACAATATGCAAAATTTCTGTATATAGTTATTAGTCAATCTACGAGAGTAGGAAAACCAGGAGCGTTAAATATTACACAACATTAGACAGCCAAATGTATTATAGTTTAAATGTCAGGGAAGGAATTAATCTAGAAGCCTAAGAATCCTGTTTTGAAATTTTACCAGTATAATTCAGTATGCAGCCTTCAGGATTTTGTTTACCCAATACCCAACAGTGTAACAATCACTGCAAAGGGGTGATTGTTAGTATTTTCAAGGACTGATTGAAAATTGATGTTATTTTTCCCCAAGTAATTGCTGACAAACTGAATATTTCTTACATAATTGATATGAGAAGCTTTTGTGTAGGAAGAAATTAGCATCATAAGATACCAAGAGCTAACAGATCTCTGAGACACAAAGCCTGGATTCCTTGGAAGAGGAGGGCTGGATTAAATACACCTACACACATCTAAGACCTAATTAACCAACTAGCCTTGTTATCTTTCCCTTTTCACTCCTACTAGCTCATATCATCCTCCTCCTCCTCCTGCCTCCTCTTTATCAAGGTTCATCTCTTTTTCCCCCTCTCCTACTCACAAAAACTCACTAGTTGCAACAGCTTCCATTTCTTGAAAGTGGCTGGTTTGTTTGTGAAAGAGGCTGACTGATACTTGCAGATGGGCTCAACTGATTTTGTAGACAGATATGCTTTGAGAGGCAAATCATTTTGTTTAATTATTGATAGGATTTCAAGTGAAATAACATATACTAAGCATATTACACGTGGAAATAAAAATCCACTGTTCATTTATTTTATTTTCAAATATTGCTCATATAACATTTGAGCCGAGGTGGTTTTCCCCTGAACAATAAAGATGCAAACAATATATAACCATTTTTTTAAAACTGGGTTTTTTAAAAACATATTTCCCCACCATGTCAGTCAGTAGGTAAATGCTAGCAATTATTTTGCTATGTCTATTTAACTGGTTAATTGTTCAGGAAGTTTCTCCTTAGTTCTAGGTTGCTTCTCTCCTTGATTAGTTTCCATCCATTGCTTCTTGTCCTGCCTTCAGGCGCTTTGGAGAACAGATTGACTCCCTCTTATTTGTGCATAAACATTTTTAAAGAGTTAGGATAAGGTTGGTTGTGTGGTATAATTGTATTTGCTCACATACCCAATCTCTTTCAATAAATGGTCAAGTTATTCTAAACAACAGGGGTAAGTGAAGAAAGAATGCCCCATACAAATGGGTTAGTTCAACAATATTGGTTAGAACAGAGCAAAGAGCAATGAATGTACTGTACATTGGACAGACAACTGTGTTGGCCCACAGATTCCACAATCTAGACACTGAATTCCAACAAACTCAAGGGGTTGTTATTTATGACCTGATTATCTACAAGTTTATACTGGCACAGAACTCCTGCAACTAGTGCTGCTTGTATTGAAATAAGTTTATAAATTCTCTAATTGAGAATTTAATTTTGGGTTGTTATAGCCTGATAAGAATTTCTCTGGACATAATAATTATGTGCAAGACTACTTAATTGCTCTGCTAATCTGTTTTCTAGTGCAAATTAACTAGTTGAAAAAAAAAGAGTTCTGAAAGGAAGTACAGATAGTTCTCCACTTACAACAGTAGTGACCATCTGAAGTTACCATGGCATTGAAAAAGTAACATGACTTTTTCACACTTATAACCATTGGAAGATCCCTATGGTCATGTGATCAACACTCTGCCACTGGAAAAGTGGCACTGGGGTCATTGCAACCTTCTGAAAAACAAAGTCAATGGGGAAACCAGATTCACTTAACAACTGCAATGATTCATTTAACAACTGCGGCAAGAAAGATTGTAAAATGAAGCAAAACTCATTTAACAATTATCTTGCTTAGCAACAGAACATTTGGGCTCAATTGTGGTCATTAAGTCAAGGATTACCTGCATTTTATGGCTCAAGTCTGTAATAAGCTACTCAGCCTCCTAAGGTCATTCCCACATACCTTCTAAAATTTTGAAGCACAATATGAAAAGCAGAACTGTAAACTTTATTAAGTCCTATTGGCCAACCAAATTTGCAATATTCCCTATAGAGAATTATTAATAAAGAATTAGAGGAACGCCCTAAGGAGAATTACTGGAAATACTTTAATCAATGTTGTGCTCATTTCATTTTGTCAAACTGTCAGAAGAATAAGCAAATAGTATGTAAGAAACAAATACAATTTAAATATTTAATATTAGAGTATTAGAGAACAATTCTGTAAGAATTTAATATTAGAATTGTCAGTTGTCATGCAAGTTTACATGACATCAGACACAAGAGTAACCAGCAAATCTGTTGTATAAGACAGCTGAGCTGCAACGGAAGAGGAATACTTAAACAAAGGACAACATAGCTCTCTTAAATATTGGCCATGAAGCACCTGCCACAAAATACTGAAGCATGCTCTTCAATGAGCAGAAAACTCGGTTTTCTAATTTTGCTAAAGAACAAAGGCATCCTAGCATTACAAGGATAAGAAACAGATATTTTGACCCAGCAAAAATACAGCTTCTCCCTTCAGAGGCAAAGAATCTTTGAATTCAACAAATCAATTGGCAATCTACCTGACATAACAAACTAGATTTCAGGACCCAAACTAAACTAATCAAGTTCTATAAATATATACCCAACTGCAAATCAAATTATTTAATTTTCAGGAATTAGAATAATTCAGTCATGATATGAAAGACATTTCTACACTGGAGACAATGACCTGAAAAAATAAGATAAGGATACAAAAAAAAGTTGCTATAATTTTAAAAATACAAAAATACAATGAAAAGCTTTATGAGGCAAATTACACTGTATAGATATGATTTAGAATAGGAAGTTAAAGTGCTGAAAGGCATTTTTTTCCACGTTTAAAATAGAAAGTGTTTTTGACTTCATGTAAGCATTGTATTAATATTTATCACATGCTCCTAAAACTGAATACTGATATTTAATTTTGTCAAATCCAATTTTCAGATTCAAAGTCACAAAATCCATCAATTATGCAAAATGTGAAAAAGAACTCGTATGTAGTAGGAACAACATGCAACATTTTAGTTAATACTCAGCATACAGAACATACGTGCAAAGTTTATCAATATGGAACATCAAGATTTAGCAAGGAAATCACTAAATCAACTCCTCCAAAAAGGTAAGCTGTGTTTACAATTAGATCAGAAGTGTAATTTTTTGAAACACAGTCCATCCTTCTACATTTATGATTATCAACTATAGAAAATGTTTAAGATGTTAAAAAATTATGCACGTATTGATGTAACAGAAGCATTTGCTCTTTTATAATAACAAGTAATTGAATAAGTAATTGTAGTGATGGAAAAAGAAAACTAAGGATACCAACACATGCAGGTTGCTAGCTTGCAGCTTTGCTAATTTTCACTGCAATTTCTAGACAGATAATAGTACAGGAAATTCTCAAGCATCAAGAAAAACAGAAAACCTAATTATCATTACTTCTGCTTCTTACGCTAACGATTAAATCTACTTCAACATACAGCATACCAAGTAGCATAGTAGGGAAGCATGTTTATCAACCAATCACTTGGGATAAGATGGTTTAGTAACAGTATTTGGACCAAGTGTTTCTGCTTCATTTGTCATGGGTTGTAAAACTAGGTTGGGACCCCCTGGTGGGTCACAAGCAAGGAGGGGGGGGTCACCACTTTTGGAAGAAAACTACCAGGCTTGCCAAAGCAAAGAAAGGCCTCAATCCAAACTAGCTCTGGCCTTGGCTCCCCCATTTGGCCCATGAGCAGAGGGAGCAAGTGCTGACAGCACCCCTAGCCCTCCCTTGGCTGGGCCCTCAGCCTCTGGCTTCTCCTGCTGCCTACAGGGCTGGCGTATGTCTTCTTGCCCAGCCCTCACAACAAGCATTCACGGCTTTGGTTCCTTGGGAAGATCCAGACATCCTCCCCTGACTTTTGGGGTGCTGCAGCTGCTGCACCCTTGAAGAATTACCGGACTAAGCCATCACAAGGGCTGCATCCTTGTAGCGCCAAAAAGCAAAACCAACAAGCGAGATCAAGCCTTAATGAGGACTAGTGCTCCCAACAGGCCCAGATCCAAGGGGGCAACCTCTTGGTTGGAGGGAGGTACAGGGGGGGAAAGCACGGCTGACCTTCCCCCGGGAACCCCCTGGCCCTCCTCCGCCCGAGGGCTCAGCACAACGGACGCTTTTCATCCCCTGAGAGCGTTTCTTCTTTGGAGCCGTTTATGGGGCCGCCCAACAACCCCTGAAAGCCACCTCAGGCCCGGAGGGAAGCCCGAGCGGAGCAACCGGAGAAGCCGAGGCGGCGCTTCTCGCCCCGCCCGCGCAACCCTCCAGCTGCTACCCGCGGCCCCGCTCGCTTTCTCCCCGCGTTACCTCAGGAGCCATTGCAATCTGGCACCCCGGCTGCGGAAGGGCCGCGGCGGCCTGAACGTCCAAGGCCGGCCAAAGCCGAAGGCCCCCGGGCAGAGCGGCCTCCGCCAACGCAGCACCCACCGCCCGCCCGCAGCCACGCAGGGCCTCCTCACCTGCCCCGCCGAACTGGCTGCTCCCCAGCGTGGTGGGCCGGGCCTTCCCGCGGTTGACGGGCGGCGAGAACATCTGCAGCGGGGGGAGAGAGAGAGAGACGCGGCTCCTCAGCGGGGTTGCGCGGGGGGCCCGGGGTGGGGAGCCGCCCCCGCCGCCCGCCCGCCCAGGGCCTACCGCGCTGAAGTCCAGCAGGTCGCTCAGCTCCTTGTCGGTGCCGATGGCGGCCAGGCGCTGCTGCTGCTGCTGCTGCGGGTTCATCTTGGCCGCCGCCGCCGCCACCTGCGGGACGGGCACCGACGGTCAGCGGAGAGGCCGCCCCCGCCTCACAAAGGCCGCCCTCGCGCCGCCACCCGCTCCGAGGGCCCCCGCGGCGGCTGGGCCGCGAGAGGCGGGCGAGGTGGCCTCTCCGCTCCGCCCCAGCCGGGGCCGCCTTCCTCTTGCCGCCCGCGGCCCTGGCGGAAAGCGCCGCCTCCCCAGGCGAACTGTCGGGCGGCCGCCGCAGCACCGCCGCGTCGCGCCGCCGGCCCGGGATCCCTCCGCGCGGGGCGGGGCTCCACGCGCCCCGCCCATTGCCGGCCCCCCGCGGCGCCAGCAGTGCCGGAGAAGGGCCGGCGGGGCCGCTGCCCGGGGCGGCGGCGGCGGCAGCGAAGAATCCGCGGCAGGGAGGCGACGCCACCGAGACCGGGGCTGCGGTGGGCAAGGGAAGGGGAGGCGCCGTTCGCCCGCCTGCAGCCGAGGCCAGGTCTGCGCCCTCGGGCGCCTTCCGCGGTGCAGCCGCATCGAGGGTCCCAACCTCTTCAGGAGCTGCCGTCCCTCCCCCCCCCCGCGGACGCCCCGCCCGGAGCGATCGCGGCCCTCGGGCTGGACCTCTTGGGCGCCCCAGAGAGGCCCCGCCCCCGCCCTGGCGCGCATGCGTCGCCCGCCCCGCCCCGCCCCCGCGCTCTTCGGGGGCCGCCTCGCAGGCCCGGCCAGCCCAGGGTGGGGGAGGGGGGGTCCCTGTTTCTACGGACGCCCTTCGACCGCGCGCGGGAAACAAAGAGCAGCCGCGGCGCTTCGCGTCCCGACGTGCTGGGGGCCTCGCAGGTCGGGCGCGCGGGAAGTTGCCGGCTGCGTCGCTCCCACTAACCGGCTGCCGGACCGGCCAGCGCCTCCGCCGGTTGGTTCCCCGAGCGGGCCGGGCACACCGGCCACGTGGGGCGCCTGAGGGGGAGGGCCTCCGCGCGTCCCGCCCCGCCGCCGCCGCCGCCGCCCCGGTAAGCGCTCCGCCGCCGCCCCGCGCGGTCCGGCCAGGGCGCCCCCGCCATCTTGGATGGAGCGCGGCCTCCTCCCGCCGCAGCGGGCCTGGCAGGCGGGGGTCGCCCGGGGAGTAACGGAGGGGCCGCTCCCGTTTCCCCGGCAGGCCCGTCGCCGCCGCCGCCGTAGCCCTGCCAGGTCCGGGGCGTGAGCGGCGGCCCCTCGGGTCTCCCGGGTGAATCGGCGGGGAAAGCGAGGCGGGCGAGGGCGCGTGTGTTGGCGGGAGGATCGGGGGCTCCGTCTCGTCCAGGCCGGAGCCTGGCTGGGAAGGCCCGGGAACCCCTCGGGAAACGGAGGGGGCTGAACGGCGCTTGCAGGCAGCGGGCTTCCCTCCGAGTGACCCCGGGAGGGAAGGGAGCCGCCCTCCGAGATGATGGGGGAAGGGAGCAGGGGAGGCCGAGTGGCTCCCTGCCGGACCCCCCACTGCTCCCCTCTCCCCGAAGGGCTTTCCTGGGAAACCCTTTTGCTTTTAAGATGGTCGGCGCTGTCTCTTGTAACGTGGGACTTTCTTATTGGTAACAGTTGTGTTATCCAAGTCATTCTGTTAAAGTCACTGGCTTTCATGATTCCGAACCCCCAAAACTGGCCAAACAAGCTTGTTTGTGCCACTCTAGATTAAAGCCTGGTCTGCTGGGTTGAAGTAGAGAAAGTAGCCTTGGGGTTTCTTTTCGTGAAGATGCAGCCATTGGCGTCTGCTGTGGGGCACCTGTGCCCCCTTTCTTGGCCTGCCTGTAGCTGGGCAAACCGCAGCTTTTAAGCAAGGAGTGCAACCATGCCAGAACCAGGGCATCTTTCCGGAACAGAACAGCTGGTGGGCACTGGTGGCAGCGGGTCTGTTCCAGCTGCTGCTATTTTCCCTCTCTAGTTCCACAATGGCAGAGCTTTTCATGGAATGCGAAGAGGAAGAGCTTGAACCCTGGCAACAGAAAGCAAACCCCATTGTTGTTGATGACGACGATGATGATGATGATGACGAGCCTATCTTTGTTGGGGAGTTCTTGAGCTCCAAACCAACCAATACCTGTAAGGGGCTGTTTTGAACTGGGGGGGGGAGAGCACACACAAGGGGAAGAAGAGCAAGCTTCAAAGTTAGTCACTGCAGGCTTCCTTGGAGTTGCTAATAGGCCAGTCAAGCTTAACTTGCATGTCTGTCCTAAATAGGTTGACTCAAAAGTCCTGTTGACTGGCAGGAATCAGCATACATGTATTGTAGTTAAACTGAGATAATTGGTTACGATGCTGTTGGATCCCTTCTGGAACAATTGCTGGAATTCTGCAGCTTCTTTCAGGAATGAGAAGACTGCAAACTCTTTAAGAATTAGTGCAACTTCACAGTGAGATGTTACTTTCCTTCTCTAGGGTTGTATTGATAAATCCCCTGGAGCATATTTTCCTTCTCCTTTGTTTTCTGAAAGCAGTAATGATCATTTTTTAACAGATATATTGAACAGAGTTAACACGAATTCATCACGAATTGGAGTGCAGAATGGTGCCCCCAAAAGAGGTATGATGTTCTCCAGTGATGCCAAACATTGAAGTCTCTGAAAGCTTCCGAGTCTAACAGTGTGTAATCTTTTGTTTCCTGCTTCTCGTGGCAGGTGCTGTGGCTGTTTCTCCGGGGTTTCACTCTTCAGGCAGACCTGCAACTAGTACCCTAGCTGTTCAGCCACAGCCACGCATCAGCAACATCTCAGGATCATCTCAGGTCTTGCAGAAGCCACTTTCGGAATGTTCATCACCGCAGGAAGGAGCTAAATCCAGTGCTGGGGTCTCCCAGCCTATCAATATTTCTGCCCCTCCCCAGTCCTTGTCACGGAATCTCCATATTCCTGCGTCAGCTCCATCTACGTCCAGGCCGGTGGCCACCGTAACAGCACAGCCTATTGCACTGAACCGGGTAGGTTTGGAGCTGCCCCATGTCCCAGCAGCCACAGTCCCCCAGCCTGTGAGTGCTGCTGTTGCTGCTGCTTGCCGTGTCCTGGAGATAATTGTGTTCTGAGCAGAGGGGGCAGGAGCCCCGAGGACTCTGGGCCAGTCGGAGTCCCTCTGTGGGGCTTTGGAAAGGGGGAAGGACCTGGCCGAAAGTGCATCTTGCCCGAATGGAGCACTTAAAAGGGTAAAATCGGGTGCTCTGTGTGTGAATCTTTTGAAGTGTTTCTACAGCAGGAGTGTCAAACTGCCGGCCTGCAGGCCGGATGCATCGTAGAGAAACCGCGCCCGCCCCATTGCAAAAAAAGTTGTGACACGTCACGTGATGTTGCGAGTTTGACACCCCTGTTCTACAGCAACAGAAAATCGCTGTAGAATCAAAGAGTCCCGTTGCTGAGTTATTGAACGCATCCTCCACAGGTGACCCCAGATAGAACTTCGGGCCTGACCTTTGGCGTAAGACAGAATTCAGGAGGGTCACAATACCTGAGTGGATCACCCATGAACACGGCAGGTGTGTCCAAGTCAGGTTTTTTATTTTGCTTGTGGTTTGAGGCAAATGGGGGGTTTAAAAAAATGGGTGGCCAGGCTCATAATATTTAGTCGGGGACTGAAGGGTCCTTACTGCCCTCTGAGCTTAGTTGTTTTCTTGGAGAAGTTTCATTACCCAGCTAGGTAACTTGATTGGTACTGGTAAGGAGTGGGGTTTGCTCTTAGTCAGGGACCATCAAATGTAGTACAAACATCTAAGGAAAGCTGAGTGCGTATCTCAGTAATGCTCTTCTTGATAGCAATAGCTTTGAAATAAGGCATGGAGGGGCTTCCTAGCATGGGAGCCCTGCCGGATAAGATAGGTGTGGCTTCTGAGAAAAGATGACTTGGATTGCAGCATGAGCTGTGCCTGTGGACTGATTTTATGCATTGAGGGTCACTCGGGGTCAACTGATGTGGGGTTTGAGAGACAGGAGTAACTGGCTATGAAAGGCTACTTAACATTTAAATTTTAAACCATTTCTAGGCTTGTCCAAGCGTCCCTCCGCTTCTGAAGCCAGTAGTATCACTCCCAAAAAGGCCAAGGCTAATGAAACAGGCTCTGAGAGTGAGTCACCTCTCCTGTCCTCTGTTAAACCTCCAGATGACCTGGTCCTCCATGAGAAAGGTAAGAACAGGCTGGATGTCCTGTTTGGGAGGAATCTTGTCTGAAGGTGTTTTAAAGACCGCTCTGAAATACTTGCAAGCAGGGGAAGAGCATCAAGGCTTGTGATCCGAGGGAATCCACATAAGGGCTTCATTCAGCTCCAGCAAATGGTCAGATGGATTAAAGGATGCCTTTGGATAGTGAATTTAATGTGTCTGCCTCACATATTCAAACACCCATTAAATAATAATATATCCCATTCTGTTTTTCCACAGATGCTGCTTCAAGTAACACTAAGAATGGAGCCCTTTTTCCGCAGGCATGCCCAAAATGTAACATTCATTTTAACCTTTTGGAGCCTTTGAAAAACCATATCAAGGTAAAAATATCTTTGGGATGGAAGTAAAACACAGTTTTAAATGTAACCTTGAGTCACTTGGCATTTCCAGACATGATAAAGTCTGGGACTGTTTTTATTCAGTTTCGTATTCTTAGTTTAAATTGGATATAAGTAAAGATGACTGCATTTTCTTGTGGCTTTTAAAGGTTTCTCCCATTTGCCTTGCACAGATACCATTTAAAATAGCTTCTTTAGCTGCCACATTTTTGTTTGAGATGAGTATGTGTTCCCACTCCACAGAAAACGCACACTAAATTCACTCTCGGTCATATCCCGAACTTCCCAAGCTGAAATAAGTCTCGGATGAAATTCAGAAGTGGAAAGTTCTTTGAAACCTATTACTTCTTTGGGATTTTTCTGTCTTCGTTGTAGAGATTTCTTTGTGACGTTGTCTTCTGTTTGCACCCTTACTGGTCTTAATTTTCGGCCTGTTTTTCCTCCCATCAGGAACAATTTCCTTTCATGGTGGTATATTAATTTGCTAACCCTGAATTTGGGGTTATCAGTACTTAACGATAAATACTGATATTTTTTTAATAGTCTTCTGAACTCAAGATATATGATTTTGCTAAAAGCCTGTGAAGACACCTTGATTAGCTTCTTTGCGGTTCTTGACAATTCAGCAAACACCTTTGTTCAAAATTTATGGTAGTTGTTGGCCTTTTCAGTATTGCTGTCCTGATATGGTGCATGCCTTTCCGGGAATAACCAAAATGGACTGCTCAGGTATATCACCTAAAATTGCTGAAGCAGAAAAAGGAAAGTTGATCATGTTGGTGAATGACTTCTATTACGGCAAGCACGAGGGGAACCTCCAGCAGGTGCGCCAGGAGCAGAAGACCCACACGACTTTCAAGTGTGCCAGCTGCATGAAAGTCCTCAAAAGCAACATCAGGTATTTATAGCATGGAAGAGGCACAGCTCCGACATGGGAGCTTAGGGGCAGCCGGAGTGGAGGGTTGCCGGCCTAAGCGTTGCCTTGCTTCATGGGTCGTTCTTGTTTATTTTTAATTTTAGCAGAGCTGATTTTGCATTCCTTCAAAGAGTTCTGCTAAATAAATCCAAAAGAATCATAACCCGAGAATTGAACAGATCTAAATATTAACAGTTAAGGTGGATATGTTCGGAGAATCAAAAGGTTCTGCCAATTGCCAGGTCTCAAAAGAAAATGGAAGTTGAATCCTCCATAATTGGAGTGCCAGAACCCCTTTGGCTATCCAACCTTGGGGCCTCCTGACCTTTTTGGTTCATACCTGGAATCTTTTAAGTCCCTCTAGTTTTCATCTGCTTCAAATGGATGAGTGATTGTGCCAACATGCTTTAATCTACTGTTTTTCTGGTCCTATCCATTGACACCATGTGCCAAACAACAGGCACCTTCTATCCCTCCTCGCTGCGTGGAATTAAAGGTTTCCCTTTAAAAGCAGCTGCTTGACCTGTGTACTGTTCCTCTCAGATTTATGAATCACATGAAGCATCATTTGGAGCTTGAGAAGCAGAACAGTGAGAGCTGGGAAAGCCACACCACCTGCCAGCACTGCTACCGTCAGTTTCCTACACCCTTTCAGCTGCAGTGCCACATTGAAAGCACCCACACGCCTCACGAGTCCTCCAGTGAGTTCTTCTGGATGGGAAAGACGGGGGGCGGGGGGGATGTGAGACAGTCCACAGACAAGGACCTTGGTAGACTTTGGGTTCTGGGGCTGAACCAAATTCAGAAGTTCTCAGCGTTTGCCCATTGGTGGAGAAAGCAATAATATCAAACGCAGCCCGAGACTAACACTTTTAAAGTAAATACAGCTTCTGATGTAGATATGATAGTTCAACTAATTAAAACAACCTGTCCTATCTATGTCATGAATAATATTCGTGAGTCTGCTTTCACTTAGAAGCCAAACTACAGATAGTATTTTGAATTATGGCCACAGTTGGGACCTGAATCTCAGTCATTAACCA
Source organism: Azemiops feae (assembly GCA_023970755.1). Classification (NCBI taxonomy): domain Eukaryota; kingdom Metazoa; phylum Chordata; class Lepidosauria; order Squamata; family Viperidae; genus Azemiops; species Azemiops feae. The sequence goes on along the minus strand of JALGBA010004240.1, from coordinate 259,597 downwards.
AGAGGTCATGTGACTGATTCATTCAGCAACCGCCATCCTGGAGGATTTTCAGCCCCTGAACACAGATACACTTGTGGGCGGCTTGCACTGGCCTTCCCAGAGCCTCCCACCTATCGGAGGCATCCCACCTCACTGCAACTTCTCCGCGGCCTCTCCTCTCTGGGGACTGGCTGAAGGAATTCAGCTCCCTTCCATACCTGGACCGGGTTCCTTCAGTGGGATGCAGGGATGTAAATGCAAGCAGGTTGCCAAGCAGCCAAACCGCCGAAATGTGGCCAGAGGGTAATGACCATCTGGGTTATAAAGTGCCCTTTGAGAGTCCTAGCTGTGTCACAGGTGCCAGTTTGGTGTCACTCCAGCGTTCTGATTTTTTAAAACGTTCAGTTGCTACTTATTTTCTTTTTTTAGCTATTTGCAAAATCTGTGAACTCTCTTTTGAAACTGAGCAAGTTCTGTTGCAGCATATGAAGGACAATCACAAGCCTGGGGAAATGCCTTATGTCTGCCAGGTACTCCCACCCACCCCACCCCCCTTTTATGTGCACATATGTTTGTCTATGTCTTGTTCCTAAGGAGAGATGCTAGAAGTAAATGTTCCCCCCTCCCTCTTTACATTGATATTTAGGTTTGCAATTACAGATCGTCAGCATTTTCAGATGTGGAAAAACACTTCAGATCCATTCATGAAAACACAAAGAACCTGCTTTGCCCATTTTGCCTTAAAGTTATTAAAATTGGGGCGCCTTACATGCACCATTTTATGAGGCATCAGGTAACATTTGTAACCTTTAAGGAAGGTAAGTGGGGAGCAAAGAGTAGTGGACACCCACCCCCACCCCATAGTACTTCCTCCTCCCCACAAAGCACGGATGTCATGCTGCTCCCCCCAAGCTGCCTGTCCTGCGCAGCGCCCTGGGGCTGCTGCCCACCTTGCCTCGTGACCTGCCCAGGAAACCTTTGGGCACGGCTAATGCTGGGCAAGGCACCGACTATGGCCGAACTGGAGGAGGCGTTTCTGGGAAGACAACGAGACCCCCCCCCCCTTTTCTAGCAAAGAACGGGGGATGAGAGGCTGTCGTGCTTTCCAGCTTAATTGAATGTTTTTGAGATGGAATGTTGAATGTCCTTAAATCCACTTGTTACTTTGTAGGTGTTGTTGCAAGTGGCCACAGTTTTTACACTTTTCAGATCCTCTTGCAATGTTGCATTAGGCCATTTGTGAATTCAGCATTATTAAAATGTAGCTCAGTGATCTCTCTATTATTCTGGGATGAGCATCCATGTACTTCTACCCCCTCCTTTTTTTTTCTCATCCTAAAGAAAAAAGGAATACACCGCTGTACCAAATGTAGACTCCAGTTCTTGACCTGCAAAGAAAAACTGGACCACAAATCTCAGCATCATCGGACCTTCAAAAAACCTGCGCAGTTGGAGGGCTTGCCTCCAGGAACCAAAGTAAGTGGGTGGCCAGTGCATTGTGTGAATAGCCCGGGAAGGTCTGTCCCTTCCCTCGGCCTGTCCAGGAGGTGCCCTCTGAAGCCAGAGGCTGAAGCCAGGGGCTCGTCTGGCCACTCCCCTGGGGGAAGAGGACATGGGCTGCGGCCTGAGTGGCCTCTTGGGGAGCCTCTGCTCTAGGGAATGCCTGCTGCTTTTCTTCAGGATGACGATGGTGGTGTCATCATGGAAGAAATAGTTTCTTTAATTTGCTTTTCACTTGTCAATCTGATATCAAAAATCTCTGGATTCTTTTGGCCATATCCATTCCCTTCTTTCTGGAGTCTTGCTCTGGGTAGATAAGGGAGATGTTGCTTGTTACGTAGCAGACCGATGATTGGATTCTAGCTCTTTGAGATCCAGCCAGTCCTGACCTTGTCTCGGAATGTGGCTGTTCTGTGGGTGATACATGAGGGAGCTGAGGCCTTAGAAAAAAGCCTGTGTGGGGGGGAGAGAGAGAAAGAAGCAGTTTGCTTTTATTCTTGCTCTGCTGAAATTGGATGGCTGGTTGGATGGAGAACCTTCAGCCACCCAGCTCCCCTGCGGTGTCCAGAGGACATTGCAGTCTTGTGCTGCGGTTTTTGCGCGTATCCACATTGTGCCGTGGCTACTTTTTACTTTGCACATTAAAAAAACAAGGATTGCCCAAATTCCTTTGGAAATCCGAGCAGACAGAGCAGCGCTGGCTTTTCCGAGGCAGAGAAAACTGAAAGAGTCTCACATTCTAGGTTACGATTAGAGCTTCTGCTGGATCTCTTCAACCTGCCTCTGTGACAGCGTCTCCTGCAAGCACAAACACGTCCACCTTGCTGTTGTCGCCTGGAACCAAAGCAGCAAACAGCAAAGCTCAGAACAAGCTGACTGCCAGTTGCAAGGGGAAGGCCAAGCTGAAGCCACTGAGTGTGCAGAAGAAGCAGGTCCTGGGGACGAGCAGCTGTGGGGGAAGCAAGAACAGCAGCGGTGGCAGCAGCAGCGGTAGCAGTGGTGGCGGCGGCAGCAGTGGCAGTAGCAGTGGCAGCAGCAAGAAAACAAAGGTTGCAAATACAGCACTAAATAACCTCAGGTAACTCTTCTCAGGGGTCACTAGAAGTTATTTAGAAGCCTTGCAAGCACCTGGGGCTTCTGCAGGTCCAAACGACCTCTGCGTCTGGCACCCCCCAGTTTAAGCAACAGACAGTGGCTTGACCTGTGAATTAACTTACTCTTTGATAATTAATTGTGACATTGGTTAATCTTAGGTGTCCCGATATTCAAAAATGCATTGAGTGTTACTCAGACATCCGGACTTTTGCAAGTCACTTCCCGGCGTATGTGCGCTGCAGTTTGTGCAGATACGGCACCAGTTGCAGTAAAGCTTATGTGAACCACATGATGGGGTAAGAAACCTTGAGCTTCAGTCTGGTTAAGAGAGACAGAAAGGCAAGGCTCCGTGCCGCCTGACTCACCGCTTAGCCTTCCAGGTAGCAGCAGCTTCTGCCTGGATCACGTTGCATTGTTCAGAAACACAATCAGCTGATGCTCACAGTAAAATAAGCTACCTTAATCCCTAAGTACGAACACTGACAAAATAAAACCCCTTGTCTCCCTGACTCAATTCTCTTGTTCGGCTGCTTCTGGCTGAATTGCACCATTTGCCTTGAAAGCTGGTGGGGAAAAAAACACGACTGGGACTGTATTCGAATGCCAGGGAAGGGGCTGCTAGAAACTTTTCTCAGGTGAACCTGGGGTTTTCCTCCATTTCTGGTTAATTGCGTTGGCAGAGAGTGTGCTCCTTTGTATAAGATGCATTACACAAACCACATGACCGTAGCTTTTTTAATGTATATTTTATGGTAGAAACAAGTCATTTTTTTTCAGGAATTCAATTTAATGTACTCTGTTGTTGTTTTTTGTAGCTTTCATAGTGCTCGTCAAACTAAAAGATTTTGGATTTATAAAACACATTCAGATGAACTGAGGTAACCATCTTCTACTTTTTTTTATTTAAGTTCTGCACTTTTAGTAGTGTGCAGTGCCATTCTAGCTGCTTCCCTGGATGTGCAGCATCCTGTGTTCGCTGACACTGCCTAAGTAGTGCAAGACTGTTGGCCCCGGGGCCCTTGTAGGACTATGGGGTTGTGGGGCAAGTAGGGGCCAACAGCTGTCTAGGTATTTGGAGAGCTCAATTCCTTCCAATGGCTTTCTCCCCAGGGGCATCACTGTGGTTTGTCTTAACTGCGATTTCCTGACAGATGTTTCTGGCTTGGACAAGATGGCCACCCACCTTAATGAAAACCTGACTCATACTTGCCAAGTGATTGTAGAACATGGTAGGTGTTTGGGGCGTTGGCTTCAGATGTTGCAATGAAACACTGGTGTTACCTTGAATATTGACTTCTCTTTTTTTTTCACTTCTAGTTCCCTTGGGTTGCTTCACTGCTGCTGATATTTCTGGGTGAGTTTTTCAAATGTAACTGTTTGGTCAAGTGGATGGATGTGGAGGTTTTCCACTTCTTCCTTACGTAGAGGAAGGCTGTGGAAAAGCAAGTTTGCCTGTCCTCTTGATTAGATAGGCACATCTCTTTTTTCACGTTCTGTTAACAAGCGTGGAACCTCCCCTCTGTAACGGTGCGTAGGATCCCTCCCTCTAATCTGGACGTTTGGAAAATGGCTGAACGGGGCCAAAGATATTTGCCCTCTGAAAGTGGTAGAGATGGCACAAGTAGTGAGCGACCTCAGTGTTGGCAGACACTTTGCATCTCGAGGGCTCACTGGCGAAGCCTTTCCTGGCCCACAAGTTGCATTCACGATTAATGATGGGGCTGGTGCCACGCTAGGCTTCAGTGAGACTTCCCTTTTCACTGCATCAGCAAAGAAGATAGCTGGCACCAGCAATTTCTTTGAGCAAAAAGTCTTTGAAAAGTTAAAACTGGCTTACAGAAGCTAACGAAGGCACGTGGTTTTATATGAGACGCACCTTTCTCACTATCCACGCAGAGGAATTTCCTAAAGAGTGAAAATTAATTTTGGTGACGTGGTAAGCTGTTTAGAAGTCAATACACCTGAATAATATATAGTTAATTTTGGGTACAGGCCAGGCTTGAAAATATGCTGTGAGTGACAGATGGGGGGTCTTTCCTTTTGGGCGTTCCAGAATAGCCTCCACCAGATACACGGATGAAGTCGAAGGCTCCCCCACTCCTTTTGGCTGACCTGTTCCAACCACATAGGTGTGGCGAGGAGGAGGCAGCCGTTTGCTTTCCACATCACCCTCAACTTCTCTTGTTTCTTCGCAGGAGCTATAGGCTAAGCAGACGAACATAGGAGCAGACCTTTTGCCTGATGTAGCAAAGAGCCTGAGATTGGCAAAAGCAGCCACCCAGGGGCCCAAGTGAGGCGCTCTAGGCTGTCCCTTTCCTGGTCTTTCTTTGCTTCCGTGCCTTGCAACTCTGCTCCACTGCAGGAGGACCTATCCCAGAGAGACAAGGTGGAGGTGGTGAGGCCCCTTGCCTTGAAGGTGCAACCGGGCCCCCTCCTGCTTCTTGGGGAAAGGATGGGACAGGGGAGCAGGTGTGGCTGGACCTCTTCTGGCTTGAGCTTGCAGTGGAGTGGGACACTTTTTAGGTGGGGTTACCAGCAAAGTGCAGCCTGCATTCTTCCCTTCCATTGCAAAAGAGTACAGAGACATTGTACAAAAGGTTAAAAACAGTTTTGATTCATTCCCAAAGCAGCAGGTTTTGTGTACTCCATCTACTTAATGCACTGAGACAAATATCCCAGATATTCACATCCTCCCCCCCCCCTCCCCTTCCTCAGAGTAGAGGGCAACCACAAAGAGTAGGGAGCGTACCGCTTCAGGTCACCTTGACCAAACACTGCTAAGAGTCAGATAACAGACAGAGTTCCACGGAGGCGTTTGGTGGGAAGTGAAAGAATCAAGTAATTCAAAATTTAAAAGTACATGCTAGTGTTTTCACTTTAGTTTTAGACAGTGTATTGTCAACATTAAGCTAACCAGTGTTTTGTCTTTTAGCCTAGCAAAGGATGCATTACTGAAAAATGAAATTGAAGAAAAGTCAGAGGTAGTCCCTTTTTTTGTCTTAAAACTTTTGTGTAGCCATATCTATTGAAAGTTTTCAGCAGATGATGTGTAATTTTAGCCATAATGATAACTATTAAATAATAGTTTACAGCTTTCGGATACAGTGTTTGCTTTCAAATTTTCAGATGAGAGGCTTTAAAATGGTAATCGTATTCTTAATAAGGAATGCACGAATTTTTAAAAAGCAACCTCTGGTGTCAGTAGCACAATGTTCCAATTGCATCTTTTAACTTGGGAGAAAGAAATTCCTCCTCAGACCTGGCTGCAAATTGGCCCGGCCCTTGAAGGTTGCTGGAGCCCATTTGTGTCTTATGAAGAGGGTGCAGGAGGGAGGGGGACATTCCACCTCAGAAGGAAGCAGATAGACAATAACGGTGCTGAATACAAAACTCTGGCCAGGAGCAGAATTTGGTACCACCTGTTGCCTAACCTGCTTGTGAGTGCGCTCCCCCCCCCCCGGGCTTTTGAGACAGCTGCTGCCCACCTTTTCTGTCTGTCCCAGTGCACGCTCGCTCTTTCCCCTCCCTCCCTCCCCTGTCTAGTCCGCTTGCTTTTCAGCCTCCACACTGGAGCGGTTTCCTCCAGCTGGCTTATTTTGATCACGTGGCTGATCTAGATCGTAGTTGCCTCCACGTCTGCCCGTTTCCTTCTTGTGGTGTTTCTGTGCCAATGCTGAGTCATTGGTCCCTCTGTCGGGGGCCCAGCTTTTGTGGGTTGGCATTCATTTGTTCAATGTGAACCTTGAGAGAAAATATCACTGTACTATGTGACATTGTGCTCTTTTCTTTTAGAAGCATTTGATGCCCACTACATGTGACGAGCAAGGAGAAGTATGCGTTTCAGAAAGGTAAAAGTGAAGTTAGATCTTCCACAAGCTGAAGTGTGAATAAATTTGTGCCTCTTTAAATAATAGGCAGTGAGTGCAAGTTAACCTCTGGATTTTTTTAATTTGAACTGGGATATGTGAAGAGTAGGGCCGTTGGTTCTTTAGATTGGGAGGCAGCAAAGTGCCTCTCTGGACCATGCATCAGGTGGCGGCAATCCCAGGGAAACAGGTGGTTGCTTTAAAGGGTTGCAAGCAGTATTCTGCTCTTGGTCCCACATGCTCAATACGTGTGCAGAGGTCCCCTTCCCCAGAAAAGTTGTCACCAGCTCCTTGAGCAGGAACTGCCGGCCCAGGAGGATCCCCAGAGTGTCAAAGCCCCATCCAGAGCAGAGCTGCCCTACTGAGAATCGAGAGAGGGCAGGTCCCCAGACTCCTTGCTGAGGTTGAGTCAGAACTGTTCCTCCCCGTGTAGATCCTCCTATTAAGTGCAGGAAATCAGAAGTCCAGGCAGTTCAAATGAATGTATAGGTTTATTGCAAGTTTAAGCTCTCTACAAGAATCTGAACCACTCATGCTCAAAGCAAATTGGTGGTAAATAAGAGCCAATGGAATTCAAGGTGGCTGGACTTAGATCTCTTGTGGGTGCAAAGGGACTAACCCGCTAATGACCCTTGTTTGACTCCTTCCCTTGGGAGGCTCAGCCTGGTCACCTCCTACATCTCCCAGCCTCCAATCACTAAATCAGCATGGCAGGAGCATCACCTGCTTGGCCAGGGGGAGAATGTCAAAGAGAGGAAGAGCCCTCTGACACACAGGCAGGCATAGGGGCGTAGGACGCCTCCCCACACCACCCCATAGGCTGAAGCAATTGGCATGTTTTATTACAGTCAGGTAATTAAAGTGCTTATATTGCTTTTTCAGCCCACAGATGAAAGGCTCTGTGAGAGAAACAAATGCAGATCTTCCTGGAAAGCAGAATACTGACACGGTTTTAGCTGCTGACAGTGAAGGAACTAAAAGGCCAGTTCCAGAAAATGGATTGAGTTCAGCATTTGAAGCCTGCTCTAGGAGTCCTGCAAGAGGAGGGGCACTGGGGGGCCTCGGAAATCAGCAGGAGGAAAGTGTGCCAGTGAGTGGACGTGAAGGAAAACCGTCTCCTCTTGAAGAAGACAACCCAGTTTCTGGCCCAGAACCCGAAGCCTGCCCAGGAGAAAGCAGTGCCACCAGCCCTGGGAAGCAGATGGATGAAGACCTTTCCGATGCACAAAAGGAAGAAGGCCCTGTGTTGTCAGCTGAAGCCACTTCAGAACCCCATAGCTGTTCCACAGGTAGCAGCGTGAAGGGTTCCGCACATCCAGAAAGCCCCAGTTTTGTAGCTGCTGAAAGCAAAGCCAGTTTGCCAGTCCCAGAAGGCGCTTGTGGTTTTGAATTGACAGGCAGTCCAAGTAGGGTGGGTCTTGGAGAAGACTGCTGCCCCAGTCAGAGTGACCTTGGCCCTCTAGCTGCTGAGCATGAAGGGAGCACCGCTGCTCCAGAAAGCTCCTCTGGGTTGGAACTCGCAGCCAGTTCAAGCGATTCCACAGTGCCAGACGCAGCAAGGGATGCAGCCGTTCCGAGAAGCAAAAGTGGACTTTTAGTTTGCAGGCATGGAAGGACAGAAGGCGCCTTTGCTTTAGGCGAGTCAGCTCATTCAGATAGCTCTGCAGATCTTGCAGGCGAAGGAGGTGAGGACAGAAGTGAAGATGGGGACAAGGCCGTGTCTTTAACTGCACAGTGTGAAGGAACTATTTCTGAATTGGCTGGAGACGAATCCCCCATTGCTGAGCTTTGCACCTTTTCAAAAGACTCTCTGACCGGAATGGTGAGAGTTCCTCTTCAAAATCCAACTGCGGATGAGCACGAAGGAAGTCCCTCTTCCTCAGCTGTGAAAAATGGTAGTACTCCCGGCTTGCAAGGAAACGTGTTGGAGAGCTCTTGTGAAAAGGCAGTTTTTGACAAGCAAGGAGAAGCAGAACCAGCCGAGCTTGGAAGCAATAAAAGCAGTGCTTGTTCAGAGTGGACTGGCTCTGATGTCCAGACAAAGGTGGCCAGTTTAGAGGAAGCTCAGCTGGCAGACGTGAACATGGATTCTACTCCTTTGGCATCCAATGATGAAGAGGTCAGCTTTGAACAATTCTTGCGAAGAAGAGGAGAGCCCGACTCTGCCCATTCCGATGCAAGCGAGCAAGGCAGCATTCACCTGGAGCCACTGACGCCCTCCGAGGTGCTTGAGCACGAGGCCACTGAGATCTTGCAGCAGAAGGGAGGCGTCCCGGCCTCAGCCAAGAAAACCGGGCTCGGCTCTGAGCCAGCTGACCTTCCTTCTGGAGGTGGCAGCCCGAGCCATGAGGACTTGTCCAGTAACCAGGAGGAAGCCAGCAATGAAACCAGCTGAAGGAGGACTTTGCCTTGACAACACGCAGATTGTGAAAGATGAAACAAGTGAGGCAGGGATGCCGCTTGCCTGTTGCAAATTAGGTAGGCAGAGAGCCTAGAAGAAGCCTGCGACTTCTTTACAATATGTGAAGCCGGAGGAAAAGGTGTTACTGGATTCAAAGTAAGGGTTCTTACAGAAGCCACTTTTAAAAAAAATAAAAATAAAAATGACTACCAGAAGAACACTCAAAAGGGAAACCCTGGGCTGGGGGTTGCATTCCCATCCCATCAATGGCAACAGTTTGGGTACCTCTGGATCAGTGTGATCTTACAAGAGGCCAAGTTCACCTTAAAACTTTCAGTGAAAGTGGATGATTATAAATATACTTGTGAGTTTCCCTGTGTGCAAAGCAGAACAAAATTGTACATACCTATTTGTAGGAAAGGTGGGCCGCCCGGCTCCTCCTTTGGGGCAGTCACTCTTTTATTCTTTCTGTTAACGGCAGGCCCAGACAATACAAAGTGGCTTGAAAGAAACGGAAAGCTGAAAAGATGTAATCTGTTACCAAAAGGAGGAAGAAGAAATTTGGAAGCATTTAAGTCAGGTACCGAAGGGGGATTTTGGATCTAAATTTATGTCAAACAAATGGAAAGGGCAGGGTGGGGTAGGGTGGCATGAAATCCTTTTGATATACCGTAGTTAGTGAAGGAATGTATAACATGATTTAATAGGAGTTTGCTTTTTCAATATTAACACGCTTAATTAAAATGCTCCTCTAAATCTTGTAGAGAGTGATTTTGAACTTGCTTTGTTTTTATGAACTTAAATGTTTTGAATTTCCGTTAAGACACCGATGTACATATTTTGGAGTAAATATTTGCAAGAAAATATTACGGGTTTTGTTCCTTTTCATATGTATGTTTTTGAAACTGGCTGGTGCCATCTCAGGTTCTATGCTTGCTCAAGGCTTTCTCCCCAGAAGGAATGTATTTAGAATCTGTTTTAAGATTGCTACAATCACCTTAATTGCAGATACACTCGAACAGTATTGTTTAGCCTCAAAGGCACCACACATTCTGAGGCAAGGCTGTGCAGCTGCTTTCATTCGCCTTTCAATGCCGGAGAGACACTTTCAGGCACACCAGCCACTGAGTAAATGGGAAGAAGATGCAGGTCTCAGGCTAGTCATCTGTGAAGAGAGACAGGTTGCTGGCGAGGATCGCAGAGTCTGGTGTGTTTGAGGGGAACCGTTGCACCTGAGAAAACTTCCTGGTAGTCTCTCTCTCTCTCTCTCTTGCTGAGTAGAGCAGTGTGTGTGTGTTCATTGGAAGGATGAAAAAGGCTACCCAACTTACAAATTATGACTGGCTACAAATTTAAAACCAATATGACAATAAAAACCCACAACATATACAGGGACGGGCATAGCCACTGCAGGCCACCGATACAGGGCTACAAAGGAGCCCTTCAGTTAGAGCAGGGGTAGGCAACCTTGGCTCTTTTATGACTGGTGGACTTCAACTCCCAGAATTCCTGAGCCAGCCATGCTGGCTCAGGAATTCTGGGAGTTGAAGTCCACCAGTCATAAAAGAGCCAAGGTTGCCTACCCCTGAGGGATGCTGTATGGGTGGCTGAGCAGAGGGAAACCCCGGAAGGAGGGCGAGTGGGCAGCGGAGAGACAAGTAGCCCCAGCCCGTGATGCTCAATGGGCAGGAGTGGTGAGAGGGGTTGCCGGGAGGCTGAAATCCAAGCGCCTCCCCAGGTCGGGTGAGAGGTTGGGCTTCCCAAGGGGGATTCGGGGGGCTGAGCCTGCCCCCCACGACCTGCGGGAGCCTCGTTAAATCCAGGGCTTCTCTCGGAGCGGAGCCTGCAGCCACCCGGGAAAACGCTTCGGGCCTGGCCAGAATTGCACCCAGGCGCCTCGGGGACCCCGCAGCTGTGCCCAGGGCTGGTGGGCAGCCGTCCTTTCCCGGGGATTCCTTTGGAGCGCCTGCGAGCACAAAGGCGCGGCGGCGGCTCTCCGCCCAGGCGCGGTTGCCTGGAGACGCGGCGCGCTCCCCTCCCTGGTTTCCGCCGGAAGTGCGCCCGTTGCTAGGCAGCGCGGCGCCGGGAAAGCGGGCGCCGAGCGAGCTCTCACCGGCGGCCCGCGGAGGGCGGCTCCCCGCGGCCATGGCGCAGAAGCCGAGCCGGCGGCAGCCCACCGCGGCGCAGCTGATGGACCGCAAGCAGCACGAGCTCTACTTCCAGCAGATGCGGGAGCGGGAGCACCGCAAGAAACTGGAGCGCGTCCACCAGCTGGAGGTGATGTGGGAGGCCGAGGGCCGCGTGCAGCAGAAGCGCGTCACGCGGCTGCTGCGCGAGGAGGAGCACGAGCAGCGCCTGGAGGAGGCCGTCCAGCAGGTGGGCGCGGGCGAAGGCCCCGGGGAGGCCGGCTGGCCTGGCCGCCGCCGTCCCGGGCGTCTCATGCCCCTCCGAGAGAGGGAGCGACATCCCAGCCCCCTCCCCTCCCCTCCCCCCCCCAAGGAAAAGTCTTATCGGTAGAAATATTAAGGTCATTGTGAACGTCAAAGCGCTGGCTAGCAAATGACCTGCTATGGCGCTGCACGTTTAATTTAGTTGCATTCTTTGGACCGTTTTGTAAGAATGATGATCAACCGTAGCGCGTATAATATACATCTTGTAGACTTCTTGAACCATCAAAACTATTGCAGAGGAACATTTATGTGATTCTGTGTTCGTCAGGCGGAAGAGAATAAAAAGCTAAAAGACCTGGAATTGCAGCAGGAAGAAAAACTGGCAGCTGAATTAGCAAGATTAAACCGTGACAAACTTAAAGATGAAAAAATGAGGCAACAAATCAAAGAAAATAGGTATTTCTTTTACTGACCATTCCGTGACTGTTACTGATTTCTGGTTGGTTGAGGATTGTCCTGATGGGAAAACCCACTGAAGAAGTTGTGGCTGGGGCCCCTTCAGGCATCCTTGGGAATGGAGGGTGAGGCTCGGAGAAAGTCCCTGCGTGTGCAGGTAGTCCTCCACTTGTGACCAGTTGTTTAATGACCATTCGAAGAAACAGTAGACTCTGAAACGGTGCTTTATGGCTTTGTGAAGCACTGTTGTAAAATGTCACGTGCACACACACGATCACATGACTGCATTTTGGACACTTGGCAACTAGCTCGCATTTACAAACAGTTGCAGTGTCCCATGGTCATGATCGCGATTTGCAAAAAAATGTTGCTGGTTTTTGGCAACAACTGCTCATTTGGGAGCCACTTAACCACCACATGATTCTGACTTATCACATGGTCTACTTATAGAAATGTTAGAAAAATTGGGTTCAGTCACATAGGTGCCTCAACTTATGGCCAAGGTTCCAGCCCCGACTATGGTCATAGATCAAGGACTGCCTGTAGCCTCCGTTAATCAGCTTGCACTCCAGCTTCCTACCGTCACCCCATCCAGTGTCTTTCATACAAATTCTTTAGAGGGCTCTTGAATCAAATAATAATTTTCATAGTTTTTTTGCCTGCTTGTTTCTAGTATTGAACTGCGGGAACTGGAGAGGAAATTGCAATCTGCATATATGAATAGAGAGAGGGCTGTTCAGATTGCTGAGAAAGAAGCTCAGAAATATGAAAAAATGGTAACTAGTTTATGGAATATTTAATTTTTAGACGATGAAATAAATGCTGTGAGAATGTTGGAAAACTGCAGAAAAGGTAACTGGAGAAATATTTTGGGCCAATACATAAAGAACGCTGATGCAGTTACAAGTTGGTGACTGGGGATATGAATGTAGATGTACTTTTATATGCAGATCATGCTGTGATGTCTGAGAACCTAAATGATTTGTAGCAAATCTTAAGATTTTTGTGCTACAGCACAGAGAACGGGTCTGGAAGTTAACTTCTCAGACAAAAGTAGATGTATCTGACAAGGAAGATGGAGTGAATGATTGCAAATTATAAGTAAATAAGAAGAAAACAGAGCAAGTAGATGGATTTGTGCCAACAGAAGGAGGATGCAGAAATCTACCAAGCAATGAAGGAAGAGCAAGAAAGAGCAGCCAAGACAGAGAATGCTGTTGAAACAAGACGCAATCAGGAGAAGTTGCTCTATCAGCAAGAACTGGAGAAACAGCTGGAGGAAGAAGAAAGGCGGAAGCAGGCTGCTTACAAGGAGTTCCTTAGAGAGAAGCTCTTGATTGATGAAATTGTGAGGAAGATCTACGAGGAAGATGAAAAGTTAGTTTATATTATGTTAAACGTGCTTGGCTGAATTACTTGTACTTCCTTCAGGATGACTTGGCCTGACAATTAGTCAGGCCTTGATTGCAATCATTTAATAACCATTGGAAGTTATGATCACACTGGAAAAATGACTGATCCTCACACTTAACGACCATCACAATGTCCCTGCAGTCATGTGATCAAAATTTGGCAACTGGCATCTATTTATAGTTGCAACATCCTGGGGTGGGGGTCATGCGATTGCCATTTGCAACCTTCTCCGGGGAGGGGGGGGGAGTTTCAACAAGCAAAGTCAGTGTGAGAAACCAGATTCACTTAACAACTGTGTGATTTTCTTAATGTCTTATGGCAAAAAAGGTTGTGACTCGCTTTAACATTGGCATCACTTGGTGACAAAAGTTCCAGGCCCAATTGTCATAAGTCGAGAACTACCTGTAACATGCTGTGGGTTGGCACTGGAATTTTTGGCTTCTGCATCACAGATTCCTTTCATCTTCCTGCTCAGTTCTAAATCTCTCTCTCCCAAATGGGCGGCTGGAGAGTCTCTCCTTAAACCCTCCCAGCCCTGAGGAGCAGCAACAGAGGCTCCTCCGTTGTGCAAAGGAAGCAGGCCTCCAGGCCCTTGGGGGGCCGGTGGTGCTTCCATCCACTCCCTCCCTTGCCTGAGGCACCTCGGAAACCAATTACTTCACAGGGGAGAAAGCTTGGACTGTCTTTTAAGGCTGTTCGCTCCTTCCATGGCTGGGTGGGGCCACACTAAATGATTCTCATACTATGACACCAATCATCTTTAGCTGTGATCCGTTCTTGTGGTCACAAGGAGCAGTGGGACTTTCTAGAAGATTGATGTATGGCAATCCGCTGTGTGTCCATACCAGTGCATGAGTGCCCACGGAAGGGGGTGGGGCAATTCAGAAGGGACCCATAGAGAGGGTCCCTGTATAGGTTGCCAGGCTCCTCCAGGTGCATTACTGAAGCCCTGCACTTCTCCCATAGGGCAAGACAAGACAGACTAGAGAAAAAGAGAACCACGCAGAAATTCATTGAAGAATTCCAAAAAGACCAGGCCCTGCGGAGGAGACGACAGCATGAGGAGATGGAAGAGGAAAACCGAAAGATCATGGAATTTGCTAACATGTGGCAGGAGAGAGAAGACAACCGGATTGCAAAGATTCATGAAAACGAGGAGAGAAAAAGGAAGCTCCAGCAAATGGTATTGACATTGCCGTTCTGTCCCCCAGGTTTGGTTGGTTGGGAGCTGCCTAAACTTGACTTTTCTCTTGCTTGTAGCTTGCAGAAGTTCTGCAAAAAGAACATCAGGAGCGAGAGGAACTTGAGCAAATCCAAGCCGAGTTGCACTTTGAAGAACAGGCTGAGACAGAGAGGAAGGAGGAGATGGTAAATGCCTTTGGCTCGAGTCCCAGATTGGCATGGGGAGCCAGGGGGGCAGAAGAGTCCTGCTCTTCTGGCTGAGAGCACAAAAGGTGGTTGGAGCTGAGCGTTTGTTCCATGTGCAGGAAGAGCTGGAGAAGAAGATCAGACAGCGCCTAGAGCTCCGGAACTCCTATGAAGAACAGCTGGCTTTAAGGAAGATGCTGCTGCAGGACTTGAAGGAAGAGGAGGAGGCCTTTAGCCAGGCTACGTTAGTTAAATTTGCAGAAGATGACCGTATTGAGCAGATGAACGCTCAGAAACGAAGAATGAAGCAACTCGAACATAGGAGAGAAGTGGAGAAGCTGATCCAAGAACGACGCAAACAGGCTATTGCAGACAAGGTAAGCTGGACAAGTTAAAGTGAATTCTAGAACTGAGGAGGCTGGGAAGGCCATTCAGTCCAACCCCCTCCTGTGCAGGTTTTGTAACTGATGAGCATCCACGGGTTGATAGCAATAGCAATGAGACTTGCGTACCGCTTCACAGTGCTTTACAGCCCTCTCTAAGCAGTTTATAGGGTCAGCCTTTTGCCCCCAACAATCTGGGTCCTCATTTTTACCGACCTCGAAAGGATAGAAGGCTGAGTCAACCTGGAGCCAGTGAAATTGAACTGTCGAACTGCTGCAGTAGCCTGCAGTACTGCATTCTAACCACTGCGCCACCAGTGATAGATCATGCCCAGAACTTACTTCCTACCAGTACTAGTACTAGTTTATACCTGCTGTTCTCCTACCCCTGGGAATATGAAATAAGCTTATTCCCTCTTCTGTATATGAATACTATGATCATATCTCCCCTCAATCATCTTCTTGGTCAGTAAAACATACCGAGATTCTTTAACCATTCCTCATAATGCTTCCACACCTCTTTTGAACTTGCTCGCAATTTATCACGGTTCAGAACTGCATATGGGACTGAAAATGGGGCCTGACCAGGGGAGGGTTAGGGGGAGCTCTGGCTTTCTCTGTAATGATGCACAGAGACTGCATTTGCCTTTCAGCAGCTTTTATCACAATTCTGGCTCATATTTAATTTGTAGTCAACAAGGACACCCAGATCTATTTCACGTGTATTAAAGCCAAGTTAGCTGTCCCCCAGCCAGTACCTGTCTCTCATATTTTTCGTACCCCAATTCAGAACTTTACATTTCCCTATATGAAATTCTAAGCTTACTTAGTTTGCCACCTTCACAAGTAAACACAAATTTAGCCATTCTGGCTAGTAGTGGCTCCTTTATGCCTCAGCATGCTGAAAGAGACGAGTGTCTGTTGAGCTGAAAGAAAGCAGCCTTCTCCAAACTAGCATTTTGAGTAAAACACAAGCATATTTGCACCTGCTGGACACTCCAGGAGACCCAGTTGGGGCATTTGAGTGCAGATTGCAGCCTGTATTAAGAACAGCAGCTGATAATTTGTCAGCCAAAGCACGAAACTGCTTCTGAAGTGAAAAGGTTACACGCTTCAATCTTACTACCATAGGAACGTGAACTAGAAGAAAGACAAATAGAAGAAAGGAGAAGAGGAATCGTTGCTGACATTATTGAGGAAGAGCGGCAGAAGCTTCTTAAAGAGCATGCAGTTAAACTGCTGGGATATCTTCCACGGGTAAGTCGAGGCAGTCTAATGACCAAGTGGACTTGCTGGGTACTGGGATGGCTTGGAGCAGAGTTGTCACAGGCTGGGCATCAGGCCCCAGGAGGAAGAATGCGGTCCCTCGACCGTGGCCCTTTTCCTCTCCTCATGGGGAGATTATCCTTCCTCCAGATAGGACTGCACATTCTTGTATGTATGGGGAATTAGATGGCCCAAAGATTTTAAATGTCACGGTGTCACCCAAATCCTGCAGTCCTGCACCCACATGGGGTTCAGCTGCCGTGAAGTGGCTAAATGGTTAGAGTATTTTCAGCAATCTTTCAGTGGGTTCCCACGTTAAAAGTGCGGTTGCACTGGACCTCTAGAGCAGCTCCTGCAGGAGGGCCTGCAGCAGCTGAAACCAGAAGTCGCTGGACTGCTTTGTAATCGACTGCAGTTGACTTTTGAAAGTAGGTTTGTGATAAAGTGGCAGAATCTCTCTTAGTTCTCATTTGTATGAAAAAGCTGGATATTTACTGAACAGGGATGAACTATTGTTTTGAAGGGAGGGTTTTACATTTAAAACCCTCCCTCTGTATAGTTTTAAAAAAGCTATGCAAATAAGTAGCAGTTTTGAAAATAGCTCTGTTGATGTTCTATTGAACTTTTTTCTTCTGGGGTATTCAGGGAATCCTTAAAGATGAGCAAGACATCAATATGCTTGGAGAAGAGTTCCGGCAAGCTTACCAAAAGAGGCCAGCGGGGGGGCCATCAGAAGTCAACTGAGTTTTCATTGCTACACCTGAAGAGCCCACCTAGAAGTTACTCCACCCTATGGACTGCAGTCGCTGCTACACAGACTTAAAAAAAAAAGATGACTTTTATATTGATAAATGACTTCTTTGACTAATGTTCCCAGTTTCTTTGCAATATTCATTTTTTTTTATTATTATTATTTGGTTGACCTTTCTTCAGCTCTGGCCAATGTAACTGCCTTTTCCCCGTTCTTCCCCACAACCACCCTGTGAAGAGGGTTGGGCTAAAAGAAACCATAAGCCCCAAGTCATCCAGCGAGCTACCACGGCTGAGAGTGGATCTGAATTCGGATCTCCCCAATGCCATTCCAGCACTTCAGCTCTGTGCTATACTGGTTGTATCTGGATTTAATTTTAGTTGAAAGAACTAGAGTTCTCTTTGCAGATAGATAATTCCAAATATTAGAAGCATTTTTAACAAATTGTATTATCCTTTGCTTAGTTAGCGATTTAAAGAAAACAAAAAACCATGCCATTAGGGCACTCTTGAATGTTAATAGCTTTCAGTATTGCAGCTTTCATTACTTTAATTAGCTACTATTTTTTATACAATGCACTATTACATTTGTTCTATTAACTGAAAAATGCTCAAGATCAATTATTTCCTGTAGTTTTTATTTTGAAAAAAAATCCCTTTATAAAGCTACTTCCAATAATAAAGGTGAGCATCCAAATTATTTCAATAGCTGCCCTAGTTTAATGACAGCTATCAATTTAAAAAGTTGGCAAACGGTTAGATTAGCCCTGCTAAGTGATAGAGAATGAGAAAACAGCTATTAGCAAAAACATTTGGTGGGAAGAAGTGAACGGTATAAAGCATATATTTTTCCCCCCAGAAAAAAAGTGTGGTTCAATTTCACTCTTCTGAAAATACCCACATCTTCTGTAGAGGGGTGATGCTGTGTATTGAATTAAGGGTTGCCCCACTCCAGAGCCTTCATAAATTCCTCTTCCGTGAAAGAAAGCATCTTGGCAGATTCAACGTGCATCTAGGGGGAAAGATTTTTACTCAAGTAAGAAATGCTTCTTCGACCTCTGGACAGGTTTTACTCATCCTCTTTCACTGCATTATTTCTTGTAATGTAAATCTCTCCCCCCACCCCCCCAGTATATTTTTGACTGACTGGCAACTCTTGTTGAATGGTCACCCAAAGACAGAAACCATTTCCCACCTCTCAGCAATATCTTGAGATGGCCCAAACCTGAAGGGCTGCTAACAAGGAACCATCTGAAACTTTGGTATGTCCTTTGGGATCTGAGATGGGAATTAAAACTGATTTCGGGGAGTTTCACATCTTTCATTCCTTCCCCACACCTCACCTCCCCCCCCCAAAAAAAAAACTCCAGCCAGAGATTCCTTATACTTATTGTGCATTTACTCTATGACCCAGTTCATTATTGCTTTTTAACCCAGAGACTGAATTTCAGTCAGAACAAATAATGAATTGTTTTAATTTTAATTCAATTCAAGTTACTAATAGCATAGGATAGCTTGCCTTTTGTCTTTTTAAAATGTCAATAAGTTTCAATTGCTTCTTGAAACCCGCCACTAGCTCTTCTTTTTGTTTCTCCAGTCTCTTGTTTTCAATTTTTAGTTCTTCAAGTTTTTTGTGCTCTTGGTTGACCACATCCTAGTATGGAAGGAAGGATACAGAAACTCTTACATCGTTATGAATACAGCCCTTGGACACGTCTGAAGGAGAGGGCAAGTGCCATCCACAAACGACAAGGCTCAGCAGTGCTCCTATAGCTTCCTATCAAAACACCCCACGTGCAGTTCATACACAGCCATGCCTTGAAAGGTTTATGATTTTGTCACCAGGAGAAAGAGAGATCACAAAGTATGTGCTTGCAGAATTATTTCATGTTATGATTGGTGCTGAAGGCATTGCTTGGAACAGATTGGAAAAGGCCATGCAGCAAATTAGAAAGAAGAGAGAGAAGCTGTAATCATGAGGCTTCCTGGATGACTTTAGCCTTATCCTATTTGATAGCTTGACACGAGAAAAAATTGGGACGATGTTTCCCGAGCAGTTAGTTAGAAAAAGACATGATGGGTGCTATCCTAGGTTGAGGGGCTTCCAAATTCACATTTCTTCCTAACCTATACCCCCTACCTTGTTACTTTGCTTCAGTTTATTCAGCTCCATTTTGTATTTCTCTGCTTCCTCAAGAGCTCGGTTCAAGCGAATGTCCGTCGTGCCCTGGGTTGCCGCAGCTTGTTTTTGGGCTCGCTTCAGATTTTCCAGTTCCTGTTGAATCAAGTTAAAACATAGCCAACCCTCCTTTGGCTTTAGAGGAGCAGCCCTTTGGTGCAGCAGCAGGAAGCAGAGCCTCAACATCCAGCCTTGTCTGCCAGCCAGCCAGCCAGGGACAAAGGTGGTGGGTTGCAGTGGCACCTCCCCTGCCCTCTTTCGAGGGGTAGCTTCCCACAAACGTGGATAAAGCCCTCAATATCACTTTTTTACAAGCAAGGTAGAGGAGCATTCCATGGTGAGGATGTTCTACAGCTATTTATTTCCATTTTTTCTTACCTGCTTCGATTCTGGGAAATTCATACCGGGTAATTTATGTGTCTTTGGATTAACTTGTGAGCCATTAGAACTTCATCAGATCATGGTTAAACAAATCAAAACTTAGCATGATGTGCAAGTCTAGCTCCTCTGAGCAATTTCACACTTATCCTTCTAAGGAAGGCAAGAGATCAAAATGGCTTTGTTACCTTTTCTAGCATGGAGAGTTTCTGCTGCAGACTCTCGCTTTTTCGGCTGGCTTCCTCTGACAGCAGTTTGTACTTTTCTACCTGAGACTGGTGTAGGCTGGCTGCGCGTTGCAGCCGGCCACGTTCTTCTTCAACCTCCTTAAGACGGCTGCTGACATTTTCATTCTCCTCATCCTGCAAGCCCAAAATTAAGAGCCACAAGAAAGTTGAAGCTTGTTTGGGTTAATGCTTTGTTTCTTCTCTGCAACTCTATCATTTTTTCCCCCAGAATTCCAACTTTAGATCAAAACTTCAAAACATTAAGCACATACCCTGTTTGGGTGGTGGTCCTTGGGGCTCAGAGATATTCTCCTCCCTGGAGACACATTTATTGTTTTCCTTGGGAGGCCTCAGTTCCTTTTCTCCTGGACATCTCCAACTTCCCTACCAGGCCTTTCCTCACTCTCCTATGTTCCGTGAGGAAAACCCGGCCTCTCATGAGGAAGAGTTGTGAATGTGAACGTGTAGAGGACTTTGGTAAATGTGAAATAGATACTTTTGTGTGGTAGACCACATAAAGTACAATCCATGGCTTAACACAAGCAAGTAGCCATCTGCTCTTACCTTCTTGCTACATTCTTGCCCAATGGCATCTAGCTCCTCCTGCATCACATGTAGCTTTGCCTTTAGGAACCGGATCTGGGCCTCTGCAAGTTGGCAACAAGCTCCATGTAACAATCTAGCTTAGGTAGAACCTACAATCTAGCTTTCTAGAGCCCATGTTAAGACAACCCCGTTTAAACCACCCTGAAGAAACATTCGGATTAATATGCATGTTTTGAAAAGTGGCAATTTCTAGATGACCATTTTCCCCTGCTACAAAAAGGGACAATTAGTGAAAAGCAAAACTGCCCAGCAAACAGCCTCACTCACCTGCTCCAAGTTCACTTCCTGTACTGGGGATAAGATTATCTTCCAGATCAGGCAAGTTTCCTTCTTCCAGCTGCCCTTCAATTCTTCCAATTAGTTTTGTCAGGGAGCATCCTGGAGCAGCAACATCAGGATTGCTCGAGTCAACCTGTAATCTTGATTTTATACTGAAAAGTTGAAAGCAACATGAAGAGGAACATGAATGTCTAGAAAACTGGTGAAACCAACACTGCATCCTTGTGGCTATTTGACCCAATATAAGTAAAAAATTATCTACAGTCATAAAACAGCATTTGTACAAAACAGTACCACAAAATATAGATGCATATTAAAATTGTAACATGAAGCTAATCATCTGCGTGAAAGTGAATTGGTCCTCTTTAAATCCAGAATCATCTGCCAGCTAAGAAGATTGAACAATGTTTTGCAACCTTTTTACACATTTCTAGAGCTATCTGCCAACAAAAAGAATTTCAAGGAAGCAGTCCAGCAAGTCTGAGCAGGTGAGATCCCATGAAGCTCCCTATTCAGGGATAGAGAGAATCTAGAAAAGGGTACAGACATCCTCCCCTCCAGCATTTAAAGCTCTTCCCTCCCTGTATAAAAGGGGAAATTGCTAAGACTCAGAATAGTGGCGTCAGAGATGGATACGGCTCTTTTGACCCACCTGCCTGGGCACAGATTGGCTGTCTTGTGTCCTTCTCAGACTACTGGATAGAAGTAATTGAATTCAACTACAACCATCTTATTACGAAAGCTGCAAGATCCCAAAAGCTGCCAATGCCGATCTTGTTCTATGCTCAGCTCTACTCTACATCCTGTACCTTAAGAGAGGTCTTTTCCCCTTTCTTCCAGTCAGTGGTCGACCTCGAATTGTAGGTGCAGCACCCGCTTTCTTCTTGTGTAGCTGCTAAACAGAAGTCAGAAAAGCTGTTTTAGGTACTTGGTGGGCATGCAGGTTCTTAATGTTTTCTTTATTTAAAAATGTCTTATTTAAAAGCAGCTATTAAAAGCAGGAGCTGGGCTCCCTCACAAGGTGGGGCCCAGGCTCAGCCTTAGTGAGAGAATGTGCAGTTTGTTGTCCGTGTGTAAGAAACACAGGTCCCTCTAGACTTGTTTTTCTTAGGAGGTGAGGCTGGGCTAGAAACTCTTCAGCTTCCCCCCCACAAGGGACCTGCTGACTTACTAAAAAGATGCAAAATGAAAACTCTGTTCTGGTACCTTGTTCTGCACAAGAGGAACTGGTGGTTCAGGAGAATTTATATCACTGGAAAGAAGCAGCGGCAGCAGCAGCAGAGAGGAGCACATTGCGATAAGCATAATGTTCAGGTTTCATTCACCCCAATGAACGAACGGAAGGTGCCCCCTCCCCCGTGCCCCATCTCCTTGTCATCTGAATTACGGAGGGGCCCGGTGCACAGGTCCGAGCGAAAAGCCGGCAGGGCGGAGACCTCCCCCGTTGCCCTCTTTGCCTCTGCCCGGTAGGGAAACGGGGGCGGGGAAATCGAGGGGCTCGCGCGAGGCTAAGCCCGGGGAGGGCTCCAGAGAAACCGGGGGGGGGGCGACCTTGCGGGAGCCAGGCTTCGCAGCGCCCCCTCCCCACACTCGGGCCCGGGGGCACACCGGGGGTACCTCTCCTTGGCCGCCGCCGCCGCCGCCTCCTCCAGCGCGTCCCCGCGAGCCGAGGCGGGCCTGGCATGGGCTTCTCGTCGGTCCCTCTGCAGAAGGGCGGGGAGCCGTCAGAAGCGCCTTTCCGGCCACCAGAGCCCCGGGCCGCTCCCGCCCCCGCCGCTCACCATCAGCTGCTCCGCCTGGCACATCACCGCCGCCGCCTTCGCCTCCAGGGCCGCGTTCAGGCGCCTGCAACGGGCGGGCCGGGAGGGGGTCAGAGCCGGGAAGGGGTCCGGGCCGGGAAGGGGCCCCCTCGCCGCCCCGGCCGCGACCTACCTGTACTCCTCCTCGCGGGCCAGGAAGAGCGCGGCGCTGCGCGGTCGGGGCGGCTGCTCCCCCGCAGGCTGCCCGGCCGCCGCCATGGCCCAGCGTCGCTAGGCAACCGCGCCGCTCCCGGCCTGCCCGCGCGCGCTTGCCGCGGCGCCCCCTGGGAGTCGCAGTCCTCCGGGTCGCCCCTTCCCGCCGTCGGGCTCTGAGTGGCTCCGTCCGCTGACTCGGCTCGGCCCAGATTCCCGTTGCCCCTCCAGGTGGCCGCTGGGGAGGGGGCTGGCAGGGGCCGGTGTTCGTCTCCACCTCGGCCTGGCGCCGCTCCGGAACCCTCGGCGAGGGGACGCCGCTCTCCTTCAGCCCCGGGCAGCCGGAGAGGCCGCGCGCGCGCGCCCCCGTCAGAGCCGCCGCCGCCGCCGCCGCCGCCACGCAGGGCCGGCCTACCCTGGCCCCGCCTCCTGCCCCGCCTCCTGCGCGTCCCCGGCGTTTCCCGCGACGGCCCAGCGCGGCCTAGGAGGCGGCGGGGGCGCGGGCGCGGCTCTCCCTGCCGCTCCGGGCTCGGCCAGCGGGCGGCGCTGCGGCGGCGGCGGCTGCGCGGGAGAAGCGGCGGCGGGGCTGCTGGTGCTGCGGCGGCTGAGCGGGGCTGCCCGGCGGCGCCGGAGAGGAGCTGCGGCATCGCGGCGCTGATCGGAGCGGCGGGCCGCCCGCCATGCGCCGCCCTCGGCCCCCCCCTGCCTAGCGGCGCGGCGACCTCGCCGGGGATGCGCGGCAGCGCCGGGCGGGCGGGCGGCTCCCTGCGACGCTGCTGCGGCTGAAGCGGGGGCCGCTGGCCGGGGAGGCCCAGCATGGCGGAGGAGGCGCCGCCCGCGCCCGACGGAGGCCCCGCGCCCGCCCTGCCCGCGCTGGTGCCCGGCCTGCAGGGCGCGGAGGCCGGCGCGCTGCAGCACAAGATCCGCGGCTCCATCTGGTGAGTGGGCGGCGGGGCGGGCGGGCGCTCTCTGGGGCCGGGCCGGGGACGCGGCCATTGTCTCCGCGGCGCCGGGGACGGGCCGGATCCAAGATGGAAGACAAGATGGCCACGAGCCCCCCCCCCCCGCCGCCCGCGCCTTTGTCTGCCGAGGGCCCGGCGGGCGGAGCGGCGCCCGGAGTCTCCCCGCCCGATCCCTGAGCGGCGGGCCTGCCTCGCCGGGCGGTCGTGCTCGCTCGGAGGGGCCTCCCGGCCGCCGCCCCTTCCGATCCCCGGGCCGGGTTCCGGGACCCTCCGTGGGGGGGGGAGGCAAGCTGGTCCTCGGGAGGTTTTGGTGCGTCGTTCGGCTCTCGGGGCCCGGGGAGATGCCTGGCAGGAGCCCGGCCACCGGCGCTGCCCCTTCTCGGGGCGGAGGGAGGGGCCGGGGAAGCCCCGCGGGGGGGTCTTTGTTTCGGAAAGGCTTCCTAACGGGCCCCCACCTTGGGCAGCGGACGATGAGCCCCCCCCCCCCGGCTTGTGCCTCGTGGCCGGAGGGGGTTTCGGCAGCCTTCCCCCATTTGGTGCTCTCCAAATTTGGGGGGGGGGGTTTAACGTCCCGGTTTGTTGCTGGATGCAAACGGGGGTCATAAATATGGAGGTACTTTAAGGGCTGTGAAGGATGAAGCCGTAGCAAGGATGTTGTCAGCTGTGGCATGGAGGATGATGTCAGCTGTTTGTCAGAGGTGTTGCATTGTTGCTTTTTGCTGGAAGCTGCTTAGCGTGTCCAAAGAGAGGGGGGCTGTTGTGCTATATCAGGACTGGGTGGTTTTATGCGCCTGGACGGAGGAATAAGGCCATGGACCTCAATAGAGATCGACCCCATGTGCTACATGAACAAAAATAATAATGCCACTGAAGCCTGCGGGGTTTTACCCCGATCTGTGACTCACAAGGCAGGCCCACAAGTAGAGTCACCTGCCTACAAGGATTTCACAGGATTTGTTGTCCTACATAATAATAAAAAGAATAATCTCATCAGAAATGATGATGATGATGATAAATTGGGGACAATTATTTAGCTTTTGCAGGCAGCTAGCCGGACAAATGTCTTTATTTATTTTTTTACAAGGGACTTGCTTTTAAATGGGTTTCATGGAGTCCACAAGACCACTTTAGCGAATGGTGTCACTGTTTCTTATAGCTGATGGTAGTTATTTACTGTGTTTATTATTTATTTGTTTATAAATTTCTGCACTGCCCATGTCACCTAAGTGACTCTGCATGGTTTACAAACAACATTTGCGACCTTGGGCCAGTCTCTTGTCAGCCCAGCCTTCCTTCAGGGAGGTTGTTGTGGGGGAAATAGGGGGAGGGAAGGTGTGTGGGGATCTGTTCGCCACCTTGAGCTATTTGTAAAAATAATAAAGGCGGGATACAAGTAAATGTTACAGCTAGAATAAATCTTCATCTACAATGTAGATACACAGTGCTTGCGTATCACGGGCTGTATATCTCACCAAAATACCACGGAGAATTAAAGCAAATGTTCAAATGGATTAAGGCAAAAAAAAAAGTCATGTGCAAATATAATTACTACCAAATCAGAGATCAATCAGCTGTCATAGAACTCCTGTATATTCTGACATGCTGATTGAATTAAAAAGAAAAGCCCTCACGAACACAAAAGTGCATCAAATTGTTCCAAAGAAAGGGGCATTCCAGGGAGGGTCCCCCTTTGCCCCCCCCCTCCCCTGCATAGGACCTGACCTGTCCAGGAATGTCCCAATGGGTGGTGGGGGAAGGGAGAAGGTGGCATCAAAGGCAGAAAAACAGTCACCCCACAGCAGAGCTAAGCAACAGCCATCACAGCCCTGCCTCTTGCAGTCCTTGGCATTCTGGAGCGTGCGGAAAGCTCCCCCTCCTCTCCCCCCTCCCCCCTGTATTTGCACAACACCCTAATCCCTGTTTTCTTCAACGGTTTATTTGTCATTGCACCTTTTTCCTCCGGGAGGTCATTTAAACCCTTATGCTACATCTCAGTGACATGCCAAGCCTTCGGCTGGGTTACACCCCCCCCCCCAAAGGGTAGCATGTGGCTAAGGTGTTTTTTGCTTGGGGGTGAGTCGTGCAGAGAGTGGCGACTGAGACAGGGAGGGGCACTTTTCCCCCAAGTCCCTCCGACAGCTGTTGCAGACCTTTTTCTTCTGGCTCCACCGTGGCCGAGAGGATGTCCGTGGCCGCTTCTTCCCCCTCCCCTGAAATGGTGCCATTTTTTCCTCCGACAGGTTCTTGGCGTGAAAGGAGGCACAGCCAAGCCCACCACTGCAAGACCATGTGGCGGCTTTGTTTTGTCTGGCTGCCTGGCGCTGCATTTTTCCTCCGGTTGGATGAAAAGGCTGGAGGTGCTCCTTTTCTCCTTCATGGATGGAAAGGCAGATTGTCCCGGCTTCTGCTGCCTTCGGGGATTTAATCTCTGGGCTTCTGCTTTATTTTCACTTGGTTAACGCTTTTGTGCTCATCACTTTTGTGTCCACAAGGAAGATTCGGCTCTCGGTGGATGTGGGATTTTATTCGCAACCAAAGAGCGGAGAACAGCTCTGCTGTCAAGAGAAAGGAGGGAGGCATTGAGTTAGGGAGGCCATTGACCCCACGGATGCAGAAGGGAGACAGAAAAAGATGGTTTGCAGGCCATGGGGCCAGCCAGCTCTGCCCTTTCACAGCTGAGGAGCATCAGGATTAGGAGGAGCTCAGTCCGACCTTGTTCTGTGGACTTAGTTATCTCAGGTGTCCCACTGCCCTGCACAAAAGAGCTGCTGTGGGTATCTGGGAGGGTCACCTGGAAGACGGGGAGCTCCTGCTGCAGGTGCTGCTCACAAGTGGGCTTTCTCAGTATGGGTGTGGCCCCTGTGCTCTGGAATGCTCCTCTGCCCCCTATGTTTATGAAGCAGCCCTGATGACATTTGGGGTCCCGTTGAGCTGGGAGCTGCAAGCAACCCTTGCAGCCCAGTGCTGGGGATACCCTTGGCAAGAGAAGGAGCTGTGGCCTCATGGGTTGGGTGCCTTTCCTGCATGTTGTAATGGTGCCTTTCCCCTGGCAGAGACGCAGGGGCAATTTGCTCCTCCGGTGGTCTCGCGGGCCCAGTGGGCGTTCCTTGCTTCAGATTCCACCCCAGCGTTGGCTGTGCTGGTCAGGGGCGGGAAGGAGAAGAAGCAGGGTGGGCAGGGGTTTAGCTGAATCCCTGGCGGAGCAGGACAATGTGCGGGGTGCAGCCGCTGAAGGTTGATGCGGGCAGGCCTAGCACAGGGTGGAAACGCCGCTGCTGCCCATTGATTTGTCCTTGCTGTTCCCATCCCAGAGTGACTTTCTCTTGCCCTGGCACTGGTGGGGGGGAGGCGGGTTGCTGGGCCCAGGCTAGATCCTGCAGCCTGGCCTTTCCCTGCATTTCCTGGGTGCTGGGGAGAGTCCTTGGGTGGGAGGGTGACAGCATCAGGCCATTCTGCCTGGGGGCTGGGCTAGCATGAAATAGAGAGCTCAGGAGAGCAGGGAGATGAAGTGTGTAAGGCCGAAGCAACAGAACAGAGAATGCACATTATGCCTGGCGGGACTCATTGCCATAAGACGAGGCAACGGTCAGGGAGCTGGCTGGCTTTGAAGGGGCTTCAGTTGACTTAAGAGGAAGCTGAGGGGGCAGCGGCCCCGCAGTGCACTTCCTTGTGGAGGGAGCTTGGATGCCCACCCTGGGTGAGAATTGCAGGGGTGGGCTCAGATCAGAGGTGTTTTTCTGCTTTCTGTAAATGAGCCAGAGAATGTGCAGCCAAGGTAGATTGTGGATTGTCCTGTCTTAGCTGGGGTTTTCCTGGCCGGGCTGCTTCTCAGCAAACAGGGAGCAGCCATTCATGATGGCCATCTAGCCTCTCCTCTCCGGACACGAGGCTTCCCGAGGAGCTGAGCCCCCTCTGGGCCTGTCCAGAGTTTAGGGGTGTTCTTCCTCTTCTGGTCTCCCACATGCTTGGGAAAGCGGGGGTTTCCATGTGATTGCTAACGTGGTGTGCTCCTCACACACTGGAGGCGACCTCATTCGACATTCCTGGAGGTGTCCACTCCTTAAATCCTTGTGCTCAAACAAAGGCATTTAAAGATGAAAGGATAGGTATAGAACATTATTTTAAGATTCCGATTGATTAAAGCAGGGAATTCCAAGTCCTGGTTCCACTTGTCAGTCTTCGGGATACCTTTTGCTTCTCCATAAAAAATTTGAGGTGGCGAGTGACAGTCTTCCAGACCTTTTTCCAATAAGAGCAGTTGAGGAGTCTGAGGTGCTGAACAGAGACTTGATTATATACACTTGTTTATAACGACCGTACATATTAACTTTCAGGGTTGTTTTTTTTTGTTTTTGCTTTTCCCCCTTCTCTCTTTAGCAAAGCTGTACAATCTAAAGTGGACTGCATTTTGGTGAGTAAAAGCTGGAAATGGAGCGTTTCTATTTGGGGCTATTTAACTATGGTATTCCAGAGTGTGTCCTAAACTCTGCCCAGGGCAGCGATGCCAGACGCTGGGACTTCCAAAGAGGGTTGCTTGTTAGACTTCCTGGGTGAAGGCCCCGTCCTGAAAGAGTGGCTGGAATAGTGAAAAACTCTTCTTGGCTAAGCTGCTGGCTTGCTTTCGTGCGCAGCTGGCTGAGAGCTTCCAGACAGCCAAGCCCCACACCTCTGTGGGGCAGGAGGAACATGGATGGGCAACTGGGCAGGGAAGGAGGCTGCCAGCTTTTCTGGGCTGCCTGAAAGTCCCCAGAAAAAGGTGGTGGAAACAGGAGCAGCTCCAGGAAGGTGGTGATCTGTCTCCCTCTGTGTTTAGCAAGAAGTTGAGAAGTTTACAGATTTACAGAAACTCTACCTCTACCTTCAACTGCCTTCTGGTCTCAGCAATGGAGAGAAAAGGTAAGGGGGTGGGTGTCCCAGAACCTGAAGACTACCTGCCCAACCGTATCCGGTCACCCAGCTGTGCCAGGGGGCTTCCTCTGGGGATGTGGGTGGCTTGGCATGGTGCCGTTGTGTGTGGAGCCCCCTTGGAGTGGGGCTCACGCCCGGTGATAACAGTGAGAAGGCTTCCCAAAGAATTGGCAGGTTCCGCAATGCCTCAAACCCTTCAGGATTAATGGAAAGAAGAGTTTTATGGGAAGGGCCTTGTCTGAGCTCTGCTGCACGGCTGGAGGAGGCTGCCTCGGTGCCGCTGCTCCCCACGCATGGCAGATGCGATCACTACGTCATGGGAGCATGCTCTCTTTACTCTGGGACAGCTCTGTGTGGAAACCCTGAGCCTGCTTGTTTTGGGGCCCAGCTCTTGTGCCCATCCCAATCGGCCACAGGGAGGCAGATTGGAAAGCAGCCCTTCTGGGCCTGTGCTGGGAGTTCCACGGGGGCAACGGCCTTCACAGGCTCTGAGGCTACCCTTCTCCTGAGCTCAGGACAGGGGGCACAGGCAACCACGACCCCTCCTGGGACCGGGGGGCACCTGGTTGGGAAGAGGAGGATGATGTCCCCTCTCCTTGCTGCAGTGATCAGCTGTCCGTGTCCTCCAGCCGGGCTCAACAGGTGCATGCCCTTTCCTGGATCCGGAATACCTTGGAAGAACACCCGGAAACCTCCCTTCCCAAGCAGGAAGTGTATGATGAGTACAAGTGAGTCTCTCCCGCCCGTGGCCAGGGAAAGCGCCTAGGAGGGGCTGGCTGGCTGCTTTCCCCCCTCCCTCTGCAGCAGCCTCTGGGCTTGGTGCCCTTCAGCTCTGCCCACTGGGCTGCTCCTCCCCCCCCCCCCCGGCTCTCAAATGTGCTGTGCTGTTGAATGGGACTCGAGGGCTGAATCTCTGCTCACCTGCCCTAAAGCCTCCCCCTCCTACCTTCGCCTCCCAAAGGGGGTTTCCCCCAAAATTGAAGTGGCAGCTCTTCAGCTCAGGAGGGGAGAAGTAGTTGCCCCACTGAGCTGGGGGGAGGTCCTGGAATCTCGGGACCCAGGGGGAAGGAGAAGTCAGTCTGCCCACAGCTGGGCTCACCTTTCAGGTCTTGGCATGGCGGGCAGGGCCTGAGCGTGCCATCTGCCGAGAGCAGCCGTTCCCACCAGCCGTGCTGAAATGCCAGCGCTCTCCCTTAGCATGGCTAGCCTGCTCTCTGGTGCTGGGGCTTTGCTATGCCGTGGGCCCAAGTTGGGCAGCCAGGCTCCCTGGGGAAGAGCTGGGGGTGTCTTGAGTGTTGAGATGGGTTTTGTGGTGCCAGTTCCCTTCCCTTGCCCAGAGATCATTTCAGCTCTGCCCATTAACTCCAGCACAGAGGGCTGATGGGAGGCTCCCTGGGGCTGCCTTTCCACCTTTCCTCCTCTTCCTCCTGAGGTTTCTCTGTGCTGGAAAGATGGGAGGGAACGGCAGGACAGAGAACTCGATTCCCTCTGACCCCAGGAGTTTCTGCAATGGCAGGGACTGCAGGGGAGGAGGGCTGCCCACGTGGCCGGCTGGACGCAGCAGGTCTCTCCCTTCTTGTGGGCAGCCGGGAGGTTTCTGGGAGGGCCAGGCTGCCCTGTTCCCCCTGGAGCCTCCAGATGTTCCAGCCGCTCGGCCTGCGTGCTCTTGGACCCTCTTCTCCAACCCCTGGCCAAGCTGGGCATCGGGCCCTACGTCTTCCGGGGTCTCTCCTGTGACCCTCCCTTTGTTTCAGGAGCTACTGTGACAATCTTGGCTACCACCCGCTCAGTGCCGCAGACTTTGGGAAGATCATGAAGAACGTGTTTCCCAACATGAAAGCCCGGCGCCTGGGCACACGAGGCAAATCTAAATATCCTTTAGAAATGGCTTTGGGTGTCTCTGGGCGTGGCCGTGTGGCCGGCTGGGCTTCGGCACAAAAAGCATTGAATGGTGATCCCACCTTAATTTTTAAAATCACATATTGCTATAGTGGACTTCGGAAGAAAGCTCTCGTGCAGATGCCGTCCCTCCCCAATCTGGACTTCCCTAAAACTGGAGACGGGGTAAGCTCTGCCGCTGCGGCCCAGGCCTCCCTGCAGGTGGGCGGCCGACCACCTCCTGGGCCTTGGCCGGGTGAAAGGGCTCCAGGAGCTGGAGGAAGAGCCGCCGCCACGATGGTGGCCAGATGAAAAGGATTTGACCCCTGAAATGTAATTTGAGGAATCCTCTCAGACCAGCCCCTCCCTGCTTCTCGTGAAGATAAGGGGGGGAGGGGGGGGGAGGGACATTCAGACTAGGCAGATTCTGTTACTCTGACCTGATTGTCAAAGTCGCGTGATCAGCACGCATGACCTGGTCTAGCTGGAAGTGGCACAAAGGTCTTTTAGCTGCAGCTGGCAGAACACAAGACGGATCCGCACTGTGCCGGCAGTTTGAGGGCTTGACTTCTGCAACGAGCGTTTTCATGGCCCAGTGATCCTGAGTGAAGAGCAGGGAGACATCGAAAAGCAGCTGAGGGTGTGTGCAAGAGGCAGCAGTCTATAAAAAAAGTTTTGCCTGGGTTCACTTGGCGTGGAATTGTTGGGCTGCATCCCAGCGTCCTTCCTGCACGGAGATGCTTTGAACGAGGAGGCTCAGTTTACACCAAACCCCTTTCGAGATCTGAGGGCTGTGTAGCTATGCAGCAGGACAAAGCAATTTTGGCAGCATCTTACACACACACAAAGTACTGCCCCCCCCATCTACCGACAGCACCCTTAATTGCAGGCAGTAACGTTTAGAGAAAGAAGTTGACTTCCCATAAAACTTTTATTGAAATAATCCTCCTGACCAAAATTGAGAGCTGAGATTGCTACAGGAGTTTTTTTATTATGCAGGGTCTGAAGCTGTTTCAAGCCACTTTTTCCCTGGGTGAGAGGAGAAGTCATTGCGGGGAGGGGGAGGGGGGGCTCCTTCTGTCCTCAAGAGAACGGTTTCTCGGAGATGGGGCAGACCATCCTCAGTTCTTCCTTGTGCTTTGGTTCCAGCTGGATGGGGCAGAGCCTGCTGGGCGCCTGCAGAGTGCCGATGAGGAGATCGTGTCTGCCGCCTGCCAGCTGGTCTGCGAGTGGGCCCAGAAAGTGCTCAGCCAGCCCTTTGATTCTGTGCTGGACTTGGCCCGCTTCCTGGTGAAAAGCCACTACACGGGCACCAAATCCATGGCAGCATTGGCAGTGATGGCAGGCGCCCCTGCAGGTAAAACGGGGGCGGGGGGGAAGCAGTTCTGCTCTCAGCGGAGGGGGGGGTGCCTTTTCCCCGGGATCCCCTGAGGGGCATCGGGAAGGCATCTAAGCTTGCAAGAGCTGCCTCCATGGGTAAAGCTGAATTCCTGGGGCGCGGTTTCACCCCTGCCGTTGAGAAAGGACATGGAAGACCCTGGGGCCTGTAAGAGGATCTGTCAGGCGTCTTTCACGGCTGGTCTGGGTAATGATGGGGCAAGGGTGGAGTGGGGCCTGCGCAATTTTTTTTTTGGCCCATGTGAAAAGCAAACTGAACGTCCCTCTTCCTTCACGCTTTGACGGAGGGAAGGTTGATTGGAGGGGCTGCCCTGCCGCTCTGCCATTGTAGAGAGGAGCCCCATTGTGCTTCCTACGAGGGCCGGGCCGAGCCTGCCCCCTGCTCAAACCTCTGCCTGCCCCTTCCAGGACTCAAGGGGATCCCCCAGCCGTCGGCTTTTGTCCCAACGGCAGAGAGCAACTCCTTCCAGCCCCAGGTGAAGACGCTGCCTTCGCCTGTGGATGCCAAGCAGCAGCTGCAGCGCAAGATCCAGAAGAAGCAGCAGGAGCAGAAACTGCACTCCCCTCTGCCAGGCGAGTCCCCTGCCAAGAAGGCTGAGGGCACAGCGAGCAACGGGGTTGCCAGCCTTACGAACGGGAGCCCAGCCATCCTGTCCCCTCAGTCCATTGGCATTGTGGTGGCTGCCGTGCCGAGTCCTATCACGGTAAGTCTCCCGAGGAGGGGGGGGGGGTTGGGCAGGGCTGCTACCAGCAGGGTCGGATGTCGGAGCAGGACCAGGCGAAGACCCACTGTGCAGGAAGGAAACCTCTTCCACGATTTGGGGAGATGTTTAGCTGGAGCGACTCCAGAGGGAGGTTGAGGCAGTGACTCAGGAATCGGGAGGGCAAAGAGGGATGGGGGTGGATGGGAAGTCTGCTCAGGGCACAGCTTCTCTGTTCCCTTTCTCAACGTCGCTCCCTTTTCTCCTCCGCAGGTGCCAAGGACCCGGCAGTTGGTAACGTCCCCTAGCCCGATGGGCTCGACCGATGGCAAAGTCCTTCCACTCAATGTCCAGGTGGTCACTCAACCCATGCAGTCTGTCAAGCAGTCGCCAAAGACTCCCCAGAATGTGCCGGCCAGCCCTGTGGGAG
Organism: Azemiops feae; assembly: GCA_023970755.1. Classification (NCBI taxonomy): domain Eukaryota; kingdom Metazoa; phylum Chordata; class Lepidosauria; order Squamata; family Viperidae; genus Azemiops; species Azemiops feae. The sequence continues at coordinate 226,832 of JALGBA010004240.1, read as the reverse complement.
ATCGCTCTGCTCGCCACCGCTACGCCCAGATCCTGCCAAAGCCAGCCAACACCAACGCGCTCACCATTCGTTCCCCAACCACAGTGCTCTTCACAAGCAGCCCAATCAAGACAGTGGTTCCCGCTCAGCACATGAACGTGGTCAAAATGACCGCGATCTCACTCGCCCCAAGTGGCGCCAGTGGCACGCCTGTCAAACACACAGCCTCTGCCATTGGCTCGGGAGCCGCAGAAGAGCCAAGGAATTTCCCTCAGATCAAGAACGGGTCTGTGGTTTCACTCCAGTCCCCGGGAACCAAAGCGAGTAGCGGGGGCCTAGCTGCTGCTTCGTCTTCGGTCGAGGTCAAACTGGAGCCAGAAATGGTGCTGGATGAGAGCTTGCGACAGAACCGGGACAATGCGAGCCCTGCTCAAGCGGTCAGAGTCACCCTGCTAACGCCAGTGGATCAGTTGAGGACTGTGGAAGCCGAGGCCTGGAAAGGCCGGGCTGAGGAGCGTCTTGGAGCAGCAAGCTGTGACCCCCAGGGGGGAGATTCAGAGAGGAAGTCCCTTTCCCAGGCGCACGAATCCCCCCCGGGCCCTTTGGAGGCAGCTCAGCATGTCTCCAGCGCTGGCATCACCCCCTCGCCTCCTGCAGGCGACCAAGGGTGCCCCAAAGGCCTGCGGAAAAGGCTGCCTTCTGCCTTTGTGGATGCTCAAGGCCCCCCCATCAAGAAACTCTCTGTGGGACAAGCATCTGCACAAGCCCCCAAGACCAGCAATGCGCAGAAGGCCCAGCAGATGGGCGGCCTGCCTCTCCCTAAAAGTGACAGTCCGGCTGCCCTTCTTCAGGCTCCTGGCCAGGTGGCCCTCCAAGTCCAGTCTGCAGCCTCAGGGATCAGCCTGGAGGCCTCCTGCCCCCTGGATGCTGACCTCATCATTGCCCCCAGCGACTCCCTGCTGGAGCGGTCACCAGCAGCCTCCTCAGCAGGGGTGGAAATGAAGTTGGTAGGAGACGCCTTTGTCCTAGGAAACAGCTCTAAGTCTGAGGGCAGCCTGAACCCCAACCTCTGGCAGCAGCTGGCCAAGGGCTCCGCCTTCGTCCAGGAGGCCTGCAAGCCCCCGATCAGTGTTATGACGCTTGCTGGACCCACCGACTCCGAGGACCTGCCCAAGTCCGCCTGGGAGCCGGTGCACTTAGAAGGGTTCCAACAAGCCAGTGCAGCCTTTGGGCAGCCATTGTCGGATCAGGGCCAGCCGCCCTCTCTCGATCAGCCCTTGCCTGGCCAGAGTTCCGGCCAGCTGCCCTTGCAGCAGGAGCTGAAGGACTTTGAGGATGCCACCTCCCAGTCCCACGAGAACTTCTTCTCCTTCGACGACGACCTGACCCAGGACAGCATCGTGGAGGAGCTGGTGCTGATGGAGGAGCAGATGTCCCTGAGCACCTCCCACCTCTACAGCGCCTCCCTGGGGATGGCTCTCCAGAACCAGGGGGCGGCTCAGGGGGCACCCTTGGCCCCTCATTCGAGCAGTGCCCACTTCTATCACCCAATCCACAGCAACAGCACTCCTGTCCATACGCCCACCCCCACGCCCACGCCCACCCCCACCTCTGAAATCATGGCAGGGTCGCAAGGTGTGTCGCGGGAGAGTCCGTGCTCCAGGATGGCCCAGACCACACCCGTAGACAGCGCCCTGGGGAGCAGCCGGCACACGCCTGTCGGCACCCCACACTCCAACTGTAGCAGCAGCGTGCCCCCAAGCCCCGTGGAGTGTAGAAACCCCTTTGCCTTCACCCCAATTAGCTCCAGCATGGCCTACCACGATGCCAGCGTGGTTTCCAGCAGTCCTGTGAAGCCCATGCAGCGGCCCATGGCCACTCACCCCGATAAAACCAAGCTGGAATGGATGAATGCTGGCTATGGCAGCTTGGGCAGCTCCTCTGTCACCAGCCATGGGATTCTGCCCGGCTACCAGGAGTCGGTCGAAGACCGTTTCAGGAAGCCCCACGCCTTTGCTGTCCCTGGCCAGTCCTACCAGTCTCAGTCACGGCACCACGATCCCCATTTTGGGCGAGTGACCCCCGTCTCCCCTGTCGGCAGCAAGCAGGAAGGTTTTGCCGTCCCTGCTCCTCTCGATAGCAAAGGGGCTGGCTCCTCTCACGGCAGCCATTTCAGATGCCGGAGCGTCAGTCCCGCCGTGCACCGCCAGCGCAATCTCAGCGGAAGCACCGTCTGCCCCATCACTGCTGTGCTTCGCTCTGGAACGACCGCGGGCTCTTTCGGGAGTCCGGTCGCCCCAGAAATCCACGCCTCCTTGGTGAACGTCCACGCAGACCCAAGTGCCAGCAACCTCGCCCAGCGCAGCCAGTCGGTGCCCCTTACGGTGATGATGGAGACGGCCTTTCCGCAGCCTCAGAAGCAGCCGAGCTCCAAGAAGATCACCAACGTCTTGCTTAGCAAGCTGGACTCGGAGAACGATGATGCCGTGCGTGGCCTGGGCATCAACAACCTGCCCTCCAATTACACCGCCAGGATGAACCTGACCCAGATTTTAGAGACTTCTGCTGCCTTTCCAAGTGCCAATGCCCAGAACATGCCCCCATGCAGCCCATCTGTTTTTGAATTCCAAACACCAGGTTACCTCGTTAAAAACAGCAGCCCCGATCCGGCAGACTTCGCTTCTGGGGACAAGGCAGCCCAGTCGGAAGGCGGGGAGCAGCAGCTGGATTTCAGCGGCAGCGTGAAGGAGCTTTTGGAGGAGGGCGGCCAGGGCCCCCCGGACTTGAGCAACGTGGCCTCGGTCTTCTCCAGCGACATGAGGCTGACCTCGGAGCTCTCGGGGAGCATGACCGACCTGAATGCGCTGGACACCAATCTGCTCTTCGATCCGGCCCACCCGCAGGGCCAAGACGACGAGGAGGAAAGCCTGGAAGAGCTGAAGAACGACCCCCTGTTCCAGCAGATCTGCAACGAGTCCATCAGCTCCATGGCGTCCGCGGGCTTTGAGTGGATGGAGAGTAAGGACCATCCTGCTGTGGAAATGCTGGGTTAAGGGGTGCGTGCGTGTGTGTGTGTGCGTGCGTGCACGTGTGTGTATGTATACACACACACACATATTTGTGAGTGTGTGTATATATATATATATATGTATATATGTGTGTATATATACGTGTGTGTGTGTAAATATACACACACCCGTGTGTGTATGTGTGTATAAAATCTATGTAGCACACTGTATTTAAGAAAATCTAAAGACAAGACATACTGTATTTGTCTTAATGGAAGTGCCTCCTGCAGCAGAAAAAAAATTTGTGACATTTTTTTTAAAAAAAAAAAAAAGAATTGCTCTCCCAGCTGCTTTATTCTTCAGCAGGGTGTGTACAATCTTAACCAATTTTTAAGGCATTTCTGAAGGATGCAACCTGCTCCAGAACCAGTATTGGGTTTTAAAATTTTGCTTATTGCAAAACATTGCTTGCTGCCTCTGGAGGATAAAGAGCATTTGCAGGAGGGTATCAGGAGGTGGGAAGGGAGCGTTCCCCACCCAGTCTTCCCTCCACCTGCTCTGCAGGGCCTTCCATTGGCATTAGGGTTCCAGAGAGGCAGCGCTAAAATTGAGAGGGTGCATGGATGGGTTCCATGATGCATCTGATCGGGGAGTGCTTCTGCACTCTGGGTGCACAAAGAGCCTGTGCATTTGCTGGCACGCCTGGCACACCAGAGAGCGCAAACTTCCTCATCACAGATACCATATGCTCGCAGAGTGGGAAAGGCAGCGGGCGGCAGCGTTCCTAGGTCACACGATCTGGAGATGGTCTCCAGCTGGCCTTTCCCAAACGATGGTGGACTTGGCACCCCCTCCATGGGAGGGCCCTGGGGGGTGCCTCATTGGTCAGTTGCTAGGGAAAGCCAGTGTTGGACAGGGAACGGGGAAATCAGCACAACTTGTGAGTTGGATGTTAACTCCTTATCAAGGGCTAATTTGTGGGCAGGAGCAGGAGAGGCTTCCAGGGAAGGAGAAGCAGCCCTAACCTTTTATCCCAAATGGAAAACTTACTCTGCCACGAGTTGTTCCATAAGCTCTTATTAAGAAAACACCAGAATGTTTTAAAAGCAAACAGTTTAATGCTGCTTTTAATGTCCTTGAGTAGGGAAGACTACGGTAGTTCCAAACCCTGCGATTAATAAATCTGTTCCTTCCATGGCAACTCTTACCTTAAAATGTTTTGTCAGGATGTATAGTTCTTTTTCTCCACAAAAAAAAACACTAGAATGCAAGAATAACAGCGATTCAGGTTTCCCTAACTCACAGGCTTTTGGGGGGGGGCGGGGGGAGAAACCTTTTTCTGCGGAAACTAATTAGAGTCTCTGGATCGATTCAACCGGCCAGTTCTTTCTTTACGAAGTCATGCACAGTTGGAGGGATCTTGTTAACCTGGAGGGTGAATTTCCGAGGCCTTCTGTGGCAGCAACCATGGTGAAGCCTGCCATGGCTGAGCCCGTCCTTGCTCAGCGCCCACAGGGGTCCCAGGGGCTGACATTTCGATGCCAGCAGATGAGCGGCTGTCCTGTGGGCACTGCTCTTGCCTGGCTCCCCTGTCTTGCCAGCTCTGAGCCTCTTTTAACAGCCCAGCTCCAGGGAAGGTGGGATGGTCCTGCCTCTCGGGGGAGAGGGTGCCCCAAGGCAGCTGACTGGGCAGGCGAGCCAGCCCCTTGCGGTTCAAGGGGCACTAACCCCTTCTGCGCTAGGATGCCTTATGGGGAAGCACCCAGGAGGCAGTGCCCTTGCCTTGTGCCAGGTCAGCAGTGGGAGGAGGGAGGGGGCTGAAGTCTAGCCTCTTTTGCCTCCCCTTGGAGACCCGGGAACCACCGCCACTCCCCAGATCCCTGGCTTAAGAGAAGGTCTGTCTCAGCTAGCTTGTTCAGGTTTTATTCCCACAGAAAGGTGCATCTTTTGAAGCCACTGCAGCCATGAGAATCTGCTCCTGTACAAGCACATAAACATTGCCGGGGCCACTTGTTTCTGTCTGGACCTCAGCCAGGGAGGAAGCCTCAGCTTTTTCCAGGATGGCCCAGACCCACACTGCTGGGCATATTGTTCTTGTAAGAGTTTGACACGCACACACACACACACCCCACTCAAGTAGTATTTGTGGGGCTGTTCTATGGGATACATAGAGGTGGAGTCACTGGGGTGCTGGGCGTAAGCAGTGGGCTTCCCGCGCCCAAATCCAGGCACCTTTACAGAGCCCAAACTCGCCCTCAGCGAGAGAAACAAACACTTCAGTTTCCTTTCCCGCAATAGTATAGGTGGTGCTTGGCTCCTTTTCCTGGGAAAGTGGCAGTGCTTTGAAGCACACTGGCAGGGGAGCTGCTGGGCCCAGATGTGAGCTTCAGGGTGAAGGGGCTCCCCCCCCCCATCCCAGCACCGTCCTCCTAATGGGCTTGGGGGTCATCAACTTGCTCTCCTCGGCTGCCTTTCCTGGTGGGCTAAGCACTGCTGGAACCAGATCCCCGTGTTGTCCTTCCTTGTGGCCCAGCCGGCAGCCCCCTTCCCTGCGATCAGGGCAGCCAATGTTTGAGGATGTTTTGGGCTGTTCCTCTCCCAGGAAAGGCAGGGTGTCCCCCGAAGGAAAGGTTGCTTGTCTTATGTAGCAAAATTATCTCAGTGAGATACATCTCCTCTTATTCTCTTACCTGAGAATTTTACAGCAGGAAAAGTCTGTGTTTGCCTCACCTCTTGGTGCATCCTCACCCACGTGCATGCGGTGTTCTCTCGGCTTGCCTCGTTTGTGCTAGTTAGACTCCTGTCAGCCACCACCCGCCATCGCTCCCTCCCCTGCGCTGGATCGGGGCCGGTTCTGCGCAACCAGGCCGGCGTGGGGAGTTGCCCTCTCGCTTCACAATCCTGCCAGGCTCAAAGGTTGTCCTCGGCCAGACGCTGCTTCTTCCCCAAGTGGGTGAAGGCAGCCGTGTGCCCAATGTCTGGGCGAAGAAGCCACTCCTGGCACGCCTGGACCCTCCATGAACTCCCCCCCCCCCAGTCGCCCAGCTTTCGAGGAGTGTTTTGTTGTCTGTTGGACCGCTAAAGGACAGTGGATAGGTCTTGCCGCGTAGCATTTCAGTTCATTTTTTTATTGGAAGTGCTCAACATTTGTTTTTTAATGTTTTCAGGAACAATAAAACATTTTCTATGAAGCTCGACTCCAGAAGCAAGTTTTTGGGAGCTCAGGGGGTCTCCATTCTTGCTTGGCATGGGGAAGGAGGGGGGGCTCTGCAGTCTCTCCTGGCCTGGGCACAGGCTGCCCGGCACTGTCCCTCCGGCCCCAGCGCTTCTCTGGGAAAGGGCGAGGACCCTGGGCTGAGAGAGATACACCTGCATCTCCCCCCCCCAGCCCCCTGGGAAAGTGGCATTGGGCCTGTAGCTGGGCTGGACGGAGAGACCTAGTAGCCATGGGGTCAAGGGGGAGTGCTGGGTTCAGCAAAGTGGCAGGAAGGGGGAGGCGACAGCTGGTCTCCGAGGGCTCTTTTAATGGTAACAATCCCAACTCAGTGATGCTGCCATGGGGGAGCGTGGGGCAGATGGGTGGGAAGACAGCCATGGCAGGCTTGTATGTGGGCTGGCTCTCCAGGGCAAGCTTTGGCCATGGCTTAGGGTCACAATTCCTATGGCCTCCCACCCGTGGGCCTCATTAGGTAATCCCCAAGAAAGTGCCCGAAGGAGGCCGCCAAAGAAGAAGCCCCAGGAAGACCTCCACAGGCCTACGAAGAGCCCCTGGCTCCCAAGGGGAGAGATCGCCATGGCTGGGCCAAGTTTGGCATGAAGATGGAGAGACCACAGCCTCGGAACATTGCAACCCAAAGGATGTGATACCGGGTGAAGGGGTGGGCAAGCTGAGGTTGCTATCTGCTGCAGAGAACATTTGTTTCCGAGTGAAAATGTAGGAAAAAGTGGAAATCGTTCAATATGTTCTAGTTTTATCAAGTCGTATCCACCAGGAGCCCTGGAAGCATAGGGGGTTAAAGTGCAGTATTGTAGGCAAATTCTGCCCACAGCCTGGAGTTTGATCCTGACGGGGCACAAGGTTAACTTAGCCTCCCATCCTTCTGAGGTTTGGTGGAGAGGTTGGTAAAATGAGGACTCAGATTGTTGGGAGGCAAAATGCAAATAATGCTGACACTGTAAACCCCTCAAGAGTGCTCCAAGGCACTATGGATCCCAAATGCTGTTGCTAACGATGAGGCTTAATTGCAACCTGTCTTGGCCTCTTCGTGCTTGGTTCTGCTTTGGAGCCCCCAACCTTCCTTCAAGGGCACCCCTCCTGTTCCCCCAAAGTAGAGAAGGTTGAGCTGTGGGAAAGAAGTGGGCAGGGCGGATGTGAAAAGCACCTTTGGGACAACAATGACCGGGATGATTGAGAATCTCCACAGACTTGTATTCAAGGCGCTTAATACTTATCAGATGATTCCCCAGCCCGAGGGCGATGCTGGAATTCCCAAAGCCAAGATCTTTGCAATTCCTCCCCTTTTCCACAAGAGGGCATCCAAGCAGCGCCACCTGATGTTCTGCTCAGTCCAGCCCAGAAGGGGGCGCCTGAAACCCACGGAACCAGGCCTGTTCCCAAAGCAACAGGTTGCGTGTATGTTGGGGAGTTTTACATCTACCAATCCTGCTCGACTCTACAACATTCGATGTCAGCCATCTCGTTAAGTTGTAGATCTGATTGTGTGTCGTAGTCAATCAAAAGTTGAGCTTCAATTCTTAGTTCTGAAACCTCCTTTTTCCTAAGCGTTCTAATGTGTTCTTTAAATTCCATTCTCATTTCCCAAAAAAATTTCTAACATGAGTCCATAATTAATCTGCGAGTAGGATTCCATCCTCTCTCTTTTTTAAAAAAACTTGTTATTAATAACATTCGATGTCAGCGGAAACCCCAAAGGTGCTTTTCAAAGGCAACTGGACTTTCTTGGTTTTTTTTGTCTTTGAAAACGTTGCGCTTCTCATCCCAAGAACTGAAGAAACTTCTTGGATGAGAAGCGAAACGTTTTCAACGAGAAAAAAAAACCCCCAAGCCTTTCGGGAAAGCCCCTTTGGGACAACCCTAACCTGGAGGGTCGAGAATCTCCACAGACTTTTCAGCGGGAGGGTTTCGTTACCCTCAGGGAGGAGGTTATAAAGAACAAAAAGCTGCGAACGAGCCAGCGGAGGAGATGCCGGAAGCCGCCCCCAGCTTGCAAGCACAGCCGCGCCGAGAGCGCTGCCTCAAGCTGGGCTTCCTGGAGCCCTTAAATACTTGAGCTGCCATCGCGTAGCGGCTTGTCGCTCTTGTGCAAAACGCTGCTGACCCCAAAGGAGCAGAAGGTGAAGTGGGGCCGGGCTGGCGCCTTCGATCCGCTCCGAGCCTCTTTAGCCCCCGCAGGAAACGGAGGCCTTTCCCCCCCGGTCAGCTGCCCAGAATTAGCTAAAGATGCCCTGCGGGGCACCGGCCCTCGAATCAGCGGGTACACAACACCGCGACTCGTTGCCCTTACTTGTGCTGAGCCCGCTCCCCGCTTTTGCCCCCCCCCCGCATTCAGTGGGGTTTGGAGGCGCCCGACGGGCTCAGCCCCGCTGCGGCCTCGTCCCCCCCCCGCCCGCTCAGTCAGGTTCGGGCCAGGGAAAAGCCGCTCCAATGCGGGGCGGGGCGGGGGGGGAAGCCAAGCTGCGGGAGCCCCAGGACTCCCGGGGAGAGGAGGCCCATTGAGGGTTGAGGAAGAAACCGGGCGGATGGCGGAGCTTTCGGGGACCCCGAAGCCGCGCTGTAAAGCGGCGGGGCGTCGCGCCCGTTCTCGCCCTCAGTGGACCCGGCGCCTCCACTGGGGGGCTTTGCGCGCCTCGCCTCCCGCCGCCCTTCAAGCGACGCGAGGCCGGACAGGGAAAGGCGGCGAGTGCGCGCGGCCGACAGCGGGGACGCGCCTCCCGCCCGGCGCCTCTGACCTCAGGTGCCTGCTCCGGCCTCGGGGGGAGGGGCGATGAGGGGGTCGCTCGCCCCTCCCCGGCCGCGCCGAGGGCCAATGGCGAGTGGCGCAAAAGTGGCGCCGGACTCGCGGCGCGTCCGGGGAGCCTCGCGCCCTCCGCCCGGCCCGGCTTGCCCTGCTCCGGCCGCCTCGCAGCGCCCCTCCCCGCTTTTGTGTGGCCGTCTGTCCGCGCGCGCCAACCCCCGCTCTGTGTCCGGGCGCGGCCGGTAGAGGAGAAAGGGGCCGGCCGCGCCAGGGAAGCCATTCGGCCCGTGGAGCGCGGGGCGCGCGCGGCTTGCCGGCCGGGTAGGGCGATGCCCGAAGAGCCCGCGGTTGCTTGCTGCTAAATGGCGCCCCGCCGGAGCCTTGACCTCGCCGCCGCCCTCCTCCTGCTCGCCGCCCTCCCAGGTGAGTCCCTTCCCGGCCAGGCGCCGCGCATCTGGCCAGGCTAGCCCGGCCCCGGCAACCGCTCACGGGAGGCGAGGCCGCGGCCGTTGCTCCAGAGCCGGCTCGCTGGGCGCACGTGCGCTCTGGCGGGAGCGGGCTGCACTTGGCGAACCCCGACGGGTAGAGCGCGCTCCTGCTGGGAGCTCCTGCAGGTCCGGGCAGCCCAGAGCCTCGCCGGACCGCGCGCCGCCCGCCCGGTCCCTGCCGCAGTTGGCTAAGCATCGGGCCTCGGCCTCGGCCGGCTGGGCTGGCTAGGAGCGGTGCGCTGCTTTCGGCTGGCTGCCCGCTCCGCCCGCAAAGCCTCTCCGGCGGGTCGCCCGGCGTCCCAACCTATCCTTCCACAGAGGAAGCTCGGGCGGGCGGCCCTGCTTGCGGCGCGGGCTCGGTCCCCCCCCCAGAGGGCGCCGCTTTTCAGGAGCTGCTGGGCCGCCCTGCGCCTCCCCCGCCCTGAAGGCCCCTCCAGGGCAGCCCAAGGTGCGACTGGCTTTGGAGCGCCCGTTCTGCCGCTGCATGTTGCCGAGGGTCCTGACGAGGAGGAGAAGCTTTGGGGTGCCGCAGAAGGCCCAGCCCTCTTCCTGCCCACCAGATGCCCCTGCCTGCCCCGGAGGGAGGGAGGCTGGTCAATTCTGCGGGCCAAGGGGTGGCACCTGATGTTTGGCTGAAAACAGGCTAAAAGGCCTCTGGCAAAACGAGCATTTTCCTGCTCACGTTTTCCTTTTCTTGCTCTCCTAGGGATAAGGAGCTTTAGTGAACTGTTTTTCGTGAAAGAGCCTCAAGATGTGACTGTGGCCAGAAAGCAAGCCGTGGTTTTTGACTGCCTGGCACGTGGTGAGGTCCCCATCACCATCACGTGGCTCAGAAATGGGGCTAAGGTTTCTGAAAATGAACAGATCCACTCTCTGTCCAATGGCTCTTTATACGTCCGTGAGCTGGAGAGCAGCAAGCCAGGCGAAAGGCTGGATGAAGGAGTCTATCAGTGCTTGGCCCTGAATAAACACGGGGCTGTTCTCAGCCAGAAAGCGCATCTCACGTTCGCAAGTAAGTTTCCTTTGATGGCCAGCTCCAGCACGTCAGGGAGGCTCTGGTCCTGGGTGCTTTGAAGAAGCAGGTGTGTTCCATGCTCTGAAAGTGGCTGGGCCTTCTCCTCCATGCACCCACCTTTGCTCCTTCCAGGTGGAGGCAACAGCTGCTTCCCCTCCGTGAGGCAGCAAGTTTGGCTCCCATAGTTGATGACATGGGAGGCTACTTAGTTTTTAAACACCTGGACGATTATGCTGGGCTACCACAGTTGGCTTTTTGTAGCTAGATAAGTTGTGTGAACCCTGGCTGGTGATCTCTGAATCATGGCTTGTGGCTTATTCCACACATTGATTTTAAAAACTCCAAAGTATTGTGGTCAGTCAGTGTTTGTTGATTTATTGGCATCCTGTGGCACTTTCAAAGCATTTGAGCCTCTGCCTGTATTGCTGTTGAGGAGGAGAGAACTTCTTGGCTGGCTGGCTGGCTGGCCCCAGGGCAGAAAAGAGGCCCCTGCTGACTTTTGGGAAGACCATGCTTGGCCACAAACTGTTTCTCTGCCCCTTCCCATAAGCTGTGAAAAGCAGAATGGTCTTTGAGATATGGTACTACTTTGCTGGTTAAGCCACTTGGTGCTTCCACGAGAGAATGGCTAAGATCTTGTGATAGGTGAACTTCTCAATCTTCCTGCATTTTCTCTGCTTGTCTGCAAGGCAGATGAGGTGGGTGGGACCAAAGATGCCTTCAAGGTCTCTGGGTAAAATCTGCCTGTTTGTTGTTGCAAGAAATGCTGTATTGAGCCTGCAACCCCATTGTTGCAGGACTGTTTTTACATGCCTAGTCTTTATTCTAATTACATTTTCAGCTTAAAGGCATTCCCCACTTCCAAGTGGTGGTGCAGAATAATTCAAGAAATAAACTAGGTATGGCGGTTGCACGCTCTTCTTCGGCAGAGCAGTCCCTAAGGCACTCTTTTATGGTGGTGTTTGCTACCCTGTTTGCTTTGTGTCTGAAAAGGAGTTGCAGGAAACAATCCTGGGAATTCCTTTGTGCCCTCCAGCAGATCCTTTCCCACAGCTGCTCCATGACCAGGGAGCTCTTTGCCCGAAGGGCACACGGGTGAGCATGCCAATGCTTGGAGGAAGGACCCTTCACCCAGCATCCCTCCTTCCAAGCAGTGCAGCAGGGTCCAGCATGGGGCGGCAGGGGGGGCATCCTTCCTGCCATCAGCGTGGCAGTGTCAGGCCGGAAAGGGGGAAGGTGTTGATGAAGGGAAGGTCCAGCAGCAACACCTCCCTCTTTGATCTGGCAACAGAGCTGGTCTTTCCGGGGAGGGGGTGTCTCTCCTTCAGTAGGATCTTCCCCTTCCCTGGGAGCTGCTTCTACTAAACCTGGTAGTGGCTGGGAGAGACGTCTGGGGGCTGTGCTCATCTAGGGGAAACTGGGGTGAAAGGACATTTATTCTATGCTTTCAGGAAATATGAGAAAATATGTTATTGGGGTGACTGTATGTGGTGTGTTCAGTGATGGGGAGCAGCAACACACTGTACTCGAGAGAGAGAGCATAAAGGAGACCCCCCCTCCCGACTTTTGCTTCAGCTTTTCAGAGGCACCAGGGAAGGACACATTTGGGGTGTCAGTTGGCCAACTCCAGAGTTCACCTGTCTCCCTGTGCCCACAGCCTTCTTGGCATCTCCAGCTGTGCTTGGCAGCTTGGCTCCTTGAGGTCTTCTGCCTTGGACTTGATTGATGTCCTGCAGCTGTGGGAGTCCTTCTCCCAGGTATGTCTGGAGGACATCAAGCAAGGGGGTGTTGCATTGTTGGGACTTCTTATTATTTCTAAGCAATTTGGAGCTCCGCATCTGATGATAAAAGCACGCTTCCTGGAGATGAGAAGGTGTTTGAGTGTTTTGAACGGTCTTTTCGTTTTGCGCTTAAAACATTGCGTGTCCAAACTTCGATGTTCATAACTTCTACAGTTAACACGAGAAGGCTGAAACTTTCTCAGTAGGTGGGAATTAAGCTACGTTATACCTGTTGTCTGCTGCAAGGGTCTTTGGGGGATGGGTGGGTGAATTCCCAGCATTTTGTGCTGAGAGGAAAGAGTTTTCCCTGGTCTGTGATGGCTTTACAGCCTTGAAGAACAAAACAGCTTTCTTCTTTGTAGCTAAGCTGAACCCCCACATCCTCAGTGGGTGAAGGAGGGGCCTTCCTGCTCTTCCCTTCCTCTGGTGAAGCATGGGGGGTGCCCCCCCCCATCCTTGTTTAGGCCTTTTAGCTGTGCCTTGGGTTTCAGAGTGCAATTCTGGGTGCTGCCTTTGGAAACCTAACACTTTAATCTGCCATAGAGTTTAAGACCCAACATAGAAGGAGCCTAGAAAATTAGCCAGGAAGTGGAGTTTTGTTGCATTCTCTGCAACCATTCCATTATTCATGTGCAAATTAAGAATTCGCTGGGTTAAAAGGTTAGAAACTGGCCAGGATGAGGTTTACCCTTGTGATAAAGAGCAGATGACCTCATTCACAGGCTGGAGCTTTTCATGTCAACTCGGTTCTGCGAAGTCAGTGATTGCCCTGAATTGTTCCTGAGGAATGCAGGGTCCGAATGTGTGCAGCAGTCTCCCCCCCCTGCCACAACCCCCCACCTTATCTTGAGAGACCATCAAAGCGGATGGCAAGGCCTCTGCAGAGGCCACGAGGGCTGGCCTGGGCCCCCTGAGTCCCTGGGTGCAGGAAAGAATGGGTCCCGCATCTAGACCACTTCTCCAGCAGTCCTCGCCTTCCCCTTTTACAGAGGACTCCAAAGATAAGATAGTAACTGGGCCAAAGCTAATAGCATGGGGGGGGGGGTAGATGTGGCTTCTAACGCACAACAAGATAATTGAGGGGGGGGAGGTTCCTCCTCCACATTTTCTTTGTGAGGCACCAAGTGAGGGTAAAATGATAATATCATCACAAGAAGATGGAAGAAGGTTAAACCAGCCGCTTGTTTGAAGTTGAGGCCAGCCCTAGCCCTGCCTGCCCTGTTAACTAAGGGGAGGCGAGTGGCCAGCCCCCACCCCGTGCCCTGGCATTTCAGCAGGCAGGACTCAGCCTAAACAAGAATCCGGCCCATTGAGCATTGCGGACTCTTCTGAAATTATTTCAAAACAGCTGTTTATCAGATAGAGGAAGAGATGCTTGAAATTGGCAGATTCATTTATTTTACTACATTTCTAAATGGCTCTGCAATTCCTGTTCCCAGGTGTAGAAATGACAACATTTTACTCTCTATCGGCCCAACTCGTCTCTCAGGGTTGCTGTTGTGGGGGAAACGGGGAGGTGCTTGCCGCCTTGAGTTATTTGTAAAAAGTGTGATATAAGTAAATGAAAGAAAACAATAACATGAAGGTTAGGTCTGGGCCCCTCTGGCCAGCATTTTGTCTGAGACGGGCCCAGGAGTGGGGGGTGGGCTGCCTCCTTTGCTCCTGGCCCCGGGCACCAGTAATAAATAATAATAATAATAATAATAATAATAACAATAACAATAACAATAATAATAATAATAAAGTTGCAAGGGACCTTGGAGGTCATCTAGTCCAACCCCCTGCTCAGGCAGGAAACCCTATACCATTTCGGACAAATGGCTGTCCAGTCTCTTCTTAAAAACTTCCAGTGTTGGAGCATTCACTGCTTCTGGAGGCAGGTTGTTCCACTGGTTAATTGTTCTCACTGTCAGGAAGTTTCTCCTCAGTTCCAGGTTGCTTCTCTCCTTGATCGGTTTCCATAAGGATAAGTTTGCCTAGTTAAACATTCCTCTAACACACATGTTAACTGCAGAAGACTAACCCAGGATTTCTCCCTGGCTTCTGGTTTGCATAAACAGATCCTGGTTAGTCTGGGTGGTGGAACAAGAATAAGGCTGAAAGACAAAAAGATGCTCCCATGAGGGCTTATTTTCACCGGATGGTTCCCGCTGCTCCTCGAGTTGCCTTGTGAGTTCCTGGGACTCCATTTGTTGGCTTCCTGCAAGGGCCAAAAGGACCTCCTGGCCCCGTTTCCCTGTTTAACGGCTGGGCCTTTTGGTTCCCCACAGGACCAGGGCGTCAGTCATCAAGGGGCATGTCTGAAGGCAAACTAGGGGTTGGGTTGACAGCTCCTGCCCACATCTGCAGAAGCCCCCCCCAGCAGCCACCTTGGCTTCAATTTGGAACTGTTTTTCTTGGGTGGCTTTGCTGGCCCAGCTTTTAACTGGGATTGATTACTTCCAGCCTTATAACTAGTCACCTTCAGCTAAGTGAAGACCCAGTCAACGGGTTGCCTGTTTTGGGTGCTCAGCTGCAGTCAACAGAGGGATGGGAAGAAGCGAAGGCTTTCTGGCTGTGACAGCTGTGCCCATTGGGCAGCGAGCCCCAATGCTGAGTTTTTGCCTTGACTCCCGTCCATCCACCCGGGAAGCGCTTTTGTCCGTGCAAAGAAAGAATAAGAAGCTGGAGAAAGAACGAAAACCACTGCTGGGAAGAGAAGGTGAAGCAGCTGCCCACAGAAAAGGGGAGTGTTGGGCAAGGAGAGAGTAGCATCCTCAAATCTAATTTGGCTACCCCCATCCCCCCCGCACATGGATCTTGTGAATGGGCTCCTTGCCATGGCAGGCAAGTCCTAAGACCCAAGCAAAATGAGGAACAATGTTCCTCATTAACCTCTTCAGAGCTGTACATTGCACTGCTGGGTCAATATGCAAAACCTGCTAACAAGCAAGTGGCATCGGATGCTGCAGGCTTGCCTACTGGAAGGTGGGGCTAGAGGCAGATCTGCTGGTCCACGGGATCTCCTTTGAGTCCTGGGCTTTGCCAAAGAAGGTGCCAATTTCTCTGGCTACCATGGGGGCAAAGCTGTCAGAAGTGAGGAGCGGATCAGAAGCCATCGGGACCAAGCGAGAAGTTCTGGCGTTCTTCAGAAAGAAGCAGCCTTAAGTGTAGCAGAAATTCCAGCCCGGTTGGATTTACGGCAGACTTGACATGTGCCGCCCCATGTGATCAGCCAGACCTTTGAGGATGCTGTCTTTCAGTTTCCTAAGCACCATCTTGTCTGCAACATTATGAGGGCTGTTGGAAATTGCCCCTCTTCTCCAGGGTGACCCACTTGGGAGGCTGCTGGCATCTTCCGTCCCAAGCAAGAAGTTCCACTATTTGGTTGCTTCGTGACAATCTGCTGCCAGGTGGTGTGTGCTGGGCTCAGGGCATTGTGTGCAACCAGCTGTTGTGGCTGGTGAGCCATAGTGGAGCAGCATGGGAGATGAACTCCAGCAGTTGTGAGAGGTGCCAGCTCAGCTGTTGGGCTGCCACTCTTTGTGTCGATTATTGGGCACCGAGGATTGTCTTGGTCTGCAAGCATTTGTCAGGGAGCAGCGAGTGGCTTGGCTGTCTTTCTGGAGGAGGAGAGCAAATGGAGTGGCAGGTTCCCACATCTGGGGAGGACGGCTGGGAGCCTTAGCTGCCACATGGGAATGAGCTGTTCCCAGGTGGAAAGTCTTTCCTGGACATCATTTATAGGGCTGGTGTTGACCCCTGAAGGCCCAGCTGCTAAGCAGAGGGCGGCTCTTTGCCTGGATGGCTTCAGAGCCTCGGGATGGTCCCCTTTTGAGAGAACGGCCGAGAGATTCTTAGATTGGGTGACAGCTGGTGTTTACTTTGTGCTAAGATGTGTTAAACACTTTAGGGTTGTTTTCTTTTTTCAGTGGCTAGCGGCAATGAGCACCCTTGCAAGACAAGGGAAGGGCAGCTGTTGTGAGCTTCCTCCTTTACAATATTCTGTGAAAAAAAAGACAAGGGACAAAATGTGGCAGGGAGGAACTGCTGGGCTCCCACGTGAGGATGGACTGTGCTTACAAGCTCCTGGTCTGGCCCTGTGGGAGAGCCGCCTTTGAAACATTTTTGGCCTCTCTCCCATTGGCTGGGGAACAGTTTGGCTGCTGGCGGGGGGGGGTGTCTGTATTCCTGCTTTTGGCCCAAGCGCAAGCCGCAAAGCACCCTTTAAGGGTGCATGAAGGAACTGATGGGCACCACGCTGGGCCTCGCTGCCTTTGGCCTCCTGGGGATCTAGAATATGGCGTCGGGCTGGAAAGGTGACCGAAGGAGCGGGCATCTCCCAAGTGGCACCCAAGGACAATGATGCCGGATGCGGGGAAAAGATTTTCTGAAGATTTGCTCCACCCATTCGGCGCAAGGCTCATTGCAGGATATTCTCCACCTCTCGACTCCTTCAAAGGTTGTGTGCATCTCTGTACCTTCGTGGGGGTGCAGCTGGACAGGGTTCGGGGTGCGCCCCGTGGTCCTTTCTGAAGAAGCTGCTTTTGAGGTTTGGGTGGAGCAGAGTGGAGCATCTGAGCAGGCAGCTGCGTAAAGGGAGTTGACCCCGTCTGTCCCTGAGCAAAAGAGAAGGCAAGGAGCAGCCCTTGGAACAAGGGGGCCTGGGGGTCTTTTCTTTCTGCCCTGTGAAGGAGGGCTTGTGGGTTGATTTCTGCTGCCCAGTTGCACATCTGTGAGCAGATGTTTTGCTACCCCAGACCCAGCTCAAAGGTCAGAGCTTTCTGTCCAGCAGCCCACATGGACCCTCCCATTCAGATGGAGAACCCAGTGGAGAAGTGGGATCCTCCTTTATGGTTTGGTGCTGGGGGGTCTTTAAAATGCCCCTCCTTTGTTGTAAACCTAGGGGCTGCCTAAAGAAGACAGGTGCCTATCCTCCACTGGGAGGGCAGCTGGGGGAAGAGCCCCTCCCCACAAAAGCTCTCCTCCGTTGTCCTCATTTCAGCAGCAGCCTCTGTACCTCCAACTCTGTAGTGTCCTAGAGCAGGGGTCCCTAACCTATGGGCCGTGGCCCACTACCGGGCCGTGGCCTGCTGGCCAGCAGGCTGTGGAACAGGCTGGCCAGTGTGTGTGCACTCACTCCCCACTCACGCTAGCCCCGCTGCGGTACAAACGGGGTACTGTGCAGCAAAAATGGAGCGCCACACGGTGAAAACGGGGCGGCGCTAGCAAGTGTCACGTGGGCGCTAGCACCACCCCTTTGCGTCGCACGTGATCGTGTCCCCATTGGTGTGCGCGCGTGTGTAAAATGCTTCCCTCTCCCTTTCCCTCCGATCCGCCAGCTGAGAAAGGTTGGAGACCTCTGTCCTAGAGAAGCATGAAGTAGTCTTTCAGTTTCCCAAACTGAAAAAAAAGTGTTCCCTTATTATAAATCCAAAATTCACATTACGGGTTACCCTGAAGGAAGGAAGAATATTCCTGATTTGCTTGTAGATGTTTGAGTTTGGAGATCGAGAACCTTAATTCAAAACCTGTTGGAGGCAAAAGACAGAAATGAACAAGGCTGCTGGGTTGGGGGTGTTGCTTAGGCCAGAGGTCCCCAACCTTTTGAGCACCAGGGACCGGTTCTGTGGAGGGAGGTTTTTCTGCGGACCCGGAGGGTGCCTGGTTTTGTGTGCTGCCTGCATCCCGCGGATGGGGCTTTGCTTGTTTGTGCGGACCGGTTGCTGGCATGCTGCGGCCCGGAATTGGTCCACGGCCCGGGGGTTGGGGACCCCTAGCTTAGGCTATTGGCCGATAGGTGCTCTGGACAGGAGCGATTCCCATTGCAAGAGGCAGGGCAGGAAATTCCTAACTGGCTGCTTCGGAAGGTTTGCAAAAAGGTTGCTTCTTCATCCCCATTAAGGCTTATCTTCGTTTACTCTTCAGCCCTTGCAATATCAACACAAACCCCGTTCCTTCCTCGATCAAAGGAAGGGCCAGTTTTAATTAGGCCCTAGTGCATGCACGGGCAAAACGAATGTGCTTGCAACTAAAACCAACTAAAAAACGTGTCCTTTGAGGAGAGTCTCTTGGCTTAAAGTCCCCACCCCATCCCACCCCCAACTGCTGGTCTGGTTGCGGGAGACAAAAGCTGCCTGGCCACACACAGCCCACCCGGACGTCAGTGCGCCCGGCATTCCCATGGGCCAGGGGGAGCGTTGCCAGGGTTTCCCGGCCAACCTCTGGAAGCTCAGGCCACAATTGGAAGCGCCAGGCAGCTACTTGTCCTGCTCCGGCCAGCACAGCAGCAGGAGCAGCTGACCTCGCTTTCCTCCAGTGTCCAGATTCACATTCTTTTGTTGGGGGGGGGGAGACATTGCTGAGGAAGGCTATTCATCTGCTCAGAAGAGGAGGGGCCGTGCAGAGGAGGGGGTTGCTCGGGGTCGCCAGGGCCCTGCCCAGCTCGGCCTGCTGTCAAAGAAGATTTAGGGTGGGCCTCTTTTTCTCCAGCTCTGCGAAGAGATGGACGGTTTGGGTTTCAAGAGGGCAGTGCTCCCTGCCCTCTGTTCTTTTGCGTGGAGGCCAACACTGCCCCCTGAATCTGCCCACCCCCTCCCCAGGCCTCCTGCACATCTTGCCCTGCTTTGCTTGCACGGAAAGGTCGCCCAGGAGAATTTTCTCCCGTTGAATGCCCACCTACATGCCTTCTCTGGCGGGCACTGGACGCTTCCTGCCCTTCCCTTCCAAAGGATAGCAATAGCAATAGCACTTAAGACTTATATACCGCTTCACAGTGCTTTATAGCCCTCTCTAAGCAGTTTTACAGAGTCAGCCTCTTGCCCCCAACAATCTGGGTCCTCATTTTACCAACCTCGGAAGGGTGGAAGGCTCAGTCAACCTTGAGCCGGTCAGGATCGAACTGCTGGCAGTGAGCAGTGAGTTAGCCTGCAGTACTGCATTGTGACCACTGCAAAAGCCTGGTGTGGGGAACAGGGAACGGGTGATCTGTGGGGCCAGGCCCTTTCTGCCTTCCCTGACCGTGAGCCCTTGATGGGGGGGGGGGGTTGTTGGATTCTGGCTATTTGGAAGAAGCCAGCCTGTGAAAGGCTGTGATGGCGGGGGGAGCTTTGCTGTGCAGGAACAAGGCCCTGGGGGGGGGGACCAACCCCACCGGTCAGCAGGCCAGCTCCGCCTGGCTCTGTGGGCTCCTCTCTTTTCAGGTTTGGCCTGAGGGCCTCAGTGTCTGGCTGGCTTTTCAGCTCCTGTAGAGGGTGACACTAGATATGGGGGCTCAGAATCCCCTCCCCTTTTACACATTGCTGTTGGAGCCAGTATTTGCCACGCAGCTCTCCTGGCAGAGCAATTAGCCATCCTGCCTCCTGGACGGCCCCTTCCTTTTGCTAAGGAGAAAAGTCTTTGTGAAGGAAGGGGAGGAGGAGGAGGAGGAGGCACGTGTGGTTGCTGCCTGTTGCAGGGAAAGAGTCAGTTGGCTGGCATGCGCTTAAATCATCCTTTCTCCCTAACTCTCGGCTACAGTCTGGCTGCTATCCAAGGCTCCCCTCTTGCCAAGAGGCAGGAGATGGAAAGGTGACCCAATACCACACTGGGGGTCCCTGAGGGGGCTCTGGGGACTGTGTCAAGGAACCCCCCCCCTCCATTGGTATCCCTTGGGCACAACTCCTTTATTTTATTTGGGGGGGCACCCCGGAGCTTGCCCTGCTTCTTGTGCGTCAGCCCGTGAGACCTGCGTGGAGCAGCCTCTGCCGAGGGGTGACGAACAGGGCCTGGCAGGAGAGACAGATGGTTGGGACCCTCTCTCCTCACTGCATCTGGAATGCCTCTTCCTCTTTATCCAGGAAAGCTTTGTGTCCCGTCTCTCCAGCAAAAGAAGGATTTATGCCTCTACACCTCTCCAAGGGAAACACAATGCTGAAAAACCAGTCTGTCATGCTTTGATCCGTGTGTTTCTCAGCATACACACACACACACACACACCATTCACACTTCTGGCAACTGTGCTGCACTAGAGCAAGCTGGGCGGAAAGGAGGGGGGGGTCTCCGCAGAGTCTTTGCTTCCCAGGATGCTCCTCTGGCGTATCGTCCCCTTTGGTTGCTTTAGCCAGTTCCACTCCCACACGATAGCCATCGCCCTTAGACTTACCTCCTGCTCCATGATGGTTCCAAACTACCTTCCTTTCAAAAGGCTGGTTCTGCCGTAGCTGGGTGCTTCCACGTGTGTGAGAGAGAGAGATGCGGTGGAGGTGCTGCACAACCCTCCTTCCGCTGACAATTTCTGGAGTGCCAGTAGCACCGAGGCGATGCTGGGCATGGGCAGCCCTTCTGGACCAGAGCCCTCTTGGACCTCTGCACTGCTGGATGGGGAGGGGGGGTTCCAAGGCAAGCACCCCTCCTCCTTTGCTCTGTCATAGGAGATGTTCTTTCATGGCACTCTCTTAGTGACTCTCAATGAGAGTAATGCGATGCTTACTTAAAGGGTCAATTTTCTCTGTCTGTGCGGTGGTAATAGCAGAAAGGAGGGTGGATGGGGGGGGCTTGCAGCCCTTTCCTGATGGGAAAAGGGGATCCTTCTGTCTCTAATGCTGGGCTGCTCTGACACACAACACCTGTTTTGTGAAGAGACCAGAGACCAGAATTCCCAGGGAGGGCATTGGGGTTTCTCTGTAATTGACTTGCACTGCAACCATAGTTTTGTGTTTCTTCACTGTGGAGGGCTGGTGCATTTCTTTACCAAGTTGGTTGTCCAGCAAAGAAGCCAGAGAGACTCCAGGCAGGCAAAGCGGCTCCTGCCTGCTCAATTGACCCCAGGAGGACCTTGCTGATAAGGCTCCCTCTTATCAGCAGCACTGGAGTTTATTGAGGCACAACTTAGCTGTGCTGATAAGGCTCCTGGCAGGGCAGGGGAGGGCAGGGAAGGGATGGGCAGGGCAGGGCTGGTGGGAATAGGGCGCCTGCCTTTCAGAGAGGGGCCCCAGTGGCCAGCTGATTCCCAGGGGGCCTCCTGGCCGCCTTCTCAAAGCGCTCCTGGGAATTGTGCAGCTGGCCTTTCTTAAATGCACTGAAATGTGGAGGTCGCCCCTTCCCCATTGGGGCTCAGCCTCTTCCCTCTCCTTGCAGCCCTCTCTGCCTTTGAAGTCCAGCCTCTCCCCACGGAGGTCCAGGAAGGGGGCGTGGCTAGATTTGCCTGCAAAATCCCGGCCCACCCTCCGGCCATCATCACCTGGGAGGTGAATGGGACGGCACTGCTAATGGAGACGGACAGGTAAGGTTTTAGGGTGTCTCCTAGGCCCCTCTAAATCTCAGAGGGTGGGACGTGGGGTGTCTCCCTTTCAACCTGTCCTGTAGTTGGTCGCTCCACGGGCCTGAATCTGCCACCCGTCTTGGCCGTGGGGTGACTCTCCAATCTTGCTGAAGTGCAAAAGCAGCACCATTCACGAGGTGCAGTTGCGAGTTTCAGACAGACGTTTCCTATTTTGGTTTTGAGAAAACAAAAGGAAGGGTGACATTTGAGGCCAGTGCTGAGAAAATGTGGCCATGCTTTGTGTGCAACTTCAGGACACGATTCTGACTTCCAAAATGTTGATTCCTTTTTGCCGCCTCCCCAGCCTGAACTATTCCAGAAGTGGGGGGTGGGGGTGGCCCCAGGATCCCCTTCCAAAGTAGCCCAGCTGGCTTGCAGGGCCCCTGGCAGGGAAGGAAAGCCAGGTCCCCGGGAAGCACAGATGGACTTTCTTTCCTACCGCCGTTCTCTCCTTCCAGGATAACTGTGCTGCCATTCGGAGTGCTACAGATCTACAGTGTTGAGCAAACAGATGCAGGGAGTTACCGTTGTGTTGCTACAACAGTTATTGGCCGGCGGAGGAGTGGCGAGGCAACACTTACTGTTGTTCCAGGTATCCAGAAAATCTTGCTACTTTTCGAACATTGCTGCCAGCAAACAGTGATGTTCGGAGTCCTGGCATATCAGGTCTTCACCAAAGTGCTTCCCTCCATAATTTCATTTCTAAGGCTTAAAATTATTCGTATTTGACGCGTGTGGACAACATATTTCTGTTGTATGCATTTTTTTAATAGCTACCAATACGACGCTCTTCCATAAGCCGTCCATTATAGCTGGCCCCCAAAATATGACAGCTTCTCTCCACCAAACAGTCATCTTTGAGTGTGTGGCCATCGGGAATCCAAAACCAATTGTGTCCTGGAGTCGTCTTGGTGAGTTGTAGACTGTCCACAGTGGCTCTTTAGCTTCCAGCTGTGGGGAAATGAAAGGTGCTACTACTTGCAGGCTGCATGAGGGAGAATAAGTGGGAAAACCCTTTTGAGTGAGCCACACTTATTGTTGCTGCTCACAGGTTGGTAGTGAAAAGGGAAATTGTCCCTTTGAAGTTCTCAGTCGATGCCCCTAAAGTTGGAAAGGAAAGATTGCGCTGGAGAGAACGGTCATTTCTGGCAGATAGTAGGCATGACCAGCTTTTCCCAGCTGGTGGGTTATCTCAGTGTCAGTTGTGGCAGAAGCTCCCACACCATCCATGCTCACTGGAAAGAGTCCATTAGGGATAGAAAGCTAAAAACTGCTTGCCTTCTGCTAAATGCTTCTCGACATCGCAAGATCAGCTGGTTGTGCAATCCTTGTGTATCCTGATGCACACAGCATCAGAAGCAGGAGTAGCAGGCTGTTCAGCAGGCCGTGAATCGGAGCCTTTGCTATCAGGGGAGTTAGAGGTCTGCTGGCATTTCTCCAGAGGTCTGACGTGAATGCCTGGGATTCCACTTCACAGAGGTTTTAGAGAGGACAAGGCAGCCCAGGGTGGGAACCACCACAAACCAAGGCAGACATCTGAAATGCCTCTCTCAAAACAGACCACAAGTCCATCGATGTTTTCAACACACGGGTGCTTGGAAATGGGAACCTCATGATCTCGGATGTGAAGGTGCAACATTCTGGTGTGTACATTTGCCGTGCTACAATCCCTGGCACACGCAACTTCACCACTGCAATGGCAACACTACTGGTGCTAGGTGAGGAGACAACTGGAGGAGGTTTAGCTCTGGGCAGGGTGGGACCCCACTGTTTGCATGGGGCCCCAGGATCTCTTCTGCTGAAGGGAGGCCCAGGAGAGGGGATCCCAGATGGGCTTTCAAGCCAAATTCTGTGGCAAAGGGGGCTGCACAGGCTTCCTTGGGCCTAGGTGGACCAGGCTTTCTGAGGAGCATTTGTCAGAAATAGGCCTGGGTCCCAGGGATGTACACTTTGAGGGTGTTTTAGAAAGGGAGAAGGCAAAATGGATCCCGCTTTCTGTCTCTTGCAGCCCCCCCTGCTTTTGTGGAGTGGCCAGAGAGCTTGACCAGGCCCCGAGCTGGCACAGCCCGTTTTGCCTGCCAGGCAGAAGGCGTTCCGACACCCAAGATATCCTGGCTGAAGAATGGCCGGAAAATCCATTCCAACGGCAGAATCAAGACCTACAGCAGGTGGGGCAGCAGGCCGCTTGGTTGTCAGATAAGAAGCGGTGGTCCTGCCCAGGCGAGGGCAGACATGCAGTGCAGGAGGAGACTGGGCCTGCTCTTGGGAGAATCAGAACAGCCCTTCCCTCAGTTAGGGTCCTGTTCAAGAGGTGCATGAGAAACGCTGCTCTGTTTAAGTGGAATCTGATGAGCAGAGTAACGGCATGGCAGGAGCACTTGTCACCAGCACTGCTCTGTGGGCAAGGCATAAAGTTGACTCACACGCTTATGAACCGGCCTTCTCTTTATCTGCTTGAGGCATCTTTTGCTTCTCACCTGCCTGCCTGATTTGGCTCCCTTCTAATGCCTTCTCTTTTCATCTTTCCAGTAAACTGGTGATCAACCAGATCATCCCTGAAGACGATGCCATCTACCAATGTGTGGCCGAGAACAGCCAGGGCTCTGTCCTTGCCAGGGCACGCCTGACGGTGGTTCTTTCTGAAGACCGGCCCAGTGCGCCTTGCAGTGTCCGTGCCGAAACCGTGTCGAGCTCAGCCATTCTCTTGGCCTGGGAGAGGCCGCTGTATAATTCTGACAAAGTGATTGCCTACTCAGTGCACTACATGAAGGCGGAAGGTGAGTCGAGCAGGGCTGCTGTGGGCGTCTTGCACCACGGAAAGAGAGTTTCGGCGCTGGGGCTGCTGGGACGCCAGGAGAACAAAGGGGTGTGTGTGTGAAACGCTCATGGGGTCAGGAGCCTTCTGGGTCCATGTGGGACCAACTGTGCAGCTGCTTCTGAATGTGAGTGACTTTCAGGGGTTCCAGCAGCAGGTCCTACCTGGTCAGAAGAGGCAGCCATATCTTTCTTCTCATCGTGTTGTACATTTTGGCATTTATTAAAATACTTTTTTAAAAGATCACCAGATCTTTGGAAAGATGAATACTGCATAAATTAGTCGGATGATGGACTGAAAAGCTGATATTGATTCATTCCAGCAAACGGCTATATTTAACTAGTGTGTCTCTAGGAAAAAGATCCATTTGGGGGGTGCAAGAATTGCTGGCAAAGTAACGGAGCATATCCTGGAAGGGGGACCAATCTCAGCACCGGAGCAGAAACAGGCTGTTGAGTCCCACCTGCTCGATCCATGTGGGAGCAGAAGGCTGGCTTTGAGCTGGGCCCCAGGGTGGGGCTCTTGAGGGACCTAATTGATGGGAGAGGGGTGGGAAGGGCTTCTCTCTTTCTGTTTCCCAAATGGGGTGGGCGGCTTCTCACAAGCCAGATAGTTTTGCATGGATCAGGGGCATCTTTGCAGCAGTTCCCCAACATGGGAATTAAGCTTTCTCATGGTTGGGGTGTGTGGGGGGGGGGCAAAGAAATGAGGGTCTCTTGAGGAGACCTGCTCTGGAAGATGGTTTCTTCTTCAAACTTGGGGGAAGGCTAATTGTGGGGACGGGAAGAGCAGGGCTGTTGCTGATGCCTTGTTAGTGATTAAGAAAGAAGAAGATGGACGGAGCAGCTTTCTCTTCCCTTGTGTTGGAGCAGCCATTCACTGCATACAGGCTCCCTATGTGGCAGGTCAGAAATCATGCCTAATTAACACTCCTTTCATTGGAGGCTTGTGAGGTGCTGATGAACTTGCCTAATTAAAATGCTATGAACAATTCAGAACTGTAGGAAAATCAACCGGGGGCCGTTGCCTCCATTCTGAAGTGGAAGGGCTGGTGCTGCTTCAGCTGGGGGGGTGCGCCTTTTACAGAGCAGATAGGCTACTGACAGGCTTCGGGTGCTAAGGGGGGTCCAGAGCAGTTGCCAGCTCTTTCCTGCTTCAGAGGCCACTGACAGGCTGAGCCGGACATGCAGCATTTGGACATAAATGGCCACAGACGGTTTCCCCCAAAAGATGCTCAGCTCTGTTTTAGATCAGAACCCATTGTGGATCTAAATCTCACCCATTTTCTACCCTCTTCGTGCTGCTTAGTGGCTTCCGAGGGAGCCTTCCGCCCTAACGTGCTCACACTGCTGCTATCGGCCCGTTCTTTTTGTGTTCCAGGCTTAAACAACGAAGAATACCAAGTGGTGATTGGAAATGACACTACCCATTATATTATTGATGACTTGGACCCTGCCAGCAACTACACCTTCTATGTCGTGGCCTATATGCCCCTGGGGGCCAGCCAGATGTCTGACCACGTCACTCGGCACACATTGGAAGACGGTACTGGCTCCCTTGCTGAAAAAGCTGCCACGAGGGACCCAGGGGTGGGGGGACTGGTTGCAGCAGTTTAGTCCATAGAGGAGGACCCCCCCTCCTGGGTTTGGTCCGACTCTGTAAGGGAGGGTCTGTTTGCATTCTTACGGCCACCAAGGTGCCACAGCCCAAGGGGATCACGGTGGGGCTTGAGTCCTTTGGAATAGCAGGAACAGGCATGTTCTGCATGGAGCCCCCGAAGATCCTTTTTCTTCCGCAGCAGAGGCCTGACTTGGCCTGTGCCCAGTTCCAGCACTTTGACCGAGGAGAGTCAGAGTCTCTCAAGAACAGGGCCCTCCATGTGGATTACAAACCTATGGAAACAAAACATGAAGAACAGTGGAAGTGTGAGAAGCAGAGGGAAGGATCTCTGACAAGGCTTCTCTCTGTCTCTCTCTCTGTGTGTCTCTGTCTCTGTCTGTCTGTCTGTCTCTCTCTCTGTGTGTGTGTCTGTCTTGTCTGTCTGTCTGTCTGTGTCTCTCTCTGTCTCTCTCTCCCTCTCTGTGTGTCTCTGTGTGTGTCTGTCTTGTCTGTCTCTCTCTGTCTCTCTCCCTCTCTCTCTCTCTCTCTCTCTCTGTGTGTCTCTGTCTGTGTCTGTCTTGTCTGTCTCTCTCTGTCTCTGTCTCTCTCTCTCTCTCTGTGTCTCTGTGTGTGTCTTGTCTGTCTCTTTCTGTCTCTGTCTCTCTCTCTCCCTCTCTCTCTCTCTGTGTCTCTGTGTCTGTCTTGTCTGTCTCTCTCCCTCTCTCTGTGTCTGTGTCTGTCTTGTCTGTCTGTCTGTCTCTCTCTCTGTCTGTCTCTCTCTCTCTCTCTCTCTCTCTCTCTCTCAGAAGGCTCAGTCCCTTAACTCTTCCTTTCCATCCCAGCATGCAGCCTCCCTCAGGCCCTCGGAGGGGCTGACTCTGTCTTCCATCTTTCCTCCTCCTTAGTCCCGCTGAGGGCTCCTGAGCTCAGCCTGACCAGCAGAAGCCCCTCTGACGTCCTCATCTCCTGGCTGCCCATCCCGGCCAAGTACCGGCGAGGGGAGCTGGTGGCTTTCCGCCTGTCCTTCCGCCTCAGCACGGAGAGCAGCGTCCAGGCGCTGGAGCTCCCGGGAACCATCTACGAGTACCTGCTCCGGGGGCTGAAGCCTGACAGCATCTACTTGGCTCGCATTTCTGCTGCCACAAAAGTTGGTTGGGGCGAGGCCTCTCTGTGGACTTCCCATCGCACCCCAAAAGCCACCAGTGTCAAAGGTGCCCCCTCTTTTTCCCACCCAATGAGCAGCAGAGCTATTCTGCCTGAATAGGGTGTCCCTCCACCCGAGAAGGAGTCGGGGGTTGCTTTGGAAGGTCACAGGTGTTGGCCAGTTTTGTGTAGACCGAGGGGGCTTTGGATGGGCTGCTCCCAAACATTGTGGCTCTTCCTTCCTTCATAATTTTGTTTGTGACAAGCAAAAGGCAAATAAAGCCCCGGGGGGGGGAAGGGGGGGGGTTACAGGGAGAAGATGCTGCTGCTGCTGCTAAGATTGCCAGAGAGTCCAGTGTGAGCTGGCTTTTTTCTCAAGCACTGGGGCCAGGATATGGTGGACCCCAGTTTATTTTGTGGTGAGCTGTAAGATGGTCAGCCATATAATTTCAGCAAATAAATAAACGTGTCTATTTTTGGCAGGATTGCAATGCCTCCCACCCCCTTTATCAAACCAAAGGGTGGCAAAGCACTAATACGAAGTTGCCAGTCTGTAGGACTGGCTATCAGGTAAAGGTATAAGTTCTCCCCTGATACTCTTTTAAGTTGAGTCTTTTGTATCCATTCTTTCCCAGCACCAAAGTCTCCCGAATTGCGCCTGGAACCTCTGAACTGCACAACAATCACTGTGAGGTGGCAGCAAGAGCTTGCAGATGTGGCCGCCATCCAAGGCTACAAGCTGTATTATAAGGAAGAAGGCCAGCAAGAGAGTGGGCCAATTCTGCTGAGGGCCAGGGACTCCACCTACACCGTCGGCGGCCTGGGTGAGCAGGACCTGACTCTTTCCCCAATGACCCTCTCAGCTCAGGGGGGAGGGCTTCCTTCACCGCTCTCGGGGGCAACAGAGAGCAACAAGGGTGGTCAGTGAAGGCCGGTTGTGGCCCTCATGAGGTAGCACAGACATGGCCCAACTTATTCATGGGCAGTCTGGGGTTGGAGGAAGCAGTTAGGGGGCCATATTTGCTGCCGACACTGGAATATTGTTGGTGTTGGAAAGGAAGAGGCAGCTGAATGCTCACATGGTTGTGCTTAAGCTAAGCTAAACCTGCATGCGGCATACTGGGTGGAAGCAGCCGAACTATGTGTATGGTGAAGTCATCCGAATGGGCAGAGCCTGACCAGGAGACATATTGGAAATGTGCTGGGCGTTTCCATGGAAACACACCCAGGACAAGCGAGAGAGTCCCAATTAAGGCTGTGTCAAGTTTCCACTAGCATCATCCATTGCAGAGATGGTGCTCAGTTGAGCTCCCAGACATTCAAGTGGGGTCCTTTGAGGGGGCATTAACAGGCATCGGATGGTCCCCTTGGCACAGTTCACAGTCATTTTTCAGGCTGTTCTGTCATGCTGGCAGCCTGTGGAGTAGCTGCCTCTGAAGAGCAGCCCTTTCCCCACCCTACTGGCTCCAGGAAGGCTGCCTCCCACTTGCCTTGGCAGGGCCACCCCCTTCCCTTTGTGGCAGGACGATGCAAGCAAGCTCTCTGCCCCTGGGAGCCAAGGACCTTGCATAGACACCCACGTCCCCTCAGACCTGGGGTCCCGACTCTGCCTGCTTGGTGTCCACTATTCATTTTTGAATGCTCCACATTATGCCCTTGAATTCTGGGCTGCCCCATGCAAACAAACAACTCAACCCCCTTGGTGATGGTGCCCAAAGTCCCAGACGCTGATTATTCAATAGTGGTTAGGGGTTCTTTGAACTCATATGGCTGTCTGTATTGTTGCTCGGAAACTGGGTTGGTATCTTTGCCACTCTTCATTTGATCCTTCTGACATTTTCCTGGTGTTGAAATTCCCTGAGGCGGCCCTTGGCAGATTTCTCAATATATTGTTTGGGCAGTATTTGAGGAATAAACACAGACTTTTTTTGCTTTGCGGAAGATCCTGGCTCTGCAGCCAAGTGTGGAAAGAAGGAAGATTAAAGGGGAGCACAAGAACCATGCTTACAGGTGGCCTTGTGTCCTCTTCCCTATGACTGGCTGGGCGAGCCTGAAGCCTTCTGGTGTGTTTGGGAGAGGAGACACAAACGAGGGAAGGCGATAAAAACCTCATGGAGGGGCTTCTATAGGTCCTCCCCCCTCTCGGGCTCTGCCGATCTCCTGTCCTCAGATAATCTTCTTAGGGTGGTGCATACAAGGTGGTTGAAGAGGAAAGTCTGTCTGACCCCATGGCATGAACAAGGAGCCAGCCTGGGCAGGCCTTGCCACAGTGAAAGTCCATGGCTTCTGCAGAAGTCTATGTTTTCTCAACCACGTCAATCAATCCTGATGCTTAAGCTACGTAGACTCAACTTGTCTAGGCTCAACTCCCTCCACAAGTTGACTTCTGTGCTGTTCGACCCACACAGTGGGCCATGAGCCAGGGGGTCTCTGTTGATGAATCCTTGCTGCCACGTCCTCCACCCTTCCTATAACTTCCCTGCCTCTGCTGCCAAGATGCCAGTTCCCCCAGTAGTATTCTCTTAAGCTTGGTGCTAGCTAATGAAAGAGGCTGGAGCCTTGAGGACTGTGGCAGGGAACCACTTCCAGATGACCAGGAAGCCACCTCTAGGACCCCGGATGGAAGTCGAGGTTCTGGGCTCCCGAGAGGAAAGACAATCTCTGCATTTTATTTTTTTTAAATGGAAATTACAAGGCTGAAAGAGGAGCTGCCAAGCGGAAGATCGCCTCAGTCTTTTGGAAGCTGCCTGAGGATGAAAAGTCATCTTTGATGGGAACCCAGAGTTTGGAGAGTGACAGTTGCCTGCTGCCTGGATAAAACACTCTTTTAAGCTCCTATGTTGAAAATTCTGCCATCGCAGCTCATTTGCTTAAGCTTTATTTTTAGCTCTCTGCTCTGCTGCTGTGTCAACATGGGTAGACATGTCTGAGCTGCTCCTTGATGCCCAGGAGAGAGAGATGAAGAATCTGCTGGGAGAGGTAACCTTTAGAGCTGGATTCTGCCCCTTATCTCTTTGCTGAGTTGCCACTTCTGGAGCAAAGGAGAAACCCAAAGGAAAGCTTCACACTGCTTCCTTCTTTCCAACTTGGGATGAGCAATAAGGTGGCCCTCCTTCAGTGACTTCCTGTGAAATGGCCAAGGCTGGCTGTAGAGAAAGGTCAGGAGGTGTGACCCAGCTGGAGTTGCAGGAAGTCCCTGTTTGTTCTGGGCCTCCGTGGCCAGAGCTGCTCGTGGAAGTCCTCAGACAACATCCCGTCTTCTGTAATTTTTCTCACCCTACAAGCTAAGCTACAAGTGACAGTGATGCCAGCTGAGACAGTGTTTTCACTCTCTCACATGGGGGGGGGGGAGATTTTATTTTTTTTGAAGGCACTGAAGGCTCCAGGGGAGGAAAACGTGAGCTTCTCCTTCTGTGCAAGAGTCTTGCCTTGGATTAGGCTCGACAAGCTCCTCCTGATGAAAAGATGCCCCAGACCTTCATACTTTGAATGCATAGTAGCACTTGGCAGTCAGCAAAAGAAGGTGGCAGCGTCTAGGGGAGTCACAGAGGTGAAGCAGGTGGGTTTCACCCTTGGTTCCTCAAGAATCGGCAGTCCTAAAGAGCTCCACAGCCAATTTCACATCCTAGCATGGATCATCATGCTGCATGAAATTAAAACATTTTTTGGGGGGACTAAAGTGGTTCCTGCCTCTCCGTTACAAGATTGATGTGATGGTCAAGCTCAACAAGAGTTTTGCTGCTACGTGCCTTCTAAGGCAGATTTGCATGTTTGTTTCTGTGCTCAACATGAGTGTGTCATGAAAAATGTGCCCAAATTGGGTTTAGGGCTGATTAGCATCCTTTCTTGTGGTGCAGC
This sequence comes from Azemiops feae, assembly GCA_023970755.1. Taxonomy (NCBI): domain Eukaryota; kingdom Metazoa; phylum Chordata; class Lepidosauria; order Squamata; family Viperidae; genus Azemiops; species Azemiops feae. Next base: position 195,891 of record JALGBA010004240.1, on the reverse strand, counting down.
TGGAAGCAGAGCTAAGGGTACTTCAAGGCTTTGTCCATCTATGTGGGGGTTCTTGGCGAGGGTGGAAGGGGAGCTCTTCCATCCTGAGGATGTTTGGGCTTTTATTCTGACATTTTTCCGCTATGTTTTCATTCCCAGGGGAAAACACGGAATTTATTTTACTTTCTCTGTGAAGAATCTGTAGAATGCAGTTGTAGCTAGAGACTTGTTCTTGGTTATTTACAATTTGGGAATTACACTATATTTCCTTGAGATCAGCCCCGCTTTTTTCAATCCCAATTTAAAAAGCAGAGGCTTTTGAAGAGACCGTCTGTCTGAGGAAATGAAATCAACATTGTCCATTGATCATTCCGGAGATCAATCAACCCACTGGCCCAGGCGCTCATCTTGTGAGGTCACTGAAGGTCTGGCCACGTCGGACGGGAGACAGTTTGTTAAGCTGCCATTAGCACATGAAAGGGGATTCAGAGTTAGAAGGCCTGGGTTGGTGGGCGCCCCGGAACATTCGAACATGGATTAAAATTTTAGTTGTCCCTGCTCATAGGTTTTGTTGCCATCCAGAGCTTTAAGATTTTGAAAAGAGGGTTCATACAAATTCAAGGAAAGTAGAGAGATTTTCTGCTTAAGAATTGGTAGCCCCAGCCAGGGGTCCTTCGGCCTCAGAATAAAAAGGCTCTGACTCCCCCCCCCCCCGGGTTCCCCTTCCCTTCCTGTATTGAGTTGAAGAGTCCAAGTTCTTGTACAGCCCCCATAACTCTCTGCAAACATGGGCATGGAAGTCCTAGCATATCTGGAGATACTGAGTTGGGAAAGACTCTCTTGAAGGGGATCCTGTGCGGATCATGGTCGTCTTTTTTGGACATTTCCAAAATGAGGCATGTGGCATTGAGGCATGTGATATTCACGCAGAGGATATTTGACCAGTGGGTATTAACCCAAGCCACTCCGATTCGCACAGGGCAAAGACTGCTGAAGATGCTTTTATTTTGCCACTCCAGGGGGTCAGAGGGCTCCAGAGGACCCACCACAACGCACAAAGCAGAACTATTATTATATCGGAGCTGGTGGTCAGAGCATCGTGAATGGACTCTCTCTGACAGTGGGATATGTCCTGCAATTGGCAGCCCGCCGATAGGGGGCATTTCTTGGTTTGGCTAGAAAGGATTTAGGGGAAGGGCTTGGACTGCAGACAAAAGGGCTGTGGGATTATCTGGTCTCTTTCCTTTTCTGCTCCCCCACCCCCTTGTGTTCCCCTGGGGTGTGTGTGTGTGTGTGTCTACTTTGGGGGTTTTTCTAAGGCAGCCAATTCTTGTCTTCTCCTTCAGTGACAGCTTGCACAGCTCATCTGGACTGCTGTGCTTTGCAGGAACCCCCCATGTTGGTTTGTGCAGCTGGATGTTGAAACAAGGGCTTCGGTTTTAGTGGGCAACAAGTGGGTGCTGTCCTCCCCCGGGGCCCTTTCCTGGGAGGTGGTTAGAGGCGGGCAACACAGCAAACTCCTAGCTGTAGCCTCAGGCATTCTGGAACTGTTTGGTATTCACTTTCCTATATTTCTGTATTGTTATTGCCACTAAACTGCAAAAATTGTCTAGTTTCCCCTCCTCCACCAGGTGCTTTTGGCCCATCACCTCAGGTAGGATGACCGTGTCCTCTCCGGGCAGCCTGGAGGTGCGAGTGCCCCTTTCTCCTGTCCTCCTCCTCTTCTGTGTAATTTCATTTGAATGGTGTTGGGAGAGGTGAGCTATATGAGGCCCTGGTCTCATCTTACAAAGCGGGGGGATGAACACCAACAAAAGGGAGGAAGGGGCTGTGGCAGAGCAGGGGAGACCAAAATGAGGCCCAGGCTGCTTTGGGGAAGTCTGGCTTGTCTTTTTTTTTCTTCTTCTTTTTTTTTTGCTTTTGGCTTCAGCGTCCTTGCTTGGGGTTCTGTGCTGCTTTTCTTAATTGTTCACTCAAGCTGAACCCATAGTGGGAGCTTCTGCTCTCTGAGGCTGCTGGGCACCAGAGAACGAGCAGTCTAGCATTTCCCAGTTTGGACACCCTATCAGACTGGTTTGTGAAACAACTGTTGGCTCGCCTGCTTCAGGCCATGGCTTGCTAACCCTTGGTTGGAAGCATTTGAAAACCAAGATTTGCAGTCACCCTCACAAGCCATAATTTTGCCTCTCAGGGTGTGTTGGGCATTTGAGGCGGCAGAGGGAGTCCACAGTGCTTTGTTTAGATGTTTCTGTACCACCCATTTCTCAAGAGGTGAAACACAATCCCCAAGTGTTAAGTGACTCAAAGGCCAATAAAAGTGAACTAGTGAAACAAACTCTTACAAAAAAGATCCATTTTGGGGGGGGGAAGCACTCACCGGATCAGCTTTGTTCTGTTTTGCACACTTTTATTGTTGTGGGGCCGAGACCCATCCTCTCCCATGGGCAGCAGCATTTGTCCCAGGGAAGATGGAGGCACTTTTAGCAAGCATTGGGAGGTTTGTGGGAAGGCATTTTGGGGAGGAGGGCAGCAGGGCCTTCCTTCTGCTTTTGTGCAACCAAAGAAGCCTCTTCAAAGGGCTGGACCAGCAGGTAGCCATCCCATCCCATCGGGAGCTCTTGGCTGCCAAAAATGAGGGGCGCGTTGCATGGTTAGGGCATCCTGTATGATCAGGGGTGCAAAGTGGCTGCTGCTGCAGGGATCAGACAAAGGCAGATGAGCAGCTCCTCAACTGCGTCCCTCCACACTGGCCTGAGAAGCAAGGCGTTTCACATTCATTTGGAATGAAGCCATTTTGGACTGGCATCGGAGCCCAGAGTGTGCCCCAGCAGCTGCAGAAAGAGAGAGACGGCCCTCTTCTGCCCCTTCCTGTGGAAGAACAGAGCCCAGCACGGGTGGGGGGAAAGGGGGAGCAAGAACCCAGCCTTCCCTGGGCCAGATTCTATCCTCCTGGGAAGCTCCAGGGATTGGGTCCTGCGGTGGGGAAGGGAGGCGAGAGAGGAGGCATTGCCAGCTCAGCCCAGGGGATCCTTTTAGCACCCTTTGTTTTCCCAGCCGGCTGAGAGAGGTGCCAGAAATGCAAGCAGCTTCAAGTTGCAAGGATGGACTTTATCATTTATAATGTTATTCTGCATACATAGATACATACATACATATTCTTTCTCTCTCTCTCTCTCTCTCTCTCTCTCTCTCTCCCTCTCCCTCTCCCCCCCCTTCTGTAGCTGAGCCCTCTTTGTGGTGGGATGGATCCTGTTTGCCCTCAGCCTTTGCACCCCTTCTGAGGGTCAGGTTTCCCTCCACCAGGCTGTTCCCACCCTTCCCCCTCTCCAGGCAACGGTTGCTGGGAGCAGGCTTGGGAGAGCCCCAGGTCCCGGGTCAAAGGCCACGACCCAGATGTCAGAGCAGCCTGGCTGCCGGCCTCTTCTTGAATGATTATCTGGAGTTTATTGTGCGGCAGGGGGAGGGGATTGTCTTGGGGGTTCAACAATGGCTCACGGAAAGACAAAAGTCTAAACTGGACATTTGGCGGGGACCCTGGGCCCCTTTCCCTGAAAGGTACAGGGCTCAGCAGTTCTTAAATCCCAGCAAGAACATTTGCCATTTTCCTTGGCTGAAATAAAAGCCGGTGGATGCTGGCAGGCAGCCTCCCCAGAAGCAGGGCTGGTCCTGAGGCTGATTCTTACCCAGGAGTCTTCTGTGCTGTCCCATGAAGCCCTGCTGATTTTGGGTCTGGAGAGGAGCCAAGAGCCCAGCCTCTTGGCAAACTCTCATCACCCCCATGTGCATAGCTTTGACAAATACCTTCCAAGATTTTTTTTTTTTTTTTAAAGATCCAGCTAATAAAATATTGCCTCCTGCCCATCCTTTGCAGAGGGAGGCAGAGATGGCAAAAGAACTCAAAAAGGGGAATGAAATCTCAGCCTTGGGAAAGTGGGGGGGGGGTGCTAGAGAGCCTCCCCATCTCTGCCTGGAGAAAACTGGTGGGCCTCGAAATGCCTCCTGCTTGACTGCACAATCAGGGATAGCCCTTGGCCCCATCTGATTGCTGACCTACCTACCTCAAAGGGCTGCCCCCTCCCCCCTTTGCCTTCCCAACCCTTTATCAGCTGGGATGAGACGGTGCCAAGGAGAGGAGGGGGTTCGGGCGAGGCTGACCTCGGATTCCTCCTTTGTTTTATCTAGTCCTGACCTATGGCCTCATTTCAGGCCCCTTTGGAGACTCTCAAAACAGCAGCTGAAAGAAGAGGGGGCTTTGGGGGGGTCTGGAGTGCTGGCTTTCAAAGGAAGGCCAGATCCCCCTCTCTGAGGCAAATGGTCTTGGCTCAGATGTGGGGATGGTCCCCGTTTCTAGCAAGGGAACCAAAGGGGTGCTGAGCATAAATGCTCCTTGCAAGTCTCCAAAGACTCGGATCTTCCCACAGAGGTTTCAGTTGGGACGGCAGCATTTTGACGCCCCTCCAAGCCTGTGGCTTCTTCAGAGGAAGGGGAAGGGCCCCCTCTGGTGTCCTGTTGTAGGAAGAGACTGGCCGGATATTAGTAGATAGACTAGAGGACAGTTGAGAGGAGGGGGGGGGACAATGCTTTGGCTGGCTCAATCCTGGTCCTGTGGGGGGGGGGACTTTGTTTCCCTGACTGCTTCCCCCATAGCCCAGCGATTCAGGGATGATGCTTCTGAAGGGAGGTTGACTACAGGACTATGAAGCATCAAAGCTCCACAGACTGTAAGGCTGCAGCTAATTCCTCCTGCCCAGGCAGATTCAGGGGAGGGAGAGTTTGGGCCCTCAACTATGTTCCAGGAGGGGTGAGCATCCGGCTCCCCCATTCTCAGCTCTTCCAGCTGGTGGACGTTGCTGTGTTCATGCAGTCATTGTTCAGGGTCTTTGGGGAGACCAGTGGCCATGGAACAACCAGACAGCAGTAATGAGTCCAAGGGACAAATTTGGGGCTGCTGCTGGAGGCAGGAGCAGGAGGAGGACTCTCTAATCAGGCCATGCTGGCTGCAGTTTTGGGGTTCAAGAGCACCTAGTTGGAGGAGGCCAATCTAGAAACTGAGGATCAGGATGTTGTGTTTCCCTCCCAGTGTTGGGTCCTGCTGTGCTAAGCAATTGTTCTTCAACCTTATCCAGACCCCAGAAGGAAGTACCACGTCAGGCTGCTGGCATACAACAGCATGGAGGAAGGCTACGAGGCAGACCAGACTGTCAGCACCCCCAGCTGCGTATGTGAGTCTCCAGCTTGTTTTTCGGCTGTAATTGTGGCACTTCAGAAGCTTTTTGAATTAGGCAGATATTGTAAAGTCTGAGAAAGGGACAATGTAGGTCCAAAACAATGGAGATTGGTTTGAAGCTTTTCCATCCTGTTCCTTAGCTCCAGATGCCCCTGGTACAATTTACAGGGGTCTACAGAAAAGGCAGTTGGGAGGAGGAAAGAAAGCCATTTCGGGCTTGGCTGCTTTGGGCTGCAGAAAATGTCTCTTAATTTGGGGGGGCTCTTTGCTGGCTGGACTTCTGATGCTGAGCCTCAGGTCACTATTGCTCTTCAAGTCCTGATCTGGTTCCCCCACGCTTAGGACACTCTCCTCTCTCTGCAGCTGTGCGGGACCGCCTGGTGCCACCCCCTCCGCCACCCCACCACCTTTACGCCAAAGCAAACTCTTCCTCCTCCATCTTCTTGCACTGGGGTCGGCCTGCCTTCACTTCAGCACAGATCATCAACTACACTCTCCGCTGTCACCCAGTGGGGCTGCAGAATGCTTCTTTGGTGCTCTATCTTCAAACGTACGTGGGCCCCCTTCGCCTGCTCTGTCTTCACCCTGCTCCCCTCTTGAGAAGCTGGCCAGGATACCCCCCACCCACCCTGCCATTCACACAAGGCAGAATTGGTGTCTTCGCTATGGCTCCTGCACTAGACAGACCTTCTCCATGTCTGGTTTTGAGGAGGCCTGGCGGTTGGCCTGCATGAAGCATCAAGACAGTTTCTCTCGAATATCATGTATTTAAGCTGAAAAATCTCCTGCTTGGGTTCTCTCAATGGGAACGTTGGAATCTGCCCAAGGCCTTTGGTGGGTACTGGTGGCTTTGTGTGAGGAGAGTGCCGCTGACCAGGCCCTACCACCTCAATCCAGGCAGAGAAGCAGCCTCGGGCCCTGACTGGGAAGAAGGAGAGCCCCCCCCACCCCGCTGTAGGGCCAGTCCAGTGCTGCACCTCCTCTCCCGTGGCAATGCTGAGATGCATCCTCCCTGTTGCACACTCAGCAAGGATTGCAAAAGGCAGCAGGCAGGGATCTCCTGCTAACTGGTTCCTTATGTCCAGGTCAGAGACTCACTTGATGGTCCAAGGACTGGAGCCAAATACCAAGTATGAGTTTGCCGTTCGGCTCCATGTGGATCAGCTCTCCAGCCCATGGAGTCCAGTGGTTTACCACACCACCCTCCCAGAAGGTGAGGAGGCTGCTGCTTGGCGCTCATTGACTGGGGATCCACTCCTGCCCACAGGGGAGCCTCTCAGACCACCAGGTGAGGCCTCTGGAGCTCCAGAGGCTTCATTGACAGCCTATCTGTCCCCACAGCCCCGGCGGGTCCACCCGTGGAAGTGAAGGTGACGATGATTGAGGAAGACACAGCCTTGCTCTCCTGGAAGCCACCAGCTGGCACTGGAACCCTCGTCTCCCGATACACCATTCTGTACGCCTCCAGGAAAGCTTGGATCGCAGGCGAGTGGCAAGTCCTTCATCGGGAAGGTGAGTGGGAGCCTGCAGACTCTGGGTGCCCCAATCTTATGGCTGCTACTTGTGTTGCCCTGGAGGTGGCAGCCCTAGGCTGATAGCTTCAAGTGGTGATCTGAAGCACAAGAAAAACCTTGGTATTTGGTTGCCAGGCTCTTATTTTAGAAGTCAGGCTGCGATAATAAGGATGATTTTGCTGCCACTCCGTAACATGATGACTTCTTGGCCAGCTGTAGATCTCACAGGGATCCTGCACAATGAAGACTCTCAGGAGCAGAAACAGGCTGAAGGACCTGTTTGCCAGGCAACCTGCAGTTTGGCACTGGTTATCCAAGGAGACAGAAATGGTTGGCATGTCATCTTCTCTCCTCCTTCCTTACAGGAACAATAACCATGGCTTTGCTAGAGAACCTCAGGGTGGGGAGTGTCTACCTCATCAAAATTGCTGCATCCAACGAAGTGGGCGAAGGGCCTTTTTCTAGCGCAGTGGAACTCGTGGTCCTGCCAAAGGAGCCCTCGGAGGCAAACCAAAGGCCGAAACGACTGGATTCCTCCGAGGCCGACACAAGTGAGCCCCTGGCCCAGCCTGCATGTACCACACAGTCGCTCTGCTCCCTGGGTACTAGGCCCCTCCTCTTTCTCCTAGAAGGGGCAGCTTGGCACATTGTGGGATGGGCTTCCTTGCTCGTTGCTGTCCCACCGAGGCCCCTGGGCTAGAAGTGCCTGTTTCCTTTTTGCAGCTCACTCTGGCTCTTACCAGTTGGACCAGAAGTCAATGACGGGCATAATTGCCGGTGTCTCCATAGCCCTGGTATGCATCTTAGTCTGCATCCTTATCCTGATCTACCATGGCAAAGCGAGGTAAATTTGTTGTATGTGTGTGAGTGTGACTGAGTGAGTGAGTGAAAGGCTGGGTGGGAGGCATGAGGCCCACAGTGCCAATGTTGGGTGTGTGTGAGTGCATCATAATCTGTGTACGCAGACCAGTAGCAAAACCTCACTGGGATGTGTGCAAAGTGATGGTAGAACCTCAGGCTGTAATTGCCTAGCCTCAGCCCTCAGGGACACAGCCAGAGAAACCAAGTGGCCCTGTTCAAGCTCTTGCTTCGCTGCCCCATTCTTGCCACCAAGGTAGGCTGCTCGTGCACCTGTTCTGTCTCTTAGCACCCTCCCACCATTAACTTGTACGTTCCCAAGGAGCGGTGGATGGAGAAGGCAGAGATTATAGGGGGAGTTGCAGTATCGGGGGGAATTCTTTCCTGTTTCTTCCTGCCCCTCCTCCCATTGTCCACTGCCTGGTCAGGCTCAGATCCAGGGCTTCCACTGCCCTCCTCGTTCAGAATGGGGTAGCTGTGACGAGAGCTTATCAAGCGGTCAGCCTTCAGCTGGAAGAGCAAGTTAACCCCTGGTTTCCTCTTGCCCAGGAAAGCAACCCCTTTCAAAAGCAGCCGGCCCAGCTCTGACCCACTTCCTTGCAGCGGCAGCCATTCTTCTACGAGGAACCGGGAGGGAGCCAAAACTCTGCAAAGCCTGGCAGAGAATGAGCGATCACTCTTGCCCAGGATTGCAGGGGGCAGCTTTCTGGATGCCAAGGTACAAAGGATACGTTTGTTTGCTTGCTTTTCTGGCTCAGTTGCAATTCTTGAGGCGGCTTATAGCAAAACAACTAGCTAGTCTCATTGCCGAATCGAAGGGTGGAAGATGTAGGGGAGATCTCATGGGACAAGGCATTGCAAGGTTTGGAGCCCAACACGCCTGCCTTTGACCTTGACCGCGAAGGAGAAGACCACTCTGGTGGCTCTTAAAAGGGAGTGAGTGAGCAGGCTGCATCAAGAGGGGTCCTGGATCTAAATCCCCCAGGGCTATGAAGGAAAGGAAAGAAATAAAAACTGGGCCCTGAGCAGGAGTTCGCACCAGTCGTGGTGACTTTCTAGCCTAGCTCTGTATGCAGCACGTTTTATTCATGTATGGCTGCAGATAGGAATACCCTTCCATATGGGACATCCTGTCCAATCTTCCCAGTTTTCTAAGATCTTGGGGAGGGGTCCTCATGCGGGACAGGCTGCTAAAGCTAATATGTGACTTCTTTTGCCTTTGGCTCTGTCCTTCCTTGTGCTGTGTTTCCCAAGTTTGGTGGTTTACCTGCATTTTTTAATAATGGCAGCAACAAGTGGGATAGATACCCCAGAAAGGCAATCAGGTGACCCCCTTGGCCTCCCAGAAGGACTGTGGGGGAGAGTTCTTGGGGTCTTTTTGTCTTCTGGCAGAAATGCAGGTTCACTCACAAAGGGGATTGGCAAATGGGCTTTGTCCACTGCATGCTTACCCAGGAGTAAGTCCCACGACATTCAGCAGGGATTGTGCCAGTGAGTGTCCAGCAACGTGTCTTCTGACCAAGGCTGACCCTTGGGGAATGGACCTGGGAGCCAGTCTGTGGGCAGGCAGGCCTTGGGCCCTTTCCCTTTCCCCCAGGGTAATGGAAGACTCTCCTCCCCTTCAGGGCGGAACTGACCTTATTATAAACCGCTTTGGTCCAGTCACGAAGAAGGGCACCCAGAGGAAACGGCTCTTCCTCCCTGGCTCTCGGAAGGAGAAAGCAGAGGAGGTGAGACTGCAGCCCCACTGACCAGCACAGGCCCACCTCCTCGGGAGACGGTGGCCTCCGTTGTGGTGCTGGGCCCCCTACTCTTTGCTGACTCCTCCCCTGATGCAACATGCTAAATGCCTGGAAAAGGGGGGCTTCTCCTGCATGTCCTTCTCTCCAGCGATGGCAGCCAAATGAAAACACCGTCCTTGCAGAGGGGACCATGCTTCAGATCTCACCTCCCTGTGAATGTAGCTAATACCCTGGGCACTCCCCCCTCCCTCAGCCTGGCAATACCCCGGGTAAGACATCCATTGTGAGGTTGCAGCTAGGCTGCACCTGCGCATGAAGTTCGTGCTCTTGGATTGCTTACCAAGCGATGGCGCTGCCCTTGGAGGCATCCTGCAGGCTCGTGCCGGGAGGGGCCGCAGGGTCCTCCACTCCAGCTGGCATCCCGGGGCTCTCAGGGCCCACAGCAAATGCTGCCAGAGCTTCCTTGTTTGATTTCTCCTGCTCCTTTGGAGAAATCATCTTCCCTTCAGCTCCTCAGTCCCAGACGCTGGTAATGTGCAAGGACCAGTCACTGTGCCCAGCACGATCAGGTGCCTCAGCGATGGGCCCTTCCATTCCCAAGGAGGCTGCTTGCTAGTGAGGCAGGTTCCATTCAGAAAGCTCAACTGCAGGGTGAGTGGCCACCTTCAGTGGGAGCTGCATCAAACGTCCAGCTTTTGTTCTTCCTGCAGGCCCCGAGGCAGCTGGCTTCAGCAGCCTTCCTGTACCGGTCAGGGGCAGCCATGCTCATTGGCGAAGAGCAGCAGCCAAGTGCCCGAGCGATCTGCAGCCTGGGAACCGACACAGAGCATTCAGCCAACAGCCAAGGCAGCCACGAGACTGGGGATTCAGGAAGGTTCTCCCACGAGTCCACTGAGGAGCTGCACCCCCCTCCCGGCTTTGGGGCTGCAGATTCCTTCCCAGGCAGCGACTCACACCTGACAGCCTGCTGTCCCGTTTCTAGGCCTCTCCAGTTGCCACTGGCTGGCGGTGGCAATGGGGCATCTTGCAGGGAAGAATGAACTGGGAGGCCAAGCTTTCCGTGGGATGCCCGAGGACTAGCAGGCAACCCGTGTTTCCACCGCCTCTTTGTATTTTCCTTCCCTAGAGAATGTCCAGTGCGCAAAAATGTGAAAGGAGAGCAGGGCGGCTCTCCTCTCTTGTCACTGGAGCAAAGGTGACCCCTTTGCTTGGATATCTACCTCAGCTTGCCAGGGCAGACGCCAAAGGAAGCAACCGCACTACCTCATTGGCTTGTCTGGAAGCATCGCTCGTGGCTGCACGACTGGTGATGGCTTCCTGGCAGCCCCGAGTCCTTTCCCTGAATGTATGGAGAGCGAGCGTGTCCCTGTGAGCCAAGGAGTTGTGTTGGGAAGCATAGGGGGCTGCCCCACTGGCCTCGGGAGGAGCAATCTCCAAAAGAGGGCCACTCCAGGGGCCAGCGGGGCGGAGGCTGCAGGCAGCTCTGGGGCCCTCCAGGGGCCGCCCCAGGGTCCCACCTGCCATGTCAGTGCCTTCTGGGGTCCACAGTGGGCAGACCGGGAGGCTTTCCGCCTCTGCTGTGTTCCCTTGGCCAGATGATTCCCCCCAAGTGTCCTGGTGGTAATGGTGCCTTCCATTAGATAGTTTTGAACTCACTGCTTGCCTTACTTGTGAAGTTTCTCTGGAGCCCAGAACGAGGCCTTACATGTGCTCTGCAGGTCGGCTTGGGGGTCCCCCGTTTGTTTCCCTGGCTGGTCCTGAGCATCGGAAGCCATTAGCCTGGGACACGGCCCCCAGGCAAGCGCTCGGACGGAGCCCCTCTCCCCTAAAGGTGCAGCGGAGCATCCTTTTTGTTCCCACACAGCTCCTGTTTTATACTACCTCCTTTTAAAGTTATTGTAGTGTTATTGTTTTCCTGTGCTCAGGGTGCAGTTTATTTCTTTTAAGCTGCCTTGTGTGTTGTAAGGCAAACTGACAGGGTATCTCGTGTTTTGTTTTGTTCTGAAGTTAGTGAGTGAGCGAGTGAATGAGATGATGAGCAAAAGAGAGAGGTCGTGTTCACCGAAATTGTAAGCTGACTGGTACAGTTCCCTTCTGTTTCCATTCACAAAAGGTTTGGCCAAACATCCCAGATGTGACTCCCAGATGGGTCTCTTGCAGGCGACAGGAACTGTCCGTTTAGGACATGAGGCTGGTTGTGGAACTGAAGGGCGGTGTAAAGTGAGAGGACCCACGGCCTCCCTCCCAGCTCTCCCTGCCCCACTTTGGGGCTAGCGAGCTGGCCTGGGGCCTTGCAAGAGCCTAGCTGCTGCTGTGTCGGCTGAGAGCTCAGGCCAGGCCCACCACTTTTCTGATGCAAAGGCTTTAAAGAAAATAATGGATCTTGTACCAAAGAATGTTCTGTGGGAAGGGGAAGAAAGCTGCATATTTACCCCGAAAGAGTTAAAACTGCAGCATCAAATCATTTTAATGCCTAAGTAGATACGAACCCAAAGGAGCCGAGAACCAGATGGAGATTAGGAGTGGACTACGTGGTTTTACAATGTAACCTTTAGTATTGTTGCTGCCAGACCTCTTTTATAAAAGTTGAAGTAAGACCCTCTTCAGCTCCAAAGACTTCAAGTGTAATTTTGTTTTCCTTCTCTTCAGCAGTTCTATTAAGTAACAGGAAGAATATTTCTGAATGTTCATTCATACTGGTTGAAGAAAAGGAAACTCATTTGCCAAAGATTGATTGGGAGGCCTTGTTGGTCAAAGCTGAGCCTGCCACACCACCAAAGGATGCCTGCTCAGGTGGGTGGCTTGCTGAGTTTTGTAGCAATACACTCCAAGGGCCGCTGTGCTGAAGCGGGGGAGGGGGGGGGGCTTCTCCAAAGACTTATTTGCTGTGAATATTGACATTTTTGGACCTCTTCTAGGGACAGTGAGGCAGTGCCGGGGCATTCTAGTTTGGCAGTTGGCAGCTGAAGGAATGCCCCGTCCCTTGAGCCCTTTGGAGGAGCCCTCGGGATGGAGGTGGGGCTCCGGAACAGAGGCATCCTGGCCCAGAGAGGTGCCCTGATGGCCTCCTTGGGTGTTTCCGCTTCTCCTGTAGAGGGTCCTTTTCTCCCGAGTTGCCAGGGCGCCAGCTCAAGAGAGGGAGAGGGATTTGCAAGTTGGAAATAGTTTGTGTCCAAGGTTGCAGAGCAGCAAATGAAGAAAACCAAAGATATTTAAGGCTATCTTGGCGTAGAGGCCTGTGTTAGGTAGGTAGGCGAGCTTTCTTTACTTTCGTTGTTTTGTTTTGAATTGGCATTATCTTTTCAGGTTCCCCCCCCCACACCTTTATCCAGAGAGGGGGGGGATGAATGATCTTTCCTTCATCTTAGGGCAAACCTGGGTTAGCGTGGGGTGGGGGTTGAGGGTGACTCTCGCCAGAAGGACACCTTTGGATGCTTCCTAGCAAAATGGCTGCTTTCCTTCCATCTTCTTGTGAATCTAGGGGGATCTAAGGGGCATCTGCCCCCAGCAGTTCCTCTGGGACATCCAAGAAAGCATTTGGAAGCATGACTTGAATTCCAGCGCTCCCCCCCCCCCCCAGTGCATAGGCTGAGCTTGTGCCATCAGCAACCTGGACAAGTGGAACAGTTGGTTCACGTGGAAACACCTGTAACTAGGTCTTCCATCCTGAAGAGCAGAAAAACACCCCTTGAGTGAAGGCCACTTTTCCAAATATCAGTGCAGGGCATATTGTCCATGCAGTGCCAAGCAAAGAGCCAGGTCAGGTGTACAAGGTGTCTGTGTGCGCAGCTTGCAGGCAGTTGGATGTGACTCTTCCCCCTTCCTCAGGCACCTGCGGGACCTCCTGACCTGTATTCGGGGACACGGCTGAGCTGTGTGGATTCAGCCACAATGATCTGCAAGCATTGTCATTTGCGAACCTCGCAGTCATGGCAGGTTCAGCAAACCTTGTTTCCCTTTGTTTGGGAGACCCTTACCCCAGGTTTCAGGCTTAAGACACCTGTCTTAATTTTGTTCTGAACACTGTCCTGAAATTATTCCATCTGTTTAAAAAGAGGTTTATGTTTTTCCACCTCATCCTCGGGGTGCTTCAGAACCCTAGCTGGCATCGTCACCACAAGATTTGCTCTTGTTTTTTTCCTGTAACACATTTCTTCGGGCACAACTGTTTTGCTGCTGTTTTTACTTCTTTTTCTGAAGCACCACCCCACCCCGAAAGCAGGGCAGTGAAGCCTCAGGAAAAAGGGGGTTATAATGGCACTGCCAGGGCATCCCCTTGCACACCTTGGCTGCCTCGCCTTGATCTCACAAATGGGTGGCAACACCACCCAACTCTCACTTGCACCTTGGGGTAATTCACCCAATTCACTTTCCATCAGTTTGGAAGAGCAACTAAAACGCAGAGGAGGAAGGAAAGGTTGTCCCTGAAGTATCTTTGAAATCAGTCACATCCGGGTTCCAGTTGTGCATTGGAGCAAGTGTGAACCTCATTACTGGGGTGTACTTTGCTGACTCCTGACTTCTTTTGGGCAACTTGGCACATGGAACTTCCACCCTCCCCAGGTGGGAATTACCCCCCTCCCCCCCCCAGGGGAAAGCCATCTCAGTCTTGTCACTGCACACACACTACCTACCTGCTGCATCAAGCCTGGCACTTTGCTAAATGGCTGTTTAAAACACTTCCCTATATTCCTGAGGATGTGAATGAATTGCCAGTGTGGGAGTCCAGCCAGGCTTTTTTGGCCGAGGGTGTTCTGGCTCCTGCCACTCCTGCTGTTTTCTTGAAGGGCCGTCAAAGGCTGGCCAGCCAATGGGGGAAACGAGCTGAATTGTATTAATTTTATATTTGACTCAGGGGATCAGCTCCGTGAACTCCATTGTGCGAGGACAGTTAGTGATGATCTGATAATGAATGTACCTTTTAATGTTGTCTTTTTTAAACATTTTGCTTATAATGCGCTTTTTTTTATTAAAAAAAAAAACAACCCTTTTGATAGCATAGTGAATGTTTAACTGTGTCCTTCCTCTTTCCCCTCACCCGTTCCCAGGCTTGTCCTGATGCTAGCACAAACGTCATGCCAAAAATGAGTAGAAATTTAAATGCCAAAATGTTTATGAAACTGCTGTCTTATATAGATGGATTGCACAGTTGAAATAAAAGTTTCCTGTAGTAATTGGCGGCCTGTTTCCCTTTGAGGGCTCCATTCTTCTTTTCACCAACTCTTCGCGGCGCAGATCGCGGCGGGGCCTCGGGGAGTGGAAGGGCGCGGCAAACGAGCAACAAGGGCAGAACCTGCGGGAGCGGGGGGAGCACGCGCCGGGACGCCACCGACCCCCAATTCCGGCCCACTGCCGGGAAGCGCCTCGCTCGTAGGCAGCCTTCCGAAGCAGCGGGCGGGCAGGGGCTCTCTCGGAGCCCGCGGGCAACGGAGCGCGTCCTTGGGTGGGGAGCTCGGGAGGTGCTCCCGGGACGCCCCCCGAGGCTCCAACCCGCGAGGGGCCCGGCCGGCCGAACAGCGGCTCCTGGCGGGGGCGGCGCGGGAGGAAAGGGCGGCCCGGACAGGGTCCGCCCCGCCGGCGGAGGGGCCGGACTGCGCATCGCGGTCGCCGGGTCGGCGGCTGCCTGGGTGCTGCGCCTGCCCGGCGGGGCGGGCCGCCATGCTGCGCCCGCGATGTCCGCGGAACACGAGAAGGAGCCCGGCGCGGCACTCAAGAGGCCCCGAGGTGGGTACGGCGGCCGGGCCGGGGAGCGGGGCCGGGGGGAAGGGGCGCTCCCGGAGCGGCGATACGGAGCTTGCGCTCGGCTCTTGCAGGGGTGGACGGCGGCGTGGAGGGCTTGGCGGGCGCCGGGCTGCAGCTGGGCAGCCCCGACAAGAAGAAGCGCAAGGGCGGCGCGCAGGTAAGCCGGGGCGGCGGGGCGCTTTCCCGCCGGGCCGGGCCGGCGCTGGGGGAGCGGGAGGCGGGTGCTGGGAGACGGTGCGGGGGCCGCCCTCCCGCGGGGCTCAGGGGTCTGCTCTCGCCCCCCGCAGGGCGCCCCCTTCCCTGCGCCTCCCTCCGAGTACGCCCCGCCGCCCAACCCGAGCGCCGAGCACCTGATCGCTGCCAACCCCTTCGACGACTGCTACGCCGCCGCCGCCGCCGCCGCCGCCGCCTACAAGCCCGCGAGTGGCCCCTACTTCGCCGGCCCCGCGTACCCCGGCTTCGGGGGCTACAACGCCTTTAGGATGCCGCCTCATCTGCTGCCCCGACTGGCGTCCCCGTACGGCGCGTCCGCCTTCCCCCTCCGCCACCGGCCGCCCCCCTTCGGCCAGAGCCCGGCGGGAGCGGCCTTCTGCAGGGCTCCAGCCGTGACCTTCGGGTCGCCCGAGAACGCGGTGGGCTTCGGCCACCAGCCCTGCTACAGTGCCAGCCAAGCCCTGCCCGGGCCCGGCCTGCCCTTCCGGCCCAACCCGGGTGAAAACTTTGGCCACATACCCTCTCAGAAGGCCGGCCCCATGCCTCCGTCTGCCGGGCATTTTGGGCCGGGCCCCAACCCTGCCTTTGGCAGCTCCCTGATGGAGCCCAACCACTCTTACGCTCCCGGGCTGAACAGCTACAATCAGGCGAAAGCTTTCCCAAAACAAGGGGTCAGCAACCATCAGCCTCCGCCCCAGCAGTACCACCCCACCTCGCAGGGAGCAGAGGGTCTGCTGAGCTCAGGAAGCACAGATGTAAAGGCCAGCGGGCACCAGCACGTCCCAGCGGGCACCCCGGAGGGGGTCCTGCCGAAGCACATGGAAAATCTGAACAGTGCCCATGCGAATGGGACCCCCGCTAAACCCCGCCTGCCCCATGGAGGTCCTGAGGGAAGCAGCTCAGAGAAGAGTGGGGGGGGCGGCAGGGACAGCAAAATCCCACTGCACCCCCCCCAGCACGACCACCTGCTCTCTGAGCCAGTTTACCCATGTGGGATTTGTACCCACAAGGTGAATGATGATCAGGATGCCATCCTCTGCGAAGCCTCCTGTCAGAAATGGTTCCATCGGATCTGTACAGGCATGACGGAGTCGGCATATGGCCTGCTGACCGCAGAGGCTTCGGCAGTCTGGGGCTGCGATACTTGCATGGCAGACAAGGACGTTCAACTGATGCGCACCAGGGAGATGGTGGCACCACCGGCCCTGAACACCGATGTCTGAACAAATCCCCCCCCCCCATGGTTTGTGAAACTCCATCTTTCCACACATTTTGTTATCTGCCCAAGTGCATTAAGTTTTCATCAGAAGAACTTGAGGTGCTTCCTTCCTGACAGTGAGGCTTAGGCCTACAAAAGGGCTGCTTTTGTAAAACTCTTCAGTCTGCAGATGGAATGTAGTGGAGGAACCATAATGTCACAATATATTCTCATTACCTGTCAGTGTCTTACTCTGTTTCTGCGCTTTCTCCAGTTGAAAAAAAAAACAAAGCAGTTGTTCTTCTATCCCTGGGAAATGATTTGTATGTGAGCTGGAATTTATCTAGTGAGGGTAACCCGGCTAGTCTTTGAATTCTACTGCTATTTTTATAGTGCTTATTTCTGATCACATTAGCATTATGTACAGGGCCTTTCTCTTTCTCTCTCATCTCTCTCTCTCTCTCTCTCTCTCTCTCTCTCTCACACACACACCCTGGCAGGTAATAATTGAGTGTGTCACCATGCCTACCAGCCATGGGGGGGGGTGTTACCAGCATGATTGCGGAGTTTTATCCTGGAGATTAGGATTAGGAGAAGCAACCCCACAGAAGCATCTTGAGAGGAATAGCAGCAACCAAATGGCCACCATCTGTGGGAGACAGGCTGCATCAGCCCAGTGGCCATTTTTTGGAAACCATCTTGAGTATTTGGAGGGGACTTGGATTCTCAGCTGCTTGCCTAAGGAAAAGTTGGTGGAAAACTGACACAGGGTGCCAATTCCTTTGTGCGTAAGTTGGATGGGAACATGATTCATACCGTTTCTCTCCTTGAGGGAATCTGGTTGGCCATCCCAGGCAGTGGGAAAGTTTCCCAGGTAGCAACTACCATAGCAATACAGCTGTGCAGATGAATCCAAAATTTGGTTGTGACCATACAATCTGGGAATTCTAATATCTCCATTTAGCAAATGGCAAGATGCCTTCATGACTAAAGATCAATCCAACAATAAAAATGAATGAACAAATGAACACTACACTAAATATTTGTTTTCCTTTAGTTTGTCTTGGAGATAAATCAGAATGGATCTGTGTCTCTGGGCTGGAAACAATTGGAGCAAAAATAATAATTTGGGCAACTTAAGCCAGAAGTAAGTGATGGAAGTCAACTTAGAAATCTAGTAGGTATCTCAAGAGATCTTCTGTTGTAATTGATTGTAGCTTCCATGCTCCTGGAATTTGGGGAAGGACAAACACCCCCTCTTGTGACTAGTTCTCCCCCATTCCTGGTTCAGGTGTCTGTGTGGCTTTAAAACACCTGGCCATCTATTAGCTGGTCCAAAGTAGAGTCTCAGAGCAGGCTGGGGTTTTGCTGCTGCTGCTGCTCATTCTACAGATCTGGCCCTGTGCTGCCCCCCCCCCCCACACACATAAGCCACCCAAGTTGAGAGGAAAGTACACAACTTGTGAACCCCTTTCCCTTTTTCCCATCTGTCTGTGCCCTAATTATGTGTGGAATAACACATTTACAAAATATGGGGATGTTTAAATACCCTTAATGTTGGACTTTAGTTCCGAGATATTTTTTAAAAATAAAATGAGTGACTTATGTTTTTCATTTTATTTTTAATAGGAAGTTTGCTATCCTTCATGCTTAAATATGTATACCTTGTTATATAGAGAGCCTTGCTTGCTAGTAATGTGTAACATACATACTTGGCAATGTGTCTTTTCGGTTGAATGTGATTTAATTACTGTTTCATATTAAAACTTGTCTTTTCTTATGTATGCTTACCTATACCTGTTTTAGGGATATCAGTTGGGAGTAATTTTTATACAATCTCAAATGTGTTCCACATTGGTGACATTTATTTTTGCAGCAACTTTTAAAACAAAAGAGCATGTCTGAAATAACACATGCAGTAGGAAGGACTGTGATGCGTGGCAAAGTTGACGTATGTAATTCAAATTGGAATTGAGCTCCCAGACTTTGTCCGTTATTGTTCCCTTAGTACGAAATGAAATTACTATGTAATACAAATGATTTCATATCATGGTGCCTGTGTGAGCTACTCTTATGAAGTATAGGAATGGACGTTTCTGTTTCTATGTTGATGGATGGCGAGCTGAGCCGAGGACCTCACGCCAATGATTAAACCGGTTTTTGATGCATTTTGTCGTTCGTGGAATTTGTGTCCGCTCTGTCCTCTCCTGGCAAACGGGTGCCGCAACACCCGCTTCCCTTCAGCGACGGCGAACGAGCACCGGCGGCTAGAGCGGCTTCCGGCGGAAGTCTGCGGGAGGGACGGCGTTCCCGGCAGCCCTCGCGCCCGGCGTCCTGGCAACGGCCGCCATGCCCGTCTGGGTGCGAGACTTCAGCTGGGAGCAGACGGCCGAGGCGGTGCGCCTGACCGTTCCGCTGAGGGCCGCCCGCCGCCACGGCGTCTTCTGCACCGAGCGCTACCTCAAGGTGGGCGCGGGGGGCGGCCCGGGGGGCGCGGCCCGGACGGCGGCGTCGGACGCCAGGTAACCCGCTGCCGCCCGCCTCCCGCAGGTGAACGCGCCGCCGCTGCTCTTCGAAGCCGCGCTGTTCGCCCCCATCGACGCCGAGCGCAGCCGCGCCGAGATCCGGGATGGCTGCGTCGTCTTCACTCTGCTCAAGAAGGAAGCGGCCCCGTGGCCGTCCCTGCGGGCGGAGGACGGTGAGGGCCGGGCTGGGCTGGGGGGGGGGGCTCCGCTGCGGGGGGTGGGGGTCCCGCCCAAATCCTGCCCTGCAGCCCGTGAGGCCGCTTTCTCTCTCTCCTGCCCCGGACCTTCCCAGCCCGGAATGGCTTTTTTCAGGGGACGAAGCAAAGATGCGGGAAATTCGCGAGGAGGCCGTCCGCCAAGCTCAAGAGGAGGCCCGAGCGAAAGCAGCGGCGAAGTCTGCAGAGAAACGGGAACGCGGCAGACTTGCTCTGGATGCCACCATCGAGGTAAACGGCCCTCCTCCAAGGAGATAAAGCACCGCTAATGGTTGTTGTCGAAGTCCGCCTGGTTTGCCTTCCAGGATTCTGAGCATCACAAGCCTCTTGATGGTCTGTCTCTTTCCTCCTTGCTCTCCCCCCAATTATAACACGTGTCTGGCCTTTCTACTTTATGGGCCATGGAGCCATCTCTTCAGAAGTACCATTCCTCAAATAAGGGCACCTTAATTACAGGCGGAGATAATCTTCGTCCAGCGCTTTACCATGCTGTTGTAAGCTCTGCATCTTGTTGGCCTTGTCTTGTCTGAACCCCCACTGATTCTTTTTCTTTCTCAAACCATGGCAGCTTCATTCCCTGGCACATCTTTTGGTCTTTTTCTTATTGCAACTCTTCTTAAGTTTGGGCCAACTGGCCCTCTATTCTTTCTGCAACAGTTGAATTCTAATTCCCCTTGTCCTATTACACTTGTTTCCCTGTTTCTGTTCATAGGTCTCAGCCTCAAGGTTTCTTTCCACTAAACCTGGGTCCTCCGTTCTTTTCTTCCTTCTCACTCACTTCTTTTCCATTGGAGTGGAACTCTTGCTTTTCCTATCACCCACTGGATGGGTTATCAATTCTGGTGAACATCCAGTCTCTACCTACTTCACTCTTAAGTGCTAGCAATGTCTACATCAGGGGTGTCAAACTGCCGGCCCGTGGGCCGGACGCATCACGTGGAAGCCGTGCCCACCCCATTGCCGGCAATGGCAAAACAGTCCCAATATGTTGCGCGGCATCACGTGACGTTGCGAGTTTGACATGTATGGTCTACATATATGTATATGCAACTCAGAGTCTTTTGTGATTGGAGCAACCCATAAGACTATTAAAATTAATAAAAGGCTAATACTGAAAGGCTTGTGGAAATGAGGAGGTATTATACTATCTGTAGGTGAATGAAGAATTATAATTAAAACTAGTTTAACTGTTCATTACCATTTGCTGTGAGAAATCACTTCAGATGCATTTCTGCAAATCTATATTACGCTCTGATGATACTGTAGAGAAGAGATGCAAGTGCCTTTGAGTTTTATGGGGCAGGCTACTTCTCTAGTTCTAAATTCTGCCTTATATTTAACTTCCCTGTGGCCTTCTGAAAACAGTGAAAGTAGGAATCTTAATTACCTGCCTGATAAGAAATCAATAATGAGGAAGCTTGCCCCTTAACAGAAAAATAATTCCAAAATGAATGTCCTATAATTCAAACAGCTAGAAGAAGCAGAAAGAAAAAGAATAGAAGAGCTAAAAGAACAAGAACGGAAAAAAGCCACTGAGGAAATTGAGGTGTGGAAAAGGCAGAATGAGATGCAAAAGAAAGTATGTACTAAGTTCCAGTTGCCAGATAGAAATACAGAAGTCCCCAGAGAAATAAAAGAATGCCAGAACTTGGAATCTTTTGCTGGAAAGAGAGTGTCCACGTCAGGAGCATTAACTAAAGGTATTAATGTTCTCATTATGTTACCATATGGACTTTGCACTTTCTTTCATGGGACACTGGAGTCTTTTTGCTTTGCTGTGGCTGTTTGTGTTTATTTAAAATATTTTTTAAAATACTAAAAGCCTCCCATGTTGAATTTCAGTGCACAGATTCACAACGTATAATGTGAACTAACCATAACCCTTTCAAAAAAACACAAATACTATTCAAAAGCATTTTTCAAACAATGCTGAACAATTACCGTAGTGCCTTATTTTGTCAGCCCAAGCAAAGGGTTAGAGACAAAGGCACTTGCAGGCATTCAGCCTCTCAACTCTGCTTCATGGTCTGCAGTGATATGACTTTGGGGAAAACAGACTGAGGGTGTGATGGTTACATATACAAAAGCATGCTCTAAGCTCCAGCAATAGTAAAAGTGGCAAAGAATCTCAGTCTGTCTTCTCCCTAACTCACTATAGTGTTAAGAGGGAGAATGGGGAGAACCCGGCTGGGAGACTTTCAAGATTCTGTTTCTGAAGCTTATATCAATGAAATATAATCCCATTCAGATTTCTGGGATCTGCCTCAAAAAGCTGGCATGATACAAGTGTACACCATCAGCTCCGTATTCTTTTTTGTGTTTTTCCTCCATCTACCCTTCTATATCTGCAGACATCTGCCTTATAAGTATAAGAAACAAGAGACATATCTGTGGGTAGTCTCCTTTTTCTTCTTATTGCTACTGTTAACTATGAACAGGAATATAGCATTAAACAGCTTTTGTGTTTTGACTATTACAGGTAGAAATGATGGAAATATGTTTTCAGAAAAGATAAAGGAAGATTCAGTTCCTTCTCCACGCCCTCTCAGTAGCATTATGATACATTTTACACCTCGTGTCTTTCCAACAGCACTTAGAGAATCACGGATCCCAGAGGAGGAAGAGGTAGGGGGCTTGGCTGCTTTGTGCCATGGAGGGCTGGCATTCAGAGGAGTTGCAGCAAGTTATTGGAAAAGAGAGGGTGCTTGCTTCCTCTACTACTTTTCAGCACCAAGGTTGAAAAAATATTCAATGTCCTTGCGTGGTAAAGGCACCAGCAACTTGTCTTGGGCCATTCCTCATAAATCAGTGAGGAACTATAGTGGCTTGTGAAGAGTATGATTTTCCCAGTCAATATTCTCCTTCCTTTTTCCTGGAGATCTGGAATAAATGCTCCCCAATGTTTCATGATGCATGGCTTGAAGCCGTAGGCCCAGGGAAAGGGGATGGTCTTATTAAATACTCTGGCAAAGAAGAGGTAGGACCAGGAATGCATCTTCAGCCCCACTGCATTACCTGTAGAGAGCCACAGAGCCTTGGAGATACCATATAGGAACAGTTCCAGACAAACATACAGAATGCTGGCAGGAATAGCCAACACTCCAGAAGATAGGCTTAAGATACAGAAGGATCTTGACAGACTTGAACATTGGGCGCTATCTAACAAAATGAAATTCAGTGGTGAAAAAAGTAAGGTTCTACATTTAGGCAAGAAAAACCAAATGCTCAATAGTAGTAACTGTGAGAGAGATCTCAGAGTCCTAGTGAAAAATCACTTAAATATGAGCCAGCAGTGTGCTGCAGCTGCCAAAAAAGCCAACACAGTGCTGGGCTGCATTAACAGGGATAGAATCAAGATCACCTGAAGTGTTAATACCACCTTACAATGCCTTGGTAAGGCCACACTTGGAATACTGCATCCAGTTTTGGTCACCACAATGTAAAAAAAGATGTTGAGACTCTAGAAAGAGTACAGAGAAAAGCAACAACGATGATTAGGGGACTGGAGGCTAAAACATAAAGAACAGTTGCTGGAATTGGGTATGTCTAGTTTAATGAAGAATAGGACCAGGGGTGACATGATAGCAGCCTTCCAATATCTCAGGGGCTGCCACAAAGAAGAAGGAGTCAAGCTATTCTCCAAAGCACCTGAAGGCAGGACAAGAAGCAACGGATGGAAACTAATCAAAGAGAGAAGCAACCTGGAACTAAGGAGAAATTTCCTGACAGAACAATTAACCAGTGGAACAACCTGCCTCCAGAAGCTGTGAATGTTCCAACACTGGAAGTTTTTAAGAAGAGACTGGACAGCCATTTGTCTGAAATGGTATAGGGTTTCCTGCCTGAGCAG
Organism: Azemiops feae; assembly: GCA_023970755.1. NCBI lineage: Eukaryota > Metazoa > Chordata > Lepidosauria > Squamata > Viperidae > Azemiops > Azemiops feae. The sequence continues at coordinate 172,828 of JALGBA010004240.1, read as the reverse complement.
GGGGTTGGACTAGAAGACCTCCAAGGTCCCTTCCAACATCATCATCATCGTTATTATTATACTAGGCCTACCTAGAAGGACTGGCATCACCTTAATAGCAATATAGTCTTGGAGACAAAATGTTAGAAAATGGGGATAGCACATAACAAGTTGTACTTGAAGGAAAAATCTCAAATGCCAAAGCGCATACAATTAAGTGTAAACTCAATGTTTAAGGGAGGTCAGTTATATAGAGATTTTATGATGTCTATGTATGCAGTGCTTCACTGTTTTAATTGTAGATCACAAAAACATTTTAACTGCAAGCTTTTGTCATAAATTAGGGGGAAATACAACGTATACCAGCTGTAGAGAAATGTCATTTCTGTTCCAAGGATTCTTTTTCTGTTAACGGAAGAGGCAGCCTCTGCAAGAAGCAGGATGTCAGTAGCAACAAGCTTTACTAGTTGCATGGAAAATCTTTTGAGCCTCTCTTGAGTAGAATCCTAGGCAGGAAGGGCTTATTTTGAAGCCATGCCTCTCTTGATGGCTTACCTAGGAGCGTCTAGACTCTAGCTGATGTTGTGTTTGTGTGTGTTTTATTTGCAGTGGCTATGTAAACAAGCGGAGGCTCGCAGGATAATAAACGCAGATATTGCAGAGATCGAGGATTTAAAAGAAGAGGAAAAGAACCCAGAGTGGTTGAAAGACAAGGGAAAGTGAGTTTGGGATGAACTTCCCAAAGGTGGTCTCCAAAACTTGCTATGACTTAGAGTTGGGGGAGAAGAGGGCCAGTCTGTTGGGTTTCAATATTTGTGTTCATTAGTATGTAGCCGCCTCTCTCCTGCATTCTTCCTTGAACTGAGCCAGAATGGCAGCTCCTGAGCATTTTCAAGGCAGTCGTGGGCTTTTCATTAATTATGTGTGTCGTATATGCATACCAAGATAAGATGGTTAGGTTATTGTTTGTTTGGTTTTAAGACTTCTGTTTCAGTTTCTTGTAAACCTTACGGAATCAGCAGCGTGTGTAGTATGCTGTCAATAAGTAAAAAAATACATTTGCTGAGTCACAAAGCCCTGTATATATATATATATATATTCAGCTCTTACTAAATAAGTGGGCCGTTGACATAATCAGTTTGTGGTCCTTTAGTAAAGATGCCAAAGTTTTAAGCCCTGTTGGAAATGCAGGAGCTATTCCTTTGTTCACATGGATTTTTTTTTTTTTTTAGCAAAATGTTTGAAACTGGTAACTATCTGGCTGCCGTCAACGCTTACAACTTGGCAATTCATATTAATAATAAGATACCATCCTTATATCTGAATCGAGCTGCTTGCCACCTGAGGCTGAGAAATCTACATAAAGCAATTGAGGATTCCTCTCAGGTATTTGACCTTTATAGCCCTTTGTAGCATGGGACCACGCTATCTGGGGATCCCCTTTCTCTGGTCACATCAGCCCACCCCATCAGAGCTGGCAGGGGTGGTTCCCACCCCAGATAAGATGCACTCAAATTTAGAGGGTGCCTTTTGTATCAAGCTTCCGCTCAAGGTTGCTTTTAAAGAGGATATAGTTATGCTCTTGAACTGATAGAAAGGACCTAAATGATGCACTTAAAATCAAAGACTGGGGTTAGCTCACACTCCATCTGTTACATTTTATTTTGCCAGGCCTTGGATTTGCTCAGCCCTCCGGTTTCCAACAATGCCCAGGCAAGATTGAAAGCTCACCTGAGGCGTGGCACAGCATTCTGTGAACTGGAATTGTATACTGAAGGTAAGGTACTGAAGGTACCTTTGAAAGGCAAAATGCTTCTACTTTTATTTGTGTTCCATTATATTGCTGTCATTTTCTCCTTACAAAAAGGATTATGTAGGTTTAAACAGTGCAGTGCTTCTTGAAACCAGTAGAAATGAGCTACTGTACTAAAAATATTATTTACCTAAAATATTTGAGTTTACGGGAAATCGGGGAGGGGGGAATCTTATTTTTTAGGCTTAGAACATCTGTTCCTGTCAAACTCCAAATTCTTTCCTTTTCCAAGTCCAGTCCTGCGTGAATCTGTTGCCTGCTAAGCTTCATTAAGAACTTGTTCAGCAGCTTCCTTGCATCAAGTCTTTTATAATTTCCACTATCCTGTGTCAAAAGAAATGTGGGCATTCCTTTCTTCTCCTGTCTCTTCTTAGGCTCTTCTTGTCAGTTGTATTGTTCTAGTTTAGTGTGTCTCCCAGAGAACAATGTACAAAAGTTCCATAGGGCGTATGCCAAAAGACATTAATCAGTAGCTATTTTTCAAAAACCATCACCACCAATATAGCTTGGCACATTCACATTCTTCATTGTTATTTGTGAAATGTGATTTGGGATTCTAGCTTATGATTTTGCAATTGTTTATAAAATGCTAATTGTGGAGATGGGTTGGTGTTTTGTATTTAAATTACTTGCATTTTACTAAACTTCACATATTCTACTGATTTCCTATATTAAAGAGGCCGGGAAGCCCCGGTACTCTGCGTCTGAGGAGTTGTGTTTTGGACCCTGATCCTCTAGGCTTACCTGAGTGTAAAGCTATTTTGCGGGAGGCTGTTAATGCCGTTACATAAATGTACCATATCTGTAGGACATGGCGTGTGGCTCCAGAGACAAATTATGGGTGCTAATTGTTACTCTAGGCCTTCAAGATTATCTTGCTGCTCTCAAGATTGAGCCTACGAATAAAAATATAGAACAGGATGTGGAGAAGATTCGGCGCATAATTCAAGGCAATGAGTAGAAAAATTCTCCTGGCAAGTTTAGAAGGTTTTTTTTGTACTGGATCTCCTCCTCCTCCTCCTGGCAAGTTTAGAAGGTTTTTTTTGTACTGGATCTCCTCCTCCTCCTGGCAAGTTTAGAAGGTTTTTTTTGTACTGGATCTCCTCCTCCTCCTGGCAAGTTTAGAAGGTTTTTTTGTACTGGATCTCCTCCTCCTCCTCCCGCAGAGCAGAAGGGCTGGAAGACGCTCCGGGAGGCGGGGGGGGGGGAGATGCTCCTGTGCCCAATAAAGTGGTCGCTGTTTCCTTCGTCTCTCCAGCGTCTCCCTGGCGGGGTGCGTGGGAGGTGGGTGGCCGGCTACACTGGCGAGCGGTCGGCGACCGTGTTGATCCCGTTGTGCTGCGGCGGCCCGACGGCGGCCAGGCGGGCGGTGAAGGCGCTCTCCAGCGGGAAGAAGCGGCAGGGCGCCGTGGCCGACGTGGGCTGCAGAGCGCCGTACTCGCCGGCGGTGGTCTTGTAGAGGAGCGGCACCGCCGCACTCAAGCGCGTGCCCGTCAGCAGCGCCCGCGTGTCCGCCGGGCACGTGAAGACCGGGTTGGCCCTGGGGTCGCGCCGCGGCCTGTCTCCCCCGGCGGCCATGCTAGCTTGGCGGCGAGCTGCCCTCCGCGTCGCCAGGGCAACGGCCGGGCCCCGCCCTTTGTTGACGCGCGAGGCCGCGCTCCCCCCTGGGGCGTGTAGTCCCGCAGCGGCCAGCCTGCCGCAGCGCCGGGCGGAGGCGGACTACGCTTCCCGGCGGACGCCTCGCGGGAGGCGCAGGCGCAGCGGCGTCGCCTTTCCGGCCCCTGGTTGTTGTTCTGGCGAAGCGGGGGAGGCGGCCGGTCGCTGCGGCGCTCCAGCAGGTAGGTCGGCCGCGTCCCCTCAGCGCCTCCAACCCCGCGGCCTCCTGGCCGGCCTGCCCCGACAAGCGCGGGTTGCGCCCTCTTCGCACAGGGAGGGCCGGCGGGGCGGAGGACCGCTGCTGACCCCCCCCCCCCCGAGAGCCGCCCCAGGCCCGAAGCTGAGCCGGCTTGGCGCGGGGTGGGGGTGGGGAGGGGGCGGGGCTGATCCGGCCCCTCCCCCCGGTCCGCGTTCCCTCCCGCAGCGGCGGTTTCGGCCCGGGGCAGGCGGAGGTCTCGGTCGGAGGGCCGCCCGGGTTCCGTTCCTGGCAGCGGAAGAAGCCCGGCAGCTGAAGAGCGTCTCGTCTTTTTTCCTTCCAGCTCCTTGAAAATGTCAGAAGTTTCCAGCGACAGCGACTCTTCCTGCGGCTGGACGGTCATCAACCACGAGGTACCGGGCAGACTTCGGGGCCGGGGCTGCCTTTCCGTGCTTGGCTTCGGGGGCGTCTCGGAGGAGAGCGCGCCGGGCCCTCTGGCGAGGCGCCCCTCGGGCCAAGCAGGCAGGAGAGCTCCGCTCGGGGCGCCCCGGAGCGGCGGCTGCAGCGGAACTTCACGGGGAGAGTCGGCGTGGGCGATGTGGGACAGCCGGTTCCTCTTGCTCGTGCGTGGCTGGCTTGACCTCTTCTAACCAGGTTCAAACCTCCCATGGCTTAAAGACAGCCGGATTTTCCCCACCTTCTCTCTCTCCGCCCCACCCGCTTCCAATGAGGTCTGTTGAAGCGGAAGGTGAGCGCCAAGAGGCTGCCAGTCCCACTGGGGGCCTCGCGCTAAAGAAGGGCCCTTTGCCTTTCGGGCCCCCGATCTTTCTGGAAAGGTGCTTGAGCACAGCTGACCTGGAAGCAACCCCATCACGCAAGAGGCAAATCATGACCGCTCTTGGCCTTCTTCTCGAGCGTTCCCATTAAAGTCCACTTAAAATCCCTGGTATCTTTGGCCCGCTTCTCTGGGGGGTTTTGGAAGAAGCCCCTCACTGGAGAAGCTCTGCTGTGGGACCTAGGAGCTTCCGAAGGGCAGAACCCCCGGGAGGCCCCTCGGACAGCACAGTCCGCTTGAGTCAGTTAGGGCGTCGGAGGAGTTTTGGACTTGGTTTCAGGAACCAAAGCAAGCCAGACCTTACGAGGAGGGCTGATGGGAAGCTACTTCTACTTCCTACCGGTAGTAAAAGATAAAAGAGAGGAAGAACAGGTCCTCTGAGTCCTGGCACCGGATATGTTCTCTGGTTTTCAGATAGAGCAGGAAAGCCATCTGGAGTTCACTTCCGAGATTCCTGGTGGTGAAAAGTTCACCTGTAGCCCAGGGTTTCAAGATGCTTGAAGGTGGCATGACTGTGTTGGCTTAAAGCAGTCCACCTCCCCCAATTTCAAAAAGTGAGGATACGCCCCCCCCCCAGGCCTTTACTCAGAAAGACAGAATAACCACTGAAAACAGGCAGTGGCTGACGAAGCCCAATGAGAGCCGCAGCAGGGATTCCCTGCACTCTCTATCCTTGTCTGCACGCCACTTCCAGACCCTTGCCCTCCTGTGGCCCGAGAAGGCTCTGCTGCTACGTCAAGCAAAGTTTGGGAGGTGGCATAAGAGTGTTTCTGTCCTTTGCTTTGTTTCCCAGAAGCCTCCCATCTTCCCACATTTATTTGGGGAGCAAACAACTCAGCTGGTAAGAATGCACCTGCTTGTGGACTGCTAGTTGCCCATCCCTGCTCTTAGGTTCCAGTGTGGTTGTGCAATATCAGGGGACTCTTTCTGGAGCTTCCAATTCAATCTCCAGTGAGTGTGTTTTGTGTTTTAGGGCTGCGATGTTGAAGCAGCAGCACCAGACTCTGATAGCGCAAGTGGCCACGAGGAACTGGCCTCTGAGGAATTTCTGTCTCCAACACAAGCAGAAGACCAGCAGCAGCAGGCTGCCAGTCTGCAAGGTGAGGCTGGACACAGGCTGGGCAGCATTCTCATTTGGGCCAAAGGGCTTCTGGGAGTTGCACGTGAGGATTGCTGAGCCAACTGAGAGATGTCTGGCTGCATGGATAGGGAAGAGACCTGAGGTTCAAGTGACCAGGGATGAAATGGGAAGCTTTGTTTTGACTTGGGTATTTGAGGATAAGCTCTGTAATGATCTTCCCTGTGTGGGGCATAAACGGGCTGGGAGTTGCTAGTGGGATGGCAATGGGAAGCATTAGGAACACTAAAGCAGGCCAGTTTTCCAGAGTTCCAGTCACTAGTTTGTGACTGGAACTATATCAGCTTTAGAGATAAAGTCTCATTAGTAGTCGTAGAATCGTTCCCAAGCTGTTGTGGTTCCCATGGCCAGATTCTTGTGTAATGGGTACAGTGGACATTTATGCCATGTAACTCATGCTGCCTGGTTCAGGTTTTGCAGGGGAAAGCTGTGATATACTTAGATTGGCCTGAGCAGCGTGAGTGTGTTCAAGAGCAGAGATGTGCATGAAAAAGGGTCCTGGGAGAGTTCTGTGTGCAACCTTGTGTGTCTTCATCCTTCCCTCCTGCAGCTGACTTTGGCCAGGGTGATGGGGCACCAATGAGCACTACAAGCCAGCCCCCCGTGGAGCCCAGCAAGCTGGTTCCTGGGGTAAGTCATGATTCAATAAAGGGCTCTTACATTGGTAGCTGTCAGCAGAAAGGTGAAACATCGCAGGTGCCTCTTTGGCAGAGCTTGTGCCAACGGAGGAGACCCAGTTGATCTCTCCGTCCCTGCTGTGTTGCCTGTTCTGATGACAGCAGGCTCTGACCTTGCTAGAGGAGTCCCTGTGAATGTGCCCTAAATTAAGGGGTGTTGGGTATCGATGTTTCACCTTATTCTCTGCTGGGATTTCGCTGCAAGAGGCTGGTCAACATTTCTGGAGGCTTCCAGCTAGGAGAAAGCTGCAGTCCTGGGGCCATAGGAGATATAGGTAGTCGGGAAGTTGTCACCTATGGAAATTGTGTGCAGGAAAGCTGTGCTGCCCTTCTTCAGAACAGGTCTTACCCAGTCCCGATATGGGTGTTCTCTCTTCAGCTTGATGGGCCTCAGAAGCCCCATGCTCAGAGCTTTCTCTCCCAACTGATAAGACTGTTGTACGTCAGTGAGCAAGCTGTAGAAGCCAGGCCATCTGTGTGTAAATTCTGAGTTAACAGCCTGATAAGGCACTTGCAAAAAGTTATAAATTTAATTTTTCAAGTTAGTAATAAAATGCTGCTCATTTAACATTATATCCAAGGATGAGAAAGAAAAATTGCTGGATGAAACTTCCTGCGTGGGAGCAGTAAGTGATGATTCAGACATTGTGACTCTGGAGGTGCCGAAGGTGGAAGAAGTTGGAAGCCAGGAAGAAGCTGCCTCGGGAGAGGAGGAAGGTCAGGCCTCGGAAAATTTCAACATGGGTTCCTCTTCCAGCAGCCAGTATACCTTTTGCCAGCCAGAAACAGGTATGTACAGTTCTTTAGTCTCTTGAAAGCGGGCAGCATTCTGTGGAAACACAGAATGTCCCGAAGGCAATAGTCCTCAAACATTTCCCCCAATGTTGGGTATGTCCTTGAATTGTTTTGACTTAGAATAGGAAACTAGTTTTCGCCGTAACTCTTTTGAGCATTCAAAATAGCTCATGTTTTGGGCTCCTGTTGTTAGGACTCTTTAAAAAAAAATCTCTCCCTCTCTCCTGTATCATTATATTGTTAAGTGTAGGCTTCATCTGGCTCTCTCTTTAATCACTTGAACACCCTGAAAGATATTATGCCACAAATTAGAAACTCCCCTCTCCGATTAAGTAGGGCTAGGTCTCCTTCAGGATTTCTTAGCTGCGTTAATCTGGTTGTGGGCTATCGGGAGGCCTTGTCCGGAAGAGTCGGTCCCATGCTCCTTGCCGCCTCTGACAAAGCATGCTGATCTGCACAGAACAACCAGAGGTAGAGGGGAGTCTTTGTTATGGGACACTCACCCTTTTCATTTAAAGTAAAGGTTATTGGGGAATTTTTTTTTAACCTCTGTTGGGAAGCAAGATGGAGCATACGGGAGTATTTCTAAGCTCTTATTTAGAGCTGTTGTGTTGAGTTAATCTTTAACCTCAGATTAAGCTTGATTAAGCTCTGAGTTTAGATTTGCTTTCTGGTCTATAACCTCTCAAATAGATGATCTCTTCTAATCACAGTCTTATCTGAGAAGCGGGTGTCTTGAGTCAAGCCATCTCTGGCATTAGAATAACTTTTCCTTCTCTTCAACCTGTTCTGGGAGGAGATGCAGACTAACTGCCAGTCAGTTAGGTTAATTGAAAACAGAGTGATGAGCGTCATAGTCTGGCATCTCTGGGGTCCTACAAACAAGAGCTGCTGTTTCTTTCATAGTCGGGCCTAAGTCGAGGCACACGAGCTGTGGCCCTTTGGTGGTGGTTGGAGTCTGAACAGGGAGGGCTCGAAGGAGGCAGGGTCCTTCCCATAGACCATAATGCTGGTGCTCTGGGGTTGGCCCTTTGCTGCATCCTCTCGGTTGGAGGTTCAAAATCTTTTCCTTCTGTTTTGTATACGAAAGCCGGTTGGTTGGATCAGCTTTGGATGGTGGTCCTGCGGTGGTTGAGTGGATGGGGTAAGGAGCCGACGTCCGGCCTCTCCCCTCCTTGGCTGGCATTTTGGCCGGCGCTGGGGCGTGCTTTCATGCTTTTGAAGCAGAGGTTGCATTTCCCCACCACTCCCTTGTGGGGGTGGGGGGTTGGAGGTGGTGGGAAAGGGCCCCTCCAGAAGAGAGAAGCCAGGGCTATTTGAGCAGCCTTACCTTAAAGACGAGCACGAGAACAATCAAGGGTCTTGGGCAAATTAAAAGACTAACATAAACCCCAATTCAAAAATCCCAGGTCAGTATAAGAAAATGCATTCCCCCTTCCTGTTGCAAGACTGACGGAGACACTTGTACCATTTCAAAGTCTTAAGTTTAGTCAGCTTCATGCTTTTGGTTTCTGACTTGCTGTTTACCGTGTCATTGTGCGTGTGTCCGCGCACGTATATAAGCATGCGATTTGCCAAGTGTGATGTGCTTAACAAAATCCTGTGCATAATATGAAGACTTACCTAGATAATGAGGTTTCTTGTGCTGGCCTGCTCTCCCTTGAAGATAAGGCCCAGCTCTCTTGGCTGGAAACAGAGACGCCCTTCCCAGCCCCTAACAAAAGGGAGCCCTTGGTGGCCTTTTGCCCACAGGCAGAGAGAACAGAACCAGGAGGCAGATTCAGGGGCTTTCAGAGGAGGGTTTCCCCACACCCGACCACTCGTGCAAGAGAGAGAAGCTTCTCTAACCAGCTCTCTGACCAGATTAAGCCTTGGCGTAAGTTTTGGTCCTGTTGCTGTGGCTCCAGTCAGAACATTTGGCCTTGCCATGCCCTCAGCTGGCAGTGGTCTCTGGAATTCAGGGGACCCAAAGGCCAGTTGGTTTCTGAACTATATTTACCCTGCATCTGGTACAACAGCAGCTCGTGGAAAAAGAGCTGCGTTCAAAGGGATCAAAGGCTTGCCCCTTCTGTTGAAGGCCAAGGTTTTATTTATAAAATAGCTCCAATGTGATACGACTGTCCAGTACAGGATCTGCCGAGGATTCAACCCCAGAAAGCCTGCATGGACACAACCCTCAAAAGCAAAGCAGGCACGGAGAGTTTCACATGTCTGCTGGATGGCTGGCCCCAGCAAGTGTAGAGATTCCTCTGCGGAATGCTCTGCAGAACAAGGGAAGGCAGAAGAGTGGCATGGAGCATGGGTGGTGATGGGGGTGTGTGTGTGGAAGTGCCTGGCCTGGGCAGGCCCCCTTTCCGGCCTGCTGCTGCTGCTGCTGCTTGGGAATCCCAGAGTTGTTTTGTTCACTGCTTGCATTTGCTGCCCAGTTTTTCCACTGCAGCCAAGTGGAGAGGAATCCAGCAGTGATGAAACCAGTCATGGCTGCAGCCCTGCTCTGAGGCGCCGGCGGGCAAAGAAGAGGCCTCTCTCCAGCTCAGAGTCCGAGGATGGCCTGCCACCTCACGACCTAGAAGTCAAGCAAGCCAAGCACCTGTTGAACAGCGGCCTGAACCGGTGCATTATCCTCGCCTTGGTGATTGCGGTCAGCATGGGCTTTGGACATTTCTATGGTGAGTGCGGCAGAGTATTTTAGGGGGGCAAAACGGGAGCCCTAAGCTTTGGAAATGCTGAGAAACTCTTGTCGGCCTCACACAGCCCAGCCTAGGCTGAAAAATGCAAGGCTGCTGCTTCCTGGGGGATTTGGGGCCAATCACTGAGGCCAGAGCCTCAAAGGGTGGGTTCTGTGGGGCAAAATAGGAGAGTCTAGGGCAGGGGTCCCCAACCCCCGGTCCGTGGACTGGCACCGGGCCGCCGCATGCCAGAAACCAGTCCGCACAAACAAGCAAAGCACCATCAGTGGGATGCAGGCAGTACATGAAAGCGTGCCCTCTCCGGTCCATGGAAAAACCTCTCTCCACGGAACCGGTCCCTGGTGCCCAAAAGGTCGGGGACCTCTGGTCTAGGGCATACGCCGTCTTGAAGTCCTGCAGGAAAGGTAGGTTATAAAGGAATAAATAAAATTCAAGATCAGAACTGCTGGGAAAGACGCTTTTTCTCCTAAGCGAGCAAAGGCCTAAAGAGGATCGTTTTAGGTAATGCTTAGCACGTGGAAATTCCAAGCTCCAGTCCTCCACAGTCGAGTCATGGGCTTGAGCCAGGGACTGCCTCTTGTGGGATAATCCCTTCTGGGAGGAAAACATGGGAGATCCATTGGGCAAAAGTAGGCAGTTTCTGCAGTGACCAATCAGGCGATAACATGACTTTTCAGAGGACTCATGCAAAATCTTACACTTCTAACCGCCTGCTTCATCCCCAGAAATAAAATAAGGATTAGATGTAAAACTCTCGTTATAGCTGGAGGGAGTCTACTTCCAGTCCCACCCCAGAGCTCATGGGAAATTCCCTTCTGCAGAGGCAGACTTTACACAACAGGAGCCTGTGGTCCTCAGATATAGCATTTTGTGTGTTGCAGGAAAATCCTTTTGTATTATCAGCCTTGGGTGATATACTTGGGTACTCCAGGCCTAGTCACATAAAATTACCATAAACAAACCAGCTGAAAAACACAAATATCCTCCAGAATTTTCCTTTAGATGGGAACCCAAATTACAGGCAAAGTTTTGGTTTTGTAACGAACTGGCTCAGAATCAACTCAGAATGAAGCAGCAAAGCCATTCTTAGATCAAGCAACTTTTATTGGTTTCTGGTGGTCCCAGATTCTCAGGGAGAAAACATTACACTTACCATCAGAATAAGGCTGATATCCCATCTGCTTTTGTCTTTAGGGAAATTTGAAGGTAAGAGACATGGTTGAAATGTGCTGCTGTAAAGCCATCTTTGCCAGATGTGCTTGCTTTTGTTTTTACTCTGTGCAAGGTAACCTTTAACTGACCTTTCTCCTGGGACAGTGTTGCCTGGCCTAAGGTCCGTTCTGCACCTTCCACCTTTCCTCAGTGCTGCCTGTGTCTTTGGCCGTGGCTGTTGCTCCTTTGACATGAGGCGGTCTTTTCTGTTTGTTGAGGCGTTGCTGCATAAGCTCCCTTAACTACAAGTACCGGCTGAACATGGATATGAGACAGGCTTCAGTCACTGACATTTCCCATCCCTCTCCAGGTTCATGCAGCTCGGTGCAACCACTGTTCCAAAGAGGGCTGGTGTAGGCTTGTTCCCCTCTCCGCCCAGTTCACTTTTCAAAATAGGGTGTTCAGCAGGCGATGCTGGCTGCGAGATGGATATTCCCATCACACCTGTGCACTCATAGTATACAATCTGGTTTTAACAGTATCAGCCTTTCATTTTATTAAAGCTGAGCATTTCAATCCCAGATAATAGTTCACTTTATAAACTAAAGAAACAAAAATAAGAAGTGTCTTTAATAAGCTGCCTAACTTCCCGTTTTTCTTGTCAGATAAAAAAGAAAATTTTATGTTTCAAGGTACAGTTCAGATTCAAAAACAGCAGGAATTGGTGGAGAAGACTCACGAAGACAAACTGAACGATATGAAGGGGGATCTTTTGCAATGCCAACAACAAGGAAGTAAAACACTGTGCGGGGTAAGGAAAATGTTTCCATTCCCTGCAGATCAAAAAATATCTCAGCCCCGAACATTTGCCCCTCTCCCTTACAAAGTTTTGCAGCTTTTGTCGGTTCAAGTAGGCAAAAACAAGCTGACACAATGCATGATATTTGTTGTCCTTCATTTGAGCTGCAAAGCCACCAGTCGCGAAGTCTGAGGCAAAAGTGAAGCCAAAAACTTGCTCCCATCAAAACACAAAAGTGCGGAGTTGAACTTCCTTGCACCTCGTGCCCTTTCTCTGTAGAGGGAGGGGTGCTTTTCTGTTCTAATTCTGCTGCTGCTGCCTAAATTGTCCTGCTAGCTGGGAGCACAATCTTCCTTTTTCCCTTCTGTGCAACCTGTGCTTTCTTTTCCCAGTCTCTGAAGGAGGGCCTTGCAAAGTGCTGGCTTGAAACGCAGATGGAGAAGAAGTCCTCGGAGTCTCAGAAACATCGCCTTGCTTCAGAAAATCAGCATTTGAGAGAGTCTTTACAGAGGGAGGAAAAAACCTTGGCCTTGCTACAGGAAGAGCTGAGGAAGCTGAGGGAACAAGTAAGACACTTGGAAAGCAAAGGCCCTGGCCCGGATTCACTGCTTGCGACTGAAAACCAAAAACTCAAAGCGCACTTGGAAGAGGAAAAACACAAAACACAGAGCTTTGTGAAACAAAAGGAGACTCTGCTGGCTGAAGCTCAGATGCTGAGAAGGGAGCTCGACAAAGAGCGTCAAGTGACAGCAGCGCTTCGGGAAACGTTGGAAAAACTGAGCGCAGAGCAAGTGCCGCTGGTGGCAGAGGCTGGTTCGCGTGAGAGCCGAGAGATGGAAACCCTGCGGAGGATGTTGACTGAACTGGAGAAGAAGCTTAGCTTTGAACAGCAGCGGTCAGATTTGTGGGAGAAGCTGTACGTTGAAGTTAAAGACCATGCAGAGAAGCAAGAGAGCGCAGGAAAAGCCCAGAAACCAGCTGGGAAAGGAAGAAGCCAAAGTAAAGCCAAGCCAAAGGCAACCTTTTTCGGTTCGGTAAAAGAAACATTTGATGCAATGAAGAATTCTACCAAGGAATTTGTACGCCACCATAAAGAGAAAATCAAGCAGGCCAAAGAGGCTGTGAAAGAGAACCTGAGGAAGTTCTCAGATTCTGTCAAGTCCACCTTTAGACATTTTAAGGACACAACACAAAATATCTTCGACGGAAGAGAGAAGGAAAGGTCTGGCGACAGGAGACATGAGACTAACAGAAAAGGGAGGAGGATGCATCAGAGGGACGGTTCCCGTGAAGGTCCTGCAAAGCCGGCCCAGCACCGGGCTCCAGGAAGCCAAAGGCATTTCGGCCATGGGAGACGGGCTGAGGACACCCAGCCCCTCTCGCCATTATCCCCAGACACGACTTCCGGACAGTGTCCCAAGGGCCCTACTGGTGGCCCAAAGCACCAAACCATCCTAAAAGGATGTTCTGGCATTTTTGACTGTGCCCAGCAAGAATTTATTAGCCTCTTTAACAAAGTCCTGGATCCTATTCGGGCTGATGAATTTAATCAGTTAATGCACAAATATTTGCAGCAAGAAGTAAAGAACTTTCATCATTGGCGAGAACTAGAAGTTTTCATCAGCAGCTTTTTCCGTAATGGTGTCTTTATTCACGATCAGATGCTGTTCTCGGATTTTGTCAGTGATGTCAAAGACTATCTTGAAGACATGGAGGAATACCAGAGTGTCAGTGACAGAGCATTCGAAGACTTGGACAAATATATATACCAGTACTACTTTCATTATAACCAGATACCACTGCGTGGATCCAGGTAAGTGCAAAAACTGAGGGGAGGAGAGGGCTGCACACGGGGGGTGAGAATGGGGATCTTAGCGATGCCCCTATAAGGAAGGCTTCTCTCCAGCCAAGAGGTGAAAAGGCAAGCCCTGCTCATGCTAAGGGCACAAGTTACAAGCAATATTGGCCTGTTGGCCAATTTCTTTGCCCTGTCAAGCAGTAGTATCAGAATATTAAAAGATTAGGGACTTCCACAGCATTCCTTTCAAGCGAGTATGCTCCTTTGACAAGGAGTCGAACAGCTGGACCTGAGGCTTCCAAGGGCACCACTAGCTTCCCCTCTTTCCGCACACCATCCCGGTAAGCACCCCTCTTTTATGTTCTCCCACAGCCCTCAGCAGGAAAGACAAGTTCCAAAGCACCAGCAGCGCTCCAAGAGGGAAGGCCGGTGGCAAAAGCAGGGCCGGAGCAATGGGAGGCACACGGCAAACCTGGAGATTGAAGTGGGGCGGCTCCCTTTTGACTCCAAGTACTGAACGGGTGAAGGAGCCCTGCAGGCTGGCAAAAAGCCTCCATGATTGGCCCCCTGTGAGAGCTTTCACCAGGGCACAAAGATCCACTGGCTTCGTCTCCATCCTCCATCCTGCCTTGGGAAGCATTAATTAATTAATTTGGCTGCTTTCTACTATTACAATAAATAAGCAGGGTAAGCAGTAGCTTTAGACAAGTTGTAAAATAAGCTTTTTTGCACTTGTTGGTACTTGGTTCTACTAAAAGATATGGTACAGATTTCATCTCATGCTCCAAAAGTACATCTTGATAAGCCGTTTAATTACTCTGATCACGATGGGATTTGTTGCATGGTCTCTTAACGATCATCTTGCTTTTAAATTTGCACATCTGTACATTGTAAAAAAAAATAATAAAAAGGTGGTTCCAAAACTGTCCATGCATATAGTCTGAGCAGATCCGAAACCTTAGCAGAAGGGTCACGCAAGGCCGCCTTTGCTAAAACAAACACACTGGCACCTTCCACCTCTCCAGAGCCACACTTCGGACCCGTTCCTCAGTATACTTCAGGTCAGGGGTTGCTGCTTTGTTGCTTCTCTTGCATCAGCCCCATCCCCCCCCATCCCTTAAATCAGTTTGGTCAATCTTCAAAATAATTTTTTGAACACATAAATGTGGCTTCCAACACGTCCTTGAGGCAGATGGCTATGAAAGAATACGGCACCTTTTACATATCTGTTTGAAATCAGAAAGGATGATATTTCCTGTAATTAAAAATACAGTTAAAAGATTACATAGACTGCATCTACTTTGAAAAATGTTCACTCAATAAACAACTTGCTTGGGAAGCTGCAACAAGACTAGTAGATTGCCTCCTCTCCCCTAATCTTAGTTATTTACCCATTATATGCACCAATGAAAAATGAAGGGCAAAGACTCATTTTGAAAGAAAATGGTACTCTCCCCTCCCCATCAATCAGAGCAAAGTCATATCCTGCAAAGCACCTGGAATGTGGTTGATGAACCACTAAGTAAAAGAGCCAGTTCACTTTTAACAGTATAACTGAGTTGGAAGGGACCTTGTAGGCCTTCTACCTCAACCTTCTGCTCCAGCAGGAGACCCTATACCATTATGGACAAATGGCTGTCCACTCCCTTCTTGAAAGCCTCCAGTGATGGAGCACCCACAACTTCTGGAGGCAACTTCCCTTCCACGGATTGTTCCGTCAGGAAATTTCTCCTTAGTTCTAGGCTGGATCTCTCTTTGATGAGTTCCTGTCCGTTACTTCTTGCCCTGCCTTCAGATGCTTTGGCGAATGAGGCAGCCCCTCAAATATTGAAAGTTTGCTATCAAGTTACCCACAGTCCTTCTCATTGTTAGACTAGACACACTCAGTTCCTGCAGCCATTTGTCATGTTTCGTTCTCCAGTCCCCTAATCGTTCTTTTGTTGCTCTTCTCTGCATTCTCTTTGTATTGTGACCAAAACTGGACATAGTACTCCAAGTGTGGTCTTAAGTATAAGTGAAGTACTTAATACTTAAGTAAAGTATAAATCAGTACTAACACTACATGTGATCTTGCTACTATCCCTCTGTTGATGCAGCCTAGGATTGCATTGGCTTTTTTGGCAACTGCAGCACACGGCTGGCTCATACTTGGTGGTAGTCAGTTACTGCTGTTGAGCCAGCTACCACCTATTCTATATCTGTGCATTTAATTTTTCTTCCCAAAGTGTAGTTTTCTCACCCTTGAATTGCATTTTGTTGGATAGGTCACAGTGTTTAAATCTATCAGGGTCCTTCCAGATCTTGAGCTTATCTTCTAAAGTGTTTTTATTCCCCCCCAGCTTGGCAATGGCTGCAAATTTGGTGAATTCCCCCTTTATCTTCGTATCTAAATCATTTATGAAGATGTTGAGGAATATTGGGCCTAAGACGGAACCTTGGGGCACCCCAACTGCATGCTTCCTTCAGTGTAACTGTAGTTCCATTGTGGTTGGTCAGCCAATTGCGAATCCCATCTGTTGGTGATGCTGTCTATCCCATATTTTTCTATCCTACCAAGAAACAGACTATGGTCTACTTTATCGCTTCCTGAAGTCCAAGTATACTGTGTCCAGAGCATTTTGCTGGTCCACTGATTTAATCACTTTTTCAAAGGAAGCTATAAGGTTTCTCCGGCATGATCAGTTTTTGACAAACCCATGTTGGTTTCTAGTAATAGCTCTGTAGTAATTACAAATAATAATTGGTAATCATTATTACTAAATCATTAAGTAAATAATTAGTAATAGCTTTAAGGTAGACCTTAATGAGTTTAGTTGCATTTATGATTTAGGGGGGAAGAGGCTTCTGTGTATTATTTTGCTCTCCGCTATAGAAAAGCTAGGATATCGAAGATTTGTTTTACTGCAAACAAGCCGTTACACCAGAGTTTCTCTTTTGTGAGACATTCAATACCCCTGCAGCTATACGACAAAAGACTTGAGTGCTAAAGTGAGCTGGCAAGGGCTCATACCAACCTGGCTAGAGTAGGGATGCCAGTAGTCTGGCTTATCCTAAAGGAGACCAACATTTACCATGTGCTACTATTAGGACATCCAACGCAGCTTGTGAAGGGAGACAGGAAGTGGTGGCGCCTCCACCAGAATGCATCTCCTTACGCAGACTTTACATCCTTAGACGTGTCAGAACATACAGGCCACCTTTGGCGGTGAGGCCCTGCTGATCAGGAGACTCGGGCTTCTTTACCTGCTCAAGTACATTGAAGAAGACCAAATGGGAGGGTAGTTGCGTAGCATTAGGAAACTCTCTGTTGAGCCACTGGAGGGGGCGAGAGTAAAATAAGTCAGCTTCATCCAGATAGTTGCTTCTTCCCATCAAATCTGGAGGGCACTGAAGAAATCTCACTTGCAATGGACAGTGAATATGGCTAGGAGCAAAAAAAACAACACCACCACAATGGTTGAGAAGGGGAGCTGGCTGGGCTGACATTCCTCTGCCGTGCCTGCCTTTGTTTGTTTGTGTTAAAAAAACATCAAAAGGGTTGGGGACAGAGATGAGACATGCATGTCCATGTCCAAAGGGACAATGTCTGCAAGGCAACAGAGATTCCACCTGCCTTGAAATCAAAATGCAAGGCAGACTGCCTCCTGAACGTGGTCTTCATCTCTCAGCCGTTGGGAAATGCCATTTGGGTGTAGGAAGAGACAGGTTCTCTGGTAGACAAAGAACTTTGACCCTTACCTGTATAAAGGAGTTGAATGACAGGGCATTAGCAGGAGAATGGACGTCTGTTCTCGGGCCAAAGGGTTGCAGAGCTCCCGGAGGTAGACCATCACATCAAGAGTGCCACGCTGATGGACCAAACCAGTGTAGAGGGCAAGAAGCAGGCTGGAGCTCAGCAAGAAAGAAACGGCAGCCCTTCTCCACCTTCTCTTCAGCTGAGCCAGAGAATGCCCTACGGAAATGAGCTAGTCAGGAGGGCCAGAGTGCAGACATCATCCAAAGCAGAATTTGCTAAACGGTGCGGGACCAGGGGAAGGACAGCACTGGTGTGTTCATGTCTTAGATGGCAAATAATTGCCTGAAAGAATAAGGGCCACACACAATGCAAAGCCTTGAAGTTGTTGTCACTTCAGGATGCGAATTACTTGAATGAATAGGGCAACCTGTTCAACGACCAAAATATCAAGAAAATGTGGTAGAAAACATCTCCAAGTAGGGGGAAGCGGCTTTGGCTGCTGGGCAGATGGCCACGGCTGCCACAATGCATGGGATGGGCATGTGCCATTTTTACAGAACATCTTACCATGACTGGCATTGTACAACAGCTGACTACTCTTTGGAAAAGGAGAGTGGGACCCCCCCCCCCAAAGACTAAGATATCCGTCAAGTCAAAGTGCTTACCACAGAAGATCATACAGATGGGCAGGATGGAATAGATAAATCGGAATTCTTTGTGACGAAGAAAGCTGTAAGAAACGGACAGGGAAGGCCATCATGGACACGTCTCCCCCCCCCCCCCGACTTTTACCTGAGTAATTAAGTCCAAGGCGTCTCTTCCTCAGAAAACCTGGAAGGCTCCATCCTGCCCAGAACATGACCAGCCGGCGCGCCAGGAGGCTCCCCTTTGCTTGGCTGATTAAGGGCAAGCTGATTAAGCTACCTTCAGCAGGGCTGGGTAGGGCAGGGCAGTAAGAGCCTTAGTCCCAAGCGGCAACAAGAGCAAGGGCATGAAACGAGCCTTAATCTCAGAACACGAACATGGGGTACCTGTAGGCTGTCATGGTCCAAAGCACAACAACCAAGAACACACGATGCTTCCTCGGGGCACTGAAACAGCCATGGAGGAAAAAAGGCAGGTGAGGACCAAGGATCGCCGGCAAGCCCTGGGTGAAATACCAGTGCCAGGAGTGGGATCCGTAGAAGGTGGCCAGCTCATGCAGAACGTTGAATTTCAGAAAGTTGAGGGGAACTACAACCCACTGCAGGAACGAGAAAAGGAACAGTCAGGTTGCCCCATAAGAGGAACGCCTGCAAGTTTCCCCTGCACCCCTTGGGAAAATATTCAGGAGCCACATCAACCCAGTTCTCCCTTTTCCAGAGCGAAAAAAGTAAGGGTCGGGTCTGATTAGAGCTCGCATGGGAGATGGCCAGCTTGGCAGCGCTCTAAGCTTGGCTGGGAAGTTGGACAAAGGCAAAGAAGTGCCAACAATCCAGCTCAACCATAAGGGTATGTTGCACAGTCTCAAGCCTGGGCTAGGAGACAATTTGCTTTGTCTGACTCTGATGCAACCACTTTATCCGACACCTACACCACCACCACCTGCACACAGTTACACAGTTGGAAAAAGGAGCTAGGAATCATATGAAGGGAAGGGCCTGCAACCTCCACCCTGCGTTTGTCTGATCCTCAAAACATGACCTGGGCTCGCAGTCTTTCACCAATTTCTCCTGTAAGCCCAGCGCCTTCCCCGTTTGAAAATGGGTACAGATAGAAGGGGAGAGACAATGGGACAGGCACAGGAAAGTAAGACGAGACTGGTGGCCCAGTGCCCATCTTATAGGCTGTAAGAAGAGCAGAGCTCAGAGAAAGGCAGGGGGTTCAAGACTCAGCAATCCTTGGAGGCATCTGATGACACCAGCTTACCTTGCCAAAAAATATCCTGTCAACTATTAACGAACCTCCCAAAGCAATTAGTCTGTTAAAAAAGAAAAGCAAGAGTTCCATGGCAAAACGACAGGTTCTCTCCTGCCCAGGATCTTTCCCCTCATGAGGCCCTAGATGGCCCATGCATTATTTCCCACACCCGCACCCGTCCACAGCCAACTTGTTTGCTCTGCTCTTTCCCATCCACCATCCCAAGCACAGCAGTTCCTGGAGTTCAACAATGCTTCCTTTCATTTCTGTGTTGTTGAGCACTGTTTAAAAGGCAAGATGTTCACACTGCGGTGATTTTGACAAAATACAGTAAAGACCTACTTACCCCACTGGAAGGCAAGCACCCCAGAGGAGGCGCCTCTTGTTGGACTCCTTTCCAAAGTGCCAAAGCAGCAGCGGAGCCCACGGAATGGCAGCTGTTGGGCGAACGATGCATGCCAGCGCAACCAGGGCTAGGTAGTAGCGGCTGGAAAGGCGGCAGATGGGAAACTTCAGAACAGCTACAGGAAAGACACCAAGATGGGCTCCCAGCCATAATAAAGCCCTAGCATTTACTCAAATGTAAGGGTACATGGAGTTACAGCATTCATGCATTTTACAAAAGAGAGGAGGAAAACAGGGAAATCGGGGGAAATCAGAAATTTTCTGAAGAAAACATGTTGGGAAACCAGCCAGGCACAAGGAAACTTTGCCTGAGAATAATAATGACTTTTAAGTTTAAAGGTTTACTAACAAGTTTCAGCTTATCTATTTGTCTGACACTCCTCCCCCCCCCCCCATCCCATGGTACAAAGTTTTTCACCTGCTCTCCATTTTGGTGCCTTCCATGGGATAGTAGCAAAGAGCAAAGATGGTGAGAACCGCTTCCATAGTGTTGGTGAGGGTCCTGGTACAGCAGTACCATGTAAACCAAGAACACAACTGGCAAAAGTACTGGGAACAAAGCCAAAGAAGAGTAGGTGTGCGATGGAGGGGCCCAGCCACAGCAAATTCCTTTGCCTTGAAGTCTGCCAGCAAAGATCTCACACCACTGGGTGGCTGGCAGACTGAGGGGAGAAATTGAGACTCACCACCCATTTGGCCGTCTCAAAGTGATCCAGCCGCTTTGCCAAGGAATATAACTTCACATCTGCAAATGCTGCCAGAACTGCTTGGAAAACCCTAGGGAGCCAAATCTGTTAGGAAATGAGACACAAGAGCGTGGAGATAATTTTTGCTTCTTTCCAAAGAGAAATCTGATCTTTCACTAAAACGCAAGTGAACATTGAAACGGAAAGGCTCCAAAACCACATTTAAACCAGGAAAACCAAAACTAGCAAAGATTTTATTGACATAAGAGATTTTTCAGTATCACCATTTGGGATTTTCCAGACTTTTAAGTCAAACACTTTTTTGTTTAGACTGCAGTCTGCTAAAGGCTTTACATATAAGGATGCTAAAAAGCTGCTGCCTACCCATCACGCATGGGTGTGACTTGGCCATTTCTAATGCTTCCCTCAGACAGCTTTTGAAGTGGTGGGCAGCTTCCCTTGGCCTGACCTAGTTGGCCTCTTTGGGGTGAGTATCAATCATGATGGGGAACCCCGAGAAGCAAAAACCCCAAAGAGCAAGAATTTGGCAGCCAAATGGCTGGCTTTGGACCGTGCCAGGGGAATGGGCTTTTAAGGTAGAAATTGGGGGAGGGGGGGGAAACGCCATTTCCATTTGTCCGTGGAGATTCTCCGTCATCCAGGTGAGAGGTGTTTCACAGGTGCTTTTTCAAAAGGCAACTGGACCTCCTCCTCCTCCTCCCAAGCTTTGGCAGCCCACCAGCTGCTCCTGGGGGGGGGAGGGAGGGAGGGGTGGGTTCCGCCAGGGAGGGAGGGAAGAATGCAGGGGGGGCAGCCCACCCCCTCACCCACCCGGCGCGGCCCCTCACCAGCAGCGGCGCCTCGTCCTTGCCCAGCAGCTGCAGCGCCTTGAAGAGGCCGGCGAAGAGCAGCGGGTAGAGGGGGCTGCGCAGGCCCTCGGCCCACTCCCAGGTCAGGCTCCCGTATCTGGGACTCCCGTTAAGGACTCTGCCGGAGGGACGGGCAAAGGGGCCCCCACGCCGCCCACCCACCCACCCCCGCCGCCCCAGGATACCCGAAGGCCGCCCGGTGCGCCACCTCCAGCGACTGCCAGTACTCGTCCGGGACGAAGCTGGTCCGCACCGAGAAGCAGCAGGCCAGCCGCACCGCCAGGCTCAGCGCCAGGAGGCCCCGGGCGGGCGAGGCCCCGGCCGCCCGCTGCTCCTCCTCCCCCCCCCGCCCCTCCCGCTGCCCCGGCTTCCGCCTGCGAGGCCTCCCGGCGGGCGCTCCCGCACCCGGCTCCATAGCGACCGCCATCGACGGAAGGGCGCAGGCGCGGAAGACGGGTCCGCGCGCCTGCGCCGGGTCCGCGCCTGCGCAGCAAGAGGAAGGCAAACAGCCGCAGCCATGCGTGGGTCGGAGCCGCTGGCGCGCCTAGTGGTGGTGCTCGTGCTGGGCGTGGGCGGCGGCCTCTACAGCGCCGAGCCGCTCCGGAAGGAGGCCGCCCGCCTGCGCGCCCTCTCCGACTGCGAAGCGCCGCCAACGCCGCCGCCGCCCGGGAAGGCCCCCACGCCGCCCGCCTAACCTGCAAGAGCAGCCCGCTCCCGGAGGAGAAGCGAGGCCACGCCTCCTCGCGGGGCCCCTGGGACTTGTAGTCCGGCGCTTCCGGGCGGAACGCAAGCGCTCCGTTGGGCCTGCCAAGGTGGCCTTCGGGTGGATGCCGCGACCTCAGCCTGTGAGCCGAACGCGTATCGTTAAGTGCCGGGACGCTCCTTAGGAGGCGCCTTTTCTCTTCGTGGGAATAAATAAATTGCTGGGAACTGGAAATGTTGGGCGCGGGTCTTCCTTTTCCCGCGCTCTACCACTTTCGCCTTCGGGGGAAATCCCCTTTTCCTTGTCTATGACCGACTACGTAACGGGAGCAGAAATTACAGGATTTTATGTTCAAAGGCAGTCGGGTGTCGTTTATTTATTTTATTATCCCGCATTTATTACCTGATAAGGAAATTGTTCTTTTAAATCACATGAAATCGCCCACGGGTAACCAATCCTGCTACCTGTCAGTAGCCCTAAAGGTGCAGCCCGCAGGGAAGATTTAACACCCGCCCAGCCACACCTGGAGGCAACCACAGTGGAGATGCTCTTGTGCAAACCTTGCGTCTTGCACAGGGGTCCAAGCTGTTATCTCTGGCCTTTGCACAAGGAAAGCTGGGTCCAGGGCTGATGGCCCTCTTCTCTTTCTCTCTCTTCTCTTTGCAGTCCTGGATCTGGAATGGGCTGAAGTAGGGAACAACCAACAACCCAGGTTTGGTTGCCAGCCAGCCAGCCCTCCAAAAGACTCCTACCAAACCCCTAGTCAGCAACTGCAGGCCCCTACAAAATATTCCCCTCTGAATGGAGCAAAAGGGGCTTCTCCTGCTTCTGGAAAGACGATTGTTCCAGCTGTGATGGGACACAGGGATGTCGCTGCTTCCTGCTACCTTCCAGGCTGGAGTAACTACTGGCCTGCAAGGCCAACTTCCCTGGGCTGGTTGGGGCAAAAATTAGCTTTTTCCTAGCCCTCGTGGAGTTTTAGGGCTCAGCAACTCCCACCTCACCTGATACTTCCACCAGTATAAAGGAGAGCTGGGAATGGCAAGGAGGGCCCCCACTCTCTGCTGGAGAACCCTTTGACTGCTGCAAGGGGCGCCAACCAGGGGCTGGGCCGTGCCCCAGTTTCCCTGGAAGTAAAAAACATGGTCCTGAGTGGTATCACTTGATCAGCCAGCCACATGACTGTCAGCTGAGGATCGCTGGAGGACAATAGCCAGCCAGCTGGCTTGCCTGTTGCCAGAACCCTTGAGCATCCAGTCTATTTCTAGAGCCTCCAGCCACTTCTACTCCCACCCCCAGACCTGCCAGGACCTCTTTCCAAGCAGGTATGTGCCACTTGATGTTCTCAGACGCTGAGCTCTTTAGCGGAGGGTGGACTTCCTGGATAATCTTTTTGGCTCCCTGCTGCTCCAGAACAAATGCAATGGTTATAGGTTGACAAGCTGCAGGGAATATTTCCATCTGGTCATCCTGCAGGTTGACTTTCAGCTAATCTCCAACTCTGCACACTCTGGGATGCAGACAGCAGGAATCCCCTTGAGGTACACGTGGCAAGGCTAGCATAGCAAAGCAAGGTCCTGGCAGCTTGAATGGCAGAAGCAGGGGTCACTCAGTCTTCCGAGCTTCGGCAGCATTTAAAGCACCTTCGCTTTAAAAAGTGGTTTGGCTGCAGTTGCCTTGATTCAGCAATACATGCCTCTTTAGGAGAAAATGGTTTACGTTCCAGGGCGGAGGCTGTGCTGCTGTTTGGCTGTCCTGAGACCACTGGTGAACCTCTAATATCCATCTATGCCGATTCATAGGAATAGGGCCTGGCCCACCTTGCCCAGTCTGTTTCCATGGTGTCCGCCAATTGCCCAAGAAAGCCCACCACTCCCACCAGATGCCCCACAGAAGCAGCCTCACTAAGAGTCATTGATCCCCCAGACTTCCTCAAAATGGCCCCACTGATTTTTGAGGCCAGCGCCACATTTTGTGGTAGCAGATTCCAAACTTCATTCTACAGACTGCCCAAACAGGGTGGCAAAGGAGTTGAAGTCCACTGAAATAAGCCATCTGGGCAGATTGCAGGTCCCCCATCCACAAAAGAATTCCTTTAGTCACGCTCATATGAACGCAGTCATTTTACCCTTGTAGTTGTCAGGCTACGGAAGCGCTTCAGCTGAGGACAAGAGCACTTCTCAGGTCTGCCAGTGTTCACCCTCTCCCCTCTTGGTCTTCAGCCAGTCTCCTCTGTCCAGTTCCCCTCCTCCTCCTGCTCCAGAGGAAATCCTGCAAGGCCGGCTTCTTCTAGTTCTGGGGAAGTGGGAGAGGCATTCTGGGCCAGCTTTGTGGCCTGTGGGAAGGTGGCTGGAGAGGGTTTGCGACTGAGCGAGGGCCACCATCGTATGGAGGCTTTGTGTGGCAAACGATGAGAGGCAGATCTAGTATTTTAGTATTCTGTCTTGATGAAATTTGAGCTGCTGAAGCCTTCAGAGTAAATGCCCACATTTGCACATGCGTGCACACGCCCCTCCAGCATATGGGAGAGATCTTGCGAAAGGTAAGCGGGGAGCACCCTGCTAAACTGTGAAGCTGCCTCCTCCCACAGCAGCAGGGGTGTCTGGTCACATTCCTCGGGACACCCCTCCTTGGCACCTTTTGAGTTTATGCAGCTCCCTCTGCAGGGCCCGGGATGCTCGGGCACAAGGCTGCTCTGTGCATTGTCCAGTTGGACCCGCTCGCAGGAAGGCAGCAGGAAGGCAGCCTCAGCTCCTGCAAACGAGGAGGGGTGATGGCACAGCCCTGGTGCCCTTGGCTGGCCTCAGGGAGCACACCTTCCACCCATCACAGTCTCCAGGTGACACGTAAGCTGCTGCAGCTGCTGTTCCTGGCTGGGCGAGAAGCAGGTGGGGCTCAGAAGGCCAGCCCAAGGCACCTCTGCCAGCAGCAACAGCAGCACAAAGGTGAGTGGCCAGCTCCTCTTGGGCGCTTTGCTACAGGGTGTAGAGGGACGGGAGGGGGGGGCCCACTTAGGGAGAGAAGACGGCTCCCTTCACCAAGAGAGTTTCAGCCTGGCTACCTTTTGCAAAGCAGCAGCCAAGGGGGGAAGTGGCGGCAAAAGCAACGTCCTGGGCCTGGGGTCTCTCTTGGATGCCCCTAGCTCAGGCACCAAGCCAGGGTGGTGGAATGACCAGGTAAGACTGAGGCAGGTGCCAAGCAATGCCCCATGCAGTCCCTTTCCCTTTTTAACCCTCTTCCAGCATTCTGCTTGGAGGCTCCTTCCGTGGAAGCGGACAGGCTGTGGGCAAGGTGATAACAGCCCAAACTATCAGGCAAGACTAAAGCAGAAAGCAGGGGGGAGGCAGAGGTCAGCCCAGGCAAATATGGCGCCCAGGCCCATTGGTCAGCAAAGCAGCTGTGCCAGGATGCCCTGGACAAAAAGAGACAGCTTGATGTGCCTCTGTCGGCTCACAGAAATCTGGGGGAGGTGTTTGCAGAGACTCCCAAATTGGAAGATTCGCCTTCTGGCACTGCCTTCCAATTGGTATAGTAGAACACTAGCAGGGAGCACCCTCCCTCCCACCGTGTGCCACGCTGGGGGTCTGGTGCTGCATGGCAGTGCAGGGTAGCCGAGATTGCCCAGGGATCCCCTGCAAAGGTTAATTTGTGTGTGTGTGGGTGGGGGGTTTCCTACAATCTAGACTCCTGGAGGCAAGGCTCCCCCTTTCCATGCCGAGTGCTGCGTGGCTAACACTCCTGCCCCATCCGTATCCTGGATGTGCTGGCCGCCTCTTTGCCTGGCGCTCTGGGAAGGATCCCCTCGACATCAGTCAAAGGCTCCCAGGCTTCCTCCCGGCAACTCAGTGGCAATCCAAATAGACAAAGGGAGGAGGCTGCTGATCCAGTGTTTGTGGAGGGAGGAGGTGCCTCTCTACTTGGCCTCTTTCACAAGTTCAACTTGATGAGAAGCCGAGCTGGGAGCACCAGCTCCTCTGGTTCGCCACCTCACTTCCACTTCCCAACTGTCAAGATCGATCCGAAACCCAGTTTGCATTCTGAATTATTAGGAGACCTGAATGGAAGGGATAAAACTTTTTTTTCTTCTCAATAATGAAAACATGCAAGCAAATAGGCAGTAACTGCAAGCAGCCACGGGGCTCCGGGAGGCCAAGAAAAGATGTCCCTCGGGTCTCTTGATCGAATCCTAAATTTGTCTCCGTCCTTGTGGAGGAGGAAGAGAGAGATGGCTAGGGTGTGTTCGTGCTGGGCTTAGGGACAAATGAGGAAGAGTTTATAGACTCTTATAGACAGCCTGAAGGCGACTGACAGGCGTCTGGGGGTAACCTCCGAGGAGGAGGCCATGGGAGTCTGCTGAAAGGACATGGCTTCCCCTTTCTGCTAAGAGAAACTCTGAAGGCAAACATCTTCCTAGTATTATCTGTCTTTTAATCAAAGACTACCAGGGAGGGCTGGATGCCCCCATCTGCAGCAGAATCTTTTGGAATGAGTGCTGGGCCCCAGAGAAGTCCTGACCCTCCAGTTCCATTTAGAAGGCTTCACAGCTGTATCTGTTGCCCCCAACTCAACACAATTCCATACCACAACATCCATAGCCCAAATGGCAGAGATCCAAAGAGGCCTTTTTGGATGCCTGTAGTGCACCAAAGTCAACTGCCAACACAATTGCGCTACCTGTGCACAAGATGTGGAACAGCGTTCCAGGTGCACACAATGTCCTGTTGAGACTTTTACTGGGGCCCACACGCTTGGTGGGCTCCTCTGAGACCCTGGACTCAAAACTTTTTTTTCTTTCTTCCCACCTTCCCCTTCAGTAACAACTGAAGGTCACTCGCTATGTCTGACGGGGACTACGATTACCTCATCAAGTTCCTAGCCCTTGGTGATTCTGGGGTTGGAAAGACCAGTTTCCTTTACCAGTACACAGATGGGAAATTCAACTCCAAATTCATCACAACCGTAGGCATTGATTTTCGGGAAAAGAGGCTGGTAAGTCCCAGCGTGGTCTGCTTTCCCCCTTCCAACTACATTCCTCCTCTTTGGGAGAAACTGAACTGTAGATGAGCTGGTGCAAAAGACTCATTCAGGAAATTGCACCTGCTGTTGGGGCGCGCAAAGGGGGGGGGTAGAGATGCTTTTCCTTCTAGTTTTAAGATTCCCCTCCCCATCCCGTGCTTTCCTCCTGTAAGATTTCTCTAAAGCAGCTTTACTTTTGAATCAGCCCAAGGAGAGCAAAGCTTTCCAGAGAGCTGGTTCAGTCCACTGGTAGAATGCCACACCTACCACCCCTTTCCACAGTATAGAAGACAATCCTGCCTCTAACACAGTGAATTTGGGCAGAAAGACTGAGATTCTGGCAAACTAGGGGGACGGGAGGGCATGGGTAGCAAACATGGACTGCAGGAAAATATTGCAACAGGCACGTGGGAAGGAGCCCATGGATTTAGCACCATGGATTTACCTATACAAGCATTAGTGAAACACCAATCTGCTTACTTTTCTAGAAGCTCCACGAATGAAGAAAGCAAAGGATCTATTGGCTTCCTCAAAGCATTGGGGGAGGGGGAGGAAGAGAGAAAGATCCCTAAAGCTACCCTGGTTTTGTCAGCCGATGACTGGAGACTCACAAATCCTTTTGGAATCAGGTGTACCGACCCAACAGACCAGATGGGGTCAGTGGCCGAGGGCAGAGAATACATCTTCAGTTGTGGGACACAGCAGGGCAGGAAAGGTGAGCATGTTTGAAAAATGGACTGAACCACCCTCCTTCGCTACCCGGCCAATTTGGCTCTTGACAGATCCTTGATGCCTTGATGCATCAGTGCAGTCAGATGTTGGCTGTCCCCCAGTGTCACCAGACCTATGCAATGGGTGTTTTCTACGGCTGAAGAACACTGGCAGAATCTAAGCAGTCCCTATGGTTATTTATAATGATTTTAGAAATGGCCCTTAGTAATTAAGAACGTTATTCTTTCACGTTAAAACTTCAGACCAATATTTTGCTCTTAACTATTAAGTCTAAGGAAGACTCTGGGCTCGGGGACGTACATGGATGTGTCTTTTGGGTATAAAACGCTGTCAGCCAGAGAGGAGCAAGGTAACACTTGGCCCTTCCTCTTGGTAGGTTTCGTAGCTTGACCACCGCCTTCTTCAGAGATGCCATGGGCTTCCTCCTTCTCTTTGATCTAACCAGCGAGCAAAGTTTCCTCAATGTCCGGAACTGGATGAGTAAGTCTCACACCCCACTTCCAGCGACTGGGGCAGGCAGGCCTGGGCTAAGGGGAAATTGTCAGCAGCAGCCAGCCGAGCTTCAAGGGAGTCCGATGGGAAGCCAGAGAGTTACTCGCTGCCTGAATGCCAGTTGGAGCAGAGATCGCCTGGCAGGGTGTAAGCACTCTGGCCTCTGCCCCAGAGAGCTTCTCCTCTGAGCCGGCCCGGTGGGCTTTGCAGGGGGGGGGGCTCCAGTGCCTCCACAAGCGCTGGCCCGGCCGAGCCAGGGGATCCAGCCGCAACCTCCCTTCCCGTTGCCGGCAGGCCAGCTGCAGACCCACGCCTACTGCGAGAGCCCCGACGTAGTGCTGTGCGGGAACAAGAGCGACCTGGAGGAGCAGCGCGTGGTGAAGGAAGGCGACGCCAGGCAGCTGGCAGGCAAATACGGGCAAGTGGCTTCCGGGCGGGTGGGCGGGCGGAGGGCCCGGGATGCCCCCGGCCGCCCTGACTGGACCCGGCCTCCTGGCCAGCGGCCGGTGGGAGCCTGGCCTGACGCGGCCCGCTGTGCTTGCAGGGCGCCCTACTTCGAGACCAGCGCCGCCAACGGCGCCAACGTGGGCCCGGCCATGGAGTCGTTGCTGGGGCTGCTCATGAAGCGCATGGAGCGGTGCGTGGACGGGCCCCACGCCTGGGCCCCCAACGGCCCCGCCGAGACGCCCCCGCCGCCCGCCGGCGGCTGCAGCTGCTGAAGGCTCCGTCGCGGCCCACCCGCGCCCGGCGCATGCGCAATAAAGCAGTCCGTGGTCAGATTCCGCCTCTTCTTGGGCCGCCGCTTCATTGGGGGAGGGGGGGCGGAAAGGGAGGCGGACCGGGCTCCTCCTTGACGACTAGCGCCTCCGCTCCACCGCCGGGAGAGACGCCCTCAGGAGGCGGAGCACAAGCCCAGTCGCGTCACGGCACGGGCAGAGCGTGGCAACGGCGCTCCCGGCGCGGATCCTCCCACTAGGCGCAGGGGTAGGCAACCTCGGCTCTTTTATGACTCGTGGACTCCAACTCCCAGAATTCCTGAGCCAGCCATGCTGAGGGGAAAGGGAGAGGTTTCCAAGCTGAGCCATGCTGGCTCAGGAATTCTGGGAGTTGAAGTCCACGAGTCATAAAAGAGCCGAGGTTGCCTACCCCTGCACTAGGGGAGGCCGTCGCTCGGCGGACGGAACGGAAACCGAAGGGGCGCCGCTTCCGCCTGACGCAGGGGGGGGGAGAGTCCGGCGCCTGGCGCACGCGCAGTGGAGCAGTGAGACGAGGCGCCGCTCTATCCAGACCACCGAGGCGCTCTTCCGCTTCCGCCGCCGCCGCCGCCATGCGCGTGGAGAAGTGCTACTTCTGCTCCGGGCCGGTGTACCCGGGTCACGGGATGCTCTTCGTCCGCAACGACTGCAAGGTGAGCCGCAGACCCCGCGGCCCCCTCCCTCCCTCCCTCCCTCGTCCGTCCCTCCTGAGCTCGGCTGTTTCCCCGCAGGCGTTCCGGTTCTGCCGGTCCAAGTGCCACCGGAGCTTCCAGAAGAAGCGCAACCCGCGGAAGGTGCGCTGGACCAAGGCCTTCCGCCGGGGGGCGGGCAAGGAGCTGGCGGTGGTGAGTGAGTGGGCGGCGGCGGGCGGGGGTGCGGGCGGCGGGCTGGGACCGAGCGTGAGCGAGCCGCCCCCCGCCCTTCTCTCCTCTCCCCACGCAGGACCGGTCCTTCGAGTTTGAGAAGCGGCGCCACGAGCCCGTGAAGTACCAGCGGGAGCTGTGGAGCCAGAGCGGTACGTCGGAGGGGGGGGGCGCCCTTCTTCCCGGGCGCGGCTCCCCCTCCCGCTGCTGACGCGCGACTGTTTTTCCCTTCCAGTGGAAGCCATGAAGCGAGTGGAGGAGATCAAGCGGAAGCGCCAGGCCAAGTTCGTCTGGAACAGGTAGGAGCTTTCCCTGCCCGCAGGGGAACCGTGGCCGGTTCGGATGTTTCCTGTACAAAAATCTCATTTCTGGGAACCCGCTTGTGTTGGGACCAACTGGCATTCGGCTTTACTCACAGAAATGTCATGAAAAAAAATGCATGAACCTTATGGCACTGACCTTTAAAAGATTTATTAATCGGTTGATGTGCCAAATATTGGAAGGAGCTTTACTGGGTTTTATGGAAACTTCCCATCGGTATAGCTGTGGGTTACTTGGGTTCTGCTGTGATTCTTGTTAGTGTTGTTTCCTTTTGGGCATGGAGATAAATGTTTATCTTTTCTCTCTCCTCCAAGATTAAGGAAGGGGAAAGAGTTGCAGAAAGCACAGGATATCAAAGAAGTCAAACAAAACATTCACCTCATCCAGGCTCCCCACGCAGGTGAGCAATGGAACCCAGGATGGCTGGAGATTCTTGAAGAGGCTTGTTTGGTAGAATATGGCTAATCCCCAAAAACTCTGCCATGGCCTGGGATGTTTTCAGGGATTTGGTTGCAACCTCCTGGCTCACTGGTTCAGAAGCTGCATCTGCATCAGCATTCTGTGGGGAATCTGCTGCAATGTTTTCAGAGACGCCTAAACCATTTGCTTACCTATGATTTTTTTTCTTTCAGGCAAAGCCAAGCTGATGGAGGAAAAGATGGTCCAGATGCTACAGGACACAGTACCTATGGAAGATTCTTGAAGAGTTGTGCTCTTTGGGTCGTGGTCTATTTAATTCGGGAGGAGAGGCTGGGGCTGTTGTTTATATTTCGTGAGCTGCAGCTTCAAGGAGAATATGTATAAACCAAATATGGAAATTAGAAATAAAATAGTGGCCAAAAAATGATGATTCAGTTGAAACATTTAAGGCCAATTAGATGATTAGAGCTGCTGGCTGCATAGGGTAGCCTTGTGCATGGAATTAGTTGGCCTAGTGAACAGTTATTACCTCAAGAAGCAGGAAATGGAGTGCTAGGATGTGGCTGGACCACCTGGATTGTTACTCAGCTTTTAAGAAACCAGACGGATTTTCGTTGAAGCTGCTCAAGGAAGTACAGAGGCTCAAATGTGAGTGCTGTGCTAAATCCTCCAGGAGATCCAAAGCCATAGCTACTTTATGCTGCACCTTTGAATATTATACCCTGATGGGGCACTGTGGTTTCTGACATACAGTTTCTGACACACTTTTTTCTGGAAAAAAGTGCCAAACAGCTCCTGGAATTCAAAACAAGTCCTACATAGAGGCACCTTCCTTACCTTGGTCAGAACTCCATCTCAGCTTGCCTGCCAAGTGATGGCCAGGCAAATGTGAGTTGCCCAGCAGCCCTGGCAATCCCCAATTGTAATGGGACTTTATTGGAGAAAGCAAAGAGATGGTGATAGCCAGGAAATAGGCACACATTTAGGCAAGTAGCCAGTGGGAACATTCTGCCCAATTTAGAAACCTCACTGCTAAAAACAGTTGTTCTCAACCTGGGCAACTTTATGATGTGTGGACTTCAACTCCCAGGTTGTTTGGGAATAC
Organism: Azemiops feae; assembly: GCA_023970755.1. NCBI lineage: Eukaryota > Metazoa > Chordata > Lepidosauria > Squamata > Viperidae > Azemiops > Azemiops feae. The sequence continues at coordinate 141,298 of JALGBA010004240.1, read as the reverse complement.
TGAGAGTTGAAGTTTATGCATCTTAAAGTTGCCCAAGTTAGGAGACGGCCTTACAGGCTGAAATTGTTCAGCCTGAGCTTCTAGGCATGTTCTGTTGGCTCTTCTGGAGACGAGGGTGGAGAAAAGGTGGTTTTTAACTAAGGGGCAGCAATGAATGACCTGGGTAACTACAGAGCCTCTGATCTCACGGCTTTCGGAGCTCCAGTAGGACCTGGACTTGAGCCTGTCTCAAAGCTGCACAGAGCTTAGGCCTTCAAGCCCTGGGAACAAGGGTGGCTTTCATTTGTAGAAGTGTTATCATCTAGTAGAGAAGAGTTAGACTACCACAGACAATTTGGAACAGCTTTCTATTGGTGTTTGGATCTCTTCTCGCTAGATTATTATAGATCTATGAACACTTGGGTCTGACATCGCTGTCAAGACCGAAAAGGAGGCACAAGGGGTTAGTTATGACCAGGAGGTGTTTCCATCCTTCCTAGTGATTCCTGCTGCTTTAATCCAACTCAGCTGACTGGTAAATCAGATGAAGTAGTTGAGAAATGATTTGCACACCCTCCACCCAGCAGGGTTCCTTGTAGATCCCAAACTCTTTCCTCACAAGAGTTCCTGGTCTCTTAAGATGCTGCCTGGCAAAGGCCTGCAGAGGGCACTGCCTTGCCTCCAGTAGAGCCGAGTCAAGGTCTCAGCCCCACCCCACCCCTTAGGTTGTAACGCTCTATATTCTTGGTGATTCCAGTCCTCTTGGAAATGCATTTTGTAGGGATCATTAAAATGGAAATGCAGGCATGCACCTGTGTGCCTCACAATTTTCCCTTCCTCAAAGAAGGATGAAAAGAGGTCAGCTGTTCTTCAAGACTCCTTGCCTGCTTCTGGCAGGATATTGGTGTGTGGTTCCCAGAGAGGCAGGGCTGGCACCAGAGCACCTTCAGCATCTCTGCATGGCTAGGATAGCCCACCCAGAGAGGCCCAGTGAGGAGTGGATTGAACAGCACAGAGGCAGTCAGCAGCCTGAGACACAGCTGGCTTAAATAGCAATAGCACTTAGACTTATATACCTCTTCATTGTGCTTTACAGCCCTCTCTAAGCGGTTTACAGAGTCGGGATATTGCCCTGAGCAATCTGGATCCTCATTTTACCGACCTCGGAAACCACAGTTGCACTGCCTGCTCTTCTCAAATGTCGGTGGATGTAATTTCTGGCATCTTATTAAAGATGGGGAGGTGCAGGGATGTCACACAGGGTGGCTTCTGCCATGGCACTTGCTTGGAGAATCAAGGTAGGAAAGATACTGCCATTTACCCTTGGATCTGCCACCGTAGTCTCTCAGCGGCATAATACTTTGGACAGCTAATTTTATTTGTAGGCTGGTTAAAACTACCTATACCTGCTATTTTGGGTAGCAAAGGGGCTTGCTTAGCAAGGCTTTTGGGGCCTGTTTATCGGAGGAACCCTTGAGTTCCATTATGGCAGAACAAGTTAGCCAGAAACATGCATCTTTGTGAGTTCTTCTTTCGAGTGGGAAGAGTTCCTCCTCCCACCCAGACGCCCATTCTCCCAACCGCCTTTCCAGGGCGATCAACAGCCCAAGAGAAAGGCGCTTTCAGGAGAGGGTCATTTCAGTCTGCTAAAGGCAGCAGAAGGGAAGTTGCCCCTTTCACTGCCAATGCCGTCAAGCCTGATCATGGCACCTAGAGTGGAAGAAGCCCAGCTGGCCCTCATCCCCGTCAGTAATAACTTAATTTTCAGCAAATGCTTAAATGGAAAGCCATATGTCTGTAGCTTTGCTCTAAAGCCTGGGGAGGCCGAGAAGCTGTTTTATATAGCATTAAATTAATTTTGTATGAGATTTGCATTATCTCCATCCTGCAAGCCAAAGATTGGTTTCCCTTTGAACTGGAGCAGGGCCTGTCCAACTTTCTGTCTGTCGAATCTGGTGCTGTCTTCTTCCCAGGCACGGCTGAGCAGATGTGATGTCAAACTGCACTCGGACATTAATGTTTTGGAATCCGTAGATGTTCTCCAGAGTAGAATTTACTGCCTGCACTGGCCAGCTCTTTCCTGCCAGAAACTGGTGCCAATCTTGATGGCAGTGTACTGGGCATGCAAAAAAGCTGAGCTTCCACAATTCCTACTTTGGGCTGATCTTTGTTCTTGATGGGGAGAGCAGCAGAAGATCAGCATGAAGCAGAGCTTCTGCTTCAGCTCTTGTGTTATTCCCAAGATCCAAACACAAGATAAGGAAAAAGGGATCTTTGCTATAGATCCCTGAATCAGGAGGCATCTGTTAAAGATCCACTTTTGTACAGGTAGTCCTCAATTACAACAGTTCATTTAGTGACCATTCAAAGTTACAATGGTGCTGGAAAAGTGACTTATGTCCATTTTTCACACGACCATTGTACCTGATCAAAATTCAGATGCTTGGCAACTGGTTCGTATTTATGACGGTCGCAGTGTCCTGGGGTCACATGAGGCCCTTTTGCAACTTTCTGACGAGCAAAGTCAATGGGGAATCCAGATTCACTTAACCATGTTACTAACTTAAGAAACGCAATGATTCACTTAATGTGGCAAGAAAAGTCATAAAACGGGGCAAAACTCGCTTAAATGTTTCACTTAGCAACATAAAATTTTGGCTCAATTGTCATAACTTGAGGACTACCTGTATATGTGGCAAAATATAGCCCCTCCTCCAAATTAGGATTTAATGTCCAAGTTGCCAATAACTCAGGACAACAATGCTCATGTCATGGCAAATCCTGATCAATTCTTATTTATTTATTCAGTCATCAAATTTATATTTAAAGTATTCTTATTTAAAAAAAAATCACAAATTGCTTCGCAGAAAAACAGGCTGTGAATCTTGGTGTAATCCTTTCTTCTCCCTGGAAAGGCCTGTTTTTTCATCCTGGCCTTTCTGTTCTGTCTCATCTTTCTTCTTGACAGAGCTGCTTGTTTCACAAAGGTGACGAATACTAAGGTATCAAACAGGCCATTAGCATTGCAGATGCCCAGGCAGCATCTGCACAAATGTTAGTGCACTTCGGCTGGGATACCATCTGGATGGCACCCTCAGGGCTGGAGGCTTCCTAGCAACCGCCCGCAGAAGAGACATTATTCGCCGCAGAATTAAGCCTCCTGAGGGTTGAAAAGATCAGCTGTGCTTTTGGAAAGACAGACTCCGCTTCAGCTACTTTTGGCCATGAGGGTTTGGGGGGTTTCTCCTCCTTCTCCCCTCCTAGAGCAATTATGGCTCAGTGCCCTTCTCTACATCTTGATCAGAAACTTTTGGAGTCAGCTAGAGAGCGTCCATCTGAGATGTATCCACTACAGTCAGCTAGCTAATCAGGATGGCATGGGATGTTTTCTCCAAGGCTTTGCAGAGGTCTACTAAGAGAACTACTTGATCAAATGAGGTAAAGGTACTTTGGCAGAGTTGTTTTGATTCCTGATTATTTCCACTTCAGAACCTTCCCAGGCTGAGTTCCCAAATTCTGCTTGTCCCCTTTTTAAAAACAGCAGCAATTTCCTTCAACCATCGGGGTCTTCAGCTTCCCCAGAAATACTCCAAAGTAATATATGAAATACGGCCAGTTCATCAGCAAGGGCCTGGTTGAAATTTTTGGCAACCTGGAGAGATATAACTCCAGGCTCTCAAACTGTAAGTCTAGTCTCAGCCTATGATGCTTTGGTACTGCTGGGTGCGGAAGACTGCATGGCTGCAGCCTGCTTTCCTCTCGGCTGGCAGCCAGGTGTAGATCTGCTCCTCTCCTGTTGGCTTGTTTTTGTGGTTCTGCCAAAGTCTTTTCTTTCTTAGTCAGCTGGAAGGCTGCATTATTCTTCACCAGGATTCTGGCTGGTTGAATCTCCCTTTTGGATTTTTTATTCTGGCACATAAGCTTCCTTCCATGACTGTAGCGATCTTTTACACACTTTGAAAAAATAGTCTCCCAACATCAAGTTAATGTAACTACAACAGATAAATAGCTGGTGATTCAACTTCCTTTTTTCACCCTTGCTGTCCTTGAGATTAAATGGTTGGTGGGATGATGCAATTTTTCTTTCCATTTTTACTTTCATTTATCCAATGAGAAGAAACCTCGTAATTAAGAATCTCTATAAGCAATAGATCTGTGAAAGAATAATACATTATCAAACAGATCTGCTTCTTTTCTAATTACTGTTTGCAAATGGCTACCACTGAGTTGTTCACTGTGGCCGGAGAGGCACTGAATGAAAGGTCCGATTTAAAACCCAGCTGAGCCCATGTATCTTAACCATAGGAAAGGGAGGCAAGTATGTGAGGTGGGCCCCAGAGCCATGGGGAGCCAAGAGCTGCTTGCCAGAGAATGGAAGCCTTGCTTTCCTGCATGGCCACTTAATATGGGAGGAGAAACCTCACAGTGAAAGACCACACCTGATTGCCTTCCTAGGAACTGTGAAAAGGGACAAGTCCCAACCAACCCAGTGCAAATGGGGCCTACAGGATGGCACTTCTGGCCAGTAGATTCCAGGGGCTGCCCAAGAAAGCCTCCCTCTGTATCCTGGCTTTCTAACCACTGAGTGCCTGGCACAGAAGACAAGTTTTCGCTTCTATCATATGTATATTTCAATGGGCATTTTGCTGGTGATGATTCTCATGGAATGTTAAGGAACATCACACTTAGTATACCAAACTAGTTAAATAATTAAGGAGTTGGTACTTTATGTCTTTGGCATTGGGCATTTTTTCTGTTCCTGGAGCCTCTGGAATGAGAGAGATTCTGTCATGGAAATCCAACTGACATCCAATTAAGGCTTGTTCCTTCTTGTGCATGGAGGCAAACCAGTGAGCGTGTGTTCTGTGCTTTGAAAATACTCTCTCCCAAAGCTCAGTTGCCCATGTCATTGCACTGTATTTTCCTCCTGCCACAAACTTAGGAAAAAAACAGACAGCAAAGGCATCTGCTCACATTCTGCATCCCCACTTCTCCAGCAGCCCCCAAACCGTCATGGCCAAAAGGATTCAGGAAGGGAATGGTAGGAATATGCCCAGCAGACCACCAGCCACCTTGATGGCTTATGAGCTGTTCCTGAACTCGGCCTAATACAGAGCCTGGTGAAAGGATGCCAACAAGTCCAGATGGCTGCCCCATATTCCAAAGAGGAGCCCCCAGCCTCTGGATCAAAGGCTGGAGCTGCCTGCAAGAAACAGGTAGTAAGAGACCAGCAAGAACTAGCAAACTCAGCAATATTTCAATGATCCGTTGATTTCTGCGTTTCTCACAGTAGCATTTATTGGTAGCAAAGTTGATTCAACCAAGGCTGCAGCCCTCCACTCCAGCCTGCTGGTGGGGTGGGGTGGAGGGTCAGAACAAAAGGTTAAACAACTCCATGGTGCACCCTATGGAAGAACCCCTCCCTTGATTGATGTTCAGCTCTCTTTCCCTGTCCAGCACATGTCTATAATGTGCCCCACACCCCAACCAGGAACATTCTCTGGAAGAGAAAATCTTTGCCAAAGGCACAGCTTACCTCCCCACCCCACCCCCAGGCCCTCCCACAAGTTGCCTCTCCTGGGGATTCATGTGGGTAGGGAATCCATGGGGATAGCAGAGTCTGGCTCACCCTCTTCCGTGGGCTTAACCAACAGCCAAAAGGAACCCACCAGGAGTGCAGTGTGGCAACTGTGTAAGGAAAGGTTGGTCTCTCCACCAAAACTTGGTACCATTTCCCCCCCCCCCAACCTCTCCATTGGGCAAGGCTTGAGAGCTATTTCTGCATGGAGCCTGTTGTGGGCTAGCACCTGGTTGTGACTCCAGGGCTCTTCTTGTCTTGGGGAAGGCAAGAAGACCCAAAGCAGCTTCACTGGGTTGCTCCAGGGCCTCTAGGGAGAAGCTGATGGGCCAATAAGGAACAAGGGGAGAACAGCTTCTTCTGCCTTTATTTTACAATTTCTCACGAAATATATTTACATCACATGGATGTTTGCCTCCATGCAGGACATAGGCATATTGCATAAGTGGAAACTTTTATGAAAATAAAAATAAGAAAGCACTTAACTGAGATTTCAGCTAAGAATCTAAAATAAAATCTCTTTTAACAGCCAGAGTGGGAAATGTTAACAGCAAAATTGGTTCTTGATGGAAACCATTCATCAGTAGGCTCCAGCTAATTCACCCTGTATAATCCAACACCATTCACAGAACACAACCCTGGGAAACTAGTACACTATTCTGAAGTTCACTCACCGGGAATCTTCCTCAGACTACCAGCATCCTTTTGAGGCATGTTCTCCTCATTCCAGGGGTCCCACCCCGGGTGCCCTACCCAGAGAACCATCATGTCACTCGGGACCCATCGAGACCCCAAAAAGCACTGAACCCAGGGACAGAATTACTCCTTAATAAAAGTATGGAATTACCTTGGTAGCTTTGGAGAACAAATGTATCTCAAGATATTAAAGATCGGTAACAAATGTGACCAGACTTCTTGAGAACTTGCTCTGCCAGCTCTTCCTCACAGTGGTAGTATGAAAAACTGGGAAAGAAAGGTCAGCATAAAACATCTCCACTTTTTTAAAAGTTTGTATGCAAAAATCATTTCTTTAAATCAGCAACTATAAAATTACAAACACTTTCTTGAAGTAACTGCACCTGTAGATGGTAGAAAAAGGAGTTCGAAAGCAAGACTTACATGGACTTTGCATAAAATGGGAGGGAAATAAGGCCAAGTGTCCAAAGTGATGCTGGAGAAATGGGTCTGCAGTAACATCAGGTTGCATGGGCTGTAGAACAGTTAAAACAGGAAGTGACCACGAGGAAGTGGCTGTCATGAGACAAAATCAGTATATCTCAAAAAGATGCCGTTCATAATTTTGCTCTTTGCTGCACTTTTGGCACTTCATTGGAACAGTTCTGTTTTTTCCTCAAGAATCTGAACACGTAGAAAAGATTTAACAGCTCTTGGGCGCGCACCTTGCAAATACAGTAATTTATGTTCTGGCAAACACAGAAACAAGAGTCAAACATTCCCACAGACTTGCACATACATGCATGAGTCAGACATCACAAGACAGATCAAGGATCTTGGGGCTGGAAGTTTGCATTTCCTTGCTGGAGTTTCAGGCTGTTTCTTCAGTGGACCGTGTTTCTGACTTGAGCCGGACAAACTCCTTGGCAACTTCGTCGCTGGTCCTCTGGGAAAGGATCTGCAGGATTGTCAGCCCAGCCTCGTCAACGCAGATGCTTCTCAGCAGAGGGTGCCACACAGGGCAGCTGCCACTGGTCTCCAGGAGGGTCCGCAGCTGGACCACGGCCACTCCGATGAGCCGGTCTTCCCTTGCAAAGCAGTAATCCTTCACGGAGAGGTGCAGCTCGTAAGCACTGGGCCGCTCTTCGCTGCTCAGGAGGCTAGGAAGAGGGGAAAGAGGGGTATTCAGAAAGAAAACCCCCAGCCCCTCGGGGAGGTTCATCCACACGGGCAGCAAAGGCCACTTACAACTGGAATGTCTCGTTATATTTGGGGGACCAGGTGTTGCTCTTGCTCTTGGTGCCGTGCTTCCTCCGCTTGTTGCTCAGGCTGGGCCCCAGAATGCAGACCTCCACGAAGGGGCGGAAAGTGGCGCTGGTCCGCCAGGCGAGGTCCTCGATGGCTACAACTGCACACAGCAATGGAGAGCACAAGCAGACATGGTTCATCACGTGGCAGGCTTACCGACCCACTTGCTCAACCTCTCCGCCTCATCTTACTTCGTGTAAGGAGCGGCGGAGAGGATGAGCTGCCAGAGGCTGAAATGATGCTGACCCTTAACTGATTTCTTTATTCAGACAACACGACTGACCAAGCAGTTTGTCTTGAGACACTTGATCCTTCTGTGTGCTGGAAGCAAATGACCACAGGTCACTCAGTCATGCAGCAGCCGTTTTTAAAGGCCTCCCAGCCACCACCCCCTGGCTTTGAACATCAGAAAACAAAACTGAGTTCCAGCAAAGGAAAATGGAAGTCCCTCCCTCCCTCCCCGTCCCTCTTGGGCCCTTTCCAACTGCCTAGAGGAGCCGGCTTCTCCACAGAGGTGGGCTGGATTTGGGACAAGGAGGCATTGCAACCCATACCTTTGACAGTGACTTTATGCTCGCCAGTTGCAGGGTGCGCTGCCAGATCCACCTGGAGATTAATCTTCCCCACCGTGTTGTCTGTTGTTTGACCTGCATCAGAAAGAAGATTGTGACCTGCAGACAGTGCCCAGAAGTATGGCTTATGCTACAAGCAAATGCTGGCATTGTGGGAAGTAAGTTCCACAGAGGCTCCTGAAAGAGTAAGAGCTCGGAGCTGAGACAAACGCACTGGGATGGAAAGGCCTTAGGAGGACACGTGGAGTAACGTGGAAAATGTTCCTTCATTGATATTCTTGTGTCCCTGTCGCAGAAAAGTGGCGCATGCGGATGAAAAGTGCCCTCAGGAGAAATGCAGCTTGGAAGCAAGATCCGGTGAGTGTTCCTCTGCAAAGGCAGCTGCTGCTGTTTCCACCGTCTTTCCCTCCATCAACAGGAGCCTAAGCGGCACCCATCCACTCCCTGCAACCACCAGGCTGAGCCCAATGATACTCTGCAGGAAGCCACACCAGCAGTTCAGGAAGGTCAAACTGAGGGAACAAATGGTCTGGCTGGAAGAGGCCTGTGGTGAAGGCAACAGCTCAGTGTGTGGCTGAGCCCAGGACGGGTCTTCCCAGCTCCAAAGGGGGGATAGTCTGGCTCCTTGGCATAAGCATATTTTAAAAGGAAGATGGTAAGAGTGGTCCCTACGATCCAACCACACTGGATGGAAAAGAAAACTCCGTTCAGGGAGACCGGTTGTTCAGGCCAATCCCAGCAGAGGTGAGGCGGGGTGATGTCCCAGGGGAAGCTTGCCTGGCTCAAGGCCCAAGCAGCCCTCCCCGCTTGCTCAACACGTTGGTTGCCACAGCCGCTGCTACTGCTAATTTAGAGGCACAGCCTTTTGACAAAATTAGTTAAGGCAGCCACGCTCTCCCAGCCAGAGCAGGGTTCAGAATTGGATGTGAATGGCAGGGCAGGCTGGGGGGAGAGGCCTCTGCCACAAGCACCATCTTTCCTGGTCAAGACTGAGGTGCTGATTTGACTCACCCTCCAGGCTGCAGTGGCGGCACCCATTTCAGCAAAGCCGACGGACTTCCCTGGCACAGTTTCACAGCTGTGGAACTGTGGTGGCCCCACTGAGATGCCACAGGGAGCTGGGCCCCAGAACTGAGCTTGTCCTTCAGGCAGCATCAGGCCTCCCTTCCCCAGCCTGCTTCAGAGGAAGAACTCAAGGGCAGCAGGGCTCCAGGGGCTGGTGGGGCAGAGGGATCTTTAGAAGTCCCCTGGGCAGCTCCTACCTCTGCGTGCAGCCCTTCGGTCTAGGAAGGCAGGCTCCCCGATTAACTGGACACCTCTGCAACTTGGCAGGCAAGAGGGCAGACTGTCTTAATTACAGGTAGTCCTTGACTTGCAACCATTCATTTAATGACCATTCAAAGTTACAATGGCACTGAAAAAAGTGCCATTGTGACTGTTTTTCACGCTTATGACCATTGCAGTACTCCTGTGGTCACATGATCAAAATTTGAGCACTTGACAACTGGCATGTATTTGTGACAGTTCCACTGTCCCAGGATCGTGTGATCCCCTTTTGTAGTCTCCCCAACTGGCTTCCGACAAGCAAAGTCAATGGGGGAAGCCAGATTCACTTAACAATCGCATGAGTCAATTAACAACTGCAGTGATTTGCTGAACAACTGCAACAAAAGAGGTCATAGAATGGGGCACAACTCACTTAGCAACTGGTTTGTTTAGCAATGGAAATTTTGGGCACCATTTTGTGGTTGTAATGAAGGACTACCGGTATTCTCCCACATCGGAATAACAACTTCATGCAAGTGGGAAACAGGGACTCCCATAGCGGCTCTAGTGGGGGCAAATGGGTCCTGGGGAAAATGCATTCACAAATAAAGCCACAACCAAGCCCCCACAACAGTGAGAGCTTTGCATCTAACCTGCTAACATTGCAGTAATCTGTTTAACCAACTAGGGAAAGCATAAGCAATTTGGCCATAGAGCAACATAAAACTTTACCACAGCATCCCTGATCCCTCCTGTTGGACTGGAAGAGACAGACCAGGCTGCTTATGCGGTCACCAACTCACTCACTTTGAGAAATCTGGCTGTTGATGAATTTCTTGACCAGAACATCTGTGGTCTGTGTGTACAAATTCAGGGCATACTTGAGAGACTGCAAGTTTGGACTTTTCTCCAGGAAGCTCTTTTTCAGCCCGTTGCCTCCAGCATGAAAATATTGCTAAAAAAAGGCAAAGAGATGAGAATTCATCCACCTGCTCTCTGGCCCTCCAAGATGATTTGAGCAGCTCAGGTGCCAGAGGCATAAGCACTAGGCAGAGGAAGCCGATCACCTTAACCGAGAGTTAAGCCGAAAGGCTCCTTTGGAAGACGAAAGATGCCCACAGCCAGAAGCACCTGACTGACATGATGTGTCTGACTCAGCCAGGTACTGTCTGGGGGAAACACCCTCACAGATGCTCTGGTCAAACTGAGAGATGTGAAAAAGATGGAAAAGCCCATTTTTGTAAGATTCTATCAGAGGGAGGCTCAACTCTCCATTAAAGCTCTTATCCCTCTTTGTATGAAACAGCTGGCCAGGGAATGATGGTTCAGCCACAAGCAATCCCCAGCTGTTTAGCATTAAACACAACTTCCTGCAACCCTAGAACTGGCTGGATTTAGCTTTTTACTCCACATACTAGCCCAATTCCCGTCCCCCTCCTCCCCGATCTAGGGCGCAGGCCCTGCAAACTGGGTCCCTCTGCGCTTGACTGAGCCCTGTCAAAAATGGGACCCATCAAGGCCACAAAACGCATTTGACGGCACCCTCAAGTACGCAGTGAAAAGCATAAACGCGGAAGGCCACAACCAGGAAAAGCTGTCATGCAAACCAGAGTGGTTATGCAAGCTGGTTTGTAGCCCTCTGAAATTTGCTGTCGATTTGTTGTGTTTCTCTGCTAAACAAAAGGAACAAGCACTGAATTTTTCCCTACTTGTCTCACTGCTATTCCTATTACATCTTCAAACCTCTGTGGCAATTCTATGTTCTTCCACTTAAATGAATTTCATAATGCAAAATGAAGAGTTAGAACAGCTTTTAAAATGAGTCTTGGGGAAAAAACTGGGTAACACAAAAGAGATTCTCCCCCAGTGAAGACCTCATCTCTTTCCCTCTTAACCACAGCATGAGAAAAGAAAACTGTTTTTATGCTGCCAGGCTTCTCAATTGTCCTGATATTCTTGCCTCCAGCTGGGGCTGATGTATATTTAAATTGACCAAGTTGAGTCTCCTCTTGCTACTAAAAGAGAAATCTAATTAATGTATGGCGTTTTTAAACGGTTAACCGTTTTTGCCTTTTCAAATCCAAGTCAACCCATTTTCCAGGTCCAAGGGAGGGCTGGTGCCTGAGAGTGTCAGAGGCTGGAGGCTGGACACTCCGTTCCTCCCCTCCTCACTGCCGTTCCTGTCCCTAACCCCAACCCACTGGGCATACCCTGCTGCCACTCTACCTTGATGGTGGCCAGAACTGCTTCCATTATTGCACACTGCCTCGGGGTCAGGCTTTTTGCTTCTTCTCGGATGACATGGTCCTGGGGAAAACAGCAGCAACTGAGGAACTGCAGGGGAGACTTCTTCCTGCAGCGACCATACCCTCCACCTCATGCCTGCAACAAGCCTTCTTGCCATGGGAATGCTCCAACAAGGTGGCCACTTCCCTCTTTCAGCAGAGGCTTCTCTGGAGAGAACATCATCCTCACTGCAGAGTCTTAAGAAAAACCTCCCCAGGCTAAGATGGAGGAGAAGTTGCGCCAGGGCCATCAGCCTCCAGGTTCAGGTGCTATCCCCGAATTACAGTTATTGGAGAACAGGGCCAAAGAAGGCCGTTGTCTCCCGCCGCATCTTGGGGTTCCCAGAGGCCTCTGGCCAGACTGGCTCTTGCCCCTCTCTTCCGCCCAGGCCGGCTTACCTTCAGCTTCGACAGCTGGCTGAAATCTTTGGCTGCACTGAGAATCATTGGAGGGCCCTGAGGAGAAGCCAAAGCGGGGAAGGTGAGGCACAATTCCCAAGCCATCCTCGCCTCCAGGCATGGGGCAGGGGAGGCCCAGTGGGGTCTCGGGACCCTCAGGCTTTGTGCTCGAGGGAAGGATGCCTGCTGCAACACACAAAGGAGCTTCATCTTTGGAACATCTGCCCTTCAAATGAGTGAGGGGCTAAATACCTGAACCCCTCCCTTGTCAGGGTGGGTAAGCCAATTTTTTTACAGCTGAATGCAGGAGGAGCTGCCCATGGGTTGGGGTGGCTTGGAGACTCACAGTTTGGTCTGCCAGGGGTGGGAGCACAATCTGCCTTTCTATTTTGCTCAAGACCAACTTCCAGAGCTCTTTCAAAAGCCGCTTCAGAACAGTCTTCTCACAGATTTTTGCTGAGGTACTTAAGCTGCGAAGAAACAAACCGTTTCTGGTCTTGTGACGCAATGCCTATTTTGCCCACTGTCAGCCAGCGGCATCTGCCAGCAGGTGAGCCCCGGATGCAGCACACAGGCCTTCTCAGGGAAAGGCCAGATGCTTCCCCAGCCCCTCCCCAAGGACTGTGCAGGACGGAGACTCGGGTCCAACCCTCTGCCCTGGGAGGGAGGGAGGGAAGGAGGGCCATTGTTCCCAGCAGGAGAGCCTGGGTCTCCCTCTGCCCCGAGGAGCAGGCCAGGGGAGCAGGAGGAGCTGTCACTGAAACCAAGCCAGAAGGTTGGGGGGAGGGAGCGATGAAGGGAGGGTTGGAAGAGCAGGAAGGTCTCATCCAGAAGGCATTAGGAGGGTGCTGGGCAGAGGCTTCCTGCTTAGCGTTGGTGCCCACCCTTTCCCCCCATTCACCCCGGCTGTGGCACCATCTGCCAAACACGCCAGTTCACTGCGCTTACGTTTTGTCGAGGAAATCCATCAAGGGGCGCAACACAATCTCAGCCTGCACGGCGCTGTGGCTGCCGGCTGCTCCGTCTCCTCGCATCCGATTTAACTCCAAGCTCATTTGGGTCACACACTCCTCAACGAGAAGCTGGAAACTAGGAGAGGAGAGGGGAGGGGATCCAGATGCCCCCTGCTGCTGCCGACCGCCATCTCCGTCATGCTGGGGTCCCTGCTGCTGCCCTCCTCCCCTTCCACAGCTCTGGCTTCACCAAGTGAGCCCGATGATCTCATGGGGGTCAGCCAGGGATGGGGCAGGAGGGAAGCTGCCTGGGCTCCCTAGGGCCACTTGGACTGAAAGCCCTTTACGAAACAGACACACCACCTTTCCCAGCCCTTCCTACTACAGGTCCCTGTTTCATCCCCCCTTCTCTTCCCGTGGGTGCCAAAAAAACCAGTTGTGTATCTGGAAACCTATTATTGTTAATGGAATATATATTAGTAATCTGACTCTTAGGAAAATCCCTTATCGGTCAAGTTACTAAAACTGGAAACAGTAGCACATAAACACATAACAAAGCCAGAACCACAGAATGCAAAAAGCTGCTTATAAATCATCTAAAATTTATCCAGACTGAAGCTAATCGTACAGCCACCACCAAACAGGAGCTGTTGTCAAGCAGACTCCCAGCTCCATTTGTCCTAGAGAAGCCCTTGGTCCTAAGCACCTGGCCCCTTAGAGGCACACGGGTTCTCCAACCGAGGCCCTGGGCTGCCCTTCCTCCTTTCTGCAGGCCTTTCCTGGGCTCAAGGAACAGGTGACGTGGCTGTGGATCTAGAGGAGAGGCTCGTGGAGAGGGGCATGTCCTTACCTGGCACTGTAAATCAGACTGAGCTCATCTAGGACGCTGCTGAGCTTGGTCTGCAGCCCTTTCAAGATCTCACTGGCCTCCGGGTCCAGCTGAAAAGAAGACAGCGGCGAGATTAGCCACTCTTCCTCCCTCCCCCCCCTTTGGTCTATTCTCCAGCATAATCAGCAAGGAAAGAGATAAAATACCCATCCATTAGATGGCATTAATGGAAAACGAACGTGGAATCCAGCACATCTTGGGCTGAAAGGGGAATATCCCGATGCTGCAGGTGGCAGCTTCTCAAGACATGAACAGGGGCCACCTTCCCCTCTTCTGCCTTCTGTGGGGCCACCTGGAAGGTGAAGAGAACCCATCAGGGGGCAGATCCAAGGTCTCAGTTGAGACAGGGATCCCACACCCAAGGGCTCCACAGAGCAGCCCGCATCTTCCCCCCCCACACACACACCCTGTTTGGAGCTGGTTGGATCTCAAGAGGGAGTTTCCACGCTGTTTTGCATTAACGGTGGGCAGAAGCCAAGCACCCGGCAATGAAACATGTGCAAGGAGCCCTTGGAGGCCATGCCAGTTCTCCAGGAAGGACTGCAGAGAAGAAGCTGTTGGTGACAGCCCAGGAAGGGTGTGACTATGCCGGCTTTGTCCCCAACAGAGCTTGGCAGCACCTGGTGTGCCTCAGGCACGCCCGTTGCCACCTGCCTCCTACCCATCTCTCAGGCACAAGGCACACCGGAGGCAGTGCACTTCTCGGCAAACGCAGAGTGCCCTCAGGAAGGGGAGGGGACACCATGCAAACCTGAAGCTGCCACGGAGATTGGGGGGGGTGTCAGGAGATGGTCTCAGGAACCTCACCCTCTGCCTCACCAAATTCACTGATAAACAGCAGTTGGGGGACAGGGATGTCAACAGCTTCCTGGAGAATTCCCAGTTTTGTCCTGGATGCTGGTGGTCCTTCAGGTGTGTCCCTGTTTGTGTGCGAGGATACTGCCTAGAGCTACATGTGGTGAGGGGGGGGGAGCACGAGGAACTGAATCCATCATACTGAAATGGTGGGGGCCCTTTAATCCCTTGTCAGCCCAGATGGGCAAGCCCCCCTAAACTCCAGAATGGATGTGGCCAGCTCTCAGGCAACTCCACCCTCCCATCCGTGGCTGCAGGAGACTGGCTTCTTGCCCCGGGCTCTGCGCTCCAGGCTCTCCCAGGGAACTCCTGCTGGGGGGGGGCGGCTGAGGGCCCCTCCTCTGTCTCTTAAGGCTGAGTGGAGAGAGAAGGGGGTTGCTGTGTTCTGCAGTCCTTTAGTGAGGCTGGGGGAGGAGATTGGGGAACTGATCATCTCTCGCCTGGACACAGTAGAGGGGAGAAGGTCAAATGTAGCCCCCTCCCGGAAATGTTGCAAACCATGCTGGGGGCCACTCCGTGTGCGTTTGTGTGGAAGGGAGAGCGAGGGAGCCTGTGCACATATACATCTGCTGCCATTTCTCCCACCCTCATCGTGGGCCTTAATCTGCACCATCTGAAGCCGGCTTTTTCCTCCTGCCCGGTCAGTTCTAGAAGGAGCCAATCAGTTGAAGTCTGAGAGCTTCCGGTCTACCAGATCATTTTGAAAGCCAACCGCCTTCCCCCTCTGCACCCAGAGACCCATTTTCTGCCCCCAGAAAAATAAGCGCACAGACTGGGCAGCCAGGACGATCTTTCTGATGACTGCACACCTCTGCAGGCACCCCTTTCACACACAGACCCACGGACCTCACCCACGCAAGTCTTCTGCACCCCAAACAAATGGCTGGAAACAGGACACATGACAACATCACAAACCTCGTAGGAAAAGTGTTTGCCTTCTTGCTTCTTCTCGATGGCAAATTAAAGGCAGTAGACAAAGACAGGATGACACATTACAGACAAACATGGGCACCCCCACTCTCCCGCCCCGAGCTATGACTGGCAGGACTGGGAACAAATCAATTCCATGCAAGGTGCCCGGACAGGTGGCTGAACTTGCTTACTGGGTGGCTCTCCCCTGCTTGCCCACGACGGGGCATAGCAGAAGAAGAATTGGGGAATGGGGTGCAAGGCTGGGCTGGCATCGTCTCTCTCTCTCAGCTTTTGGCCTGGGATGGCAGGGAGCTCTTGCGGCATCGTTGCAGTGGGAAGGGGCCAATGACTCTAGATCTGTTCTTCTCTGCATTTGGGGGATTTGAAAAGGCAAAAATGGTACCATTTTGCCCTCACTCCTCAAAAATAGAAACACTAGCAACGTGGGGGGGGGGGATTCAAACTACCTAGTCCCCATTTCAAAAAAGCCAGATCTGACATCTTTCCAGAAGAAATAAATGGGGAGGAGCTGCCTATGGCCTCCTATTGTTGAACCAAGATTAAATAAGCTGACGGGCTCCCATCCTGTTGGAGGAAGAGAAGCCCCTGGCTTCATCACAGCAAATGCGGTTGCTCTACCCCATGCCTACAGATCCATGGCTGTGGAAGCCAAGAAGACTTAGGGCCAGGCCTACTCAACATTTGCCAGTCATTGGCCACTCCCAAGGCCCTTTCTATGGCAGATGCTGCCCTCCTTTCTCTTCTTAGTCGCCCAATGCTTGGGAAGAGTTCAGTGTTCAGTTGAAAAGTGGCAGCCGACACTCACCTCTTTCCCACCCATGGCTTCAAACATCTTCTCAAGCTGTACTCGCAGTTGCTGAATGTTGTTCATCAAGATACAGGGCTGGAGACCACAAGGACGAAAGTTGTCTTAGCTGCTGGGAGAGAACTGACTGGGCAAGAGAGCACAAAGTGTGGTGAAAGGAGCAAAAAGGCTGGTTGAGTAGTCCTCAAAGACCACCTGGAGGTTTGTAAGCCACCTGACTGAATGAGGCGCTGAAAAGAAGAGGTGCATGGTGGCAGGCACGCTGAGCAAAGGGCTCCCCTGTTCTTCTCACATTACTCGGCCAACCCATTCCCAGCAGCAAAGCCCTCCCTTTCCCATCCAAGTGATCGGCTCGGCTTCGGTGCCATTTCCCTCTCACTGGCAATTTCCACCACTAGGCACACAACTCTGGTTCTCTTCTTCCATGCCACTGAGCCTGCCTCTTGGACTGTGAGCTAAGCAGAGCTCTAAACACATCATTATGGCTATTTTTCTACGCTGGAGGGCAGGTATCCTGAAAGCCAGTTCCCCTTGCCCTTGTCCCTTCCTTCCAGGGGTGGGATTGAAGAGCAGAAGGTCCTCCCAAAGGAAATTCAAGAGGAAAGGCAGAGTGGAAGATGACCAAAGAAAGGTTCCCCATCACCATGGCAAACCCAGTATTGCACCTGGGAAGAAGGGATGCTCTCTACTTTTCTAGGGATTATTCTGTTCGTGGCAACTACCTTGATGCCTTCTGTCCACTGTAGGAAAACAACTTTGTATACTGAAAAACACCCCATCCTTTCTCTGGACCCACCATAGTGCTGAATGTCATGGATTCCTAAGAATCGGAAGACTGACCGATGGGGAAGATCATCTGGCTCTCCACCTACCAGACAGCTGTGTCTGCTGATGTACCAAGTGACAAATTGCTATGTTGGAGAGAGAGCGAGAATGTGCAGGTCTTGGTCAAGTACCCAGTCCTAAAACTAGGCGACTGCCATGAAACATCAAACCAAGACAATCCTCCTACCTTTTAGAAAGGAAGAATCAGGAATCAAGATTTCCTGAAACATAGCTGGAGGATGGACTATAGTACCAATCACTAATTCTTTGACTGACATGTCAGTCCTTAGCAAATCCTGGGTCCTTGGGTCTCCTTCACATCAACTGGACCTTGTTTTTCTGGCAACACCCCCCCCCCTCCTACAATTGGCCTCAGATTAATCTCAGTTGGCTTCTCCAGACTCAAATTGTTTGGTCATGTTTCCACTAAGCTTTGGGAGGAGGTGTCTTCAACAGATCGGCTAGCTTTTATTTTGGGGAGGAAGGATTCCCATGCCAAGGAGTTGTAGACTCATCAGCTGATCAGCAGCCTCAAAATGCATGGTGCCTGGACAATATCTTTGGTTAGCCAGTTGCCAAAGGCCCTGGAAAGGAAGGAAGGAGATGGCATTGCCATGGCATGGCTGGCTCTGATAATCATTGCCATAGCAAGGCTGGGTCTGGCTTGGGCTGGGTGTTGTGAAGGGTCCCTGGTTGCTCCCTTAGCCTGCAAAACTGCCTTTTAGGCTAACTGATCAGTAAAACAAAAGATATCTCAAAATGCCAAGGAAGTGATTGCAGAGCACAAGCTGATAGGATCATTATGCAACAAAGGAGAGCGGAAGAATTTACCTCCTCCCCTTCCCCCTTGTGCTCTTCCGATTCCCTATTGATCATACAATGGTTACAAAACAGAGTATTGAATTTGAAAAAAATAGCAATTAAACTTTGCTCACCACGTTTTCCTTATCACAGTAAGAACTGAAATCCTTTGTTATAATTGCAGCATACTGAGTAAGCACTTTGTGGATTATCTAGAACAAAAGAAACGAGTTACTGTGGAACAGCTACTATTCTAAAAGAGGCACCATCTGGGCCATTCTGGGAGTCAGAGGAAACAAAGCTAAATCTTGTGGTCTTCACCCTCAGAAGAGCACTGAGATCCTTGCATCCTTCTTCATGCCAGAAGCTCTGAGACAGGCCTTCCTATAGAGATGGCAAATATCTTGACGTTCTTAGAGCTTAATGTATCCTAAAGAGCAGTTGCCGGAAAATGATTTATAAAGAAGGGTACAAGAAGATCTCCAAAGGTATGTCTTTTCTGGTTAAAACTGCTGAAGCCCAGGGAAGTCATTTACTAAAACTGAATAGGGGTGGGGGAAGAGTTGGTGGGAAAAAGATGCATCACAACAGCCCCGTCCTAGAGAGACAAGGGAGTGCTTCAGTCCAATAAATGGAAACAGGCCACTCCTGGTAGCTTCTCTGAAAAGCTGGCCTGGCATCTCTCCGGTCGTCAGGTGGAGATGCTTCTCTTCATTTAGACCTTTTTATAACTTCTCATCTTGACCTCTCCTTTTAAAATTCATATGTTTGCATTTGTTTTTTCTTCGGAGTGGTAATGTTACATTTCATGTTGGTTTATCTTTGTTACATTTAAACTCTTATTGCTTTTATTTCATTTGGTTCTCTTAAGCTGCCCAGACTAAACCTATTCTGGGGCTGGTGGCTTCAGAAAGAAAGGAGACATAAAACATGGCCTAATAAGAACCCTAAAATGCCTCCCAGTTCAGAGGCCACCTCCTCCCGTGAATTGGGCAGAGGAGTGGGGCACAGAGCAGGAAAGTTGGTTTCAGGAGGACTCTGGATTCCTGATCCTGTTTGCTCTCGTATTCTGGGTTATCTTATTTCTCTTCCAACGGAACAACCTGGCTCCAATGGAAACCACATTAAAAACCCATGGCTTTCTGTGCCTGGACGGATCCAGAGAGATTACCTTGCTGCTGAATCTCAATGGGAGTTATGTCAAGCTGGTATCTTTGACTTCCTTGAAGTCCCCAAGCATTCCTTTATGTAACCTATGGATTCCTAGTTTTCTAGACAGATCACAACTAGCTTAGAGGACATCCTTTTTGCCTTTAGATTTGTTTTGATATGTCACAGAGAAAGATGAGGTACCTTTGATGGGACAAAAAGCAAAAAAAGTCTCAAGGCAGGACATCCATTTTATTCTGTGGTGATCTGCCCTCACATGCAGCTCAGGCTCCACTACAAAGGCAACAATGCAACACAAGAGCACCCACCTTTGCAAATTTTGTCATAAGATGAGAAAGTGCTGCAGGATTAGGACATTCCAGCTTCTTTATGATCTCAATGCTCTGGTTGAGCTGTGTGAAGACATCCACCACTGAGCAAGAGAAGAGCGCGTGGTCCGAGGTGGGCTGGAACTGCAGGGACAAGAAGAAACAACACATGCTGTGCGGAAGCCTGGCGTGAGGAGCTACCTCTTCTCCTGCTTGAGCGGGGGACTGGACTAGAAGACCTTCAAGGTTCCTTTCTATTCTAGTCTATTCTAGTCTATTCTATTCTCCATTCCATATTCTATTCTATTCTATTCTATTCTATTCTATTCTATTCTATTCTATTCTATTCTTCTATTTCTATTATTTCTATTTCTATTTCTATTTCTATTTCTATTTCTATTTCTATTTCTATTCTCGGTTGTGCTGTCGCTTCAGGATAGTAGTCTTCCAGGACTGGATTTGAAGAAAGAAGGCCCTGGAAGTCTATCGCTTAGAGAGGCTACAATGCAGTGCCACCCAATGGATCCTCCTGCTCGGGGAAGTTTAATGATACAACAGCAGCTCCCTTCCCTTTGTTGGGATGGGGCCACAGCTCCTGATCGTTCTAGCTCTCTGCTCCCTTTTTAATGGGAAAAGGGCTGGCGACATCTAGCAGGGGTTATGGTGATGGGGGTTTTGGCCTTCACTTCTTGATGCTGCTCACCCCATCTTTCTTGTCCCTTCCCAATGCGCCATGGAGGAATTCCGTGGAGACATCCTCATTTTCGTCTAGCCACTGCATGACAAATGGCTCAAACCACCTAGGAATGGACACACACATGTGGGTGGGTTTCCCAGACAGTCTTTTCTCTTAAAACCAGATTCCATTAAATTCACATTAGGACTGTACATTAGGACTGTACAATGGTGTACATCCATTGCTGGTGTAAATGGCTGTGTCTTCTCTTAGACATAAAATCTTGCCCCTTTCCACCATGATGGCACATAGATAAGAGAACTGTCTTTTGCAAATGGGAGCAGAAATCAGGTTAGTTTAGTGGCCCTTTCAATTGTTCTGTAAATGGTCACAGAAAGAAACTGCACCTTACATTTTTGGGGGAAATGGTCTGAAAAAGGAGATGCCATGCGCAAGTGAAGGCTGGGAACCTGCCTTCTGCCTCCTGCAACAATGAGGGCTGGATTGACCACCTGGTCTGAATCTCTCCAAACTACCTTCTGCTCGTTGCAATGATGGAAAAATGAGCCATCATTTCTCCCTGGGGCATCTTTGTGGGAAATGAGGAGTCAACGAAGGGGTTGGCCTTCTTTGAGTTCTAAATGCACCCCAGCTTTAAGGGGTTCCAGTTTCAAGACTAAGCTAGACAACGATTGAAAGTAGTCTGCATTCAATTTGCAAATGAAAGCTCAGTCCAGCCCTCCCTTTCCCCATGCAACCCCCCTCCCCACCTCACTTACAGCGAGTATTCAGGCACCGTGTCTCTGAATGAAGGGAGCTCTTGCACATATTCATTATAAAACCATTTCACTTTGAAGTGTAAATTCATATAGTCTGTGCTCTTGCATAACCTATGCTTTTCATGCTCTGTAATGGACACAAGACAATACAAAGGTTGAATAAAGCTGCAGCCATAAATAAGATTATGGTCTCCTGGCACACATTTTGGCTCCAGAAAAATAAATCATACTGGACTTTCACAACTGACAGCTGCTTAATTTAATAGCCTGAGTAAGCGAGCCACTGCCCAAGACAACAGAACATTCTGCGATATTCCTCTTCCCCAACTGTAATCCACAGGCTCGGCAGGAGCTGCACACGATGAATAGAGAGAGCTAGCCAAGGATTCTACATTTTGCTTTCAGAAGTGCTCAATCCATCCTCCGTTTGAGTAGACTGTGATCAAGCTGCCCTTCCATCTCTCTGGTGACCAAAGTTCTTGTCAAGTACGGCAAACAACTTGAATCCAAGTTCTATGAGGTTTTTGGAAGCCCCAAGTTGCAGTCAACCTCTCTTCTCCTAACCAGACCTATTGCCAGGCATGGAAGATACATTTCCTTAGGTGGACATTTTGCTTCATCTGAAACCTAACACTGACCACATTGTCTGGTTCCCTATCATCCCCTTCCACTCCTGTTACGACGATTGTTTTTGGAGGGGAAGCCAAGCATCTTCAAAGACTCTTCCCAGAAAGGGAAGTGGTTGTGGCTGAGTGAAATTGTCCCTCCTCCTGCCCCAACAAGCACACCCTGAAGTTGCAACCTGCCTGACCACCTCTGCTCCCCTTACCTTCCAGAGCAAATTTCATATCCTGTGCAAAGAGGACCCACATGACCTCTGCGCTGACTTTGCCCATGTTCAGCTCCTGAGGGAACCTGCAAGAAACCAAGTAGGGCGCAATCAGCTCTTCCAGCAGTAGAGCAACCCTTTCTGGCTCCTTGATGCTTCCCAACTTGAAAGTCTGAGGTCTTAAGTCAACTTGGGCAGAGAGGGGGAACCGGGGATGTTTTGCAGGGCCAAAGGAGGGGTGCCCAAAAAGTGACTCCAAGGCTCCTTTGGCAACCATGAAGGACCACCTAACAATAAAGGAGCACAACCGCTACCAAGGGAACTGGTGCATTCCTCCCCTTGGGAGGATGCAAGGGTGGGTATTCTGAGGGACTCCCAATACACTGGAGTAAGTTGCAGAAAAGCCTCGGCTTGCAGTATGAAGTCAGAGGCAAGTGGGAAGGGAGGTGAGGGATCTTAGCTCAAGAATGTTGGCCTTTCTCGCCTTACTGGTTCAGGACAGGAGTGTAGGTAGCTCCGTCTTCATCAATGATGGTGATCATCAGGGTAATGAGCTGGGTCCAGAAATCCAGATTCTTAATTGTTGGACCTTGTTCCTCCCGAGGAATGTCTTGCTTCTTACCCTGTTGGCCAAAATGGGGAAAACGCTGCATCTTGAGTTTTTCATTTCCAACGCTAAACAGCCCTGCAGAAAAGACTTTCCAGGATTGCTATTCTTGGCAACTCCTCCTCCTCCACCACCTCAGAAGGATCTCTGCATAAGTACTTTGTGTCTGCTCAGAAACTTCCTCTTGAGGCAGAGTTCTCCTCTTAGGCGAGGAAGTTGCCCAGCTGGGCTTTGTGCTCGTTACAGAGCTGTTCCTGGCTGGTTATGCACCATCAAATCCATGTTGCCTCTCAGCAATCACATCGATAGAATTTTGTACAAGAGAATATTGTACTGGCTTGCTCTGTTAGTGTTGTTGGTTCTTTGGTCAGGCTGTTTGTTTGGCAGTTCCTGAACTGGGGTTTTGTTTACTTCTTGATGGTTGGTCTGGTGTTAATCTTGGTGTTAATCTATGCTCATCTAGGTGTTGAAGGGTTTTGGGGGGGTTTTTTTGTTCCTTTTTGGCTTCTTGATTGGCTCTTCTGCACAGTATTTATTTATTTATATTTCATATTTCTTGACCACCCATTTCCCTTGCAGGTAGATTTTGTTTTATGTCTGTTTATTGATGGCCGATTTGCAAGAGTGCCAGTCTGAGAGCTGCCGAACAATCTAGCGGTAAACAGCCCAACCAAAGAACCACCAAGACCGTTAGAGTTCAGTAGACTAACCAGGACCTTAGGAGAAATTTAATATTGCCCCACTCCTTGGTCTCCCAGTATGGATAATTTAGTTGCCAATCTCCTGTTTTCTGTGGTCTTTAAAGCTGCTGTAAAGGTAGGATAGGACCCAACCTCCCTCTAAGCACACCTGACGCCTCTTGAGCAGAAAAAGCGAGGAGAAGGCACTCACCTGGTCTATTAACCGAGCATACAGGTCATGGCAGTTATCAAAAATATATCTGTACGTGGAATCCAAGCAGGCCCGAACACAGTCTTTCACAACGCTGCTGGCTCGAGGGGGACTCGGCAGCTCTAGAACCTAGACAGGGAGACACAGAACTGACTTACAGGCTTCTTCACCGTTTGCAGCAATTACAGTTTTGGCAACTTATTAGACGTGGGAGGTCTCCAGCAGCAAGGAGATGGTTCCCTTCCCTTCCACTGGCTTTATTCAAAATTTAAGGCCAATATAAAAAAAAAAATTCTGGAAATGTTGTGGACTTAGATTCTGGTATGGAAGCATCTAGGAGGGAGCTGAACTTACTTTCAGGCGAAAAAATGCAATGCTTGTCAGGAGATCGACAGTTGATTTTAGGTCCTGAAGCCTCTCCGGACTGCTGGCAGGAAAATTATCCTGTAGTTGAGCAGAACCAACAAACATAAAAGCCTGTATGGCAGGCAGCCCCTTTAGCCAGAGGGAGAAGCCCACCTTGCCCATCAACAGTGGGTGGAAGAACTGCCCCAGGCTTCTACCCACACTTCTGGATAAAAGCCAAGACATCCCAATCCAGTGTCCCATTACAGTTCCCCTCAGCTGGCACAGCTAATCAAGGCTTTAGCCCAAATCTGCAACCTTCCCATGAAAGGGGGGGCATAGCTTCCAGTGCCCCCATATGTCCCACACGAGTGAGCCAGACTGGGCTGAGTCAGACTGTTCCCCCAAATCATCTTCCTCTCCATAACCAACTTTCTCCCTGAAGAGAGGGAAATGAAGAGCTAAGAGTTCAAGTCTCTCAGATACCAGGACTAATTGGTGCTTTCCCACAGCTGCAGAGTGGAAGACAGACTGCCAACAGTGTGACTTGGCCCACCGACTACTCCATCACGGGGCAGCCCTTTGCCTGAGCTGGGCTGCGATCGAAAGGGCTGGTTCTCCAGAGAGTGGGGAGAGGCTGCAGCCTTCTATGCAGAAACACCCATGTGCTCTGGGAGAAGGAAAGCATACCTACCCTGTATTTAGAGAGATCAATCCTCAAGGAATTGTGCAACTGATCCAGGAGTTTGATGAACTTTTCTCTCTGCATGGTAAACACATGGAGGAGCAACTGAAGAGAGAGTTATAGTGGTGGCCCACTGACTAGAAGCTCCCAGGAGGGTGTATTCTATCCTGCTATCCCCAGGAAGAACCGGCCTGGGAAACAACAGACGTGAATACCTGCCCCAATTCCAATGGGAAGCACCATCTTCCTTGCTATGCCAGCCTCTTTTGTGGAAACTAGTTTGCTGGCTATAGTTGGTTAAGACTGTGGTTGGAGAAACAAAACCCCAAGTCAGTAGTCAAGGGAGCAGCAGTGGGCCTCCAGGAAAGCTCAGATGGAGGCATCATATTTTTCCCCACCCAATGGCCAGGCTGAAGGAAGTACTTCCTAAAGTCGCAGATGCCTTCACGCTTTGGTTAAAAGGTTGTCCTTTAGAGGGAAAGTGCCTCTTCAGCACTCGGCAGGCCCTTGCTGCAATGCTAGAGAAGGCAAGAAGCCAAGAGAATATATTCCCGATCAGGGGATCTCAATAGGGGGATAGTCTAGAGCAGGGCTTTTCAACCTTTTCACCCATTGTACCACTTTTAGGATATGGCAATATTCGAGGACCACCTAGCAAGGTGTCAAAAACTTGGTGACAAAAAAAAAACAACCTGTTCAAAGTTGCAATTGCACTGAAACGACTTATGACCATTTTTCACACTTATGACCATTGCAGCATGCCCAGGGTCATGTGATTTATATTTGGATGCTTGGCAACTGTATCATATTTATGTATGTCACAGTGTCCCAGGGTCAGTGATCCCTTCTGCAACCTTTTGACAAGCAAAGTCAATTGCACGGCTGCTGGTGGTCGAAGTGCTAAGGGGGACTTTTCCTTCTCCCTCCTTTTCCCTGCCTCCCTTGTCTCAGTCCCATCTCCTTCTGAGGAAAAATTTGAACCCCCCCATATTTTCCCTCTTCCATATATTGATCAAACAAGGAAAGGCCTCCAGAGACAGAAAAGACAAGCTGCTGAGTGAACTAGCTTAAAAAGGCACTTCCCCTTTAAGAATTAACTACTGGCTAGAAAGGAAAGTAAGGAGCCCAGCCGGCACTTAAGGAAGGGAAAAAAATGTAAGTACTGGCTGCCGGCTAAGGCAGCCTCCCCAAATGGCTCCATTCATAAGTAAAATCTGCAGCTCCAGAGGACTCTCTCACTGTAAGTCTTTGCCTGTGCTGGCTCTTTCCCTTCCCCACTACACTTGGCTAGGCAGGGCTGCCTACCACCTGCCACTCATTAATGTACCACAAGTGGTACGCGTACCACAGGTTGAAAAGCCCTGGTCTATAGGACAGAGATTTGAGAAGCATGTGAGCAGGGCTCAGCCTGGCAGTCCTGAGCAGGGACAGCAATGGAGCCAAAGAAGAAACTGGTCTATTCTCTTATGCCCGTGATGTCACTTGCTCGTTCTCAACCAGCCTGTTCCCACATGGTCTTTGGTGATCAGCCAGAAAGAAAGCGAACACCTCAAGCAATGGATGAAGCAATGAAAGCCAGCCTCCAAGGGGACTAACATCTGGGGGGCTGCCAACTGTTTTTGAGATAAAGGGGGCTGCGCCTTGACCAACCTGCTGAACCACCAAGAAGGAAGAGCATTATTTCCCTTTAAGAAGCTTCTGCATCAGCTACAAGAGTTAATTTCTGTCCTTACTCTACTGAGTTCTAGAGGCTGTATTTTCACAGAGGTGCCATGACATCATGGTTTCTAGGACGTCTCTGCTCTTATGCTAAAACTTTTTCTTTAGCAAGAGATAAAATTTTAATAGTAAGTTCTGAATCAGGCATCATCTGACTTGAAACATGCTTTTCGATTTGCATTGGTAAGCCAACTTGATAACCAAACCAATTCAAGTGGGATGACATTAAAGCCATTTCTGTACATCTCCCAATAGATCCGTCTGGTTAGATCTCAAGACACAAATCACTTTTGGATCAAATCTCCAAAATCAATATTTGCAAACTCATTCGATTCACACCTCTTACCCATTGCAGTGAGCAAGGCTAACAGTTTTGGAACTGCATAAATTTCCTTAGAAACTATGAGAATAATCAATGTTTATTTCCCTGAGTTTAACTCAGTGCCATAATGGCTTCTCCATGACCCAAAGCTGTTAACTAATTTACTGTATTCTACTGATTGATCAGTCTCAGGATTAGCAAGCATTCCCTCTTCCACCCTCCCTCAACAACCACCCATCAGATAGGCTGGAATAAGGAGAAAGACGCGACATGAACAGATCAGGGTCTGGTGACTGCTGAGCTCCCCAAAGCCACACATTTCCCTAATGTTGCCTGATTCTAAGCGGTGTCTTTCTCACTCTGCCCTCATCTTGCTGGGAAGGCAGGCTTTGCCACATTCAGCAGGGGTGGAAAGCACAGAAAGTCACATTACAAAAAGAAAAATGCTTGCTAAAATATATAAACAACACTAAAGGAAAAGCATTTGTCCCTCAAAGAGACAATGCATAAAATGACAGCTTCATCGTGGCACTTCTACGAGGCACTGGAAGCGGCCTTCTTCAGACCAGGACAAACTCTTTCAGGAAGCAGGACTGAATCCTTTTAGGGTTACAATAATAATAATAATAATAAAGTTGGAAGGGACCTTGGAGGTCATCGAGTCCAACCCCCTGCTCAGGCAGGAAACCCTATACCATTTCGGACAAATGGCTGTCCAGTCTCTTCTTAAACATTTCCAGTGTTGGAGCATTCACCGCTTCTGGAGGCAGGTTGTTCCACTGGTTAATTGTTCTAACTGTCAGGAAGTTTCCCCTTAGTTCTAGGTTGCTTCTCTCCTCAATTAGTTTCCATCCGTTGCTTCTTGTCCTGCCTTCAGGTGCTTTGGAGAATAGCTTGACTCCCTCTTCTTTGGGGCAGCCCCTGGGATATTGGAATACTGCTACCATGTCACCCCTAGTCCTTCTTTTCATTAACTGAATTGATCTTAGTAAAAGGATGTGTTTTAATGGATTTGTTTTATTCTCATGGATGAAAACTTATGACTGTTTTCTATGAGTTTTTAATTAATGTTAGAGCTTGGGGGAAAAAAGAAACTTTTCTGTATTCATAAACTGGAATACGGACTGGGAGGAGCAGTAGAGGAAAATCACACTTACCCCAAAGTTAGTGGCAGCGAATCGATCAGAGGCAGAGACACTGGTGGTGACTGTGGTGTGAGCATAGAAAGCATTGATGTTGGCTAGCAAAGTGCTCATAACAGCTGGGACACCAGGGCACATGTATTTGGAAGATAGGCAAGAGAAGTGCCTGAAAGACAAACCAGGGAGGGAGATGCTATCCAGAGGGCCCAGGTATCTCTTGGCAACAAGACCAAAGGGCTTAAGTACCCTAGGCCTGCAGAAACACAGCTTTCTGTCGGAGCTGTCCGGTTTTGTTCTTACTCCTGGCTCTTGAAAGTTCTCCCCTGCAGGGCTTTGGATCAAGACCTGCTTGTTCTCTGAATAGATCCTTGCCAGAGGATGGTCCTCAAGCAGGCTGCAGACCCATCCTGGGCTCCATGTTGGCTCAGCCCGTATCCCCCAGAGCAGCAGGTCTGCCTAAGGCTGCCTTTCAGCCACCCAAGAGAAATCCATTCACAAGCACAGCAGAGGGCAGGATGTGTGTCTCTTTCTCATCTCTGCATCAAAGACTGTAAATGCTGCCCGGCACCAGCATTCAAAGGCTAAACCGTAACAAAGGTTCCCTTTGGGCAGGGGTAGGCAACCTTGGCTCTTTTATGACTCGTGGACTTCAACTCCCAGAATTCCTGGGCCAGCCACGCTGAGGGAAAAGGGAGAGGTTTCCAAGCTGAGCCATGCTGGCTCAGGAATTCTGGGAGTTGAAGTCCACGAGTCATAAAAGAGCCAAGGTTGCCTACCTCTGCCTTTGGGTAAACTGCCTTCTGCAGTCAGCCAATGTCCTTGGTGGAAGCGCTGATTAGGAGGGGCTTGGCTGCATTGAAGAAATTCATTAGTACAACCAGAATAATGATTTAAAATGATAAAGCCTTTTACAATGAGCTTTATCTTTCTCCTGGGCACAGCTTAAAAGGGTGTCATTCAGAACCTGGGCTTCAAGACTGAAATAAAATAATTTGGTGTATCAAAACCCATTTTTTTCAAAATGGAGGCAGGCAGATTTCTTTGCCTTGCTGGTCTCCCTGAAATTTCGAGAATTTGGGCTGTGTGTGGACATCGTGAATGCCTACATGTTGAGAACCACCAAGAAACCTCAACTCTTTCCATTGCATCTTCTTGAAGAAGATGAGGATGATGAACTGGAATTTCAGTGCTGCCTTCTTGTCTGCTGCTAAATGTGAACAGCCACACTCACTCCATTAAAGTACCCAGAGCTCTGTAGATGAGCTCAGTAGAGAGGTCTTGCTTAGGCTAGGTCAGGGGTAGGCAACCTTGGCTCTTTTATGACTCGTGGAGTTCAACTCCCAGAATTCCTGAGCCAGCCATGCTGAGGGGAAAGGGAGAGGTTTCCAAGCTGAGCCATGCTGACTCAGGAATTCTGGGAGTTGAAGTCCACGAGTCACAAAAGAGCCAAGGTTCCCCACCCCAGGCCTAAACCAGGGATAGGCAACCTTGGCTCTTTTATGACTCGTGGACTTCAACTCCCAGAATTCCTGAGCCAGCATGGCTCAGCTTGGAAACCTCTCCCTTTCCCCTCAGCATGGCTGGCTCAGGAATTCTGGGAGTTGAAGTCTACGAGTCATAAAAGAGCCAAGGTTGCCTACCCCTGGGCTAGGTAATATTGGCCAATTCGTGTGAAGGAGCGGGACGTCTCCCTTGAACTGTATGAGAGGTTTCTTCAGGCTTGGTAGGGTTAATAGTTGCCTGCTTCCTTCTCTGCACATCTCCCTGTCAAGTGGATGTCCTCAGCACAAGCTTCCACATGATCTTTCCAGCTGACAGCATTACGGCCTTGCCAAAGTGAGCAGCTGACAAGGCTTGCCATACTCTTGCAGTCTCGATCAGTGAGATACACACAAACACACACACACACGACACCTTCACACTGCCTCATGCCCTAGCTTGGATAGCGTTGTCCTCTGCACTGGGCCACTGAGAATCTGGGATCCCGAAGAGAGGATCCCGAACAGTTTGGCCTAAAGGAAGCAGCTGAGGATCAGGGGAAAGAGAGAAATCTGCGTTTCCACGTCTACAGAGTCCCACTGTGACTGGGCAGCCTATGTACTCTTGTGCTAGGGACTTCCAAACCAAGATTTTGCCCAGCCCCTGTTGGAGCCTAAGGCAGACTGAAGTAGTCAGCTGCTCTCGCTAAAGAGAAGCCTTTGGAAAGACCTGGAGGCAATCCGCTAGCCCACTGATTGAAGATGGGATGCTACTTGCGTCATTGCTTGGTAGATGTTTTCAACTCCGTAGCGCATAGCAAATTCATCCACAATCTCTTGTGCAGCATCATCAAAGTAGACCTTCCAGGCATCCTCTCCTCTGACTGCTGGGATCTCAATAGCTCCACCTGCTTTCACCTCAGTCAAGTAGTGGAAGAGGCTCTGAAAGAAACCCATTTTTCATTTCAACCAAAAATCTCAACTTCTGGCTACTATCAGAGAAGACAGAATTACATTATGCTTAAGTTTCCATTGTCTTTTGTTGTTGGGC
This sequence comes from Azemiops feae, assembly GCA_023970755.1. Taxonomy (NCBI): domain Eukaryota; kingdom Metazoa; phylum Chordata; class Lepidosauria; order Squamata; family Viperidae; genus Azemiops; species Azemiops feae. The sequence goes on along the minus strand of JALGBA010004240.1, from coordinate 111,173 downwards.
TAGAAGTGAGCTGGGCGCCCTCGATCCTTATCCTGGGCACTTGGGGGAAAGCACTCCAGTTTCCAACCGTCCTTGCAATGTCTGCCCAATGGCGGCAATAGCACAGCCACCCCAGACAAGGGACAGCCAAGAATGCCTGCAGGAGGCCCTCCTTTAAGAGAGGGAAGGGGTCCTCTCTTCTGCTCACCCTGGGCTTTGCTGGGGTGCTGGCCCAGGGCTTTGGCCCCTTGGCCTTGCAGTGAGGCTCAGCCGTGCCACCTTCGGACGTACTCTACCCCAGCACTTCTCCATACCTAGCTGCGATGCTCCTTCCTCCCCTTACCTATCAGGTGAGGGCTATAACCCACAGAAGGGCAACCCAACTCATTTCCACCAGCTGCCTCTTCTCGGACTCAGGGAAACCCCAGTGGAATATAACTGCAAGGGCTCTCTATGGGGATGTGCTGAAGGGAAAGCCATTCCTGCCACATACCTCATGTAAGCAGGTGTACTGCATGTGATACGGAGCTACCTTCTCTTCCCCTTTGATTTCAACATTGAGTTTCAGCCGAACGGCCCCAGAGACGGCAGATTTATCGGTGCGCTTATCTAGCAAACAAGAAGAAAAGAGATATGTTGGCTGCCACAAAGACCAGGAAGAGAAGAAAGAAAAAGCGCCTTGAGGCAAGAGCTCCAGGTTCTGGGGTCAGGGAATAGCATGGCTCTCTAGAATTGCAGGAAAAGGGTCTGCCCGGATGTTGTGGGTGCTGTGAGAAAAAGGCTGGACTCCTTTCAGAGACAGGAATCACCTACCCAGATTGTACCAGACATCCATTTCCCCACTCAGAGTTCTGACATCGATGATGGTTTGTCCCAAAAAGTCATCCGATTCTTTTTTGAAATGCTGCTTCACTCGCGACTTAATATCATCATCTTCATCCCAAACTCTGACTTTTATTCTGTCTGTGGAATTGTGGCATTCACTGCAAAGGAAAGACAGGGAAAGTTCAGGGGCTGGCCAAGAAGGATCCCCTTCCCCTTCCCCTGCTCCCTGGGAATCTGGACCCCACCACTTCTTTACCTTGGTTAAGGAGTTCCCACGGACAACCAGCACCATGGTAAATCCAGGCTGAGGGCATCACCAACCAGGGCCAGGACAGACAGGTGCTGGGTTTCCAAACTCGCTGGACCACAGGTCCGCCAGCTCCCTTTTGCCTGAGGCCAGGGAGGGCCCTGTGGAATCTCGGCCAAGAAGTCACATCACCCCAGGAAGGGCCTGGCCTGGCAACTCTTTGAGTCCAAGCTTTCGAGACACTCAACCCATCTCACAACATTGGGGGGGGGTGTCGAAGGCCCACCCTGACTGGGCGTGACAAGCAACTACTGCAACTACTGCCAAGAGGCTTCCTAAACACAGGAAAATTTGGGGGACACGTGGCCAGAGAAAACCAGAGCCAGCCTATCGGGTTTGGAAAGCCTACGATTGGAATCCCAAAGAGAGAGGTGGGCTGGGCTGGGCTGGGCTGACAGAAAGCAGCAAACACTCTCCCTCCCAGTCAGAAAGTTCCCTTGCATTTTCTGACTCAGCATCTGGAGCAATAAATCCAAAGGAGCTAATTGGAGCAAAATGCAAATGTGTTTGGGTTTCACTCTTGATCTCTTAGGGTAAAAGAATTTGCCTTTGCTTATTTGTGGAAAGTAACGTATGTCCTATCTCGCCCAAAACATTCAGAGAACAAATCTAGGTCACTGCATAATTAACTCCATTACTGTGGTTCTTTCCAGCCAGTTATCATTAATTAGACCTCTGGTCTTCCAACAACCACATGTCTTCTTTAGCCCCAGGCATGGCTCTCCAGATGAGGAGGAGGAATTTTCAAGGCCTAGGCTGAGAAGAAGTGCAAGCAACCCCACACACACACAGGAATTCCGGGGACCCTCTGCTGCCTGGACCCTCAAAGGGTTCTGTATTGAAATGCTGGCCTGGACATCAGCCTTGTGAGGTTCTGGGAGAACAGAGTCCTCGTTGGCCGGCTGCTGGTCTGTCCTGGATCCCTTTGCCTCAGGGGCTTTTTGTGCTGCACCTGTCTCAGGGATGCTATCCAAGGGCCAAGCTCCTAAATGGATTTATCCCTCAGAGTGCTGGTGCTGCTCCCTTCTCCCAGGATTAGCAGCATTTTTGCACAATCAATTGTTCCTCACAATGAATAATTGAAGAAGAAAAGACTGCATTTCTACCGTATCTGGCTGAATACTGTTCTAGGGGGAGCTACAGCCAAATGGGGAGGGAACTCTCACTCTGCTAAGCACACCAGGCAGCATCCTTACTGTTTTGATTCGAGGCTTGAACAGGAACCAAATTCATTTACCAATTTTTGAGAAGTCGGGGGGGCAGGGGGAGGGCACAGCTCCCTTTCCAAAAGAAGCAACTTGCTCATTTGAGACCTCCCACCCCCCACCCCACATGGCACAAGACACCAAACAAACAGCTGCTAAAATGAACCACTCAAATTTTCTGGAAGATCCAGCTTGCCACAAGTCCGGTGAGGTTCCCGCAATTCCAACGGATGCTTGGCTCTCTGCAGCTTGCTGAGTGGAATCATTAGGAGCTTCTGGTGTTTTACCAGAGAGGGCTTGTTCTGGCTCCCCAACCATTCAAAATCGCCTCAGGTTTAGGCTTTGTTTGGAGACTGCATTGGAGGTAAGAGACTCCGGGGCTTTTTATGAAAAGGAGCATTTCCTTCCATCCAGCCTTGAGAATTTCAGCTTTTAAACCCTTTCCCCTCCCCCTGCCTGAGCAACCCGTTCACAGAAGCCACTCTGCTTTGTGTCCCTGGCATTGCATTTCCACATACCATACACTGGACTGAGTTGGATTTAATTGTGCTGCATGTGTTACCCTGAAACCTCAAGCTTCACACCCGTCTCGTTCCTCAAACTGGGAACAGCTCAGCCTGCCCTGTGTTTCCTCAAGACCTTCTCTGAATCCCTTTCCTGCCCACCGTCATCTACTCTGCCAACCCTGGATTACAAACAGATACGGCCTTTGGAAAGGAAGAAATCTCAGCGAACACGATATTGTACCAATTGGTAGGGAAGGAAATAACATCAGTTCACAGAGCCTACAGCTGTTTGCATTTGGTGATCCATTTCATTTAACACACTTTTATGACTCTGCCAGCAGCCGCTTACGCATCCCCCATCTATCACTAAGCCGATTATGACTGAGGTGAGCGGCGGTCCAAATGAATGCGCAAGACGGCATGAAGGCATAACAAAGCACTTGCAGATCATTCTGTGCATTAATAGTTATTAAACTGTAGTAAGATCTCCCCTTTGAATGGGGTTTGGGCAATCCCCACTAGCCTAACCTGCTTTACACCAACCAGGCCAATGGAACTGGACACAGGGGCATGAAGCCTGTAGCTTTGAGGGGGCCTTCACTCAGGCCTTGAGATCTGCAGTCCTTGCAAAGGAGCACAGTGACACCTGAGATCTTTCAGATCCATTATAGTTGGCTCTACTCCAGTTCCTCACTGGATTCCAGGATTGTTTTGGCTGCCCCGTTTCTGCCAATGCCTTGTTGCTCTCCATTTTTTTTGTCTTGACCTACAAATGTCTACCATGGAAAGCCTGGACTACTGAAGGCTGTGTCGCATCTATACAAAGATAATTTCCATCCCGAACTCCAGAAGACTGTGAGATGACAGCAAGATGCCTATGCAGGTTCCGCTGATAGAAAGTAGTCACCAGAGATAAAAGCAAATGGCGGGCCTGCCATTTAGACAGAGTAGCTCTAGCAGAAAAGGTGAGCCCTGCAGTCCACTGACGTTGGGGCAGATGCTCCAGGGTTGCTATGAGGAAATAAGTCTTGCTGCAATCCCTCAGTACAGAACATGAGGGGACACACACACACACACACACATACACACCAGGAGCTTCTTATTGGGAATTCTGGAAATGTCAAAGATCTTTAAAAAAACAAACACGGGAAACAAAAAAGAGCCTGACCAGCTTGCCAGTTTGGATAGTCCTATTCTGTGGGAATGGAGAATATTTCCTTTCCACTTCAATACCTCCCCCCCCGCCACTGGTTTATTTTTGGAGGCCCATGTGCCCAGTACCAACTTTTCACTATATTTAGAAGAAGTGAATTCTGGAGGACCATCAATTGTCCTCAAGCTACAGTGAGAAGCGGGTCCAAATTGCCCACAGAGATCTTCCTCTTTCCTTGCCACTGAGACACTGGAGTCCCACCATCCCCATCATTTGCAAAGATCTGGACAACTCAGATTCCTTCCAAAAAAATGCTTCCACTTAAATGTTAGGGTCTCCAGAGTATCAACATCCAAGGCATCAACAATATGTTGAAGAGATTTGAAGTAGCAGTTCCCAGGGTTTAAAAAGAGATCTGCCCCACCATGAATGAAAAGGAGTCCAATCAATATACCGGGCACACCAAGGAGGGTTTCTGAACCCATTTTCTTTCACTTTCATCCTTAGCTGGACGTGGAACACAAAAGAACCAACATCTTCACTAGGATGCTTCTCTTGCTGGTAACATTTGCCTTTTCTACCAAACCAGAATTCCCTGACTGCATGAGCTGTCAGTCAGTTGAACGCCTGCCATGTGAAGTGACAACTTTTCTCTTGAGAGCTTCAAACATAGGGCAGAGGCTCATCTTTTAGAGAGGCAGTTGTGGCTCCCACACTGAGTATGGGGTGAGCTGGATTGCCTCTGAGATCCCTCCCAACTCCATGATTCCATGAGTTGCATATTCAAAACCTATGCCATTAGCTTAAAAAAGGATGAAATAGGGATGAAAGAAGGATCAAAGGTTAAAAAGCTAGATGGACAGAATGTTTTTCTTAATACAACAGCCACATTTTCTTTCAAAGCAAACATGGGATTATTTGAAGAGCAAGCAGGATCAAAGATACAATTTGCATAATGTAAAATAAATCCATACTTGTAATCAGAAAGCTGTACATTCTAAATCCTTGGCCATTTACTTTAATCTCTCATAGATCATGAATGCACTGAGAGATGTTACAGTTGAATGACATCACCGTTCTGAATTTAAAGCACACAACAGTAGCTGAAATAATTGTTTTAGAACCAGCGTCTTTTCTCCCACAGCAATCGAAACTGGTGGAAGAGCCCCTCTCATATTTCAGCATGTCTCAAAGGGAATCCTCGCTGGTTTACAGAGGATCTGGCATTAAATCCTGAAAGTTAGAGCCACTGATTTTCCTGCAGTCAACAGACTGCCACCCAAGGGACATAAGTGCCTGCAGAGGATCTGTTTTGTCATTTCTGTGCTCTCCTGCCAGCCTGGCTAGAATCTTAGCCCAGAAGGGGACAGAATCCCTGCCCCACCATACTGTGGTGACAAAGCACAATCTAAGCAACGAACGGGTGGCACAAACCATCTGTCACAACTGCCAGGGCTCAGGCAAAGCACAACCACACAACCCTCTTCAGCTGATTTGGAAGGGGAAAAGCGATTCCTACCCTCTCGGAGGTTGGCTGGCAATGATCACCTTTGATTAGTTTGCATGATTCCCTTTTGGACCAATTCAGAGAATCTCCATTCAGAATTCTCCAAAAGTCGGGGATTAATACTGGCAACCTTGCTCCTTTCAATAGTGGACAACCTTCAAGGGGGTCCCCAAGTGCCAAGAGGCCATGTGGAAGACCACCAGTAAGCCATGAGGCCTCTTTAAGCCATGATGTGTGTACACAACATTGCTTAAAGCAAATTCCGAGAGCTGGGATTTTCTGTCTTGAGCGCTACAGGACAGTTCTCTGCCATGCAGAGAGAAAGGAAGGCTTTCTATCGCTCTGGGTTCATGTTGCAGGCAAACAGGAACACCCAGGACAGTCTTTTGAATGAAGCATTGATTCCTCTTTGGATTCTTCAGCAACATTTCAGGGGGAAAACTATCCTGTCACCACCTCTTTGACTTCACAGTGAATAGGCCCGAATCCCTTCTGCAGAAGGGATATATATATATATATATATATATATATATTATATATTTTATAATTAAAGAGCAACAATTTGATCAGGGAGCTCTCAACATCTTCCACTAATCTCAGCATAAGTTCCCCGATATTCACTGGAGCTTATTCTCAATTAAGTTCTCAAAGATGATCTTACTCTTCCATTATTCAACAGTGTATCTTCAGGATGGGGCTTATTTGCCCCTTTTTTTCTTCCATGGCTAAGTCTATCTCCCTCTCCAACTAGGAGAACTGCATTCTGAATATCCTCTCTGGTCCTTCCTCCCCCCCCCCCCGCTGAAAGCTTTAGCTGAATTATCTGGCTGCTTTTAATCTTTGTTTATGAACGGGTGCATGTATGTCAATTAAATCAACCAAATGCTGTCACTTTGTTTTTAAAGGCTGAAAACATGCTGCTACAAGGCTGGCATGATGCACTGCCAATTTCTGCTGTAATACACAGAAAGGTTTTTTTTCCAAGAAAAGCTGTTTATGTGAAGTAGAGATGCAGCATATGTTCCCTCTAAAGCTTGCTTTCTCAACTCTCCTGCTTTCACCAATTTCCTGACGGGGGGGTGGGGGGGAGGAAGAGCTAACACAATTAGCTCAGAATAAATGTATTGGTGGAAAGAGCAATTCATGGACTTCAAAAGCACCACTGTTTGTGTTATTTGAGATAATTAACAATTATTTGTCTATTTTAGAGTGAACAGCCAGTGGGGTGGAAACTGTTACTGGCGCCATATGGGAGCTCGGGGACAGCCAGCCAGCCAAAACCCACTGAGAGTCAGTAAAATACCAGCGCCAGCTAAGAGAGGGGCAGCATTTCAGGGGAGCCAACCATTGCTCTGCAATGGGGGTTGTACTGGGCCGCTGTCCCGACTGATCTTGAGGGCACCCAGAATGACTGCAGGACAAGACCTCCCTCTGTTTCCTAAGGCTTGCCAGACCATGGAGAAATAAAGCAGTGGAGGATCTCCTCCAGAAGCCAATTGGTGCCCAGCTGCAGGGAGACTCCCACTAGGCCCTCTCTTGAACTGAGTCCCTTTCTGCAGAAACATCCCATGGTCTATTCAGAGAAAAGGCCATCTAAAACACAGTCTACACACACCCCTCCTGGATAACCACCATGCTATAGTGAGGTTGTCCCTTCTTCTTAAATTAAACCAAAACTGTAGAGACACTCAGTGGCTGGTAGAGCTATCGATGTTGCAGATGAAGCTATGGCTATATGTATCACAATTGCATTTTATGTCTTAATAAAGAAGAAAAATAATCGGCATCAGTTTCAAATGAACTGTGTTTTCTAGTCTACCAGAACGTGACCATTTTCCTGGCCAGGAGATGAAAAGATGGAAGAGGCAGAGGAACCTATCTTCCCGTTCTCCAAAATTAGATTATTGATTATTCCATAATGCAAATGTGTGAACTTTGAAGAAGAAGAAGAAACAATATTTTGACTGTAACTCAGCTGAATGAGAAAGCCCAAGGGGATAAACATGCAAATGTACACCATGAATAATGGCAGCAAACAAGAACGCAGAAAGCCCTTATTTTTAGTACTCACAAATAAAACTTTTCATCCCATGTTGGATTCAAGTTTCCGAAGATAGTCCTGGTTCTCCTTTTCGTTTTGCCAATTTGCACAGTAACGTATGGATCACTGGAGCCAGTTTTGTCCTTTGCTTGCAAGCCTTGGGCACAAAGCACTGTAAGAATGAGAAACAGCTGAATCCAACTGGCACATCAGGACTGGCCCCAACCTATGATGCTCCTGAATGCAATGGGGGGGGGAGCACAAGCTTTGCGTCCCAAAGGTCCCAGACCCTCTGCCTGGTCAATCTCACTAGGTCAAGCAATAGACAGAGACCTTCCGATGGAGACCCCGGAGCAGCTGCCAGGTCAAAGAGACCAGTTGAAAGTCAGTGAGAGAAGGCAGAGGTCAAAACAAGAAGCACAAGAAAAGGAATTGGGCCTCTCCACCCACATCCCGCTAGTCCAGCTCCCTCCAGCTGGGGTGGATTCTTACCAACAGAAAGCCTTCAGTTGGAAAGCCCTCCCTTGTCCCTTAGGAAGGTGGGATAAGTCAAAGCTACAGGATATTTTCTGCCTCTCATATCCCAGTAAACCCTTCAAATAGTTCACTCTCAGGAGGAAATAAATGGCACGATCTGCCCTGGGGCAAGGCACAAATTCCAGATCCCATTTCTCCAATTTGCAAGCCCCACTGAAAACTCTCCCATTACAGATATCAGAATTTATGCTAGCTGGTGTGTGCTTATTTATGCTGCTATAAATATAAATACTTGTCAGCTGCTTCTTCCATCACAATTCATAACAAAGCAAATTGCTCAGCCAGCAGCAAGCTGAGGCCACTGAAAGCTAGAGCTGCACCACAGCCCCACCTGTCTCTCCCTTCCTCTCAATTTCTAGTATTAATTTTGCCTGTATTATTTACAGCATCCAGGCAGCTGCCGGGTAGCCACATTTTGAGCAGTCCCTGCAGGACAGTGAGCTGATCGGGTGCCCGCTCAGAGAAGTGTTGGCTCACCATGTCCCACTACCCCAAGCTCCGCTTGAACTGGGAAGATCAGGATTGGTTTAAACTGCTCAACAAACAGTCAACCTGGAGCAGGAAGGGAGCCCACTGAAGAGCAGCTGAAAGAGACTCCCCAGCTAAGGAGATGAGACCAGCTGGGCAGGCTTTTAATTTTTTATTTTGCTGGCTCCGGGTCTGCTCTTTCCCGTCATGTCCTGGAGAAAAAGTGCCACTTTCTATCAAGATCATCATTTCACCCAAGCAGATGAGCCGAGGCCCTGCAGCCTAAATAGTCTGTGATGGGAGTGGCATGTTGGAATGACCTTGGCAGAGCGGGCACCAAAGGGCCAGCCCAGAGGGAGAGCAGCCCACAGCAAAAGGTTCCCAAGGGATTCTCTCTTACGTTCTAAGGCTGTAAAAGTGAGGGCAGGAGAACTGTACTTCCAGGCTTGCAAGATTCTGCCAATGTAGATTTACAGCAAAGTAGAACTCACTTATCTGGCTGTTTCCTGTCTGGTCTGTCTGATAAAGCTGACAGCTGATTTCGCTTTTCAGGGTCTGTTCCTTCTTAGCAAGTCCTGGAGATTGGCCAGTATAAGAGACAGTTGCATCTCTAGGACTCATTTCCTCCCCTGCCTACAATGTCCTTGAGCCCCAGGCCTGCTGCAAGATGAAGGGCTCTGTGGCAATTAGCTGATGCTCTGGTTTGTGCAGATACTTTGATTTTACTAGTGAAAAGTTATCCCTGGTTGGGCAGCCATAGCTTTGGGATGGGCCTTTGAGATAGATCCCTTCCAATGATATGATTCCACGGAACAAAAGGAGCGGAATCTTCTGTCAGTCCAAGAAACAGACAGCTTTCCCTTCTCCCAGTTTTGGCTGCAAGACCCTCCTGGGCCTTGTCCATCTTCATGCCAGATTCATCCATCCCACAACCAAAATTCATTACACTCTACTTGAACCTCTCCCTAAAATTGTCATTATTATGGTATCGTAACAGAATATGTCCATTTCCACAGTATTCTTTTGTGTAAAACTCTGGGTACATTCCTGCTGCAGATCTCTTGTATGCCTAATTAAGGACTGGGTTTATGTAGTTTCACAACTGAGCCATAAAACTGGTTTACATAAATAAATCAACCAGCTATTAACTATCTGTCAGTTAATATGGTTATGCAGAATGATAATAAGAACCATAAGGTTAATATGGTCTCTACAGAAGAGACACATTTCTCATAACTTACATTCGGTTTCAGACGATGGAGCATTTCTTCCCATAAAGTAAAGTTACAGATAATAAGATATTACGAAAGGTGGAATATAGAGTAAATGTCATAATGAAAAGAGAAGATAAGTTGATTTAGCACAAGTCTCCCTGCCAGAGGTGATAGCAAACTGGAATTATGCCAGAGCACTGACAGTAAGGGGAGATTCACGCCAAAGCCCCTGGAGTATTTCCATCCTCCCCTATGAGCTTGGGGCTGTATAAACAAACCGCTAAGTGGCCAATGGATTTATCTGCTAGAAAGGGATGAAAGTTGTTATTTCACCATGAATGCAGCATGCATGAGCTGGAAAGGACCAAAGAGGCCATCTGACACCCCTCCCCCCCAGGACAGTGGAGGAATCCATTAAACTATGCCCAATGGGGGGGGAGGGTACTTCCAGTCCAAGTGAGCACCTCCAGGGAAGGGAATCTCCCTCCGCTCCCAGCAGACTGATCCGCTATTCAACCCCATCAAAGGACTGTGTTTTGTTTTCATTCACAGGCCACAAGGTAGTTTGCTGGACCAGACACAAAAAGACAGCTGGAGAAAAAAGCTGGTGAACTATCACACCTGTGATTGTTATTTTTGCTGACCACTTGGAGGTGCCATCCAGGACACTCTGTTTGGCCGCCTTCGTGTGCTTTGAGAACTCTTCCTTTGAAACCTGGAACACCTCCTGGATCAGATGAAAGATCTCTGGTCTGTTTTTCTCCCGAATTGTCATCTGCTCCTTCATGGCTGTAATGATGCTCTGGGTCTTATCTTCAGCCCCGTGCTTTGAGCTCTTCTCTGCTGCCCCTGAGGGAATACCATAATAATCATATTACATGCCATAATTTATGGATCCAGTCGTTAGGAAGGGTTCCTGAAACCTCAGAAATGGTATATCCTCTCCTTGGATTTTAGAGGGCTGATTCCCTGGACACCAAACACAACGAAGATCCCCAGGAAATGCCATTATTGCATGCTGTTGCCGAGGCTCACCAACAGGAACCCAAGCGGAAGAGCTTTAAAGTCCCTGTTTTGGCTTGACCGTACGTGGGGGGGACTGAGGTCTGCCTTTTGTCTTTACTGAAAAGGCAGGAGTCCATGGCATCCACAGGGCTTTGACTTGATCTCAGCTGATGCAGGAAGCAATAGCGGTAAACATTGGGGGGGGGGGAGGAGCAATTCAAGGTAGAGAGTGCCTAAGCCACTCAACCACAAAGGAGGCGACCACCCTTAGCTGACTCTCTTGGGCTAACCCAGCTGGTGGGTCAATTGTTTCATGAACCAGACAATTAGCAAAGTAAGTAAATCCTGGAGCTGGCAGAGGCAGCGGTGAGGGGCCAGTGGCCCATAGTGTCAGTCAGCACTAACAAAGGCTGCCTGTGGCCACTTTTCCCACCCCAGGATGCCCATAGAAAGAAAAGAGGGGGCACCCCAAGACTCACTCTGAAGGCAGTCGGCATTAAGGAGGTCTTGGCACTTCTCATGGCATTTCACTCCACACTCACTGCATCTCATTCCCTGTCGGGCAATGCCCCACAGCAGCCCTTCACACTCGTAGCAATAGGTGGGGGCTGTGGCTGTCCACACCTCAAAGTAATGCGGAGTGGTCAAGGACATGGGGTAGATGAGCGCCTGCAGAGTCTTTTTGAAAACGTGCAGTTTCTGTAGGAAGAACACAACCATCAGGGGATGTGAGAGAGGAAGGATGGGAGAGAAAACGGCCACTGGGTGCAGAGGCAGCCATTTTCAATTGGTGGTTACTGATTTAATTACTTTGCCCTGCCCCTGCCCATTCTTCTGAGTGTGGCGTCAGCCAGCTGTACATACATGTATGTGCAATCCCCCCCACACACACACACACAGGTTACAATTCTTTATTCTTTATTGGCCAAGTGTGATTAGACACACAAGGAATTTATCTCCAGTGCATAAGCACACTTTTATAGCAGAAAAGGGAGTCTAGGAATCATTTCAGCCGAAAGTGGCTTCTGCATGGTGGCAGGGCAAGAAAGCTGGGCACAGCATTGGTGTTGGGTTGGTTTTCTACCTGCCCTTCCTTTGGGGGGGGGGGAATTATCTTCAGTTCAAGGCCAGTTTCTTTTTACCACTATGCAGTAAGGCAGACCTCCCACCCAAAGTCCAGCACTGGTGGAGGCCTCAGAAAGGGGCTCCTTTCTTCTTCTTACCATCTCATTATTCAGGGATGTCCGGACAAGCATGGCCAGCGAGACCCCCGGCTTTCGGGCAGCCAGCGTCTGTCAAAGGCAAAAGATATAGGCAGTAAAAAGTGGAAACAGCAGCCTAGAACAAAAGCTGCTCTCAAAATCCTGCCCAAACCTTGTTATGATTCCTGAGCTCTGCATCAAGTAGAAGGTTCCATTGGGGACATTGGGCAAGAGTCCTCATAAAGGCTGCCTCATGCCCCTCTCTTTACCACCTGAAAATCCCAGGACAAATCTAAAGAATTTGCAGCCAAGTGCGGTAGAAACTCAGTCATTCCTATGAACCCAGGCAAAAGTGATTGTTTTAGCCAACTTGGGCTTGGCAGGTTCCACAGGGCTAGACATGACGCTTAGCCCAGGTCCAGTTAGCCATCAGGACCAAAGGCCTGCTATCCTGTCCTCTCCAGCCTTTGCCTGGGATGGCGTCTCCCTGGAGGATGGGTGCCCTGTTCAGCTGCTCCTCCTCTGAAGCAGCTTTCCAGCAACCAGGCTAATGGCTGAAAAGACCCCGAAGAGACACTTCCAACCTTCCTGCCTCCGTGAAACACAATCACTAGTACAGAAACAAAACTGTAAAGCAGCAGGAAAACCACCCCACCATTTTTGAGAAACATTGACATGGAATCTTTTAAACATTATTTTTAGCGCCTTTCACAGATATTAAATCACTTCACATCTTTATAAAATCTGTGATGTACAGTTTGAATACTGGAGCTCATAAGTATGATGAATACTGGAGTATATAGAGTATACAAGATTGAAAATATATTTTATTTGGACCATAGTTATAAACATATGAATTCAATTTCATTTAAAAGGTTTTGTGTTTTATTACAAAGCTGCTGACAAAACGTATTAGGTGGCATCTGTTTTACTTTTATTACTGACAGAAGGAGAAATCAGAAAAATTAATACCAAAAACAAATAATGTTAAAACAATAAAAAAAATTACACATTGTGGGCCTTTTTTCTCCACATTATTGATTCAGAATGGATTGATTTGCAGGGAAAAAAACCCGGGAAGCAGGTGGGGGAGGGAGAGGCAAGACCAGGAATGCTCCCTGGACTCTGCCTGGTGGCCCCCCTCTCGGAGGCTGCTTCACATCTTTAGGAGCAGCAGTATTACCCACCAGACTGACAGCAGTGACAGCAGAGTGTTTAAACCTCTCCTTTCCAAATTGCAGTGCGGGGGGTCAGACCAGGAGAGTAACAATCACTTTGAGGGCATTCGTGAATCTCAGCACCCTGACAGCTCTCCATTGTAAAGCAATTCCTTGTCAATGGCCAAATGGATAGCAGTGAACCTGCTTCCATCCCTGTAACCTTATCTTAAACCTGGGATGACCGGACTCTGAATTCTTCAGCATTAACTACGGAAGATCAGTAATTCACTGTCAACTTGCCAGCTTTAATAAATTGTTGTGTTCTTAGCTGAGTTTTCTATCATACATGATTAACTCCACGCATAATTATGAGGTAAAGTAAGAATAAATCACTGGCATGTTGTTATTTTATTTATTTCATTATTGTAGCAATATAAATGAATTAATCTCACATGCTTTTCTTTACAAATTCTTGATGATTTAGCTGGTTTGTGGCGCTAACTCATAATGAACTCCCCTTGCTAATGATTAATGATGAATATTTCTATTTGCTTGTCACCTTCCATTTTCCAGCCAAGGACCAGGGCCAAGACAGCAGAACACAAAGGTGGGGAAAAGACTCCAGAATATGACTGAAAACTACAAAAAAGGCTAGGAGGGGATATAGGTGATGTGTACATCAATGCACACTGGAAAGAAAATGAAGGAAGAACTCTCCCTCAGGAAGACAAATATGACATGGCAGGCTTTGCTGAAACTCAGTGGGATGATGTCTGTGACTGGCACAGAGGACTGAAAGTCTCCAGTTTGTTCCAAAGGAACAAAAGAAAAACAGAAATATTGCACTCCATATAAAGAAAATATATACTTGCACAGAATTACATAATTCAAGTTGAAAGTATTTGGGCAAGAATAGAAGGAGAGAAAAAAGTGACATTGCTGTGAGAGTTTATTACTGACCATCTGGACATCCTCCTGCCTCAAGTGATCAGGTTTTCTATAGCGGCACTTCAAATTATCTTGACATCTGCTGGGAATTTTACTCTATCCAGAGTCAAAAGATCCAACAAATCCTTATCTTCTCTCACTGGCAACTTAATTTATCAAGAGATGTATCAGTCTCTTTAGACTTAAATGGTTCCAATAGCTATGTTCGAGTCCCTTTGCAAAGAGGAATGTAAGTTTATATGGGAGGCACCCCACTCTGATCAAGCAGGCATATAAATTAAATAAATATTTTCCAAAGCCAACCATTTACCACCCTGGGCATTGATCAGACCCACCCACCCCCAATTTAATATCATCCATAACTCTGATGAGCAGCTCCCCAGTCATTGCTTCAAATGATCCCGGCCCCAAAACAGATCCCTGCAGAGTCCCATGATCACTGCAGAGTCTGCTTTAGCTGCAGCTAACTCAGCGGGAGAGAAGCCCACCCTGATCCAGCAAGCCAGGAGCTCCACGTGGACCCCTGGAGGAACGAAGGCTAATCTCTGAGATGCACCTGCAATCAGCAGGCTTCTGGGGGGACTTAAGCTGTTTTTAGGGCTGAGACAAATCATTTTTAAGGCAAATTTTAACATCTTAAAATCAATTTGAAACCAAAGCATAATTGCGGAAAACGTCCAATTTGCAATGCACAGTTGCCCTGGGATAGAACTTTTGGGAAATGCCATATATGATTTGTAAAATTTCACAACATCAAGCAATAAAACCACTTACCATTGCCTGGAAAATCCAGCATTGATAGAAAGAATTAGGAAAAGCATTAATAGCCAGATGTTGTAAGGACAATGACATGCAATGATTAATATTTCTACAGCCATTAAGGCTGCAGCAATACCACAGTTAAATCCTACCTTATTTTCGCCCCTTGAAAATCTTCAAAGGGGTAACTGTACTGAATCTCTTAGTTATCTCATGTTTTCCCTGTGAGCACCACTTAAATTCACTGAACATGATGTTTTAGGCTAAAATAGTCTTTAAAAAGATGGATATTTTTTTTAAAAAAAATTGGGAGATACTGATCGAGAAGGTAAAATCCAAATTTTCCAAAAGATGAAATTTCAGGTTGGCCTTGACTGACAATCATTTGTTTAAAGACAGATCAAAATGAGTAACGGCCTCCAAAAAGTCACTTACAACCTACATTCGCACCTACAACTGTTGCAAGCTGTCGCAGCAGCCCCCACATGATTACAACTTGGGTGCTTCGCAATGGGCTTGCATTTACACTCAGTTGCCGCGTCTGCAGTCACACAATCGCAATTTGCAACAGTTTTTGCTGGTTTCTTGGAAAAAAATAGCCATCAGGAAAGCTGCATCTGCTTCATGAATGCAGTGACCCAACTTACGACTGCTGTAAAAAGGGTCAATCAGCTCCTGTCGTGTAGTGACTTACGACCATAAGGACTTATGACGGAAATTCCTGTCTCCGTGTGGTCCTCAGTGGAGGGCTACTTGTACTTCTGCGGCCACCTATCCTGACCAGCCACAAAACCCAGAGGCCTCTGCCTGTCTCTAACTAAACAGGTGAGAATAATGGATTTTGTTCTTCTACGGAGGCCTCATTTGTAATCTGTCAGGCTGGGACTGCTGCTCTTGCCCCCCTGACTCTCCCCAATGGATGAGCAGGACAGGCTCCCTCTTCCCAGGGCCCGGCTCCTCTGCCTGGCTGGGCTCCACGGCAAGCAGAGTAGCCGCGATTAGCCGAAGCAGGGGCGGGGGGGCGAGGTGTTACCCATCGCGTTACTGCATTAGTGCGACAGCATGCCGCCAGGAACTCACCACATCTCGGATGACAGGGAATGTGTTCTTCCGTCGCAGGTCTGGCATGCTATCGATCCCGTACAGAGCACTCCCAGAGCTGAAAAGGTGAGAAAGTGGGATGGATGCATGGAACATACCAAGATGCATGGCTCATATGGAAGGAAACCACACCAGTGTTAAAAGACACAGACTCCTGTAGTCCCTTGAGACTTTTTTGGGAAGCCTTTAAAAATCCCCAGAACTTTTGGAATTAGAATACCTTGGCCTTTCGAATTCAAAAGGACCACAATGAAAGTTCATACACTGCTGTTGGTTTTATGCTCCTTCCAAAGTGGTCTTGCCAATGAGCTATTCAGCCTCTTCCATATCTTTCCCAGAAAAACTGTGGGGTGTTTTTTCCTTGCACCCAAGATCATAATTAGAGGCTGGAGGAGAGACGTTGCTGTAGAATTGACATTGCGCTGCACAGTGTTATGGAAAAATAACAACAACAAGGAAAGGACTCGATAGGTATACAAAAATGCCAAATCCAGTCTGAATATCTGTTTAGGTTTGAATGCAGCAAAAACACCAAGTTGACAAAAGTTCTTGAAAATGAACAGGTCAAGATCCTATGGAACCTTCGAATCCAAACAGACAGACATCTGGCCCGCAACACTGGGCCAATGACTATTGTAGAAAAGAAAAAAAAGCCTGGTTCATTGATATTGCAATATCAGGTGATGCACGAATTGAAGAGAAACAGCTAGAGAAAATAATGAAATACCGCCATCTGCAAATTGAAGTTGATTGATTGTGCAGGAAGAAATCAATGGTTGTACCAACAGTAATAGGAGCCCTTGGAGCAATACCCAAAGGGCTGCCTAGATACATGGAAATTTCAAACTTATTAGACCTGAGTATTCTGACTTTGCAAAAAATCACCCTGCTCAGAACTGCCGATATACTCAGATGCTTCCTTAATAGCTCTTAGATCCTTGGTTAGGACTTGAACCGTTACGTTTTTACCAGTCCCAGACTGTGGATCGAATTGAAGATTAAATATTAAATAATAATAATAATATCAACATCTGCCTATCCCAAGTCCTCGGGAAGGATTCGATAATGCCAAATCCCGTCTGAACAATTGGCTGACTGCATGATAAGCAATAATAATACAAACCTCTATAAACAGGAAAAAAATGACCAGCACACAGAAAACAAAGAGGAGTTAATGAAATGACCAGACACACATACACTCTGAAAGAACGTGCATATCGCAAAACTCTTCCAAAATGTTGAAACCAATGGAGGACCACAAAGCTGATAAAAGCAGAATTCAATTGGTTGGAAACATATTGAACAATAAGAGAAGGTTGTGCTGTCGCCAGCAGGCAAAGGATCTCTTCTGGCACTTAGGTTGGAGACAATCATGGCAAAGAATAATTGGAAATGGAATCTAGTTAACTGGTGGCAACTCTGACAATATTTCAGACAGCTGACAGCGTAGCTGGAGCAAGGAGTTTCCAGGGAACGGTCAGAATTCCAGCAGCTGCATGGAGGATGAACTTTTAGGGAGGCAAAGTACTCCTTGCAGAACAAGGCAATTCCCTGGCTTTGCCTCTCCATGTCTCCAGTTTGTGCCGAGCTTCTTCTCAAATATCCTCAACTTTAATCAAGTCTTTCCTAAGTCATCTGGGCCTCCTCTCTGCTGCTTCCTTTCTCCTCCCGCCTTGTTGAGACGCCTGGAGGCTACAGCTGCTATTGATGTTTCCTCCAAAGAACAGTAACATCCTTCAAGGGCAGTTTTTTTCAGACAGGGAGGTGCAGGTACTTACCCAGAAAAGGCTTGGACGGCAAGTTTGGAAGCCTCCAAAGAACGTCCGCTGACAGTAAGAGCCTTGAAGGGAAAGAAGGGATAGCTCAGGTTCTCAGCAAGTGTTGGCAGGTGGCAAGCAGAGAGGGGCCATATACAGAACAACACCGAGGACGGAGACACGAATGCGAAGCAGGGCCAGCTCCACCACGCCAAAGCTAAGATCCATCTTGTTTGAAAAGACAATAGAGCAACATTCAGCCTTGAAGGGGAAATCTGGCTTGTGTACCCCACCCCTGCAGGCGGTTTCCCTTTAAACCCTGGAGTACAAGCGGCAGTTGGCCAGTGGGCGTGCTGGTCCCAGGGTGCAAAACGGGAAACCTGGGTTTGGCAACAGCAGATCCCTAAGCTGGCACAACTTATGATTCAAAAAACCACAACAGTGAGGACTCAGTCTGCATGTCAATGGGAGGCATCTGGGCACATCAATGGAGAAAGAGGAAGACAGAAGCATGGAAAGCTGGGGTGGGTGGGGGGGGGGCATGCGCATCTCACAACTCAAATTAAAAGACCAAACAGGTCAACTGAGCCACAACCACACGCCCACAAAAGACACCACCCTTTAAGGAAAGATGCAAATTTGGAACCTTTTCATCCACAGAACTGCTATCTGAAAAAGAATTGGGAAGAGGGGAATAAAAATTAGACACAGCGTCTCCCAAGAAATGTGCATAGTGAATATTGCAATCCTACCCACAGCCTGGCCAGGAGGCTCTTGAACCTTATACTCAGATGCTAAACCAGGTTGGGACCTCCTCTTCCCCTTCCTTCCTTCTGCCTGGCAGGAAAGTTACGGCTGGCCTCTGAAGAGCTAGCGTGTTTATTTATACCTCTTTCTCAGGCTGGTTCCATTCTTTAGGAAGCCTGATGAGAAAATGTTGGATGTGCATTAGGATTTTCAGGTGTCACAAGAACCCTCAGGACCTGAAGCAATTCATCCAAGGGGGTCTTCATCTTTATGAATGGATACCACGAAGCCCTGCTCAGAAGTAAGAGGTGTTCTGCTTACTCGGATGCCAGCCTGGCAAAGTGGCTCATGGTCCAGAAAGCTCCTTCTGGGTGCAGCATCATGAGCCACCTAATCATAGCAAGAACCTGTGGATTAAGGCATTGAAAGCCCCTTCCTGGACTGCAAAGCAATCTCCCTGACCCACAGGCAGAAGGAGGCATGCTGGGAAACCCTTGCCCACCTCACACATTCCAGGAAAACCACCATCAAGTCATGATTTCCTTCTCAGATGCCCCTGACATCCTCCCTGCAGTCCTGGCTCTGGATGGAAAGCCTTCCAAACACCTTGCCTCGGTGCGCTCAATGGGGTTCAGAGGGTGAACTGACAGCCATCACTTTGGAAGGGGGCACGGAGGGGAGGATGGCCCTTTATTTCAAGCCTAAAGAAAAAGGAGTCCCTCTCCCCCCCACCCATGCCAAGAAGGAACTACAGACCTGGAAGGGAAACATAAAAATAAGAAACGGTTGATCTCTGTGACTAACAGTAAAAGCAGCAAGGCTTTGGCATGGCTCTGCCTTGACACCATGTAGTCTAATGAAGGACAGTAATTAAAACAGGGGCCTTTCTTTTCTTGTAAATCAGAAGCATATATTGTGTTTTTTTCTTGGCCACAAAAACAAATCTACTCAATTAGGATCGCTCAATTAAACAGAGGAAGCCAGAGTAAAAAGTGGTAGAATGTAATACTTTCCCCTCTGAACGCAGTGGATCCTTCAGCAAATGTCTTGTTATGAATGATGCTGCATTGATCAAATCCTTTGTGGCCATTAGGAATTGAAAGCTTCCTGTATACAGACATGGGGTCGCGATGGGTCGGACACGACTTCGCAATTAACAACAATACAGACATCTAGTCAGCTATAAATTATGCACTTTTAACTGAGGGTGTATCCCAAAGACACAGAGCACCAAACAGGAAGACTTCTGTGAACAGAACTACGGGTAGTAGCTTGGAACTAGTGACAGGGTGAAGATTCCCCGGGGGAAGGTGCTGAAATCAGCCTGTTTGCCCTCTCCAGCAAGCTCTCCATGCAGCCCTTGTCGCACAGATTCGGGGCCAGGAAACATTTCCTGTCCACCTTGTAAATAAAGGATCTTCTTAGTCAGAAGGTGCAGCAAGCATTGCAGTGGACCAGAGAGATATTGAATGTCATCCAGACAATCCCTGTGACCTAAGGAATCCAAGCGGGGAGAAAGGAGGGACACACTCGCCGACTCCCTGGATTTGTCTGCCCAGACCCCAGGATGGTGGCACTAAATTATTCTAAAGTCATTACTCCAATGCAGAGTTTGCCTGGAGGATATTATCTTACTAGAAGCATCTAATGTTCTGTGCCCAATTGAGAGGACTATGGTGCACAGCAAATGAATAGCAATGGTCTGATCCAGAGAAGGCCAAAGCAAAATCATAGCTGGTTGACAGAAGAGAGGAGAAATTGCAATCAATGGATCACAAGTTGGGGGACGGGGGGACGGGCGACGGGCAGGAAAAGAAGCCTTAGCAGATTAAGCTGTACTCTCAGGCAAAGGGCTACAGGTTCCCTCTATTTGTTCCCCCAAGACTGGTGATTTGCTGGCCTGTCCACAAAACTCCCTGTTTGATCAGGTTTGGTCCTGCTTTCAACCACAACAGAAAGAACTAAGCCAGGTAAGAAGCTTTTCAATTGATAGGCATCAATTGCACCATTTTAAACTGCCATGGGCACAAAAATAAAAATAACCTATTTAAATAGTGAGGTTTAGAGATCTGAACTCATCAGATCTTGCACACTGAACTATGTGAGGTTTCATGTGAGAATGTAGAGTTTTAAACACTGAGGATTAGTCAGCACTCTCTGTCACGGGGGGGAGGGGGGGGAGTGAGGTCACATTGTTGGGTCCTCATCTCAGTTTCTAGGCACCCTATCAGAAACCATCCTAGATCATTCTCCAATGTTTCTTTGGCAGAAAAGTCTTTGCTGAGTTCTCCTCCATTGGCTCCCTAGAGCAAAAGCCGCGTGCCCAGGGCAGAGATGGCCCAAACCCTTGCAAAGAGCTGCTGGGACAGAGATTGGAAATGGGCCATCAGGGAAAGCAACAAACCAAATAAATCCAGACAATCCTTCAGAATTTCCAAACTCACTAGGTTTTGCGTACTTTTTGCCTAAGAAGAACCAACCACGGTCAGTGGAGGAAGTTCTTAATGGCACATAGGCCATTAATGGCACAGTTGCCATGATGGCAACTGCACTGCTGCCTACTGCTTGCCTGTCAGCTCTTCGTTGGAATCTCCCACCTAAACATTGCATTGTATTATTCCATGAATTTGAGCCACCATTTCTCTGTAGAACCATTCTCTGTCCCACCCCATCCCTTGCTGCAACTAGGCCTAAGAATAAATAGTAAGCACATACGTACTATACTATTATTACTACATCCCTTTCTCCCTGCCCACTTTGCAAGTTTCTACCACTTCTAGCGTTTCAATTCTTTGTCTTCTGGGCACAGGGCAGAACTGTGCTCTGGCTTTGCCAAGCCTCTAAACACTCCTGACGACAAATGAACGCTGCTGTCATTGTGTGGTCATAATTTCAAACAGACTTTCCAGTCTTGGGGGTAGTTCCCTTTGTTATCTATCCATCTCCTGTTACCTCCTCAGGCCATCCTGAGGGGGGGGGAGAAATGACCTCATAAGAACATCTGTCAGTTTGATGACACGTGGCGATGGAGAAAATCCAAAAACCTTCCTAACCAGAATTTAAAGACAACTTTAAACTTCATTCAAAGCAAACATTTTAAGGTGCGCACCAGGCAGGGTTGTTTGGGGAGAGCTGCGAGAAAACCACTCCTCGCTGTTTGTACGCAAGGGACATAAAAGGTCTCGTGGCGGCCTTTTGCCTTTGCACAGAAGCCTTGGCATTTAGCCTTTCTGCAAGGGGCTGATTCCAAGTGGAGAGGACCCCCTTTCCAGGAGGTCTCTAGTACCTTGCAACTAACAAAGGAAGTTTTTTTCAACCAAACATTGCAAATTCATTCGTACATCTCCCCAAAATGAACTACCCTTCAGAACATACTCTGTAGCCTCAAGGAAATGTGTGAATTTATCCCCCATCACGGAGCTGGTCACAAACTTAAGAGTTTAATCTTCCCTGCCCTAAAGCCATAATAATTGTATTGTATTTAAATCGATTCACTCTTAATTAGTTGAGTGGGACAAAACATGCCAAATCTCCGACAGTAACTCAGATCACGAGGCACAGCTTGTAACAACATTAGTCGTCGTGGATTCTACAGCAGAATTCAGCAGAGTTTCTATTCCAACTGGGGAAAAAAGAACTCTTACAATTCAACATTTCTTTCTTTCTTTCTTTTCTTTTTTTGGTTTGTTGCTGTTTGTAAGCAAAATGTAAATCCACCTTACCTCCAGCAAGGATCTTTTCCTGCAGCTCACTCATCTGCTTCTTGTATGCCCTCAGAGCAACTTCTTTAAAAGATGGGGTGCCTTTTTTTTTTATGGGCACTTTAGCAGGGACTACTGGAATATTCTTATTTCCCTCTTCACATACATCTAGTCCATCTCCAGCCACCGTATCCTCCCCGGCAACTTCCCACATGTGCTGATCGGCCACCTGGTTCTCCAAACTGCCACTAGGAGAGTCTGGTCGTGCAACAGCTGCCACCTCCACTTCCCCTCCCTGTGTCTCTTTTTCCAACTCAGTTGCGCTCGTCCTGCTCTCCAGCTTAGCCAGGACTTGCTCCATAACTTCCACATAATCCGTTTCAAGCTCGCCCATGGATTCACTGGGATCTTCCCCATCTTCAGCTCGATAATAGGAAGCCTCTGTGTAAACGTCAGAATCCAAGGTGGTGCTTGATTCGTTAGCAGTGGACTGAGAGAGTGTGCGGAACCTTCCCATAAAAGATGACCCGCTGTCCTCACAGCCGCTTAAACTCTGGGTGCTCTTATTCCATACCACTTCCAAAGCCGATCTTGCCCGTTGCAGGGTACTTCCGAATTTGGGAAAGAGGAGGGTTTTGTCCGAAAGGTCAATGCTCAGCCGGCTGTGCCAAGACTTGGGAGATCCTTCGTCAGCATCCGTGCTGGGCAACTGGCTTTGGCTTCGATACATCACAGGCTTCCTGGTTTGGATGGGAAAGGGGGTGTTGGCTTTAGCCTCTTGTTGCCCAGTGAGCTGGCTGGACCGCTGCATTTCAGTAGTGGGCCCTCCCCCAGAGAGGCAGTGACTGTCTAGGGCATAATCATAATTTTCTGCCTCATACCGGGCATCTGAGAATTGGCCGAGGTTTACTTGTTGGTCAGAAAAGTCATTTAAGTTATAACCCAAATGTTGGTAGCTTGAGGAATTTACTCCCATGTCTCTATTCTGGTCTAGCCGATTCCAGTGTTTCCATGGCGAAAGTTCATCTTCTAAGGAGACCTGAGAGTTACTATAATGGCTCCGGTCGCCTGAGGCACATGCCATCCCATTGCTGACCCCACTGTCAATGGTTTCTGTATTCTCCATTTCACTCTCAAGTCTATGAGGGGGACCTTCTGGGTTAAACCCCTGTTCCTGCAGATCACCACTCCACTCGGCGGGGTCACCCTGTGTTCTCTGCCAGAGTTCCCGGTCAGAAAAGGATAAAAGCGAGCTCCCGTTCGTTTGGATGAAGTGTTGGTTCTCTGAAAAATCTTCAGAAAAAGACTGGCAAAGTTTAGAAAAATCAGACTCTGAACGACTGAGTTTCAGTGCTGCCAAATCGTCCTGTGACGGCCACAGAGAGGTCACGTTGGAAGAGCTGCCAGCTCTGATCTCCTTCGGTGGGCTGCCTTGACCAGGGAAAGCCTTGCCGTCTGGAGCCCTTTTAAGAGCATCTCCCTTGCCTTTGGCAGAATTTCTTTTCATTTGTGGAGCAGATTTGGATATTTTTGCATACCTGTTCCGACTGATATCAGATTCCAGTTCTTTGCCATGGTTATCAGGGAACTCCCAATCCCGCTCCCTGGCTCTGAGATCCGCGGCGAGGCACTTCAGGTCCATGCTCTCGTACGTCTGAGACGAAGGGAGACTCCTCTGCTTCCGCTCTCTTGAATCTCGAGGGAGAATTTCAGCTGACACCCCAATCCCCGTCCCCTTAAGCTTGTAAGACTTTTTCAGAACCAGGTCTCTGTGCTGGGATGTTTCAAAATAAACAAGGAGGGCCCGTGGCTTGGCATTAGGACAGTCTCTCTGTTGTCCCAGTCGCTGTGCAAATTCTATTTTGACAGAATTTTGAGCCTCCGAGAATCCCATTTTCTCTGTCAATATTCTGTGCACTACATGCTCAACATTCTCAAACTTCTCCTCTGGCACGTTTAAAAACCTAAGACTAGTTTTGCTCCCCGCCTGTCCAAGTTGTTTGATATAATCGTATATATCACGTGTCTCCCTTCGTGACTGCACAAACCCGGTCCTCAACTGTTCGATTTCATTCTGCACGACTTCCACATTGCTGGAGATCTCGTCGATGGACTCTCTGAGGGCATTGACGTGTCCCCGCAACTCAGAGAGCTCCGTTTCTATCTGACTGATCCCCTGAAGCTCTTTGAATATCATTTCCATCACATCGTGGGTCTGACTGATGCAACCGGTGGAACTGAAGCTTGCTTCCAAGGTGCTGGACTTTGGCGGGCGAGCAGTTCTGTCCAAAGATTTGCTCCTCAGGCCCCAGGTTTTCTTCCACGTGCTGAGCTCGGAGTCCGAGGAGACGTACTCCTGACTCTTCTTCCATTTCCTCAACTTCCGCAAAGCACCAAGCTTGAGGTTGTGCAGGGTACGGTCCCCTTCGGAACTGCCATCCGAAGGGGCGAGGCTACTCACGCTCTTCCTGTTGCGTCTCATAGGCATTGTGTGTGATGAATATTCTTTGCTCCCGTTTTGGTCTTTGGCTTCACTTAAAAATTTTGAGAATGAGCTTTCGCTAGAAGATGCATCCTGAAAGGAATCTTCATTCTTCTTTGAGAAAACTCTCTGCTGCAATCCATTCGCAATGGCTGCCCGATAGCTGAAAGTTGGAGACAGAGAAAATTCGTGATTGCTTCTCTCCTCTTCGGCTGACCAATGGCGAGCAGAGGTATGCTTAGCTATTTTTTTTACTGTGCTTTTTAAACTAATTGAGAATAGCTTTTCTTGTCCAACCTGGGAAATATTTAGCTCCTTTTTGCTTTGACAGCTCTCTTGTTTGTTCTCTGTATTGTTTTCCAACTTCTTTGTAAACATTCCTTTATAAATCCTGGGTATGTAAAAAAGGTTTCGGTTCTGGAGGAGAGCAGAAACCATGGAAGGCAAGCTCAGTTATCCTTCCCCACAAATACTGCAGTTCCTTCTTGAGGAAAGCATTTGTGTGCTTCCAAAGATCCAGGACAATAGACACTGGTAAGTGTTAACTGTGGTTGGCAAGTCAAAAGGCAGGAACAGCTTCAGTGGCTCTATTTTCCGTTGCTCTCTGAGGCATCTAAAAAGCAAAGAAGACTATGAATATGACTTCCAAACCAAATTCATCATGTTACACATCTCAGTAATACTGAACACTTGCTCATCTGACATTTTGATACCTAGAATTATTTAAAAAGTAATTTATGACATTGGGAGAAACTGCATTTCCCATTTACAGAAAAAAAGCTGATAAAGAAAGTTAGGTAAGTTAGTTTTCATGGCACATTTCAGCAGACCTGTCAGTTTGGGGCTTAGAAAAACATTTTTTAAAAAATAAGTGATGTACCAAATTAGAGTTCCTCAACAGAATCTTTACAGCTGTGTTCTTAGATAGGGTTCCTTGGTAAAAAAAAAAAAAAAGGAACTAAAGTCAGCAGGTCTCAAGTATGCAAAATGTTTTGCTTAAAGCTACTTGGGGTCAGGCAATTCTATAGAGAGACTGCTTGGCTAGTAATTCTTCTGAACACACACACAGGCAGGTTTGCACTTTATACTTTTTTTTTAAAATGGCATCACTCAGAAGTCAGGAGAACATTACACATATTCAGAGAGTACCCAGATCTGATTATGCCTCTGTCTTTACATCCACCTATTCTGTCTTAGCGTTACTAAAACAAGTGCAACACAAGAAAATTTCCTATAGCAACCCTCTAACTGGTACAATGCAAAAGATTGTTATGCAATATGTATTCACAGAGATAATTTGAAAGAAAAGCTTTAGATGTCAACGGAAAAGGAAAAGTCAGGAAAGAGCAGAAGGAATTTGTTTTCCTCAACGCTTCTTCTACTTAAGAAGAAGAAAAGTTTGGGGGGGGAAGGAGGAGGGAAAAGAGTAAAAAAAAAAACCTGCAAATTTTTTTTGAAATAATGGTGAATATAAAACAATCAGGCAGGATACAAATAATTAAAAGTTTTTTACAGTATCAGAACACCACAATTTTCTCCGTGTATAGGATTAACATATAAAATAACGGAAGTGTGTCTTAATTCAAACAAGACTTCCTTTCTTAGAATCAGAAATTTATCAAGATATTAAAAATGAACTGCTAATTATAGTATAATTCAGAGAACAAAATTCAATAAACAAGGCAGTTTTTGTGAAATAAGCGTTTACTTTCCATTCCATGAATATAAGGAGGAGCATAAGAGCACAATAATTATTTTCTTATTATATCAATTACATCTAATTTCCATTTTATTTTTGCCAATATGACAAATCAACTACATGAAGAGATGTTGGTTCCTTAAGAGTTCCTCCATTTGTAAAATCTTAAACACATTTAAATTAAGTCAGTTCAAAATTAATTACGTTCAAATTCTCCCAGTGTATTCCACAGTCTGGAATCTCTCTCCCTCCTGCAGAAAGAGGGCTCTCTGATAGTGGGGGCTCAGAAGTACAGAATGCTAGGTCCCTAGAGGTCATCTAGTCCAACCCTGTGGCCAAGTGCAAGGCTGCACTACTACAGCGTCTTCAAAATATCTTCTGCAGATCTTAACCACCAGCCCAGTAAACAGGGTTTGTTTTTGAGCACAGTTGTTGTGTGAAGTGTGTACCCTGTGCTGCTTACCCACGTTCGGTTTTAAAGGGCTTTTCGACCCACAAAGCATGTTGTGATCAGACAGGATGGCCAAGTTCACTTCAGTCCTTGCAGAGCACTTGTGAATTTTAAACAAGCTGAAATGCAAAATAAAAAAAACTGGGCTTTTGAGGTCAGCAAACACATGAAAAGGCACTGTGACTAGGCCGCTGGTAGGCAGTTTGTGCTCACGTGTCCATTTTGATTAATGCCCCTCAGAAGCGAGAGACTAGCAAGCCTCCCTTGGGAGACAGACCCCAAGTCCAAGGGAGTCCAAGTGGGCACCAGAGGACAGCCAGGCATCCTGAAGCATCCACACCTGGCAACCCAAAGCACCTTGCCTGCTGCTCTGCCAAGGTGGAGAAAGAAAGAGGAACTCTGACAAAGGGAGATTGGCAGGACACCAGCAGCTGCATCATAGGAGTTGCTACATCTGCCTGGCTTTGCAGTCTGCCTGGCCTCAACAATATTTCCTAGGCACAGCGCTGTGCTTCCTTGTGTGCGGCCTTGTGTCCTTCTCTGGATTGCTAAGAAGGGCCAGGACAAGAGAAAATACCCTTGGGGAGGGCAAGGGAGGGACTCCCTCTGAGGGCTGCAGCTCTGGACTGCAGGGAAAGGAGCCCAGCATGGTGTAGGAAGTAAATATTGCAGCAAATCCGCGAGGAAACGCTTCGCGCTGGAATTGCCTTCCTATTGCATTAATTCTGCCTGGCTTTTGCAGGCTGGACACTAACCACCAAAAGGAACAGAGCGAAACATTTCTTCCCTCT
This sequence comes from Azemiops feae, assembly GCA_023970755.1. Taxonomy (NCBI): domain Eukaryota; kingdom Metazoa; phylum Chordata; class Lepidosauria; order Squamata; family Viperidae; genus Azemiops; species Azemiops feae. Next base: position 83,628 of record JALGBA010004240.1, on the reverse strand, counting down.
TCTCGGCGACCGGCTGCACTTCGTTCCGGTGTTCAAACGAATCTGAACCTGGGACTCCCAGGCCGCTTCAGCCCCACCGCTCCGCGCATTTGGCGCAGGGGAGACGGCCTCCGGGAAGAGCTTCTCGCTGGCGGAAAAGCAGCCCTGCGGCGGGGCCAGAGCCGCGGCTCCGAAATCCCTGCCTCGGCCGCAAAGGGGCCGCGCCGCTCGGTCCACCTTAGGAGCAGCGCCAGCAACAGTCCGAGGAGCCGGGCGGCTCCGCGGACGGCCTGGGGGCGACCATCCCCGCCCCTCTGGGGCCGCTCTCAGGGCTCCTGCGGGGCGGGGCGAGGCGCCAGCTATGCCCCGAGGGAGGCAGGCAGCTCCGAAGGTGGAGCCAGCCCCACAGGGCCGGTCGCCCTCTCTCTCTCTCTCGCCGGCTCGCCGCCCTCCCTCAGCCTCCCGGGGTCTCCAGAGAGACGCCGAGCGCGCCCGAGCCTCGAGCACGGGACGGGGTGGCTGGCACCGAGGGGCCTCCTTGCTCGGCCCGCAGGCACCGGCCTCCCGCCTCCCGCCCCCGAAGAGGTGCCGCGTCTCGCCAGCTTCCCGGAGCGCCCGCGCGGCCTCGCCACCGGCAGGCAGCACCTGTGCCAAGGCAGGGAAAGTGGACCTCGCCCGGCCTGCCGCGCGCGCCCCCCCGGTAGCCCCACGCGAACTTACCGGGCAAACTTGGGCGGCCGCGAGCCTGCAAACGAAGCTCCTCGGCCGGGCTGGCACAAGTGGCTGGGCTCGGTTGCGGGCCAGAGCCGCGGCGAGGACAGGTGCCGCCCGTGGGCCCGCAGACCGAGCAACCGAGCGCCGACTCAAGTGCGGCGCCAAAGCTGCCTCCGCCGGCGGGCGGTTCCTCAGCGCGCGCGGAGAGCGCAGCCAGCTGACTCCCGCCGCTGCCGCTGCCGCTGATGCTGATGCTGCTCGGAAGGCTGAGCCCAGCGCGGGCGGAGCGCTTTCCTCCGGCGCCGCCCCCGCTCCTCGGGGGCCTCGTCTCCGCCCGCGCCAAGGGACGCGCGCCCGCAGCTCCGGAGGCTAGCGCGGCGGGCTGGGCGGCGTCCGGCCTCGCCGTTCACCTGTGACGCTTTTCCTCCGGCGCTCGTGGGAAGGCTCGGCTGAGGCCCGCTGCTTCCAGCGCCGACGGCACTTCACCTCTGCAAAGCGCGGGACACGGGCAAGGCAGCGCCGCTGGCCAGAGAGCTGGGGAGGCGCGGCCACCTGATCGGCCGAGGCTCGGGGAGGAAGAGCTCCTTTCCCGCGCGCCAAAGGCTAGACGCGGCGCGGCCCTTGAGGCCTCCTGGCTGCTCGGTCGGGAAGGGGGCAGAGGCCAAACCCCCCCCCCCCTCCCCGCCAGGTTTGCCGCATATGCAGTGGAGCCTCTCCGGCTCTTCCGAGGTGTTGCAGTTAGGTGACGGGGGGGGGGGGCAGGGGTTCAACCGCTTGCCCCCCCCCCTTAAGTTACTGCAGGGGCTGCGCGGTGCAGAGATGGCCTCCCGGGGGAGCCTGGCGGAGCTGGCGCCTTGGAAAGGAGCCCAACGCTTGGCTGAGAGGCTTTCGGCCAGATTCCGGGGGAGCGCCGGACCTCCGACAGCCAAGGCTCCCTCCGCTGGAGCCAGTTTTGATAGACGGTGAAACCTTCCCGGGCCCCTCCCCCTCCTAAGAAAAGTGATCTGTTGTGGTGTTTTTGCCACCGGGTGGCCTGGGGAGTGGGAGTGGGTAGTGAAACCAATGCCCGGGCAGTCCACCCATCCATTGCAGCCCTCAACACATCCCAAACACTGTAAATAAGGACACCCCCATCTCCCCCCAGCCTTGGAGGGCTGCACTGAAGGACACCCTATCTCAGTGATGGCGAACCTTTTAGAGACCGAGTGCCCAAACCGCAACCCAAAACCCACTTATTTATCGCAAAGTGTCAGGGCCGCATCAGCATTGTGTGGTGCCCTCGGGGGGGGGGGCAGGGAGGCGCCTCTGAGTGCTGCCTCTGGCATGCAAAAACAGGGGGCGCAAAAATGGACCACCGTGCTGCAAAGCGCAAAGACGGTCGCTGCGCCGCGAGGTGCAGATACAAGGCGCTGCACCACGCAAAAACGGGGCAAGGCTAGTGAGTATCACGCAGGCACTAGCCCCGCCCCATTTGCAGTGCGTGCGTGCTCGTGGCCCATGTGCGCATGCACGCATGTAAAATGCTTCCCCGTCCTTTTTCTTCCAGTCCACCAATCGACAATGGTTGGTGACCTCTGCTCTACCACCTCTACTCGAGTTCGCTAGTTGGCCGCTTCGCCTCCTTTGTGCTGGGTGGGGCTCCTGATCCGGGCGGCGGTGGCGGCCTGATGGACCTGCTGCTGGTGGCCGTGGCGCGCGTGCCAACAGAGAGGGCTCTGAGTGCCGCCTCTGGCACGCGTGCCATAGGTTCGCCACCACTGCCCTATCTGGTTGCAGAGCTCTCTGGGCACCAAAGGCCACGGCCTCTCTGGCTTGGCAGGCACCGGCCTTCATGTCTGTTTCCCTGCCCCTGCAAGCAATAGGACTTGAGGGTTGTGCTTCAGAAGAGGACAAAGGAGGGCTGGCTCTGTGGGGTGAGAGTAGGTCCTGTGAAGGGGTTTCCTCACACTTCATGTCAAAAGTGTAAACGCCGATAGAGCCATTTAGTAACCTGCATTTTTGAACAAGGTCACCAATAGGGGAAAGAACTGTGCAGCTCCATTCAAGCAGGATTTGCACTCGGTCTTCTCCCAATGGGGCCTTTTGAGGAGAAGCTCCCCCAATTTGCTTAGGGCTCAACCTGTTCAGTTTGGGACAACCTCTGGCTTCCTTGTCTGAAGGGCCCTCAGAGGCCCCGGGAAATTTGATATGCTGTCGCTTGATATGCTGATGGCATGGCAGCAACCTGTGTTTTGGGACGTGGCTCCAGAGTGCATCTGTTAAAGTCAATTACAAGATTATCGATCTACGGTGGAATTAAAAGACCATTGAGGACTAGTCCTGCCAACAAACTGTCTGGGGATTTTTATGGATTAGCATATAATAAAATAAGGCGCATTTCCCCTGCTTTCTAACAAAGCGAGTGGGGAAGAGAAATATTTTTTGCCAGCAGCTAACAAGTGCAGAGGACCGAGTGGTTCATCAAGCTCTAGAAAGCTTCTCCCCACTCCCAGGTCACCTCGTCTGTCCTGCATGGGAACTTCCCTTTCCTATATTTGTGCCCTCCCTCTCCCCACCGGTCATCTCCAAAGAGCTGGGCACCTGTCCTTCAGGATCCACATGCATCTGACCTGGGTGACTCTGCATCTGCGCCAGCTGCTCACTTGCAAGGGATTTGGAGAGAAAACAATGGCTTTGAAGCAGAGCAAAACAGCTTCCTACACTACTAGTAAGAGGTGCAATTGCAATGTGCGGTTTTTCCGCTTCCAGAGGGCCTCTCATGAAATTTAGCCTAAACAGTGAAGAAATAACACCACGCAGAGTTTTTCCTCGGGATGAGAGACCCAGGGCAAAAGTCAGGGAATCTCTTTTATTAGCTCAGCAAAATGTGGGTGTGTACAGGAAGCAAGTAGGAGGGATAACCTATTTACATATGAGTACGTGAGGGTGAACACAGTTTCCAAGCCGTTTGTGACTGGGAGGAGTTGTCAATGGGATGATTGCTCAATATTCTCCTTTGTCCTGTTGCCGTCCATGTGGTTCAGCTGCATGGCAGCCTACACATGGGCTACAGGGACATTACTCCCACATCTCCTCTGTTTTTGTTTTTTCAATACGTAGGCCTTCAAGGCTTAAAAGTGATTGTCTTTCGGCTATAAACATATCTTTTCTTTGGGAAGGTAAAAGACCTTTACATGTCTGCAGTAGGGAAGGAAGACATTGAATGCAACAACACAACATGATCAGAAGAATGATTATGGTTAGTATTGTAGGAATCAGAGAGCGCAGCCAAGAGCCGTCCGGTAACCAGGACCACAATGCCCCCCATATGTCCAGGGCATCTGGGCCGTTGGTCTGAAGGGGGTTGTTGTTGATCATGTCTTCCATGTGTAGTATCGTGTGGGTGATATTCAGTTTATAGTCATGGATGTATACACAACAATGGGAGTGGATCAGTGCACAGACGCCACCTTTAGAAGCTAACATAAAATCCAAGGCATACCTATTTTGCAATACTACTTCTCTAACCTCAGTCAATTCCTTAGTTACTAATTTGATTGCATTAATGGTATCATTAAACATTACAACAGTCCAATTATTTAAAGCATGCAGATCCCTATAGTTCATAGCGATCCCTAGTGGTGGTATCATCCCACGAGCAATAGCAACGCCCCAGTTTAAGTTTAATGGAGACTTAACATCCTCCCTCCTATTGCGAAGACGTCCAACAGGCAGGGTGTCAGAGACCAGCAGAGATGGTAATACATATCCCAAGGTACAACAGCCAGACCACCTTGGTGGGACATGTGAATATGCTCGTCGGCCACACAAAAACCATAGTCCATGATCAATTATAGGAAATGTGGAGTTATCTGATGACTCAATCAACTTGACTATAGAGGAAATCCATCGACATGTCATGACCTTGCTGTTGGAAACATTATATTGTCCGCATTGCTTATGAAACATGTCATTGGCTGAGGTGTTAACAGGGCATGGTGGAGAGCAACTTCCTTCAGATTGGACTCCAGTATTACAAGTATACATCTGATATATACATTGATACTGTGTGTAGGTGTGGATCTGTTCCTTTAATATTTTTACTGTTCCATTGAGGTTAGTCCCGTTACGAGTCATTTGGGAAGTAATCTGTATGACTTTATTACAAAAAGGATAAACCCCTAATTTGATGCTGTTTGTACTATCACCAGGTTTGTATTCAAAACAAATCTCTGCCTTTTCCTGCAACCTATGACCAATCGCTAGAACCATCCCTTTCTTGTTTGATAATCGTTTAATGGGCTGTGTGGAGTTGTCATAGGTTAGCCAGCTGGTGTTATTCAAAGGGACTGCTTGCACCATCAAACCTTGTGTTCCTTGTGGTGGGATGTGCATACACATCCAGCAATTTGTCTTGTTCATTGCCACAGCCAGTTGACCAATGTCTTTTATGTAGGTGTTATCTTGCCATGCTCCCTGCTCAGGAATTCCTTGATCCAGATCCATCTTATACATCAGGGCTTTCATTATCAGTGTCAGTCCTAGACCCAGGCACATCACTCATTTTGCCATGGTATGGTTTCACCAGTTAACCCAAGTTGTTAACGTCAGATGGGGAAAGGTCCTCTGTTTTTGTTTTGGAATGATAGGGACGGATGTGTCGACCAGGGACCCACAAAGTCTCACCGTTGGTTTGGATGGCGGCGTAACCTCGTCCCCATGTGATGAGTTCAGCAGGGCCTTTCCAGGTGGGGTCAGGAAGACGTTTGAAGTACACCAGTGGTTTGGATGTTGCTGCAGCAGGAGAAGCAGAGAAGTGACGAGTTGCTGCGGATGATGGAGGAGTGCCCGTCAGGTTCAGGAAGTTAATGGTGTATAAACACAGGTTAAGCCTGTTTTGCAAAGCTGGGAGGCTAGGGGGAGTTTTCCCCTGTGTCTGATTATATTTTTCCAGCGCATGTTTTAACGTCTGGTTGGCACGTTCAACCAGAGCTTGGCCCTGGGAATTGTAAGGTATTCCAAATTTGTGAACAATTAACCACTGATTACAAAAGGCAGCAAAAGCTGCTCCTGTGTAAGCAGGACCATTGTCTGTTTTAAGTTCTTTTGGGCATCCCAACGTTGCAAATGAACGAATACAATGATTAATGACATGCTTAGTGGCTTCACCCCGTTGAGGGGTTGCAATGATGAAGCCAGAGAAGGTGTCTATGGAAACATGAAGATATTTCCATGGGGCAAATGGGGCATATTGTGTAACATCCATGTGCCAGATTACTTGTTTATAACAAAAACTGGAACAGAATAAGATTGCAACATTTTATGCCCTAAATAAAGATAAAGTGTAACTGTATCTTTTCCAAGGCAGCTTGCAATCCATAGATACTGGAATCATTTTGTATTACAAAAAGCCAATTAGATTGTATTTTTGGGGTTCCAATTTAATCAAATTCCATTCAGATGAAACAAATTTCCATGAAATAGGGAAAACATTTACAAATCTAAGCAAAACAATTCAGAGTCATTTCTTTTGGTTGATGGATGTATATGTCTAACTAAAAAATTTAAAACTCAAAATTTTGCAAAAGAATTGCCCAACAATTACTGTCACCTCTTTCGAGTAAAAAAAAATAGTTAAAACGAACAGCTGCCCCCCCTCCTCTGTCTGCCTGTCCTTCGCTCTTAAAGCAATACAGCCAGCGAAAAACAAAAGAGTCAGGAGGGGGGGGGAGAAAAAGAAATTTTACAAAAATCTCACCACTAAAAAAATTCATATGCATTTTCTATAAATTCTTTCACAGATCTTCCATAAAACTTTTCTCATGGAAACTCTTGCTATTGCGTTCCCATTTTACTACAATAAAAACTACAGTTTTACTGTTCCTTTCACAGCATGGGATGGGTGGAGGGGTGAGGGCTAACACACACACATTTACACCAGCAAATTAACTCATTCACTTCCATTCTGTTTGCTTACACCATTTCACATACAAATATATCATTTCATACGTTTTCCAAGCACACTTATTTTTAATTAAGGCCTTTTTGTTTGTTGTTATCAAAGAGGGTTTTGACCCTTTTCCAAGTCTTGGAAATAACACAGAACAACACAGACAGACATATATACACAAATACCATTAAAACAACATTTATTTAGACATATGGCTTGTCCTGCAAGAAGCGAGAAAAATCATGAGATGATTCCAACCAAACATGTGGTTTTTATAGGGCCCTTTAACCATCTCCTATTTTTCTCACCATTCCAAGTCCAAGCGTAACATTCTAGGAGTTAAACATATATAAAACAAAACACACATCAACACAAAGCACCACCAGACATTGTCTGACAGGGTTAAACTTAACAGCCACTTGAAGTTTTAAAGCAGCCCAATTGTTCCTCTAAAGAAGAGCTGAAGGTCCAACTGGAGATGATTTAGGAATGACAATTTTTATCTGATCGTAACCAGGCAGGGGGGAAGTGAGAAGGAAAGAACCAACTAGGGCACCAAAAAGACCTTTATAGCGCCCACAGCATTTTGAACAAAAGAGACAGGAAATGCAGAACACTCAAACAATTCATCAACATTAAGCAAACCCTGACTTCGAGCTTCAGCCATGGTAGTAGCAACAGCACTCATTGGAGGAGCTGCAGGAGGAACAATAGAAAGATCAGCAGAAAGAGGAACTGAGGGGGGGAGGGATGGAGGAGCAGATGGTGAGGAGTGGGAGATAAGAGGAAATGCCTCATTGCCTTGTGAAATTTGTTTCTTGTAAGGCGGTGGGGGGGTCACAGAGCCCAATGTCTCCGTGAGTCCTTGTTCATGGACTTTGAGGCATTCCAGAACAATTCGCCATGATGATAGCATTTTTGCAGGAGCTCTGGGGTGCTCATGGAAAGAAATACCCAATTTACTCCATGTAGTCACTTTAAGTGAGCCCTTTTCCGGATATGCCGGATATTTTTCCCAAATATAACATAATAAATTAACCAAATCAGATTTACTCAAAACAGGCAATAATTTACTGCTGTTTTTGAGAATAAAATTAGTAGACTTCGTTAATTCTCTAAGTTCTTGCAGATGCACGGCCTGCGTCTTAGAAAATTTTCCCCCCATTACTCACGAAAAGATAGCCGTCTTTACCAACGATATCTGAAGTGCACTAAGCCTCGTCCGGGCGATGAGTAGTAGGAGGTCGAAGGAACGTATCACTTTATTAGTGATCACGTCGGGGTCACCAGTTGCGGTTTTTCCGCTTCCAGAGGGCCTCTCATGAAATTTAGCCTAAACAGTGAAGAAATAACACCACGCAGAGTTTTTCCTCGGGATGAGAGACCCAGGGCAAAAGTCAGGGAATCTCTTTTATTAGCTCAGCAAAATGTGGGTGTGTACAGGAAGCAAGTAGGAGGGATAACCTATTTACATATGAGTACGTGAGGGTGAACACAGTTTCCAAGCCGTTTGTGACTGGGAGGAGTTGTCAATGGGATGATTGCTCAATATTCTCCTTTGTCCTGTTGCCGTCCATGTGGTTCAGCTGCATGGCAGCCTACACATGGGCTACAGGGACATTACTCCCACAGCAATGGGAAGGGGTGGAGGAGGACGTAACCCAGTCCTGCATTTAAGAAGAGGCTGGGGATGCTGGTGCTGGTGCTGGGGATGAGGAGTGTCCTGATGACGGGGCAAGCAGAGGTAGAGTTTTGTCTCAGGTCTGGGACCAGAGCAGTCACAGCTCAGCCTTGAGGAGCTTGCAAATACCACCTGAGCCCCTTTCTGCAATCTTTGGAACATCTTCCTGGAGCACTGGGCTTGTATCAGTGGACTGGAAAGGGGAAATGCTCTCCCTCTCTACAAAAAGTGGGGAAAGGATAGAACTAGGGGCTCGTCGGCATGAGATTGACACTCACAAAATTCTGGAACAAATGATTAAGCAGTTGTCTGTGAGCATTTAGAAAATAATATACTGCTTGCCAGGAGCCAGCATAGATTTATCGAGAAGAAATTGTGCCCAAACAACCTGATCTTCTTTTTTGACAGGGACCAATTTAGCTGTCAGCAGGAATGTGATGGATATGGTGACTTCAGCAAGGCATCCCAAGGTATATGACACAATGGGGCTTGAATTCTGCTGCTGTTAGATGGACACGGCTGGTGGAAGAATCGTAGCCAGCAAGTGTATATCCAGGCTGGAGGAAAATGTTCACTAGCAGACTGCAGCGCTCTGCTCTAGGCCCTGTGCTGTTCAATATATTTGCAGATTACTTGGATGAGGGTTAGGAAATATAATTACAAAGTTTGTTAAGCAATGCAAAGGTGGGCCAATAGAAAATAGCTTGAAGGGCAATAGCAAGATTCAGGAGGATCTTGGCAAGCAGGAACTTTGGGCAAACTTCAGCTAGACAATATGGGATGGAGAAGGGTCTTAGATCAAGTCTTCCTTGATCTTTCAGTAGCCTTTGGTGCCATCAGTCATCATAGCCTTTTGCAACAGCTTAAAGAAGTAGGCCTTTGGTTGGCCTTTTTCCTTTGGTTCTAGTCAGTGCTGGTAGTGAGGAGAGCTCTGGCCCCAAAGCCTCTGCTCTGCAGAGTCTGGAGGACTCAACTCTTTCCCTGGTCCTATTTAACTTCTATATGAAGCCACTGGGCAAGGGAACTTGTCGCCATCACCTGATGATATGTATGTCTGACAGGCTGTTCAAGGTTATTTCCCAGTACCAATAAAGAGAATCTCTGTAACTCAAGGTCGATCTCTGGAATGCTTGGTGCTCTCTGAGCTTGATTGTTTGCTTGCAGATGTTTCATTACTCAACATCATCAGTGTTAGTGAGTCTGGGGTTTGTCCCCTGCTTTCATACAGTGGCTTGCCCTGCCAGTGTTGGTAGCAATGTGGTTTTCTCCTTGGTAGTTCCTTGATTCGAGTATCTTTCACGGCTTAATGTTTGTCGGGTGTTAATCCCTGTTTATCGGAGTGTTAGCAACTGGAGAGGATGTCTTCTGGTCTTTTTGTTCTCTTCTTATTGTCTTTTTTGAACGGTGTGTAAATTGTGATTTATTTCTACGTGCCTGTTGATGGCTGATTTGTCTGAATGCCAGGTCCTAGGAATTCCTGAGCATTTTGGGGATTTAGCTTGGCCTAGGATACTCACACTTTCCCAATTGAAGCTATGGTTGAGTCTGTCTATGTGTTCTGAAATTAAGGAGTTTTTATCAGGTCTTCTGGGTGTTCATGGGCACCCTCTGCTAGACTTCTGCGGATTTGCCCTATAGAGTGGCTGTTACAGGACTTTACTGCCAGCAGAGGCACAAGTACTGTCGAAACCAGCAGCTGTAAATGACATTTCATTCCCCACTATCTGAAATTAAGCCCAATTGTAAAGTAACCCTCACTTGTGGAGAAGGGGAAAGGAAACCAACCCCTCTTGGCAGTGGGGGTGGAAGGGACTACAATATCTGCAGTTCCCAGCAAGGACCTGGTTCAAACTTCACTTCAAAAAGCTAATGTCTGAGCGCCCTCTTGTGGATTTGTGCAAAATTGTGATTTCAGTAGGATACCTTGAAAAATCAGGCTAAACCTGGATCCCTGGAAGGAAGTTAACCACTGAAGATGCCAGTTGAATGCTGTAGTTAAAATTGAAGAAACTTCCAATTTATTGAAGAATTTTGGCTATATTGTGATTGGAGGGTTGCAAATTATTCCTGCAAGATGATTATGCATCAGATTCTAAAAAGTGGTTTAATTAACCAGGCAAATATAATACATGTCCCAGGATGATGTTGCAGGATCTAATCTGGGTCGTTCACCGGGACCAGAGGTTTGGCCTTCCGAGCTTTTGGACGCGTCTGGAGCCCCCATCCTCGGGGAGCCTCTCCCTCACCAGAACTTCTCTCTCACCACACACACACACTCTGCTAGAGAGAGAATCTCCCCTGAGGATGGGCTCAGCACAAGTCCAAAAGCTCAGAAGAACAAGCCTCTGGTCCTGGTGACCGACCCAGATTGGATCCTGGTTTAATTACATTTGCCAACTCTCAGCCTTTGAAGTGCCTTTGTATTGGACAAAATTGGACAATATGATTCCATATGGTCAACTGAATGGCAATATATAATTAACAGCCTGACAATGTAAATTTTGAAATTTGAATAGTTTAAAATTTTGATTATTTTTTTTTCAACTTTCATTTTGGGTTTTCCCTCGCTTTTCTTTCACATTGTTTTCTCTTGGTTGTTTTCAACATATTTTTCTTTTTAAAAAAATGAGTTCATTTAGATTTTACTTTCCACATATATTGTTTATTTTATATTAGTTTTATAGTTTATATTTCCTACCATAAATATGTTTTAAGAACATTTAATTGAACTTTCAGTTTAGGAAATTATTTTAAGAAACTTTAACTGAAAGTTTCTAAAATTCAATTTTAAAAAAGACTAAGTCCCCTCCCCCCCCAAAAAAAATCCCTGAGCATTGCAAAGGTTGCAAGACTGGCAGATTTCTAACCCTAAGGGAACTCTAAATACTTAAGTCAATTTTTGTCTGCATCAGATTAAACCCTCTATTTTGTATTTCTATTCACTTTTTATGTACACGGTGATATACACAAATGCTGACCCAAAATCCCAACAAGTATTGGCTGTTCTACAAACTGATCAGTTGGGAAAAGGGCCTCTGGGGTTCCCAGTTTGGGCTCATGCAGAGACTGTCGAGGGCATCCCAATGGGAGGAAGGTGGTAACTAGAGAAATATTTGGTTCTTAAACATTTTGGTCCCGGGACTCCTTTATCTTACATTCTTAAAATGACTGAGGATCCCAGAGAGATTTGTTTTATGTGGGTTGTAGCTATTGATATTTGCTGTATTAGAAATTATAACTGAGAAATGTTAAATAACGTTTAGTTATTTAATTAATACACACACACACACACACACACTGGAAGGTGTGAGGAGGCCTCCGTGGTTCTCTGGCTCCTTTGGGTCACTGCATTTGGTGGCCAGCAGCACAAGAGCAGCCCGATACACTGGCTGGCCCGATGCAGTCGGCTGCTGACCCCGCTGAAGGCCTGTGCTGGGACAGCACCTACGGAGTGTGTGGTCATCTTGCAAAGCAACTTCCTTTTGAGAAGTTCCTCTTTCAGCACCAGTGTGAGTTACCCAGAAAGGCTTCTGGCAGGGAGCAAGAGTTACACAATCTTCTCTGGATGTTCCTAAAACAAGGAAAAATATGAATATGAAGTGGACATTTTTATCTTCATTACATCACCTCCATGGCAGGATGTACCCCTTGTTAAAGCTAGTCAGCCAAACTTGTCTTTAGGACACTTTTACCTTTCTCTTATAGAAAAGTATAACATCCCTGGATCTGCTTCAATCGACTGAAAATCTTCCCTGCCAAACAATCAATACAACTGCTAAAGATAATTGTTTTAAAATACTTTAAGACTCTACTGAGGTAATGTAGAAGAAATTGACCTGCAGTTTGCAATTTAAACAGAAAGGGAATGGAATGAGGGTAGAAACAGAAAATACCTGGGCCTCCATTCCGTTGTGTCTTCTTCCCTTCTGCAGGCTACAACCTCCCCAGGGCTGAGCTGCAGAGGGAGAGAAACAGAAGCCAGCAGAGGCAAGTTTTTACTTGCTGAGCCAGAACCGGTTCTAACCTTCTTTGCAGCTCCCAGCCCACCTCGGAAACGTGACTGGAGGCGGAGGCGGAAGGAGCAGCAGCAGTGGGCCCTTCCCAAGGACACCAGCTGAGCACAAGAGAACTCTCCTCAGCTTAAGGAAGCTCCTGGACTGGATCAGAAGAGCCCCACTTTCAGGGGGGGGGAAAGCTTCATGCTGGTGAGTTGGGGGCAAAAGGAAAGTGGAGGATCTCGCCTTCCTCGTCTAGCCCCACATAACCTCCTTAATCTCCAGATTTCCCATTAGCTCAGAAAGAGTCATTGGTTGGCCCTGAGCACAACCGCAGATCAGGACAGGATAAAAGGAGGACAGGGGCTGCCACAGAGGCTGCTGGGGAGGGGGAGATGCATACATCTGTGTGTGTGAGAGAGAGAGAGAGAGAGAGAGAAAGAGAACCTAAATGTCAATCTGAACGCAGTCCCTGGACTTGCCTAGGCTGCTCTGGGAGGGCAAAGGGGATTCCCTCAGCTTGTGGGGGGGGGGAATATGCAAAAATGTCAAAGAATGGAGCTGTAAAGTGTCAGGAGCAGAGCAATAAACTGTGGTGTCCCCCTCCCCTCCAGACCAGAGGTACATCTTGGAAGAAGGATGATTTTGTTTTCCCGTCCTGATGACCAATACTCTTGGGTCCTCTTGCAACAGGGGTGGGTGCTTCTGTGTGGCAGGAACCAAAGCAGGGCTGCAATATCAAGAAAGTGGGCCAAGCACAAAGCGAGTCCAAGGTCAGAGTCTCTTTCCAGCCTTGGCTTCTGATCTCAGAGCATTTTACCACTGGCGACCATCTTGACTTGTGCTCAACTGTGTAGCTTGCGCCGTCCGTTCTTTTTCAGAGCTGCCAGATCATGCTTTAGCTCCTGCCCTTGCAAGCAGAGGTGGACCTCCCTCTTTAGGCACGTTTTGGGTGATCCCGCAGTGAGGTACCAGGGTCTGGATTGGATTGATAGAGGTGGTTCTTTTACACTCTCGACGCTGCTGAGCCTCTCCAGAATCTTAAGGTTGGGTGGTACAAAAACGCAATGAACAGACATGTCGCCACTTCCTTCCTGAGCAGAGGGCAAAGTGATTGGTACGCCTCCATTCAAGTCGCAGTCGGCCATCAGCTTCACAGTGAATTTTGCTTCAGTTATTTGGGTTTCATGGCAAACACCATCTTGGCTATGCACCTTCAGACCTGGCTAGTTCACCTCCTGTGCGATTTTGTGCAAACTCTCCCTGGGAACCACTTTGATATTCTTTTAAAATATCCAAGTAGAATTATAAAAGAAGTGTGAGTGTGAAACCTATTTTTTCAACCACTTACTCTTTTTTAAATGGTTTAAAACAGATCACCCCAGGATAGCACATATCAACAATCTGAGAATTCTTCTTCTTCTTGTGCCATATCCGTTATCGGACGTTGGCGATCCTGTTGGCGATCCTGTTTTTATCAGCAGCCGCAGGAAAAAGTGCTGCTGAGTTTTGTCCAAACCAGTCCCTTAGATTTTGAAGCCATGATGTTTTGAGAATTACAACTAAAAAAACAGAAGAGGGTGTTTTACAATAGTTGGCAAAAGCCTCCCCATGCTTGACTTTTCAGCAAAGCACTTTGTGTGCAAAGGCCTTGTGGGACCAGACACTGCCCTGAGTCAGAAGGAGGCCTGTGGAAACCTCTGGTAACCTGGGTGGGCATGTATTCCTTCTTGTTCTAAGGGAGGAGGTGTTCTCCTCCCCACAATTGCCAGGTCAGGTGCAACATAAACTATTTGAATTAATGATGTATCACTAAAAGACATGAGAAGACCAATTCAAAATTCCACCATCATAAGAGTATTTCGATTGAATCGTTGCCCTGTTGACTAATTAAGAAAATAGTTCTTGCTAAGGAATCCAGAGAAAAACCATTTCCCTCTGAGAAAGCTTCTGAGCAATCAGCCAAGAGTGGCAGCGTGGAGTTGCATTTGTGATCAACAGCTGGAGAGGCTCTGGCTGTGCTCCTCACATTGGTGCAGAGTGAAATTAGCCTTCCTTTTTTTGAAGCAAAAGCTGTAGCAGATTCTAGCTCACTGCCTGGCCTGTTCTCACAGTCAGAGCAGGTACATGAGTGAGGGGCAGAACAGGGCACACCATCTCAGCCCCAGGTGCTCACTGCAGGGAAAGTCTTCACCCCACACCTCCCCTAATTGATTTCATAGTGTCCAGTTTATTTATTTGTCTGCTTCTAAAGTTTTTTTCTGAATGGTCCTAAGCTTAGAAAGGGTATTCCAAAGAAATTTATTGAATTGAATGCTTTATTAATTTTATTCATCCATTCGTCACATTTATACAGACTGATTAAATAGACTGATGGTCACAGTTCTCTAAGCAGTTCACACAAAACACGTACAGTACAGTACAGATATGGTCTAGATTAGAAGAAGGTGGCGTTCAACAGACATTTGGTTAAAACCAGCCTAGGCTGGAAAGAGAGAAGGAAGTGAGAAAGAAATTTAGCATTGCCCCACCTGATTCTCTTGGATATAAAAGGGGGGAGACAGGAACTCTGCCAGGCTTCCAAGAGTATGTTAATTATACCTGCAACAATAAATCAGTTCCGGGAGTTATGTGGTTATTATTCACCAACAACCTTGCAGCCTACTTTGAACTAATTAAAGTTTTCAGACTTTTTTTTCAGACGGAGTCTCAGATATAACAGATTCCACTGACCATCTAGAAAGTTAAAGAGAGCATGGATTACGACAATTGCAAATAGGCAGAGCAGATAAGTGACAATCTCCATTTCACTGAAGCCCAATTAAAAATAGCTGTGACTGGCTGACTCTGGTGAATTCCAGAAGATCCAAAGCTATGCACTTGGTCTCTTTTGCAATCAAGCAAAATGGAATTGAATGCAGAATCGGCCTCTCTCTCCCTAAATCCGGGCAAGAAAAGACTGTGGAACAGAAGAGGCCAACTCTTTGATTTCTTTGTCCATTTTTAGACAAGTCAAGGGAGAAAATTAACTGATTTGGAACACTGACATTATGTTTGATTTATTGATAGTTGCCTAAGCTATGCAAAAAGTCCAGGTAAGGAAAATCACAAATGAAGGATTAAAAAGCATTAACACAATGCAAAGGAAAACAGCCTAGAAAACGCCTCTCTACCTGCTGTTAAAAAAGCTGTCCCTGTTTTTTCAGGCAAAGCCACTATGAGGAACTCCGTTCAGATGGTAACCCTGTGGGGAAAACAAGCCCCTCCCCACAGCATCACAGCTATCCTCATCACAGATGACCAGAGAACAATCGTCACAGGGAGTCACGAAGGCCAAGTCTGTCTTTGGGACCTGCTACCAGACTTCCAGGTGTGAAAGGTTCTCCTGGCTCCTTCCAGGGCTGCTCCCAGCACCAGTCTGGTCAGAGGAAAAGCTCCTCAGTGAGGACTGCATCTTCCCAGGTGGAATTAGCCATTCCTTTTGGGATACCGTAACCCTGTCACAGTCCAGGGAGAAGCAATGTTATTTCCCATTTCTCTGCTCTGTAATCAAGAACATACAATCTGTTGTTGAAAAACAATCTCTTTGACTTTGTTACACAGTTAACTTTTTGCCCTTGCAGATGTCATCAAGGCAGATGCTTTTGGGGCACACGGCGTCAGTGACGTGTTTGGCGAAGGCAAGAGATTTTGAGAAGCAGCCATACGTGGTCAGTGCTACTGAGAATGGGTCAGTCGCTTTGCATTTCCCATGACACCTCACCTATGGCAAGTTCTGAATTGATGGAAATAGACAGGCTGTTTTGGAGCGGTAGAGATTGGTGCCTTGTGGCTTTTCTTAAGAGTAATTCTTGCTAAGGTAGGTTAGGACTGGTACGAGTATCTCCCAAGATTTCAGGTGAAAAAGGGGGTTAGCTGTCAAAGAGCCCTGGAAGGTGTTTTCATAAAAGACCTTTTCAGTGGGAGGCCCAAGATGAAAGGGAAGACTGATCTTCCGAAATCCAGATTAGGGATATGAGCCTTGATCCATTCTCAAGAACACAAGAACCTTCGTGTAACCTGCCTCTGATGTGCCAGCTAATAGAAGCAAGGTAGCTTGTTCAATGTCTGAGACAAAACCATTTTCTTTTCTTTTTTTTTCTTTTTTTTGTTTTGTTTTGAAGTTTCCTTTTATTGATGAGCATGGAATAAAATATTGGAGACATGAAACTGCACATGCCAACTATTATTAACATAAAGACAGATAAAGCAGGTTTGATTTGGGGGACATTGATAAAGATAAGTACAATGTTCTTTAAAAGATCTAAAAATCTCTTTTCATACAATAACTGATAAGGGCCCATGAGTTTTTATGCCAATACAAAATAGGTGAGGAAAGTTAAGCCCTAACAATTATTTTTAAATGGGTTTTATCATATTTCAATAATAACTGGTTTCAGTGTAACTTACACCTTATCTGCTTCCTTCTGTCCTTAAATTTCGAAGTAAATCCCATGCTGTGTGTGTGTGTGTGTGTGCGTGTGTATCATAGCACATCATCAATAGTTCTTTTGGCAGAGAGATGAGCATTTGGGACATCACCAGTGGACGGTGTATACAGAATACAAGGCTTCCATTTCGGCACACATACATCTGTGTAAGTAGAACACATCCTTACCTCTGTTCTTTTTGAGGATCATCTCTTAGCAGCTTCTTCTTACACAGGGCTCGATGGTGTCTCCAGTAATTTGATGAAAAAAATGTTCCAGATGTGAGAAAGGACTAAACAGAATACAGCCTGGGTTTTATACCTACATTTTTTTAAAAAATTGAGTGAAGGCTGTCCTTCAAGGGCACAACTAAATGAAGATCTCAGCAAATGCTTAGAAGTCCATGACTTCTGGTAAGCACTGGGGGTTCAGGAATGCTCCGACTGAATCTGGCATGCTGTTTCTTCTTGGGATGCCATTACATCCATTAGCTTCTGTCTAGCACTGTGCTGAGCTGAAGTCTGCCTTCTTTAGCTTTGGGAGGAAGGAATCGATTGGACAATGACTGGGCCATCAACAAAGCATGCAGCTCCTGCTGCCATGGAAATGCAGCTGTGCACATCTGCAGCTCCTGCTAGGGTTTCTCTAGCAGTGGGGCCCATGAGCTGAGCTGAGCCTACCTGCAAACTGGCTGCAGATTTGGAATTGGTCAAGAAGCCATCGGCCTCGGGCAGAATCTGCAGATAGCGTTGAGCAAAGTGCAACAGCCTTGGTTCATTGCACCAGCCTGCTTCTGTACTGCTGTGCCTGTTTTAAGCGCATCAAATTTAGAATTAGAATTAGTACGCTCGGGAAACGTTTATAATGGAATGCAGTCGTGTGATTCGCCTGCATTGTGGGTGAGATGCAAAGAAGAGTCTCTTTTCCACTTGTGCATCCTCTCTCACTTTTGTGTACTAGTGATGGTGCATTTCCTTGGTACACTAGCATTTTTCTGTGGAAAGACAAGGAGATGCAGGAAGAAGTATCTCCTACATGCATCTTTGGAACAGCACACAAAAGAGAGTGAAATGGGAATGGAGAAGGGTCCACAGGACTTCCTTCGTAGCTTGGAACAGTCCAGAATCAGCTCTGGGTCTAAGATGCTACTGTGAGCTGTCCAGATGCATCATCTTGGTCAGCCACTAGAGGACAGAATGCACTTGGCCTGATCCACCCACCTCTGGGGTCTGCAGGCTGTTTGATGAAGGCTGTTCCCAGCTAACGTCTGGCAGGGGTCAGTCTCCGGATAACAGACGTGCTTCTCAGTGGGCTTGGGTCCTGCCAGCTAATCTCTCCTGCCTTTTTCTCTTTGTACAGTATTACCACAGCTCATTTCGCATGGCAGGAGAGGGCTGGCTGGTCTGTTGTGGGCAGTATAACGACATCCTCATTATTGATGCGATATCCCTGGTTGTGCTTCACACATTAACCTCTTCTTCCTCTTCAGACTGGATCAGCTGCATGTGTTTAGTGCGTTCTCTGAGGATTCAAGGTATATTTGCTATCAAAAGCACGCAAGTTGGATGCTTCTACGGGAAGTTGTCATCCATGCTTATCCATAGATAACATCTAGGAGGGTTGATGTAGAATTGTGTTGGCGTATCTATCATTTCTTTGGTGAGCGGGTGGCCACCTGTCTGTTTGGAAATTACAGGAATTGGTCAGAGCTGCAGGATACAGTACAGTACTTGATAACCATCATTGTCAAGAAGGCTGATGGTTCACTCCCAGAGGAACCTCCCTCCTGCTGGGAGCGAGGCTGGATTCTGTGGGACCCCTTTCCTTCTGGTCAGCACTTCTTAGGCCCTGGGACACATCAGGACTGTTGGTGCAAGGACAGTTTTGCCCGTTCTTGGGACCCTGGGATAGTGAGCGAGGGCAGAGCAAGCCTCAATTCTGAAGGCTCGGAACAGGAGCTGCAAGAACCCCAAATGGGTGCAGCCACCCACAGACACGAGGCAGGGCAATATGAGGGCTCTCCTTGGAGGCCGGGCATGGGCAGGGTCTTAGCCCTTCCGGGTCATCTCGGGCGGGCAAGAGCAGCAGCACCATTTTCCTTGTGCCCCCTGCCTGTGACTCTCCCACAGCCATCCTGTTTCACTTTTCCAGAGGATTCTTTACTAGCCGTATCTGCAGCAGGAGACCTTAAAGTCTGGGATTTGTCATCTTCGGTCAGCAGGATACAGGTGAGAAGCAGCAAATGTCCATGTCCTGGGCCAGGTGTCTCTTTCTCTTCAGTCTGGCAATGTTGATTCAGGAGGGTTAGAAACATTCCTGTGAGTGGACATAAAGGGGCTCCAGGTGTGTGGAAACTTCTGGAAAGTTCTGCATCCAGGCCCAAGCTGAATGCAAAGCAAGTTTTCACCTAGAAAGGAGTGATTATATTTGACATTAAAGATGATAGCAAATTAATTTCCTGGATTTTACAGAAAAAAAAACCCAGGTCAGATTTTTTTTTTAAGGTCTAATTCCAATCACAGATAGATCAGAATAACTAGAAAATAATTTATCTTATAAAGAATTCCTAAGATTTGGTTGCAATTATATTTCTGGAATAAATTTCCTAAAAGAATCCAAATCTTAAAACACATACTTCTCCAAACTAGAAAATATGCAGAACTTTCCAACTGTCCTAAATCAGATATTGTATGGCTTTTGGAGTAAGACCTCACAACTGAAGGAGTGCAAAGGGGCATGGGGTTATTCTAGGACACGTCATGATGCACCAACATGAATTTAAAGGAAATATCAGTTAAAGTACTGATAGTTTCTGTGCTCCCTAGGCACTCCAGTATAAAATCTGTCATCAGTCAATCATATGGGGAAAAGTCAGTGAGCCTCCCTGGCCTTTGCTTTTTGTTTTGTGTGCTTGGTCCCTTGCCTTGGTTTTTTTTTTCACATAACATGTATGACAGGGTGGAGAGTACCTTGGAGGTCTCCTAAAGTCCCAAACTGCCCCAGACAAGGCAGCATTGTTTAGATGTTGAAATCTTATAAGGGAACTGGCCAAGGGTTCTTATGGTCCCTTAACTTTGCCATCATAGCTTGAGAGCATGCTCGAGAACTGAAAGGGAATAGATTGGAAAAGAGTTCAAAATACAGCCATCCCCGCATTCTTTCCATTAAATCTGGTCGATGGACTTAGGAAACCAAATACCATATTTGGGAGAGGCAAATTCTTCCCTCTTAATCAAACCCATTGAGTCAACTTTTACTTTATAGCCCAATTGCAGTGATGACTGATCATGGTATTTTTCCTTTTTTTCGATTCCTCCCCCAAATGACCTTTTCTTTTTCTTTAAATATGCAGGAGAAGCAAAACATTTTCGAAAGAGAATGCCAGCCTCTGGACTGCACACTCTGCAGCGCAATCCGATTTTGCACTTACACGGAGCGGCTTCTCTTAGCTGTGTTCTCTACCTGCTGGAAGGTACTTGTTATACAGCCGTGCATGCAATATTAGGCATTTCCTTCACAAATAACTTCAAGAGCTTATCAAAATGCAGATGTTGAGTGAAAACTGAAAAATAATCATGTACAAATTGTAATAAGAGAATTAAGTCATGCAAAATGTTTAATAACCAAATCAGCGTTCAGACCAAACTAACGTTATTGATTTTAACACACATCTATTTTCCACAATTTGAGAAACTAAATTAAAGCTGTGCCGGAATGTGAACGTTCATGTTTCATTCCTTTACAGTAATAGATCCGAAGAAGAATCGTCTTGCCTTTGCAAAAAGCATCTTATTATTCTAGGTGTTTCCTTCCATGATTCTGACAACTTTAGTGACTGAATGAGTTTAATTAAATGAACTGTTATGCCCTAAGCTGATGAACTGTCTGGCCAGGATGTTCCTGGATGTGCCGATGCTTTTCTCCAGTGCACTCGCTGGACAAAAAGACCACCCACCCACCCCGCTCAGGAACCTTCCAGAAGGCATTCATCACACCCAGGTCTTCCACTGTTCCAGGATTCCTAAAGTGTGTCCTGCTTCCAAGTTTACTTTGCTCCCATGCTCTGTAACTGCTTCCTCTGATGGGAGGGAAGTGGATGATGGGGCAGGGCTCTGGCCAGTGGGATAGACATCTTTAATTCCCCTTTCCCCTCTTTATAGCAACAGGGGGTCACCTTCCCCCTTTTTGTCTCTGGCTTCAGGTGTATGATTACTGTGACTTCTCCTTGCTGTGGACTGAGTTTAGCCCAAGCAGCCAGACCTTGGCAGGAGGGGAAATCCTTGCTGCCCACAGGTTGATCATTTGGACAGAAGACGGGCACGGCTACATCTATCAGTTGGTGAACAGGTGAGACACACCAAGTGCAAGGGAGTTGGCAGAAGCAGCACCAGGAGCCCGTGAAGCCTTTTGGTGGCTTCTAAGGTCCTGACTGGGGGACCCTCCCTTTGGCCCAAGGGGCTTTCGGTCAGCTGCTGCCCTTGTGGGCCAGGAGGGCATGTTTGTTGGGGCAATACCCAGAAGGAAGTGTTTGCTAATGGAGGAGCTTCCGTGCCCATGCATTGTCAGAGGACTGATCCTCCCTCTTCCCTTGTTTTTAGTGGCCTTTCACGCAGCAGCACACAGCCATCCAAAGGAGGGGTGCTGAAAGAAATAGTCCGTCCTGTTTTACTCTCTTCTACTGAGGTGGAAGACAACAAAGTAAGTTGGCTGGATTTCTAGAGACTTCACTGGGTTTCCATGAACGCAAGCACCATTACCAACCAAAGGCCCGTAAAGCTAGGAACTGAGGGCATTTTCTCAAAGGATTTTCAGTTTGCCACTGGAATCTCCATGGATTCCATTGTGGGAAATTAAAGGACTTTAAAATGGCTCCTTGCTTTCTTTCATGTTCCTTGCATCTCTAAAGTTGTGCTCTTTAAACTGGAAATCAACTCATGAGTGATTGGAGGCCATTCTCAGCTTCAGACCATTCAAATTTCTAGGGGAACACAAGTGTGTAAGGGAAGGTGAAATATCACTATCCTGAATGTGTGCATTTCTTAGACTGCTGTACCAATACGCAAGAAAACACAGAGGAAGCTGTGTGAAGAAAGAACAAGCGGGAGTAATCTGCAAACTGTGAATTGGGACTCAAAGATGTTGAAGAAGTTGATTATCTGTCAGCTAACTCAGTTCCTCTTCCGGGATTTTATTTTCAATAGAGTTTTTCTTACATCATGGGCTTCATGAACGAAAGGAAGGAACCCTTTTATAAGATTCTTTATTCTGGACAAGCTTCCGGGAGGATTACTTTATGGCATGTTCCTGATGTGCCTGTTTCAACTCTAGATGGCGCTCCAAAAGGTTAAAATATTTTTTATTTTATTTGGAAAAGGTGAAGATGGGACCTCCTACCTAGCATAAGCCCCCTTACTACTTTGCTTATCTACTCTATTGTATTCAGAGGGTGATCTGGGTTTGGATATACATCCCTGCTAGATAATATAGGCATTGGGAAGGTAGACAGCACATAGGGCAGTGGCTTCTCACCAGATCTTATTTTTTCACAAAATAAGCCTTCTATGAGAAAACATTT
Organism: Azemiops feae; assembly: GCA_023970755.1. Classification (NCBI taxonomy): domain Eukaryota; kingdom Metazoa; phylum Chordata; class Lepidosauria; order Squamata; family Viperidae; genus Azemiops; species Azemiops feae. Next base: position 61,286 of record JALGBA010004240.1, on the reverse strand, counting down.
GCACCATTTTGACTCTTCTGCTGGAAAAAGTGTGTAAAATATGCAAGTGACAGAAAATCTGGAGAGTAAGTTCCTTCTCCTCAAGATTGCCGAAATCCAGGGAAGAAGTAGAAAAAGAAGTGCTTCTTTTCAACACCTATAGTCGCCCTGTAGAGTTTGCTTCCACACCATACAGGATGGCTTTGAAATGCTGAGCTAAATTCCTGGGGAATAACCCTCTTACTAGCTAGTAACTAAGATGACTGAAGACTTACCTTGGAGGCCGATGGTTGGAGAAGGCAATCCAGAGGGGTGCTTGCACTCATGTTCTGCTTATTCTCCATCCAAAGGCTTTTGGTGGGCCCAGAACACTAATCTAGAGGGACCCAGCTCTCCTCAAGGATATGAACAGGGAGATTCCATCACTCACATCTCATTGGTTTTTTTTTCTCTGCAGTGATCCCCGTAGCAGCATCCAGAACTCTGCAGGATAACTTTAACATCCACTGCCAGATAGCTGAAGGTATCCCTGATCACCCCTGGGAAGCTCCCATCACAGTTTCTACATACATTCCCAGCCTTGAGAAGTTGGTCTGCGGATGTGAAGATGGCAGAATTATCACAGTACCAGCTTTGCATGCTGCGAAGGCCAGACTGTTGGGAGAGGATTCTGTGCAGAAAGGTGAGCAGTTTTGCAGCATCTTTCTTTGACTGAGATATTTACAGGGGTGTCAAACTGCCGGCCCGCAGGCCGGCCGGTTGCATCATGCAGAGGCCGCGCCCACCCCAGTTCTGGCAATGCGGAAAAAAGTCACCATACGGCGCAACATGTCCTGTGATGCTGCAAGTTTGACACCTGTGCTTTACAATAAGGGGGGGAGGCATTAGGGTGCCCCTCCTTCACCTGAATAAAACCTTCCTCAACTCCCAGGTGCTTCAGGGACATGGCCATTCACTTTTCTGGGCCAGGTCCTTCTTGAGTGCCAGAGCAATGGACACCCCCTCGCCCACGGGGCAGCCATTTTATGTACCTCCCCCCATCTCTCGGGCCCAGAAAGGCCGCCTCTGGCTCCCTGGGGGTTGATCTGGGAGACCCGCTGCTTGGTTCCCCCTCTGGGAGTGCGCTGTGCTGCCCACGCCTCTCTCGCCTGCTCCCAAGGGCCAGGAGGAGCCTCCGCCAACCGGGCCTGCCTCAGCCGGGGCTCCTGGGCTGGAGAAAGGTGGCGGCGGGGCTCCTGGCGGAACGGGAGGCTCTTTCGCTGTACTCCTGCTCGCCCGACTCTCTTGGCAGACGCCACCGCCGCGACCCGCGTGCTGAGTGGCGCTGGCGGCAGCGGCGTGACAGCCCTGTTGGTGCTGCCCGGCCGGCCGGCATCCTGCTGGCTGCTCTCCGGGAGCCGGGACTCCTGCGTCGTCTGGTGGGACCTCTTCACCGGGGAGGTGCTTCACCGCTTCGCGCTGGATGCGGGGCCCATCGCCCGCCTGCTCCTCTCGCCGGACAGCTGCAGGGTGAGTCGCGGCCCCAAGGTGGTTCCCTGGGAGCCCAACCAGGCGGGCGGGCTGGCTTCTGCTCCGCTCCAGAGTCGGGCAAGGTCTTGGCAAGGCGAGAGGGGGGCCGGCAGCTCTTCCTTCCCCGAAGCCACCCGACACGTGGAGCTCTTCCAGACGTCCCTCTTGTATCCGGCTGAGGAAGTCTTCCTTGCCTTGTCTTTGCAGCGGAAAGGTCACCGCCTCGTATGCTGCGTGTGCAGCGACCACTCCGTCGTACTTTTGCACGTGCAAGAGCGCGCCTGCCTTTTGCGTGCCAGGAAACACCTTTTTCCCGTGACGGCGTTGCGATGGCACCCCATGGAGAATCTGCTGGTCGTGGGGTGTGAAAATGATTCGGTCTACATTTGGGACATTGAAACAGGTGAGGGAGGTGAGGCTGCTCCGGTTCGCCCCCCCCTTCTTCTGCAGCAGGCAGCCCCCTGGGCGTCCTTAGGAGCTAGATATAATCATCAGCAGGAAAGGAACAGATGGACTCTCATCTGCCCCCTATTTTTCCTCGTACAATTCCTATTTGTGATTATTAGAGGAAGCAAAATTGGCCCCGAATAGATTTGCTTTTTATCTCTCAGCTCAAAACCTAGATCTGTTATAAATAAACTGCAGAAATATGGGTGACAATTAGATGGCAGGCAGCTATGCCATCATCAAACGGCCATCAAGATTATCAGCTCAGTTAGTGGTAAGTTTATGGGCAAATAGCCATGGACCCCGAATCCCAGATTTCGGTTGGAAAACCTCGGATGGCCACTAGAGGGCAGCGTTTCTTAGCGTTTAGAGAAGCTTACTTGTCCTGATTTGGGTTATCAGAGGATCACTGTCTATAAAAGATTGTGACCTGATCCTGGAGAATGCAGGGAGGATTTCCTGCTGCTGTGAACATCCACCTTCATTTCCCCTTTGCCTAGGAAGTCTAGAGCGCCATGAAAGTGGGGAAACAGCCAAAGCGATCCTTTCTTCCTGTGAAGATTCTGGTCTTATGGCTGACCCTCTTTATGCAGCCTTGGAAGAAGATGGCCACAGAGAGAAAGATCTGGGTGGCCCATTGTCCAGCTCCTCGGCCTTTGGCAGTTTTTCCTGCAGCAGGCTCACTCATCAAAGGAGGTCTTTTTCTCATCAGGTGAATACATAGGAGGAAGCCGCTGCTGGGTGTGTGAAGGAAAGCCTGGTTCTTTTGGGCTCCCTTTAGAAGCCTGCCCCCCCCTTTCTTCTCCAGGATTCCTCTGATGACTCCTGCTCCCCCATCTTTGGAATGCCCCGTTCCATTGATAGGTTTTAGCCACAGGTGGTGTTTGTTCCAAATCACCGTAGTGGTGGGTTTCACCCATTCAACCTTGAGAAAAAGGCATCCTTTTAATTGCCCAATTTTAATTGAAAAATGGGCACTCTGCATTACAGTACACTTATTAGCCACCTCATCCATACAGACCTTTGCAGCCTCTCTACCCACCTGTGCAAAGTCTGGGCACTTTCAGGTGTCAGTGTGCATGCTGCAAGTAGTCATACCTTTCTATTGTGTTCTGTTAGCCATCAATAAGTTTAGAGGAATGTTTTCAAATGAAAATGAAGCCAACACTGGGAAGTTTTTAAGAAGAGACTGGAAAGCCATTTGTCCGAAATGGTGTAGGGTTTCCTGCCTGAGCAGGGGGTTGGACTCGATGACCTCCAAGGTCCCTTCCAACTTTATTATTATTATTATTATTATTAAGCCCTTAGTAAGAAAAGTGTGTTTAGCAAACAAGAAGATGACCTTAAAAAGGCTCCCTAGCTATTGCTGCTGCCAACCATCCCATGAAGTCAGCCTAGGCCAGTAGTTCACAATTGTGTTATGTTTCAAGGGGTCTCACTTCTTCCCCCTCCCTCCCTCCCTTCAAAGAGCCCTCTTTGGGATACAGGGAAGAATGTGGGAGGAGAGGGCTTTTTCAGGAAAACATGCAAATCAGCAACATCTGCAGACTTAAGGAAAACAGCACAGGAGACCTTCAGGTTTTCCAGTTGTTTGCCTGCCTGGTCTTAGAATGGCTGGGATTCTGCATGTCTTAGAGCTAAGATTAGAATTTGCCTTGGAGACAAACTTGTCCTTTGCTTGTTTGGTTTGTTTACAGATTAAGGGTGGCCAGCTTTGGAATGCTGATTTCTGCCTCATGGAGGCTGGCAGCACTCATTGCAGAATTGCCGGGAGTCCAAAGGGAAAAATGGGGCTCTTGATTGAAGGGGCTACTAGGGATTGAGGGAGGGCTCTTCATTTTACACCTGCTGCCAAGTGGGGTGGACCTGCTAAGGGGAAGAGACTTGTGTCCCCTGGAAGATGGTGCTTGTGGCCGATGACCCACAGCAGCTTGGCTGCAGATGGACTGAGCCTAGAAATCCCTCTGACCAGTTAAAACTCCTCAGGCATTTCCTTTATGGCTGTTTCACTACACATTGGAAACATGTTTATGTCATTTGGTTGTTGCTTTTCAACGCTTCTTTACCATATTGATATGTCATTTATTTCCTCATGTCTTTCTGTTTGGTGTTTTGCTCTTTTCAACAGTGGCTTACTTTATACTTCTTTTCAAAAGTGAAATATTGGCATATTTACTGATTCCATTCATTGTTACACGACAGCCATCTGAATTGGATATAAATGTATATAAATATTTTGTTATGTCAACTAAATTATTAAAACATTTCTCTTTCAGTTAACTGCTCTCTGTTGGGCTCAGGGGCCTTTTGCTATTTGGCCACTGAGGGCAACATGGGAGAGCATCAATGTCAACCTGCTCCTTTTCGATTTGGAAAAGCTGGTGGAATTGCTCTGCCCCTCTCAGGCCAATGGACTCAAGTCCTCCAATTCCTTCAGCACCCTGGACACTTTAAAGAGAGCCAGAAGCACAACAGAGAAAAGGACATTAATGTTAAAGAGAAACAGAACTTCTGGGTCCCTCTCTCCAGTGGATGGGCAGGTCAGAGTGGCTAGTGAAGAACAAGACTCTGGGGAGGTGCATATAGGTGGGACCTTGGAACAAAGTGATGGCTTCAAAAGACGCAAAAAAGCAAAGAGTTCCAAGAAGATTAAAAGGCAGTCCTCGGGGAAAACCAGCCCGACTGTTGCCACAGAGGCAGCCAAACTCCTTTTGTCCTGTTTTTTCCCCTGGGGTGTGAACAGAGAGTTGGACGGTCTTTGTGTTCAGTATTTAGGTATCTTGAGACTTTTCTCTCCCGTCTCCTTCGGACTGCTTTCAAAAGACAATTATCTTACTCTGATGTTACCAGGATGGAGCAGCGCTAATCCTGAGAGGGTGGAAAAGCAGCAGGAGGTAGTCAATCTATTTTCTAGCAAAGTTCTGCATTTGCATAGCAAATACCATAGTGTAACCCAAGAGCAAACAGACAAGAAGGATGGATGGAGAAACCCTGTTGCTTCTACAGAGCAAAGGCTAGCTCTCGGCTATTTGTTGAGCAGGATGTCTTTAGTTCAAAGGATAATTAACAGGCCTTCAGAAAAGACCAGGTAAGACCCAGTCTAGCTTTTTTCTGAAATAAAAATTAGTTGCTGTAGTTAGAAGAAACAGATGGATGAACAGTTCTCGCCTATCATACGTCATTCACATATATCCTGGGGTTCCCTTCTCCCCAATCAGCTTCCAGTCACCAGGCCTATTCCTCTGAAAGGCCTGGGCTTATCTGGTTCCTGGGAGAAGGTGGCCTTCCGAGGCTTCCTTGCATGGTGCGCCCCACTCTCTTTCACAAAGGAAGATCTCGCCAAGCACACACTGCTTCCTCTAACTGCCCCCCCCTTCAAGGACATAGTCAGCTCCTGGTTTTCACTTCACTGACTTGTCTTCTTCTTCATCATCATCATCATTGTAGCCTGTAGTTCACCAGCTTGTTCAACCATGGCTAAAACTATCCTCAACATACTTGGGAATGTTGCAAGAGCCCAGCTGAGAATGGGGATTTTTCTCCCGAGCTGAGGCCTTTTCAGCTTTGCCTGCAAGATACACCTTAAAGGAAGATGCTTTATATATCTTCTTCTTCTTCTTGTGCCATATCCGTTATCGGACGTTGGCGATCATGTTGGCGATCCTGTTTTTATCAGCAGCCGCACGAAAAAGTGCTGCTGAGTTTTGTCCAAACCAGTCCCTTAGATTTTGAAGCCATGATGTTCTTCTTCTGCCTGGACCTCGTTTGCCTTCCATCTTTCCCTGGAGGATTAAATGGAGTATGCCGTATTTTTCTGGGTGTCGCATCACATGTCCGAAATATTCTAACTTTGTATATACATGTGAGCTATCAAAGAGCTAAACTAACAGTGGAGTTAAATTAATAATTATACTGCTTTTACCTGCAGTCCCATAGTGACTGTTGGCACCTTTGCTATCTGTGTGAGGGTCCCTGAGAGACAAACGATCTCTTTGCTTTCAGCCTCATGAAGCGCAACAAATGGAGACCTGCAGCATCTCTGGTCTTGGATGATCTTAACCTAGAGACTTCTCCAGGTGAGTTCTGGTGACACAATCCACATTGTTTCCTAGGTGAAGAAAAGCCCTAAAATGTGCAGAGGCACCAGGTAGCCCAGAGGCCCTGTGGAAGACCAAGATCTGTCAGTATCTCCTTGATTTAATCATTTCAGCACATGGTACAATAGAACGGAACATTATTAAATGCAATATAAATTCTCCAATATTCTTCACAATAAAGATAAGAAATGGCCACAAATATAGGCAGGTTAAGAAAATTCCAAGACAAATAGTTGAAGTCTTGGTGCTGGAAAAAATTGTAAAGGGAGCACTTAAAATCATTTGGTGAGATTAATTAGATGTTTGATTTTTACAGGCTTTTGCCTGGGAGCAAAATGAAACTTCTCTTAATGCAGTTGTTTACAAAATGTTTGCTTTTTAAAATTAATCAAGATTTCAGGAGCAGTGGCAAATATAATTTACTTTTATTTATTTGCTCATAGGCCAAAAATAGTAAAAGAAACACTTAGCATAGATGATACTAAACTAAATGAAAGAAGCTATGAGAGAAAGTAGAAAGGGGAAAGGCACATATGTGCCTGCAGGTGGAGGAGGATTAGGAGGAGGGAGGCCCAGACTGTGGTTCTGCTTTGGGGTGACTTTGAGCCAGTTCCCAACCCTCAACCCTCAGTGGGGAAATCTGCAAGCAACTGCCTGCCACCTGCACTGGACCAATATGGTAGATTATGGTCAGCATTCTTGTGCCCTTGTGAAAGGCCCTTCTTTTTTCATTTCACTTGTCACTCTTGAGCCAACTGTCAAGGAAAGGGATCCTTTCTAGAGAAAGTTATATTCTGTAGGAACTAGATCCTAGCTGACAATGAATGTTTCTTCTGCTTCAGACATGTTGAGGTTTCCTGTTTGTGAATCAGATAATCGTTCATTCGTCAAGCTAATTTCTTGCTGGAGAGACCAATCCATAGAGGTAAGAAACGAGCACCATCCCAAGGGCTTAAAATCCCCCCCAGGTTTCAACTGGGGGAACAGTTTTGCAGCGACTGGGTCAACAAAGTGGAAGTTAATCCTGGGTGGGGAGCATTTCTTCTCTCCCGTGATGTGAGCCATTTCCTTGGTATAGAATTTGGCAACCACTTCCCAAACTGCCTGATGCTTGATGTGGGAGTCCCTGGTCATGCCTCAATGTTCACCAGGGTGCCCGCTCTGGCTGAGCCTTCAGCCTTTCAGATGAAGGGCAGAAGCTAGAAGGGGAGCTCAACAGAAGAGGCCACTGTCTGCTGGTCTCTTCCTCTAGACCCCTTCATTTGCAGAAGCACCATGTGGCTGATTCCATTGCCAAGCAGGGTACAGGTGAAGCCTTGCTGGCTGGCATAGGTGTCAAGACTGTTTAATTGCATAGGTAAAGGCTATTTGTTGTAAGAAAAATGTTTGAACAATTCAGGATAAACATTCTCTGCATATAGAAGAAAATATGTGCCCAGCCCTTTCCCTGATGTGCTAACTTGATAAGTGCATGGGATATTTTGGAATATTTCTCCTCCAGCACTTTCCTTCCACCCAGCCTGCAGCTGAACTGTTGCTGCCAGTTGCTGTTGCTGCCAATTCAGCTCTTTTTGCTCCTTCCCTGAACTACCCTTCTGGGCAAGCAGTGGGGCAAGGAGGCCTGCAGAACCAAGTCTGTCCCAACAGAAATTTAATTCCCCCTCTCTGTCTGTGACAGGTGATGGAGGCCACTCAGGCAACTTTGCTGGCTGAAGTGGAACAGAGCATACAGCAGAAGACCTTGGCTGGAGGCCATGGGCAAACAGATTCTACCAGACAGGGGACAGAGGGGGCCAAGAACCTCCCTCTGCAGGGTATGGCTTTTGGTAAGGTTCACAACAGTGATTTGTGGAGGAGATACAGAGCAACCTGAGGCCTATTAGTAGGCCTATTCCTATTAAATTATGGAGGCAGAGGAGTGGTGAAACCCACATTTACTACCTGTCGGTAGTCAACGCTGCTAACATTGGATGTTCTTGCTTTGACACTACCCCTGTATTTACCTGCCTCCTGCATTAGGGGAACAATGCCACCCCTCCCCCACCACTTCTCCAAGTTACAGCAAGAATTGCTGCCGGTTGCTCTCATCCAAGACCCCAAGAGGATGCTCAGGCCTTAGATGCTGTGCCAAACCTTTGTGGGTTTGAGCCTCATCTTCCAGCAGTGGTGCTTAAAAAAGAGACCTGGTGATGGCACTGACTTGTGTCCTTGTAGGGTCCTTGTAGAATCTCTCTCCCCCTTCCAAGGGAACGACCAGAGTTGCCCTTGATTCTTCTTAGTCAGCTGTGATTAAGGCCTTTGGCCCTGGACTGCGCTTCAGCCGGTGTCCATTAGAGCCACGCTTCAGATTACAGCTCTTTCCTGTAAAGATATACAACTCAATATAATGCTTTCTCATCCGGCAACCGTGCTTGCAGTCGACTTCTCTCACTTTGTCAATGCTCATTTACAAGTGCAGCTCTAACATTAGTGGTCAGGTTGTAAAGAAAACGCATTGGGAGAGTCTGTACAATTGCAGCTTATTTCACTCCTTGCTTCATTGTTTAGCAGAGAACTTAATGCAACAGAAATCAGATTTGCTGTGCATTTTGCACAAAATCCAATTGTCTAGGCGCCACACCAGGCATATCCCAAACCTTAGGAAGATAGATTCTAAGAGGCCATCGTTCAAGCCTCATGTGGAAGCCATATATTTGGGGTGCCTGTGCATGGAATCTCATCCTTTAAAAATGTTCTCTTATTCCATGTACAATGTGTGCTCTGTGGAAGAGACAGCTAAGCGTCCACGTAGCCACAGCAGCAGTGCCTAGCAAGTTAGTAATGACAGTTAGGCAATTCCTGCTGGTATTTGTGTGAACGTCCCTGGTAAACCGAAATAATCTCTGCAATGGATTACGGTACGGTATGTGCATAGTCAGGGGAGTGATCTCTAAGGGCCTGCCTCTTTTTTTCCCTGGTCCCCTGGCATGGGGAGTCCAAGAACTGGGGGCTGGAAGGGACCGCAAGGATCATCTAGTCCAGCTGTAACCCTATAGGACCCAGCTGTGTGTAGCTACTCCAATATGAGGCTGTTTTCACAGCTACTCTTCCAAATCCTGCTGGGAAACACCAAATTGGTGGCAGTGAGGAAGAAGACTTCCACTCACCTTAAGAGGTGCTGCTGCACTGGCTACTCTTTTGTAGGCAAAAAAGTGGGAAACTGAATACTACATCCAGTTTTGTCACCACGATGTAAAAAAGACGTTGAGACTCTAGAAAGAGTGCAGAGAAGAGCAACAAAGATGATCAGGGGACTGGAGGCTAAAACATACAAGGAACGTTTGCTAGAATTGGGTATGCCTAGTTTAATGAAGAGAAGGATGAGGGGGGACATGATAGCAGTGTTCCAATATCTCAGGGGTTGCCCCAAAGAAGAGGGAGTCAAGCTATTCTCCAAGGCGCCTGAGGGCAGGACAAGAAGTAATGGATGGAAACTAATCAAGGAGAGAAGCAACCTAGAACTAAGGAGAAACTTCCTGACAGTTAGAACAATTAACCAGTGGAACAACCTGCCTCCAGAAGTGGTGAATGCTCCAACACTGGAAGTTTTTAAGAAGAGACTGGACAGCTATTTGTCCGAAATGGTATAGGGTTTCCTGCCCGAGCAGGGGGTTGGACTAGATCAGGGCTTTTCAACCTTGATAACTTTAACATGGCTGGACTTCAACTCCCAGAATTGGCTCCAAGGTCCCTTCCAACTTTATTATTATTATTATTATTATTATTATTATTATTATTATTATTATTATTATTATTATTATTATTATTATTATTATTATTATTATTATTATTATCATCATCATCATCATCATCATCATCATCATCATCATCATCATCATCATCATCATCATCATCATCTCCACTGAGTGGAAGCAACACATGGAAGGATATTTCTCTTTTAATGTCCATTTATGTTCACATTCATTTTAATCTACTCAAGATTTGGAAGGGTGGGCTTGCTATTGAAAGGCTATAAGGTCTTGTGATTCTTCCCAGGTACCATGGGCATGATCAAGTGTGAGAGCTGCATAACCACACCAAATGTTGAAGATAGGGAAGGTTCTGCAGAGAAACAGGGGAGTCCAGGTGAGGTCCTGATCAGTGGAGCCATCATGCCAGCAGGTACATACAGCTGGTTTCAGCAGCCTTTGTGTCAGATTTTGGTTGGACATCTGGAAAAATGTTACGATTGTGAGAACCATTCAAGCATGGAGCTGACTTCCTTAGAAAGTGGTAGACACTACTGGCTGGAGGTATTTAAATAGAGGCTGGGTGGCCATTGGTCAGAAAATTGTCAGAGAGCAGATTTGTACCTTTCAAATTAGATTATCAAAAACATAATTCATATTATTACTCAACAGATGCAAAGAAGCCACTTCCTTGGATGTCCAAACTGTGTTCCTGCAAGGTGTGTTAGAAGAGTGGTTGAATTTCCCCATGAGAACAAAGAATTGTTGCAGACATAGAAGTGTCTTCCCTTCTTGGCTGATGCTGGCTTGGGAAGCCCTCCTGTTTTCTTCTCAGCTTACTCCTACATCTCTTCCTTCAGTTAGTTAAATATACTCTGACTGCCATTGCAAGAACTCTGGAACATCAAGATTAGGTTGACCCCAATCCTGCTGACCTATTGCAAACCGCTGAAGAACTGGGTATGCTTCAGGCCTTGGGGGAGGAGGTATTTGTCAGTTGTCGGGTTTATCCTCATCAATCACTGTAGGTTTTTATCATTGATTTTTTTTTTAAGAGTTAAGACAATTTACAAAATGAACATGCCAAAAGCCCATTTTATTTAAGAATGAGACTGCAAACCTTGTATGTAAGAAGTCATGGTAGGTCTTGCAGTGTCCTTGGGGTGCTTCATTCTTAGTTGTCTGTTTTCACTGCCTGTTTCAAAGGTTCCTACCTAACTTCTCAAATACTTAGAATTTGCTTCCATGCTACACAAATTCTGTAGTTTTGAGATGGGGAAAATATCCTATTAACAACCATGTAAACTTAACATTTTAATTTATAGTTTACCATTTGATGGTCTTTAAAATATTGCAAGTGATTAAAAGGAGCGTAACGAATAAATATAGCCTGTAAAGGGCCTCATGCATTCTTAATAGCAGCTGGTTAATCCAAAGTCTAGGTAGTGGATTTGAATGCTTGGACACTAACCTCCTTGGCAAGGAAAGGCAATTTCCCCTTAGGGTAAATTATAATTCATTATTCTGTAATTAAATTAAACATCTGTGACTAACAGTATCCCAATTTGTCTGCAGGCCACTAGAGCTCCATGGCTCTTTTTGTCTTCTGTAAGGCAGGCATTGGTGGTGAAACTGGCCAGGCGTGCAGCAAAATATACCCACTTTTTATTTCTGGCCTTTCACCAAGAGGAAAAAAAATAAAGAAATAATAGATTCATGGAGGCTTAACACATTTTATCTTGTTCTGCTTGCATGTTTGTTCATTTACAAAATATATAGGCCTCCCATCTTACCTCAAGATAACTCTGTGGTTTACAATCATAAATCATGTTCCCAAAGTATATGAGAGAAAAGACCAGGAGACAGGAGCCTGCTGGTTAATGGAAGTAGGAGAATTGATATATTGCAAGAGAGATTTGGTGATGTCCCTGTAGAACTCTGTTCGGTGGCTTCCATCAGGATAATATTGCTAGTGGAGGGAGTGGGGAGAACCAAGGTCCATTTGTCCTTCTTTCTGGAGAGCCAGATGGCTCCACTCCCATGAGTAAGTACACGGATGCTCATTTGGCAGCCTCAGAGAGGAATAAATTTTTTTTGCAAAGCAACTTCCTCCATGGGGCAACTAGCTTAGCTGCTTCTCTCTTAGACTGTGGATGTTTCCAAAGGTGTACCCATTTTTATTTCATTTTCAGTTGTCACTCTGTCCCGGCAGCTTTGCAGCATTCTAGAGCAGGGGTGTTAAACCTCCAGCCCACAGGCTGGATGTGTCATACCGAAACCACGCCCGCCCCATTGCTGGCAATGGAAAAAAAGTTGTGATATGTCATGGCACGTCACGTGACGTTGCGAGTTTGACATCCCTGCTCTAGAGGGATCTGACCATACTTAGCACACTGATGCAAACAACAATCCCACCTGCTCCAGTCAGAGAGAAGCTCCCGGTCACCAACGTCTTTCCCTCATAAGATCTTCTGGAAGCCAACCAGTCTGTCCTCAGGGCTGTCTTGCCTGACTAGAGGAGCCCCCCAGGGATGGAAGGCAGAAGAGGCAGGCAGGCAGACGGGCCCTTCTCCTCCCCCCATCCTTTAGCTGAAATGGATCACAGCTCTGTCCTATGATGGGGCTTTCTCTGGCATTCCAGGTTGTTCAGAGCTGGCAGTGAGTTGATAGGATGACTCTCACAACAAATCATTTTTGACATTCAGGTAAATATAAAAGAGCACCTATAAAAGAAAAGTGACTTGTGGGATGAAAGAAAATATCAGGAAAGATTATGTGGATCCACAATCCACTGACTAGTGTCCATCTTGGTCACCAGATCCCTGCATGGGTAGAAAATGTTATAAAAGGTGAGAGCAGCAGGTAGGAACCAGAGGTGATACGGATTATGGCCACTTGCTTTCTGGGATTGAACTGAATATTTTTATTGCCAAGCTAGCCCTTCAAAGCCTTGTACTTCTCAAATGTCAGTGGTTTGAATGTAGTGGCTCTGATGGCTTCAGCGTAACAGCTTTCCTGTATATTCCCACTTAAAAAGATATTCACGATTCTAAAGATCCCCCCCTGGAAATGGTTTCAGGTGGGCCATTATCTTGATAGTTTGTAATTGGCTTCAATAAGCTGCTAGTTTGGCTGACTCAGGTCAGGCCTCTATGTCGGCTGGCTTGTGTTTAGTGACCCTGTTCCAAAAGTACATTGTGGGGAAACCCATTATGAACACTGCACACACTCAGGAGAAGTGGCAGTTTTGCAGATTGATGGTGTGATGTTGCCACTTTAGAGAAAAGGATCCATGAATTATTGACATAATGAGTTAATGTTGCTTGATTCTCCAATGAGGCTGGTGCTATTTAATGGCATTCTTAAGGTCCTTCTGAGGGAAAGAGAAGACAATAACAGTCTTACTTCACCCTGGGCAGATGCAAGTTTTCAAATGTTTTAATAGGCAAGAACTGTATTTGTTTTCACTGAATTTATTTATAATGGAGTGTGGCAGGGGAAGAGCTTGTAAAAACATAGTATAAACACAAAAGTTGTTTAATTTTTTTTCAAAAAGCCTAACTACTAACTGCTGCGAGAGGGGAAGCCCTTAGCAAGTTTAAATCGAGCCCGCAGGCAGGCCAATTTACTTTGTGGAATGTGCCTAAGGAGGAAACTTCATCTCCACTGAGTAGGGTTTGCACCCAATGATCTGCAGGGCACCTCCCAATTCTATGACTTGCAGCTCATGCAGGGCACATTCTGCAGCACAAGGGACACCTCCTCCACCCAATTACATGTTAATTCTACATAAACCGGCAGAAGCTATCCGAAGTGGGCACTGCAAGCACAGGGGATGGGAGATGGTGGTCATTCGTGGCCCTGTAATCTCCCAGATTACTGAACATCTCTGTACACAGGGGGACCCTTGAAGACTATGCAATTGAAGACTAAGCTTGAACAGTTGCAAAATGTAGTAGCTCCTGTGTTTGCAGTACACTTTCAATACTATAACACCTTTATTTTGGGAGCTATGTTGGTGACCAGTTTGTCTGTGAATGCAGTTCAAGGTTGGACTAGAAGATCTCCAAGGTCCTTCCAATTATTATTATTATTATTATTATTATTATTATTATTATTATTATTATTATTATTATCATCATCATCATCATCATCATCATCATCATCATTATCATTATTTACTATACAGCTTAGAGCCTGATGTGTTTGGTGTTTCTGCCCATATCTCTGCTGAAGTTCCCCACTTACTGAGTAGCTAGATCTGGGGCCCTTTGGCCCTGGCTGATGGGAATCTATAACCATGTTATTGAAAAAATAGTGCTAGTGAATATTTAGAAAGACGGGCAATTTAGAAATGTTAGAATAATCAATAATCAATGCTAAATATTAAATATTAAGCAGCATTGCTTGCATTTGCTTGCTAAATACAAACAAGAATTTTTTAAGTCAGGGATTGACTGAGTCCCATCTTTATAGCCAAATCTGACTAACTGTAGACTTTACAGTTTGACTGCTGGTTGATCTTTAAAGATTAAATGCCAATCAGCAGCCACCAATTTCTAAAGACCAATCAGCAGTTAGGGTACCTGGTGTAGAGACAGGAACCCAGACAGTTCCATGTCCAGTTTTCTGTGGTCTGCAAGCCTGTCTACCTTGCTTCTGAAGATGCCAGCCACAGCTTGCATGTTTCCTGAAATATCAGGAAACCAGTAGTATAGACCATGGTTACTAAACCCTAAAGCCCATCAAATACTGGCTGCAAAAGTATACATCAAGAATCTTTGTAAGTTTCAGAAAGGCAGGAAGCTCCTTCAGGGACTATGCAAAGAGAAAGCTGGGCAGCTTCTTGGAACTTTCTGAATCTTAAGTTAACCTAAGTGTTTGAGAGCTGAGCTTTATCAGGCAGCTATTTTTGTTGAGGAGAAATGTCTTCAGTGGAACCCCTCATTGCTGCTTTAGTTTTCTCCCCTTTCACCCACATTCCCATAGGGGAAACAAAATGGTTCTCTCTGTTTTATCTGGGGGATGGCCTCCTTTTGTGATCTCAGCCTTCCAGAGCTGAATTCCTATAGACCTGTCTTTTGGCTCCTGCTAGTGCCACTTAGCAGACTTGCAATGACAGTTGTTAAAATGAATTCAAATGAATTAATAATGATTACCTAATTATTCACGAGTTTCATCGCACTTTAGAAGCCATTTCACAGTGATGCTGAGGGCTAATGACTTCACTTATTTCCTATTGTAAGTCAGTTGAGGGGGAGAAGGAAAACCCGGCCTGAAAGTGGGCCCCGGGCTTTATACCATAATTAGCAAATCACACCAAACGGTGATTATAAATGGATCTTCAGTTCTGAACTTGCGTGGTAAAAAGTCTTCTCCGCAACATCCTCTTATTTTTTTTGTCAACCAAGCTGAGATGATCATTGAGAAGACAAGGCAGTACCTATTTTTCCATATATAATCCTAAACAGTAGCAGAATTAGCAGAAATGACACAAACTTAGACTGCAAACAGCAAAAATAAAACTTGAGCAATAATTCAACATCATGTGTCTTTTGAGCAGGTTGACAACATGACCCTTTGACACCTCCAAGGAGGGTCGGTGGAATGCCTGTAGCACCCCTGTTCTCACTGAACCCTGAGGAGAACCAAGAGACGGGAATCCTCCAGGTGGCCCCCATTCTGGGCAACTGTGTTCCCAACAGAAGCCAGAGGGTTAGCTGCCACCTCACACTTGCTTGTGCTTGCTTAGTCTGCCATGGACTCTGGGGAGGGTGGATGGGAGGGGAAATGCTTGGTCATGGGGGGCTGGTCAGCGATGGGAAGCAGTTAAGGGAGGGAAAAGTTGAACTTAAGGATTTTGGTGCAGGATTCTCAGTCCTCGCTGTGCAGTACTGCAGTGCACTTGGCTTTTAATAAAACTATACCTTTCTCAACAAATGGAGCCAAGGATTGTTTCTATTTAGAGGTTTACGTTTGTGGCAGCTCTGACACAGAAATTGTTACCTCTGGGTAAAACTATTCCAATCCCCAAAGTACCCTGCTTTTTCCAGATTGAAACATTTTTTACAGTGGGAAAATGGAAAAAAAAGGCTTTCTTTTACATAGAAAAGCAGAGGTCAATAGATCTCAACATTAAAAGCAATTAAAAGCCTCTTTAAATATTTTTCCTTTCCTGTTTGCAGGCATCACTGTTTTCTGATGCGCATACCCAACAAACTTCGTCCCCCCCATAAGTGATATTATTTGCTTCAAGGAAACCAACATATGAAAGTGGCCTTTGACTTGACAGGAAATTTGTTCCTCCCGTTGACCTGCGGTCATAAAGAGCTGCCCGTCTTGATGCCAAAGGTTATCGGGCTGATGCATGTCAGCTCCACAGGGATGTGGCTACGGTGACCTTTGGGTTTGGAAATAGCCACTCAGGGTGATAACATGAGAGTCAGTGTTAAGCAGCTCCCATCCAATTGAGACAAGGGAAGGTTGTGACTTTGTTCTCCTTCTGAGTTTGTCAAACAGCAGCATGACCTTATAGGACCCTATCAGCATGTCTTTAATTCAAGATATTGAAGAGAGCATTCATTGATTGATAGTGACATCTGCAGTGAAAAATAGCTATGTAGTTTCCTATAGTCAGATGGTATCTTCCTATTGAAGATAAAAATAGCATGGGTTATTTACTCCTATTTCGAGAACTGATTCACACCACCCCAGCGATATGAACAGCGATCACTGTTCAAATGTTACACCCAAGCCATGCAAGTTCCCACAACTGAAGAATGGCTGTGAGGTGGAAGCTGACATCACTGCTTGTCTATGGCAACAGAGCTGGGGGGGGGGGGGGGGGGGGTTGGGGAGAATGGCGATCAGGAGAGACTGACCTGGACGGCCTTTCTCAGCCCCCCCACCTCCAAGGGTTTTCCTGAGGGGGCTGAGCGACCTCTGAAAGGTTTAGTAAGGGGAGGCCTCTTCCTTCCGGTCTTTCCCAGGTTCCCCCGAACCAGTCCGGAGTCTCTTAATGAGAGAAGCGGCCCGCTGCTCCTCTCTCCGGAAGGGCCGGTTGGCGGAAGGGAAGGGACGGACCTGCCTCTCTCCCACCGGGTCAGCCCCTCCTACGGACTGCAGCTGAGACTCGGAAGAAGGAGCAGAGGCAGCCCCGCGGCCTCTGCTCCGCTTAAGAACCGCTCGGCTGCTCTTCCAGGGCGGGGCAGGCAATAGGCCGTGCCCGGCTGGAGTTTCCTGTTGGCCGGGCATGGACGGCGCTCCGGCTGGGCGACTGGGGCGTCTCGGGAGGCCTCCGCTGGTTCTTTCTCGGCGGCCGGCCGGCCGGAAACCGCTCCAACTCCTACCTCCCGCCCGTCGGAATGGGCCGAGAGGCGCCCGAGGAGAGGAGCTCTCCCCGCCCGCGCTCCCGCTGGCGGAGTCCGAGTCTCCCGCCCTCCCTCTGAATTCCAGCGAGTCGCCCCCTTCTCACCCGGGCGCAGTGAGGCCCGATTGGCCGACGTCCGCTCTTCGGGCAGCAGCAGCAGCCCTTTCCTCCTGGGTGCTCGTGGTAGCCGAGGGCCGCGGGGCATCGCTTGCCGGCCTCTGCCCTTAGCCTTCTTTTGGCTCTCGCCCTGGGCAGCCCCGGCTCTTCCCCCCACCCCACCCCCGCGTCCAGGCACCTCCGGGGGCGGCAGGAGCGCGTTTCGAAAACTCGCCTCGCGGCTGCATCTTGCCAGGCAGTTTTGCGCCAGCTTTGGAGTTGCGTTGGGTAGCTCCAGTCCCCCCCGCCCAGCGCCAGGTCCCGTCGCGTTTGTTGCTTTGGAAGGTGGGGGGGAGAATTGCAACTCCTCTGTCCTTGTCTTTAATGCGAGTAGTAGCTAGGACCATTTTCACCCTTTAGCAGGAATGAAGAAATTAAAGGAAGAGAGGTTTTATTACAGTAATAAATTGGTTTGTTTTTCCTTTTTAAAATGTTCTCTGCTGCAGGCCTTAAGTCATGGATTGGTAAAGTTCACTACATTTTATAAAGGTGATGACGTAAAGTGTCATTTTTTTGTGTGTGTGGCAATAATTAATCCGGCAATTACATTCAGATCTGACGGCATTCTAGATACTAATCGATGTAGGCCACGTGTTGGGGGGCCAGCTAGGGCGACCACTTTCCTTTCTCGATGCGGTTCAATCGTATCAACTTAAGTCCGCAGTCCGCTGTCGTTCCCCTGTTTGAACGCTCCCCCGCCTCGCCCAGAAATCTCCTCCGGTTAAATAGAAGGGGAAAAAAAAAACCAGTGCCGAAGCCTTGGCAGAAGGAAAGAAGGCGACTCGGCTGGGATGACAAACCCCCTTCATTGCTAATAAGTGGCGCGGGGAAACGGCTTCGTTTTGCAGAGCCGGGGTTGGCTCCCTCGGTGATGCGTTTGTTTTTTTTCAAGAGAAGGAAAAAACACGGGACTGTTTTTTCTTAGGACAGGCCACCCGTAACAGACATGAATATATGGGGAGAGAAGAATAATCTAGTCAGAAGTGTATAAGCTTCACGAGGTCGATTTGCGTTGATTACTTATTCTATTGATAATGACGACGTCGTCCGTTCCGTCGTGTCGAATTCCTGGCGACTTTATGGACCGACTCCCTCCACATTTCTTGATCTCGTCCGCTTCGTCCGGTTGTTTTATGCTCTGACCTGGTGTTGGCTTCCATGGAGTCAGGCCACCCTGCGGCCAACACAAATTCTGTTAACAGTACATGGTTATTATTCACGCACTCGTCAAAATGGACATCTACTTCCTGGACAGAGGAGGGAAAACGAAAGAGGTGAGGGAGAAACGCGTTTTCTGGGTTTCCTTATACACTGTGATTCCAGGGAACCCTATAAAATCTCTGACAGATCTCGCGTTCCCCAAAGTCAAGCTCAGGGAGGGAAAAAGGGATTTAACAAGGTAGAGGACAGCGAACCTTTCCTGTAGTTTATGAAGTATATTTTTGCTTACTTCTTTGTAAGAAGTAAGCCGCCTAGAATTACCTGGAGTCAGGCAGTTTGTAAGCTTAATAAAAAAAAAATATTACAGAAAGTTCCATAAATTTTTCATAAAATAGCCTGGCAATCTGGTGAGCGCAGGACCCCTTTTAATGCAGATTAATCTTTCCCTCTTGGCTTTTGGGACTCCTGTTTGTTTGTTTTTAATTAGCCGCTGTTTTTCGTTCTATTTGATTCTTCTTGGGCCATTTCCTCTCCCTCCCCCACCCCCGCCCACTTAATTAGCAGCAGGACCTGAGTTCAAAACGGCCATTCTGGAGCCAAGCTCCGCGCGGACTGAAATCCACCTACTTTTGATGCTTACTAGCTTCTAGATTTGGTGACGGGAGCCCAGGTCCTGTAGATTTTCTCGACCTTCATTTAGGGATATTTAGAAACAAGATACTTCCCCCCCCCCCCCCCCGGCGATTAAATACAGCCAGGCATAAGGAGGGAAGCGGGCCGTGAACCGGTTCTTGTCCCGGTCAGGTCGCCCGCCCGCCCCTTCCCTGTCCCTCTCCGAGTCTTTGCGGTGGACAGCGCAGCATTTCAGACTGCGGAAAAGTTCAGGCAGCCCACCGCCTCTTACTGCGTGGATGGGCAAGAGGCGCATGTTTGCAGAGGCTCTTTTCGCTGTTACACGGCTGTCCTGCCCTGCCTCCCCCGCCACCCTCCCCCCCTCCCGTCTCCCCACCTCTCTGGTGTCAGGACTACCTAGGTCGCTGCTTCTCGTTGTGATTATCCGGCTTGACGACTTGCGCCCCAGAACCCCATTAGTCTGCGTCTAAGCACCAAAAGTTTCGAACTCTGAGAGAGGATAAAGGAGCCCTCAGGATACATAAATTACCCTCCGTGGGCTCCGTAATTCATGGCTGGCGCTACAGCAGATAAAAAGTTTATAAGCTGGTTGGTTCTTCGCTTCCCCTTTGCTACCATCCAGGTCATTAATACCCGCTATCAATAACCTCTGTCCTTCGAGCCAAGTGCCGGAAGATCGATCTGCGGCTTCTTGATCTCCGCCTTGGAAGACACGGAATAATTTTCGCATTACAGTCACTTGAAACTGCTTTTAATTCATATTTAAAGCTGCAACTGACTCTGCGGAGCTTTCTGCAAAAAGACTAGAAGGCGCCTAATTAATAATAAGTTAGAAACGAAGGAAGGCACCAGCCGATTAATATTTAATACCGGCATCTCAATCTCTTTGAATATGGCTACTTTCGAGCGCGGGTCGCCCAGCCCCTACCCGAAGTCTGCAATTTATAGCGCGCGCAGAAGTGATTTAAGATAATGATTTCCCCCCCGAAATCTAACGCTAAATTATTTAGTGTTTTGCAAGCTTCCACAAGTTTCTTCCTGACTGGGCGGTGCATTTAGGGGTAGAATCAGAAATCAGAGCTCCGAACCCTTTTCGGAAAGATTGCGGGCCGGGGCTGGGTTAGCGGGCATCTGACCGCTGGATCAGCTCGTGAGGTTTGTCTCCCGCATAAAAGTTCCCTGTCGCTCTATTTGCATATGATGTGCATTCGTTAGGGTAGGGATGAGCACCCAGGCACCTAAGAGCACCCAAGTGAGGTCACTTAGCCTTCTGCTTCCTGCTGGCCTTGCTTTTGTGAACTTCGGCTGGGACACCGCGCTCTTCCGCAAGGAGCTGGCCACAACCCTCATCTGCTTCTTCTGGGGCGCCGGCGGGAGCAAGGCCGTTCGTGGGGATTTCCCCTCCCCTCTTCCAAGGCTCAAATCCTGGCTCCCTGGACCCCATACATCGAAGGATTTCGGGGTCCCTCAAGTCTCAGCCAAAGGCGTCTTGGGTGAGGCTTCCTTCCAGATCAACCCCGATTTGGCGCCTCTTGAACGGCGACCCGGCAAAGGGGAAGCTTCCTTTTGGCCGTTGGCCATTCTCGCATTTCTGCTGGCTCTGCCCAGATGTTTTTCGCTTGGTGGGCTCCAGGAGTGAATGAAAGCCCCACCATTCTGACAGTCTTCCGAAAGAATCCTGTCCAGCCTGGAGCGCAAAGCCATCGAATTGGGAAGGCCGCCTCAAATGGCACCAATCTCGCACCTGAAGCGACAGGTGGTAGATGGAGCCGTGGCGTGGGATCTTTCGGGGATTTAAGAGCCTCTCTCACACACTCTGGTCCACTTTTCTCTCGGTCAGGAGAAGGGTCCCAGGGCAGAAAGCTCTCCCGTGCTGGCGTCCAGGCCATGGGGCCAATTCCGGGGCTTTGGGCCGTTGCGTGGGCCAGAAGCGTGGGGCCAAAGAGGCAGAAGCGCAGAAGGAGCGCTCCCGGGGAGAAGGAGAAGGAGCGCTCCCAGGGAGGCAGGCGCGAGTTTTGTCGGTATTGATTATCGATAATTCTATGCTGCCTGCCGGCTTTCGAAGAACGGCCCTGGCGGCCCTCTTTCCGCTGCAAGGTCGCGGGAGCCCAAATCTGGATTTGTTCTCGAATTTCGAGTAGATTTAATAATTCACACATTAAATCCAAATAATATAAGTGAATAGCTTTTTGCTGTCGCTGGGTTACAATATTCTAAAATCGACGTTTCAGTCAAAGCTCTAATTTATGTAGTCACTTATTTATATTATTATTATTTTTTATCCCTCATGTGCATTCCTAAAGAGAGGATCTGTTTCATTTTTTAAAAAAAAGAAACAACGATCTATAAATAATTAAATCCCATTACCGTTTTAAAAACTCTTATCTTTTAAAATCGTTTTCAATATATATCTAAAATCATAACATCTTGCAAGCTCCGAGATTCGTGCTAATTCCAGATGAAACTGAAGGTTTTGGCTTAACCAAATGCCTGGTTAAAGCTTGCAGCCTGGAGCTTCTCCTACCAACTTTGTGGCAAATGAAACGAAACTCCGTGGGATTGTTAAGCACTACAGCCTTCATTAAAATGTAAAAATTTACTATTTTTTGTGGATCCCCACTGATTTATCCTTTCTTTCCAAATCAACAAATGAGTAGATGCCGTGCCAGACATCCCTCAAGGTGAACTTGAAGTTCACCCAATCTTTCCTGAGAATTCAGGGCCAGAATGAATAAGGTGATCAATTTAACAGTCTAAAGTTTCTTCAGTTTAAGTTATTCCACTAGCTGGAGATTGTGGCTTTGCCTGACTAGTATGGAAAGCTGGGAGTAACCATTCTTGAGAGCTCCATAGATGCGGTGATGGGATTAAAAGATTTTGGAAGTGAGGGTAAATTGATAAAACAATGCTTCAGTCTACAAAGTCACCTAATTCTGCCCAAGAGAACACTGTAAGTTTCAATCAGCACTTTTAATTTGCTGTGAACACAGAGATGATAGAGCCGTTTTGACAAGGGATAATGGCCACAGGCAGCCTATATTTGGTTGTGACATTTCTCCTTTGATGAAAAACAAATCAGATAAAGTAATGCCATCTTCTGATGTAAATTAGTCACAGCCATGTCATGCCGAGGACCCTACAGAAATTCTTGATCACAGCCCTGAACATGAAGAAATAAAAGCGGGTTTACAACTTCTATGGTTCATGTTTTGAACTAAAAGCTCCACTCATTCATCTACCACCCTCAAAATGGATCTAAATTGAGAATTTAGACTGGGCTCTGTCCATCAGGCACAGAATGTGTGATATGCTTCAAGAAGTACAGTTCCCGTTCAGCTTTACATCTTCCAAAAAATATCTCCAATCCATCAAAAATGGGCACTTTGTCTCTCATCCCAGTTCTTGCCATCAGAACACTATCGCCTCATTCATCCACATCCATCTCTAGGAACCATGTCTTCTGTATATCTTTCATGCTAAATCTTTCTGCCTCCATGACCTGAGTTGTATAATTCTCAAGTATTCCATCTTTCACACAGCCTACAAGACTCTGTTCTATTACTATACTATGACATTGGCACTAGCGTCGTCGCTGGCATTACTACTCACCAATTAATGTGATTACACATGGTTAAACACGCTGTCTTGTAAACACAAGCTCTTCTCTGTCACCATCACAAGAAAACTTTCCTTCTAAAGTACAGAGATTCCTTCCAGTCTTATTTTTAAAAAAATCGGTAAAACCTGGCTGTATCCCTAGAACTTGGCTTAGTGCAGGTGAGGGTCTCTTTCTGAAGTTCTGGTGTTAAATGATTGCTCCCCGTCTCAGACATCTGATTGTTTATTTTACAGTGTTTTATTGCTGCATTTTGTGCAGCAATAATTACCCAGCTACCCAGAGTTGCAGTAGATTGTGGGTGGATAGGTACTGTACTTTTAATATATTTCTTGTCAGATGAAATTGGTCTTATATTGAGGTCAGGGTCTACACGTTGCCTGTCATTTCTTGAGTTGTATGCTATACTAATTTCACACTGTTTTCAATAAATGTTATGATTTATTTATTCACTAAAAACTTTAGACCATTTTCTCTAAAGCACTAGCAGATGTATAAATTAAAATCACTCACAGTACGATATAGAGTGATAATAATGTAAGATGCATATAAAATCATAAACCAGTAACAATAATAATATCTCCATATTCGGTGTGAATTTTTCTTCAAAAGCCTTCTGGGAAAGCCAGAAGTTAATTCTCTGAAAGACCATTACAACAGAGGCCTTTCGCAGGCTGTTCCAAAGGAAGGGAGCAGCCACCAAGAACTCTCCCTGCCTCCTCCCATCTTACTTCTCAAAAGGAGTGGACCTTCAGTAGATGCTTCCATTTACCTGGTCAGCTGGCAGAATTTATTTGGCACAGATGGAAATCTACCCAGGTCCTGATCCATATAGGTAACGTCCAATATCTTGAATTGCATTCAGAAACCAATTGGTAGTCAGGGCAGCTCCTGTAGCAACAGAATTATGTGACAGCGCTGTCCTTCATGCTCCCATTCCCAGGTAGACCAAATTGCAGTAACTGAATCCTGAGGTGAAAACACCGAGCGACTGTTTTCACTATGTCCTGTTCTAGGCCACACTGAAATACCAGATGAAGCTGGGCAAAGAACTCCTTGCCACAGCCTTCATCATGTCCTCCAGCAGGAAGTGTGAGACTAGGAGGATTCCAAATTGCGAGGTTACTCTCTTAATGGAGAAACACAACCCCATCAAAAGTCAAAGTTGGTGTCACCTCAAAAATCAATTGGCTTCTAAGCCAATTGCTTGCTTGGGCTGAATCTGGTTCTTGGCAAGTTCCAAGCACCAGATCAGGACTTCCACCATAACTCTTTAGTCTGGGGTGAAGATGTATAGCTAGGTACCATATTTATGAGAACATGGTCCATACCAACAGACGACCTTTCCCAGTGTTTCATTTCCTGGCTATTCATCTTTAGGGCTTTAACCTCTGTTGGATCACTCAAATGTCTTGACACTCACCTCCTGCTGAAATGTCACTCTCATGATATATGCTTCTTGTTACATATTGGGTTACTTGTCATCACCATTTTTCACCTGTCACACACCTGCTTACAACAGGTGTGTTGTAATGATTAAAGTTCTGTACTAGGAGTGAGCAGGCCTGATTCTGGTCCACTGTCCCCCACAGAAGCTCCCTGGTGACCTGGGCCAGACATTCCCTCTGAGTTAACCTAGCCCAGGGGTAGGCAACCTTGGCTCTTTTATGACTCGTGGACTTCACCTCCCAGAATTCCTGAGCCAGCATAGCTCAGCTTGGAAACCTCTCCCTTTCCCCTCAGCATGGCTGGCTCAGGAATTCTGGGAGTTGAAGTCCACGAGTCATAAAAGAGCCAAGGTTGCCTACCCCTGAGTCCTAGCCCATAGGTGGCGGTTGTGGGAAAAATAGAAGGACACATGTTGTCTTGATCTGCATGAAAGGCAGTGTGTAAATATGTGTAAACATCTTTTTTTATGCTATGATTTTTCTAAGTTTAAAAGACATGGCTTCTTGCAGTGTTTTTACAAAACAATTTAAAGTTTCATTCTTTCAACTTTCGTAGACTTGGAAGCTACTTTTGTATTATAGTAACAATATGTTATGTCAGTGTTTAATATCCATCTGGTTTATACAATTCTATATTTGCATTCATGATCACGACCATTATCTAATGACTACAGTGGCGTAACGTATAGCAGGACACTGTACATGTCTGTTGGAAGTAAGCTCTGTTATGTTCAATGGAATTTAGTAGGTAGTGGAATTAGTGGAAATGTAGCCTTAATTTCCAGTGGGAGGAGAAAAAATCATGCTGTAATACATTTGTTTGAATGCCTCATCCATCCTCCTTGTCTGTATTTGTTCTCTTCTTTGGCTGAGCTTTACTATCATGCTCATAGGAGCACACGTTCTATCATCTCTGCTTTAACTATTAATTATTAATGCAAGCTGGACCTTCTGCTGCTTTCATTTCTTCATTTCACCCGCTTGGCCAAAGCCCGTTTACACATAAGCATCAATAGATCCAAGCACAGAATTTGAAGGGTTCAGTTAAAAATCAACTCACTTCCTTTGGTCCTGGTGAAACTAGTGATGGATGCTTTCTGTTGTGTAGTGCCTTTAGCTCTGCAAAGCATTGTTCAGGCAAATGTTGAGAGAGAGTGTGTTATTCTAACTTCAAACTTTATTATACTAAGTTGTTACAATGTGCAGTTTTCTTTCCCATAGTCCAGGAATATGAAACTTCCACTCCTCCTGGCTGCACCTTAGAACTTTTAGAGCCCTAAGTCAGGTCAGGTCTCCTTCCCTTTCCTCCTCAGTTCTCAGTGGGAAATCACAGCTCTTAATCCCTTGCCATATTCCTCTCCTAGCTGCTTGGTCCACTTTAAGAAAAGCTGCAGGAAGATCACCCTTGCAGCTGCTTCCCCTGGGAGCTTTCATGCAAGAACCTGGTCCCTTTGAAGCAGGTTATCCTGGCCAGCTGTTAATGACAATTTGAAGAAAGTGAAGGGGCTGGTTTTGGCACACTTTCCCCCAGGTCATCTGGCTCTTTGGAGGGTCCTGAAGTGGGAATGGAGATTGTGGGACAGTTCTGGTTTCCATTTCATATCATGAGATAGTCTGGGGATTGGAGCTGCTCAGTTCTTCCGATTTTATTCCAAAGGGGGTTCTGGATTGCAGAAGTATGTGAATGTAGCATTTCCCTGCAATCCTAAAGCAACTATATTTTCCCAAGATGACCTGGTAAGCTGCAGAGAAGTGCAACATGGTCCCAGGGAAAAGATACAACTATCATGTACAAGTGCAGACAGGTGATAGGTTTTTTTTGCTCCTTTTAAAAATTATTTCTGCTCAGTCTGGTTGGGCATGATGGACAACCAATGGCCATCTGCATTTAGGCCAAGGTACTTGGCATTGCTTTCATTGAATTCCAAATCACTAAATACCGCAACTCTCATTTTTCAGGCTGTCACTAGAACTCATGAAATGAAACCAAATCAAGAAACCTCTGCAAACTAAATTGTTCCAACAGTGAAGTCCTGTAAGCCTATTGCAGACTTGAGTGACAGAATGTGGGAAGCTGAGAACAGTGTTGGAGGACATCATTGTGGCTTAGATAGAAGCCTAAGGGAAGGGAAGCCTAAGGGAAGCCTAAGGGAAGGGTTTACCTTAGGTTTGGCTCAGGTTGCCAAATGCTTTGGGCCAGTCCTGATGCTGTTGTCCCCATCACTTCATGGCTTTGTATTCATGGGGCTTTGGCAGTCAGTGGATGAGACATAGCTTAGGCTCAGTCACTCCTGGAACAGGAATACCATTTGCAGAATTTTGAGCCATGAGTGTGTAAAATACATAAATAAACAGGGCATCAAAAAGATTATGAAAAGGGATACCCTTATGAGAGCTTTGCAGGAAGGGGAATTATAGTTCTGCACGATTCTGCCTGTGTCTATATGCAATGTCCTGGCCTTCACTTCAGGGGTGTGTGTTTATGTGTCTGTGATTTATTTGCACTATTATTGTCAGCAGATAATCACGGCAGAGCAGCGATGCCGAGTGGTTCCTGCTCTTCCTGACGCAGAATTAGAACGGCACGTACCTTACTAAAGTTCCATAACGCCATTTCTGAAAAGTACAATTCGTTTGCATTTTCATGAAAAAAAATCTTTCCCAAAAGACTGGGTGTGAGGAACCGAGCCGAGCTTCCCTCACCCATGCTGGGGAGCCTGAACTGGTTATTTCAGATGGGGGGGGGGGGAGACAAAAGTCGAAGCCTGGAAACCTGCGAGGAGTGGATACGCCTGAGGAGGAACTGGAGGGGAAGCGAAGCAACTGGGTTGCGAAGATCGCTGCCAGCTATGGTTCCAGCAGGGGCGCAATAAAATTGTACGCCTTTATCGGTTAAACTTGTTACGCTTCCGATCAGCTGGGATGCGCCTTGGGCTTCGCACAACCTGCCCTGCCCTGGCAGAGGTTGTGGGCCGACCCAAACAGGGGCGAAGAAACGCCACCGTGGGCGGAAGGCTGCCCTGCGGGGACCAAGCCTTCGGCCTCGGCGACCTCTTGTCCTCCGCGAAGCCGGAAGTGAGGCGGGCAACGCGCCCAAAGGGACCGGGCGGGCTTGCAGCCCCCGGGCGGACTGCTGGCTTGCTCGGTAGCGGCGGCCGCCACGCCCTAAATGCGTCCTGCAATCGCGCCGCCGCCGCTGCTCTGCTCCAGAAGGCAGAGGCCGGCCGAGCTCCGTAGAGGCGGAGGGCCAGGCGCCCGCAAGGCTCCGGCTGTCGAGAGCACCGGCTGGCCGGGCGCGCGCGCTCGCTTGCTCGCTCGCAGCCGACGAGCGAGCGAGGCCGAAAGGGAGGCGGGGCCGAGGGAGCCTCAGCGCGCATGCCCGCCCGCCCGGGCTGCACCAACCGCGGGCTCCGTGTCCCAACCTCCTCAGAAAGAGCGCGGCGCCGCAGCTGAAGAGCGCCGGGCAGGCGGCGGCCCCCCCCCGGCGGGGACCAGGCTTAGGACAGCTGCGGGGCTTCCGGAGGAGGGCCAGGCAGGCCGGGCCGCGCCGCGCCTCTTCAGGACAGCCGCCGGCTTTGCGCCAGGCGAAGTCCCGGCTCCGGCTTTGCTTCGGGCAGCGGAGCAGGGCGCGTCCTCGGCCCTGATGCGTGGGCGGCCCACGCGCCTGCCCGCCCGGAGGTGCCGTCGGCGATGGCGCACCTCTGCAGACTGCCGGGACTCGGCCGGGAGAGCGGGGGGCGCGCGGTCCAGCAGCTGAGCGCCAGCTCTCCGGACCGCGCGTCGGGCGTGCAAGCGGGCGGCGGCCATCCCTTAGCTCCCCCAACGGGCGCCCTGGCCCTGGCCATGGCCATGGAGGGCGGCGGGGAATACCACTCCCACGCGCATCACCGGAGCTCCGCGGAGCCCCCGCTGGCCGGACCGCTGCACCCCGCGCTGACCGGGAGCTGCCAGAGTCCCGCCGGGCTGACCGGGAGCAGCAGCTACACTACTCTGACGCCCCTGCAACCGCCCCTGCCGCCCATCTCCACCGTTCCGCCCGCGTTTCCTCACCACCCCCAGTCACACCCGCAGGCGCATCACAGGTTGGCGGGCAACTTTCCTCTCTTGTCCGACAATCTTTACCCCTCACCCTACCCCAAAGAAGTGGCCGGCCTGGGGCAGACCCTCTCCCCATTGGGCGGGCTCCACAACAGCCAGCAAGCCCTGTCGCATTATGCCGACGCCGGAGTCGCCATGCCGGCCGAGAAAATGCTTACCCCCAGCGGCTTCGAAGCGCAGCACCCACCCCTCTTAGCCCGGCCGGGCGACCAGCATCTCACCCCGGCTACAGCCTGCCTGGTTCCGCTTGGCGGGATCCCCCGCCAACCTCACACCCACCTGAGCGCCCGAGGGCACGGGCAGATCCAGGCCTCCTCCGGGGAACCTAAGCCCGCCGCCGCCGCCGCGCAAGGGAGCGCCGGGAATCACTCTGGGCAGCCGGAAGAGATCGACACCAAGGACGTGGCCCAGCGGATCACCACCGAGCTGAAGCGCTACAGCATCCCGCAAGCCATCTTCGCCCAGAGGGTCCTCGGCCGCTCGCAGGGAACGCTTTCCGACCTGTTGAGGAACCCTAAGCCCTGGAGCAAGCTCAAATCTGGGCGGGAGACCTTTCGCAGGATGTGGAAGTGGCTGCAGGAGCCCGAATTCCAGCGGATGTCTGCGCTCCGATTGGCAGGTGAGGGGCAGCGATGTGGGCACAGGCTGAGGGGCTGGACCGACCTTCCTGGGATCCCATTTTAGAACCCGCGCAAGAGGCAACAGTCGCGCCGTCCCTCACTCTCTCACCTACGCCCGGTGGGAAGAGATGAAAAGAGGCTCTGGCCCTCAGGAACCAACGGGACTAAGTCAGTCCTGTGCCAGGCGGGCCCGCCTACGAAGTCCCCTCCCTCATCCTGCCCAGTGCCAGGGACTGCGGGACGCCCCGAGATCCCAGGCCTCGCTCAGACGTCGCTCTGGTGTTCCCGACAGTGTAGGGCCGCCTCTCCTGGCACACGAACCGAGCCTCCAGACCGAATGCTGCTGGTGCCTTTCTGAAGTGTTTCCAGACCGGCAGAAAGCTGGTGGGAGCTGGCTTGCCAGTCAAGCCCGGTAGCTCTTCTAATTTTCCCGGGAAGGACAGAAGCCCTTCCCAGATGGTTGTAGGTCGCCTCCGGGGGTCTGGCTGGGTGGGCTGGCCGCGGGAAGGCTTTGCATGCACCTGAAAAGTTCTGTGCTTTGGAGGAGCAGGAAAACAGTAGGCGGGGGGGAGAAATGTTTGCCCCGTAAGTGAGGATCTTGACACCGAATGAAGTTTTGTGAGGCTCAGGCTCGGGCCCTTCCCTCGCCCAGAGGAAACTGAGGAGCTGGCGGCATCCAGACGTTGATGGGACGGGTTTCCTCAAGGCGTGCAGGCCACCCGCGTGCTGGACGCCGACGGCGGAGGAGGCCAGGACTCAGAATTTAGGTGCCGGAGCAACGGCTGTCCGCGATGTTCCTGCAGCTGGATTCTATTTCTCGGGTAGGGCAGTGAAAGGCTGGCCGGCCGGGATCTTTTCCTGGCCGACCCGCTGACACGGGCCGCCCTGCACCTTCTTTCCCCGTTGGGGAGTTGGCCGAGTTTGCCTGGGAAAGCGGGGCGTAGGCGGCAAGAGGTTTTCCTGCTCTTGGAGCGGGAAAGCGGCTTGTCCCTTTTTGGCGTAGAGAGCAGCTCTCCTTTCCCGAGAGGAAAGGGAGACGCGCCGGTCTTTGGACGCAACCGGAGGGATCCCGGGGCTGCTCCAAGTCGGCCCTCCTCGGCCAGGAGTTGCTTTGCTCTTGCTGAGGCTTCCTTGCTTTCGGCTGCTGCGGCTGGAAATCCTGGTTGGAGTTGGGTCCAGAGAAAAGCAGTGAAAGCCACACAAAGTAGCTTGGGTGGCAGGTCTCGTGTGAAGGAGAGCGGCTACCGGGGCTTGGGCAAGGCCCGTTATCGCTGGAGGGGCAACTTTCCAAGGGGACGCACCGGCGAGGACAGACCTGGCCCGCTCCGACCCTCCTTCGTCGGAGGGGCCCACGGAAGACTTAAAGCGCGCTCTCCTTGCCTGCCTCCGGTGGTGAAGGGCTGGGGGCGCAGATGGCCGGAGAAGGGCGCCCCTTAAACTGCCTTCAGCAAACGGCGCTCGACTGGCTTCTTCTAAAGAAGCCCTCGCCGCCCTTTTCTCGGCTGATGCCCAGGAACGGGCCTTTTCCGCCCAAGGGTCCGCCAGGGCCTGGGGAAGGAAAGACAGAGAAGCGTTTCCCAGGGGCGGGGGGGGGGGCGACGGGACGCGAGGATCCTGTGTTCTCCTTTGCTTTCTGCAATCCGCTAGGACAGACCACGAAATGCTCAGTGAAAAAACGCAGAACAGCCGCGTGGATGTCGTGGGTATTCAATTTTTAGACCGTCTGGAGTCCTGCCGCTCGCGCCGGTGGCCTTCAAGAACCCATCCCGGCCGAGTGGTGGCAACTCCTGCAAGAAGCGGTGAATGCTCCAACACTGGAAGTTTTTAAGAAGAGACTGGACAGCCATTTGTCCGAAATGGTATAGGGTTTCCTGCCTGAGCAGGGGGTTGGACTCGATGACCTCCAAGGTCCCTTCCAACTTTATTATTATTATTCTAGGGAAGGCTGCGCCCGGTGGCGTTCTGCGATGCGCCCTCCTCTTTGGCTGGACACGTCCGGAATTTAGCAGAGCTTGGGTCCCCCAACGTTAACCCCTCCGCCACTGCCAACTTCTTGGCCAAATTTGTTCTTAGAAAAGGCAACCAGGATTGTTTTATATTCGATCCTATGAACAGTTTCAGTAAGAACCGCTCTGGAACCTGCTAGATAAGGTCAGATAAATACCTCTAGTCAAGGACCCCTAAAATGGGCCAAGATATGCATTTCCTCTATACTCCAGAAGTCTTTAGTGCTCAAAAACGTAATGCCTTTTACCTGAGAAAATTATGCAAGAAATAAATATCAAGTAAATTATATTTTTAATTTTCTCGTATTAATTCTAACTTTATTCTAATTATCAGTATTTATTAGCAGCTAAATTTATATCCTGCCTTTTATGCAGGAGCTCAGTTGAGTTTTCATTTTGCTCCATGATAACTATCCTGTGTGGCAGGCTAGACTCAGGGAGAAGGACTGTTCCAAAATCACAATTTCCCTGGCTTGGGGGATATTTGAAGTCGGGTCTTCCTGCCCTTAAGTCCAGCCATTTAAATTGTCATATGACACCAAAATATCTTACTAAATAAAGCAGCTTTCCATAAAAGAGAGTGTTCATTTGAGATACAGTCCTGCATAGTGCTCTGTAATTGTTTCCCGGGGTCAGAAGATGCCAGGGCTCTTAAAACAAAGGCACTTATTTTCTTGCCTTGGGGACTTGTTCGCACCTTGATGGAGAAACCTTGAGTCTTTGTCCAGTCAAGAGTTGTCTCACTTTGGGTTGTTGTTGAGGGGCCTCTTTGCAGGACCTCACTCAGCCCAAGAGATAAATATTTTCACATTCTGGTGAAAGAGAAGCTCCCCGAGGATGGGCTCCAGCATGAATCCAAAAAGCTCGGAAGAGTCCCAGTGACTGACCCAGATTGGATCCTGCAACATTATCCTGGGACACGTATATTTGCCTTCATTCATAAACAATTTCTGCTGACCTTTCCCTTTCCAAGGAACAACTAACCCTTTCCCCACAGTTAGGTTAAAGCCCTGAATGTCATGGAGTCAGTATGGAGAAGCATAACACTGAGGAAAAATCTCCAGTTCTTTATTCAACCAGCTTTATATGAAAGAGGGACTCTGACAATAAAAAAGCAAAGGTTTTTTTTATATATAGAAGTTGAAAGCTGCACAGTGGACATCTGCATACATTAGTCTGTGTTATCTGGGTTTATTCCTAGTTTTAGGCAAAATGGACCTTTCAGGAGAGCAGGAAGAGCTGGGGAAGCCCTTGCAAAGGAGATGGAGGGTGTCAGCGGATGGAAGATGGAAGTTTGGGATTTCTGAGCTTGTTACTGTATTGCAAGCCACTTCCTAGGGCTGCCTGGGTGTATAAAGGCTTTTATTCCTTGGTTTAGATTGGATTGCAGGGGAGCTTCAGCTGTGCCAGGGACGGTCAATTTGGACCTAATGGGATTAAGCCAAGAGAGGACTTGGCCTGACCTTGGTCATATCCAAAAGAGGACACTTATTGGTGCCCTCTCCACTGTGTTTGTTAGGTTTATTTTCTCCACTAGACTATCCACCTCTCTCTGGAGGGAACAATGTTTGTTGACCCATAACTAACCTCTGTTTTGCCTCTGTTGGGTCTCTTCTGAATCATTGCTATGAGCACGCCAGTCATATCTACAAAGTGATGGGCTCCCTCTTCTGTCACCCCTTTATCAGCACGTTATCAGCCAGCAGAGATGATGGCTCCATATGACTGAGCTTCTATCAGGACTTCATGTTGATCGGGCTGCCCCTTCTTGTGAGACCTCACTTAGGCATTCCAATAGTAATAGGAAATAAATAAATGATGTAAATGTAATTGCTAAGGGGAAAAGGAGACACCCTGAGACCCCATCAGGACTGTGTAGCTAGCTAGGTCCCCGTTGAAGATGTTCAAATGCTGCGGGTATTCATGTACCAGAGATGGTTTGATAGTGGTCTCTACCAATGCTTGTCTGCCCATCCTCTGGAGATGCCTTGGAGAACAGAGGTGAATTCCAGAACTCCTCAGGAAATACTGGATGAGGCTCTTGTGAGACCGACTCCTCCACCTCTGAGAGAGAAGGCAAGGCCAAAGCCTCACTGACCCAAGACAGCATTCCCATGTGTGGATACAGGCCCCCAATGTAGGTGTAGGATGTTCCTAATGAACAGAGAAATAACTTGCTTGGGAAAGGAGCTATGCTATTCACCACAGGGTGGTGGTCATCGTCTTCTTCTTCTTCTTCTTCTTCTTCTTCTTCTTCTTCTTCTTCTTCTTCTTCTTCTTCTTCTTCTTCTTCTTCTTCTTCTTCTTCTTCTTCTTCTTCTTCTTTCTTCTTCTTCTTCTTCTTCTTCTTCTTCTTCTTCTTCTTCTTCTTCTTCCTTCTTTTCTTCTTCTTCTTATTCTTCTTCTTCTTCTCTTCTTCTCCTTCTCCTCCTCCTCCTTCCTCCTCTACTCCTTCTCCTTCTCCTCCTCCGTCCTTCTTCTTTCTTCTTCTTTCTTCTTTCTTCTTTCTTCTTTCTTCTTCTTTCTTCTTTCTTCTTTCTTCTTTCTTCTTCTTTCTTCTTTCTTCTTCTTTCTTCTTTCTTCTTCTTCCTCCAGAGGATTTCATGGCTTGCAGCTGGTGGCCTGACAGCTCTGCTCTTTAGATCTAACTGCTGCATTCAGGCAGTGGGGGAAGCTGGGGTGCCGGCTCTTGTTATGTTCACTCACCACCTTGTCTTCACTTTTAAGCAAAATAAAGCTTTTTGTTGGAGAAATGCTTATTGCTGCTTTTCCTGGCATTAACATTGTGATCATTTCCCTAGCATGGACCAGTGTGGACACCAAAAGTGACTTGAATTGTGTAGTTTTCATCCCCGGTTCACTGGCCAGGCACTAGAATAAATGCCGCTCCAAAGCTCATCTTTAGACTCTTGTATTCCTGTCTCATTTTCAGAAATGAAGTGCCATCTAGCGGCTGCAAGTAATATGGAAAACCGGGAGCCCACTTTATTTAACTTAAAGGTAGTTGCTTCACTTAATTGTATAAAAAAGTGAGAAATATTGCACATCAGTACATTTATATTGGGATTATATTCTGACCAGAGGCATAGTGCCTGTCACTGTGATTAATATTATTGGCATGTAGAAATACTTGTGGCAAAAAATAGAATTGAATTCAAATTTTCCTTTTTTAAAATCTGGAGGTGGCTATTGACTAGAACATTTAAAAGTTAATTTTGAATATCAAACAGATTTTCCTAAGTATTTCACATTAGATCAGATTGATGATTCATCTCAAAGGCAAGTGGTGTGCTCATAATAAAGTCATCTGTCATTAATCCGCAGGAAATGACATTTGTCCTTTTAAGAGGAGGTGGGAAGTCTCTACAAGTGTTTCAAGAGATTCTGGCCATAAATATGTTTTTTAGTATAGGCTGCTCAGCTTTGTTGCTGCTGCCGGGAACAGATAATTCTTGCCTTTTTCTGTAGGGTATAAACCTGTCCTTAAAAGTAGGAAATGGTTTAACAGAATTTAACAGAATAACAGAGCTGGAAGGAACCTTGGAGGTCTTCTAATCCAACCCCTGCATAAAAAGGGGATCTTATACCACTCTGGACAAATGGCTGTCCAATCTCTTCTTAAAAACCTCCAATGATGGGAGCCCATGCAACTTCTGAAGGCAAGCCATTTCACTGATTAATTGTTCTATCTGGTTGTGTTTGTCTGTTGGCTTTCACCTCTCTCTTAATGAGCTGACACAAATGCAAAATGTACACTGCTCAGTTTGAGATGTGGGATTGGAACCCAATCCAAAACCAAGCAAAACCTCCCTGCACCTCCTCATGCAGGGACCTCATCTAGGGTCAGGAGAAAACATGGCAGGGCCCCGCAATAGACACTCCATGTAACCAGCAGGGTTTAAATATTAATGAAGTCTCAATTCAGAGACTCCTATAAAACTTTTTAGAGGGTCCCAGGAGCCAGAGACCAGGTCGTTTCTCCCCCATGATGGTTTTGGCTCTAACTTTGGAAGAAGAGATCTGACCTTTCTCTAAGGACAGGAAATGTTCAGAATCTTTGAGAAGCGGGGATCCAGAATGTCCCAGGATTTCAGCCCTCCATTCTTGACTCCTACCAGACCAACTTTGAAAGATCTGAGGGCTAATTCAGGATTTTCTTCATGGTTTCATGGATCTGAACATTGATGTCAGGTCTTATTGAACTGGAAATTGAAGTGGAAAATTAGTGCTAAGCAATAGAAGATATATGCACATTTTAAACTTGTAAGACGTGTATGATTTTGGCTTTTTCTAAGACAAATGTGTTCAAAACTACTGTTTAAAATAATCTCACAAAGTGGGGTTCAACCTAACTGCCTTGTTTTGGTCTACGTGTCACGGCAGCCCTTTTAATCCATTTCCCCACACTTAATATTGATTGGCCTGTCCATCCTAATGGCTGTAGCCATTCAACTCACAGTCACTTACATCCTAAAAGCCTTGGAAATTAGTAATATACGCCTGTCTGGTGAAGAATGAATTTGATTGAACTCCATTCAGTGGTTTTTCTGGTATCTTTTAAGACTGCATTGTAAACATTTTACTTTGAAAATGCAGCCTTTCTTTATTAAAATTATTTTAGTAGATTGTTATTGGGAAAGAAAAAAAACAACCCTCTAACTCTTATCTACCCCAAGTCTGAAAGTGATTTCTTCATCATATTGCAGCTTGCAAACGGAAGGAGCAAGATCAAGGGAAAGAGCGAGGAAATGCACTCAAAAAAACCAGGCTGGTTTTTACTGATGTCCAGCGCCGAACTCTCTATGCAATATTCAAGGAAAATAAACGTCCTTCCAAAGAATTACAGATCACCATTTCCCATCAGTTGGGGCTGGAGCTGAGTACCGTTAGCAATTTCTTCATGAACGCACGACGGAGGAGCCTAGAGAAATGGCAAGTCGAGGGCTGCGCCGACTCGGGCAGTTCGCCCTCTTCTTCTATCACTTGTACCAAAGCTTAAAGGAAGGGCTGCAAATGCAGTCTTGGTGGAAGAGCTTTAAAACCACCCAGAGTTGATGAGAGTTGGGTGGTATATACATTTAATAAATTATTATTATTATTATTATTATTATTATTAAAACAAATGAGCAGGACCTCAAGAAAGCAGGTTTATACTTAACTCATTATTTATAAGTCCAAAGAAGCAAAAGACTTATTTCATCTGATTTTGAATTTGCTCTAAATAACAAATTTTCATAGAATGGCTTGCAAGACAAAGGAAATTGAGGGAGAAAACTGATGTTTACACCTTCATTCTTGCACTTAACCCACAGTCTTTAATCGTCTAATGTTGGAGCATGGTGATAATTTGTTATCAAAATACATGTCCTCAGATAGAGCTTCTCAGGTCCATGGCAAAACCACAGAGATGAACATTTAGTGGATGCAAGGAAGTTTTCCAGGGCAATCAGAAGCCTAAAGCAGCAAGTTGTTAATATTCATTTTAACAATATGGTTTATGTTGATGGTCTGCCAGTACAGACTCTGAATACAAGTTGAAAGAAGGTAAAGACATTTTGACTTTTATGCAAACCAGTTACATTCTCTTTGTTTGCTTAGTAATAGAGCTATTCTTTACCTTTCCCCAGATCATGGTTTCCTTGCAAAAGGATCAAAATAGTACCAAAGAAGACATTTAATATACTGCCGGTATTTTGTTTTGATTATTTTACTACTTCAAAGCTATTTTTACATTCAATTCTAGGCAGAGCTTAGGGACAAACTAATTAATAGTAACAACACACAAGACAGACTGTTATTCTACCGGTAGCTGTGAAAATATTTTTCATTGATTTCCAGGAGCGATCGGAGCATATAGCTCACACCCACGTGAAACTCAGGTTGTCTTTCTGCATCTCAGACAATCTTTTTTATATTTAATCTTCTGCATAGGTGTACTTTAGTCCAGCTTTCAAATGCTGTCCATTTTAGATGCACGCTCGCATTTATGTAGTTTATGCCCATAATATTGGAATGATTTAAAATGCCAAGTCCTGGAATGCAGGCTTAGCTCTGAGCAGAAAACTGACAAGAAGTGGTCTAGAGCCCATCCAAGATACTCATTATTTTATTATTATTTGTTTGTTTGTTTGTTTGTTTGTTTGTTGTACTATTAATCTCCCCAGTAATTGAAAGTAGATAGGATTAGGATTTGGAAGTATCCATGCAATATCTACCGAAATAAAGAAAATGAATATCACTTCCCATGAGAAGACCTCATAAACAAGTCTTCAGCGTGGCCTCTTGGACAACAACCCAGCAACAAAGGAATATCAGATCTCCAGCCAAGTGGTCCAAGAAGATTGCAGTTTAGTCTGTCGCCATGAAGGGAAAATAGGAAACTCAGGAAAAAATTATAAAAAAAAAACATTTTTACAAGATTGCAACAAGCAACCTTTTACTTACAGTGCAAGATTGATAGTCATTGTGGCATTACAGTACTCATGGCAAATATAGGTCAAAAAGAAATAGGCAATAAGGGAATTTTAAAAGCTGGTTTTGCCTGCATAAATGTGCAGTTTGGTATTTAAGTTTGTATATACAGATAGTCCTTGACTTACAACCATTCATTTAGTGACATTCAAAATTACAACGGCACTGAAAACAGTGCCATGATTGGCTTTTCACACTTACAACCACTGCAGCATCCCCATGGTCACGTGATCAAAACTGGGGCACTTGAAAACTGGCATGTACTTATAATGGTTGCACTGTCCCAGGGTCACGTGACCACCATTTGGAACCTCCCCAGCTGGCTTCCAGCAAGCAAAGCCAATGAGGGAAACCAGATTCGCTTAACAACTGCAATGGTTCACTTAACAATTGTGGCAAAAAGGTCACAGCATGGGACACAACTCATTTAGAATAGAATAGAGCCATTTAACAACTGGCTTGCTTAGCAATTGAAAGTTTGGGCTCTATGGTAGTCATAAGTCAAACGCTACCCATATACATTCAGTTTCAGTTTTTGCCTATATAGCCCTCCGGAAGGAAAGCAATTGGCCATCGTAGGGGAATCGTTCAATGAGAGAACACGGTAAACTT
This sequence comes from Azemiops feae, assembly GCA_023970755.1. Lineage (NCBI taxonomy): Eukaryota > Metazoa > Chordata > Lepidosauria > Squamata > Viperidae > Azemiops > Azemiops feae. The sequence goes on along the minus strand of JALGBA010004240.1, from coordinate 23,336 downwards.
CAGTTCTGACAAATCTTGTAAGATATCGCTAAAATGTCTAAACACGGAACAGAATTGTGCTCTTTGTGAAAGTAAGCATTGGCAAGGACCTGATGGCCTCTCTGCCCATTATAAAATATTTAAACCAGTTAATTGACATTAATTATAATTTCAAGCCTACTTATGGCATTGGTTAGCTGTCCTTAGGAGAAACAGCAAGAGGGTGATTTTGACCTTATGCTGCAGGGCTTGCTACAATTGCTGTAGAATACGAAGCTTCTTTATTTGTTTCTATGGAGCACATTTGCTGACATCCTTATATGTGGATCTGACGTTACTTTCCAGCAAAAGCCAAGCTCTCTCATGGGGTCACATGGTAGAAGAAAAGCAAATCAATACCCAAATTGTGGAAAGAAGAAGATCAGCAAACCCTGATCCTAATTATGACCCTGGCATTTTCTTCTTCAAAAGAGTTGCTATCCAGGGCTGCTCCCATCCAGACCTCTGGTCACATATATGCATCCCCACCGGAGGGAGGGTGTCCTTTTCAGAATGTGGGGCTGTGCTTGCATTTCCTGCAAGTCCAATAAGAGTGGCCTGGAAGGCTGCAGAATCAGGGTCAAGACCACCTTGGGCAATTTCGCCGGGCACAATTTCGACACAAACTACTGTGTCACTGACTTTGCTGAAGAAAGGCTTATTCTGCCTGTGTCCCGAGCTGAATATAACTTTGGTTGGCCCAATTTTTCATGCTTTTCTTCCATGAGAAATTCTAGACCTTTATCAAGCAAAGAGAATGTAATGGCACATTTCTATCAAGTTGTTGCACCGATATATTCAGGTACTTACAATCATTATGCAGATTTTCCTTTCAGAATACTATTGTGTCATATGGTTGATTTTACAATAAGTACTGTAAGTTATCTGGAAGAAGCAAAATCAAGAATACTTATGCCTACAATTAAAAAGAAGAAAAGTATTGTCCCATGCTATTTATCATGTGAAACAGATGCTACCTCACTCCATTTTCCACGGGTGATTTTAATTACACTGATGAATACCAAAGATTTTTTTCACACATAGCCTGCATCTGAAAAGGGAACTTGTGCTGCTAAACCGTGCATTTTCTAACTGTAAAGTTAATTTTCTAACTGTACAATGGCAACATAATGTTTACACTGTTCTTTCAATAACAGTACAATAAAACTCTTATGAGAATAGGTTGCAAATCACATTAAATTGGACGAGTGCCTTGCTTGAACCAAAGCATTAAACCACTTTTGACCTCTTTAGACCTCACTGTATAGATACTCTCTGAATACCTCAGCCTAATGGAATGGCCATGAAAAATAAAAGGAATAATTCTTCACAATGGTGCTTTTTGCCAACTGGTCATAATATTAAACTTTCATGATTTGTTAAGATGAGGCACTTTCTCATTGTTTTGCTAAGCTTGAGGGTTTTTTCTAAAAAAATTATCCTTGGCTCAAACTGCTGGTAAACACACACATACACACACACAATATTAATATATCCCAGGGAAGTTACTTTTTCTTGTTTGAAAGTTTTTTTTAAGTGTTATTTTTACAATGTACACTTGCACTCTTTATTTTCTACTATTTTATGCTTCCCTGAGTTTATTTAATTTTGTTTATGATACCGTTGTGAATACATAATCATTACATCTTCTGTTCCATCCCTTTTGCTCCTGATTCCTGGAAATGCCTGGCTTCTCCAGGCTTCACAGCTCAGCATTTTGAATATTCTGAATCCCAGCTGCAGTACACATCAAATCTTCAAGGTAGTTCTTTAATCCCAAAGAGGGCAGAGTTGCACTCTGAATGTGTTTATGTGATTTGTTTATGTGAGTATAAAGAGATGAGAATATAAAATATAATATAAAATATAAATAAAAGCATGTTTTTCTTTTAGCCAAGGCCATTTCTTTCTTATGCAAGAACTCATCTTTTCAGCAACTACAAAATAGAAAGCGTATTCTGAAAGTCCTTGGATGCACTTGCAACTTTCACAAAAGATACAAGCCTAAGTGGAAAAGAGCAATGTAACCCATAAATTTGTCATTGGTGGAATGTTAGCTAGAATCAATGTTTTCTAGTGTTCAAACATCACAAGCAATCAATGTATTGTATTTTATTGTTTTATCATGTGCTTACTGGTATCACATGTACCAAATGTATGTATCCTTTGCTTCTATACCCTATAAAAAGACTTGATTCCCCCCTCTTAATGAACACTTTTTGCTTTACCTGAATTGCTTGGTAGTTTGTATTTTGAGGAGGCCAAGAAGCCCCTTTGCAAAGGTAGATGTGTTTTCTCTCCCAAATTCATGGAACAGGTTCTTCGCTCCATGTAAATTTGGGATGCCTGAGTTTTCAAGAAACATTTGGCTCCCGATCATCAGGATGTCCCTTTTTCAGTGGTGAACATGTTAAGGAGCCATTCCTTGTGTGTCTTTCTTTTCCTTTTTAATTTGCATTCAGGTAGAGACCATATCGCACAGGTAGTCTAGTTACAGCAGAAATCAGAATTTGCACAGTAAGCGATCCCATTTGTAAGTTGAGGCATCAAGCAAGCAGATAGTATTTTACAACCACAGGGTTTCTACCCACCTACGGAAGGGGAGCGAGGTAGCATCTTTGTTTCCCACGCTAAACAGTAATACACTCCTCCTGCTTCTCCATATCTGTCTTCTGCTTCAGGTTCTTTCTTCTATCTTTCTGCTTCTCCTTTTGCTTCTTTCTCTTTTATATCTATCTTCTTTTGCTTCTGCTTTTTCTGCTTCTATCTTTCTGCTTCTGCTCCGCTTCTGCTTCTATCTGTTGTCTTCTGCTTCTGTCTGCGTTCTTTTGCTTTTATCGTTCTCTTCTATCTTTTGTTTCAGTTTTCTGTTTGGCTGGATTGTCGGCAGTCACTTCTAGGTGAGAAAACCCCAATTTTAACCAATCTTAATGTAAACCCAAAGTAAGTTCAACAAAACGTATAATATCCCCGCTCGTAAGAGGCTGCAGAATCAGCAGCCCAGGTTTCTCATCTTTAGGTCATGGTCGGGACAAGGCCAGGGCAACAGGCCTGCAAATTTAGCCAATATGAAATTATAATTACAGCCCGATACAAAACTTGGGGAACCGAAGAGATTCTAACAGGCACACAAGACATCCACACGATTTCCGCCAGCAACTTGGAACAGCCACAACACAGCAGAAAAGCTTTTCAGACTATTTCAGAGCAGTTTGCCCATTCCAGGTGAGTTTACAGACTTAATATACAGTCATGATCGATTCGTGAAAGAATCCACAATGTTATTTTTCACACAAGCTTTCTGTCCCAGCTCTTCTCCAAGCAACCCAATACGTCCTGCTTGGCTAGCAATATAGGAAGGCCACCATTTTTGGTAAGAGTCCTAGAGTGAGAGTCCAAGTCCTGCGGTCAAAGAAGGAATAGTAGGCACAAAAGGAAATAAAACCTTTTAATGGAATTTTAAGATTATTCTGCATCTACGGAAGCTCTCATAGGCCTCTTTAACTCGCTTTAAGGCTGTTGAAGCAGGATTCCTCCTCCCGTGTCCGTTCTGGGGGCCAGAAAATAGCAGCCACCAAAAGAAATACTGTAAACCTTTTTAATGGCATTTTAAGGTTATTTTTCTTTATTAATAAAACCTTATTTATATTAGGTCATCATAGGCTTTCTTAACTAGGTTTAAGGCTTTTGAAGCAGATTTCTTTCCTGCCTCCCGTCGCCCTGTTAATGTTAATAAGGCGTTAATAATAAAGATAGAGAATAATAACCTTAAAATCCCATTCAAAAGGTTTATTTATTTCGGCGGCCGCAATGCCCGTTTTGACCACAGGAGGGCACGTTTTTCCGTCCCATAGCATTAACACCGTCCTAGACCTTCTCGGCATGGCGGCCTCCCGTCCGTCCAAATTGGCCATCCCCCAGTTCATTTGGAATCGACCTTCCTATTATGGCCGACGTCTTGTCCGTTGCTTTTAGTCATCCGTCGGCACCTTCCTGTCCTCTCTTCTGCTCTACGCTGCCGCAAGAAGGGAAAAAAGCCTCGTACTGCCGCAGGTGAGCCGAGCAGCCGCAAAAAGAAATAAAGCTTTTAAATGGAGTTTTAAGTGTAGTATTTATTAATGAAACCTCAGTAATATTAGGTGATGTTTTTGTGTCCCCGCGTCGCAGCAAAAGGGCTTCCCTTCGCCCTATTAACATTAATAAGGCGTTACTAATAAAGATAGAGGATAATAACTTTAAAATCCCATTAAAAAGGTCTATTTCTTTCGGCACAGTTTTACGTCGCAAAGCATAGGCATCGAGGCAATCCCAGGCGGGTGAATCTGGAATGGAGGGTTTAGGGATGGAAGAAACGAGGGACGGGCGGGGAGGCCGGCGGGTAGCTGCTTCTAAGTGTGCATGGTGCCTCTGGGCATATGTAAAGTGCGAGGGGAAAGAGGAGGGAAGGAAATCTCGGCTGCTCCAGCTTCACTTGCTCAGCCCATATTGACTGACTGGGAAGCAAAAAGGGGCTTTCTAAACCTCTAGGCGAGATGGGGCAGATAAATGTCAATCATAATATAAATTATATAGTATTATCATACACCCACGCACGCACACACACACACACACGCATATCATTGTTATTATATAAATAATAAAGCCGGAGCTAAGGGGCCACTTGGTCCATCATCCAACAACATTGTCTCTTCAGGGGTCCTTGGTGCTCTCTGAGCTTGGTGGTTTTCTTGCAGACGTTTCGTGACCAACTAGGTAACATCATCAGTGCTAGAAGAGAGAGGAATTTGCTCTCTCTTTATATACTTAGTGGCTTGTCCTATCAGTGTTGATGGAGGTGTTCCTGGTAGTTTCTTGATTGGGCGGTTGTTTACTTATTTATTTAGCGTATGGCATATCATACGTGGACTTGCAGTATATATTAACATTTCACCTAGATTAGAAAAACACAATAAAATATAAATGTTAAAAAGATTTTTGTTCAGATACCAATAGGCCGTCTAACCATTGAAGTGCAGCCTCCTTTATATTAGATAGATAGATAGATAGATAGATAGATAGATAGATAGATAGAGATAGAGATAGAGATAGATAGAGAGAAGATAGATAGATAGATAGATAGATAGATAGATAGATAGATAGATAGATAGATAGATAGATAGATAGATAGATAGATAGATAGATAGATAGATAGATAGATAGATAGATAGATAGATAGATAGATAGATCTACACGATATGTTGCAGGTGTGCGCAGGCCCCAGCTGCACACATTCGGTCGTGCGTCAATGCAATTGCAGATAGCTATGATGGGAAGCTGGTGGTTTGGCATTGCCTCCTTACTAGGACCAAGAGAGAAGGACTGACCCCAAGGTCACCACAGTTGACTTTCATGCCTAAGGTGGGACTAGAACCGACAGTCTTCCGATTTCTAGTCCAGTGCCTTAAGTATCCCGCATTGTCTCTCACTGTCTATGGAGATTCTCAGTCATCCGGGTCATAATTGTCCCAAAGATGCTTTTTCAGGAGGCAACTGGACTTTCTTGATTTTCTTTGAAGACGTTTCGCTTCTCATACAAGAAGGTTCTTCAGCTCTGACTGGAGCATCACTTAATGGCCTTGGCTGCTTTTGTAAAACCTAAGCAGTGTCACAACTAGTGGAGGCTAGTGAAAAGATACTGTCGGAGTGTATTGTGCCATACGCTAAATAAATACGTTTGTGTTTTTATTTATTTATTGCGATCACTTGGGGGTTGCCAGCAAATTTTAGGGGACGTCACAAATTTGGAGGTGGTGTACTCGGTCAACCCTGGAGTCCAATTTAATACAGTTCCTGCTTTCCCTGGATAAACCATTTAGTTACCTGCAAACTGCATGCAGGCTGGGGAATTCTGGGACTTGAAGTCCACAAAAATTGCCAAGTTTGAGAAACGCTGGATGACTTACAGGGATTAAACTTGTCCCCTGCTGGCTGGGAATGGATGTGCAATACTCTGTGACACTCCACCTTTGCGGGGGGCTTTTATATAGGGCGCCCCCAATACAATCCAGATTTCTGCATTGTCTTTTTTCCGTCCTTAACTCCAATCCAAAGTCTTCCTCCATATATGCTCCAGCAAACTCGGAAGTCTTGGTTCTACCGGCCGCTCTACCATTTCCACCCGAGCTCTCTGGTTACATTTCTATGGCGATTCCCAAGTTCGACGGTTTCAAGAGCGGAAAGCCCAGTCTGCCCTCCGCTCTCCTTTCCTACCTCTATGGTGCCTTTCCGCTTCTCTGCCGAAATAGGGGACGCGCCTTCTGATGGCGTCACAGCCCGGCGACGCCCCGAGAAGGCTGTCCCAGGGCGAAGGAGAAGGCAAAGGTGGAGCCGGCAGCGCTGCTGCCTTTGCATCAAGGCCAGGTGAGGGGGGGCTTCAGGGAAGCTTCCCCGAATCTGCCGCTCGACGCCGCCTTTTCACGGGCGGCGTGGGTACTAGGAATTGCGTTCCCACGACACGCGTTGCCCGATGAACTCAATTGCCTGTGTTCGCACTCCCTTCTAGTAACATCACCGGAGGGAGCCGGGCGTTTAGTAAGTTATTGCTGTTATTCTTGATATTATTTGGTGCTTTCCACTTAGTCTCGACTCCTGGCCATTGCCTGACCAAATCCCTGCGGTTTTCTTGGCAAGGTTTTTCCCCCCAGCTGCGGTTCGAATAGAATAACCGAGTTGGAAGGGACCTTGGAGGTCTTCTAGTCCAACCCCCTGCTTAGGCAGGCAACCCTATACCATTTCAGACAAATGGTTTGCCGTTGCTTCCTTCCTAGGGCCGAGAGAGAGTGACTGGCCCAAAGCTGGTTTTGGAGTGACTGACCCAGATGACTTTTCTGCCTCTAAAAGTAAGATTAGAACTCACAGCCTCCCACTTTCTAGTCTGCTGCCTTAACCACGACTAGACCAAAGCCGCTCTAAATTTTGCGTATTTTTTTAATGCAGCCTTTGTTATTTTTTAATAAATAACTCAAGGCGGCAAATGAATGCTCCTTCCTTCTCTTATTTTCGCCATGCAGCAACAGCCCTAGGGTTAGGGTTAGACTTAGGCTGACTAGGAGAGGAATTGGCCCAAAGCTGGTTTCTCATACCTAAGGTGGTACTAAAACTCAGCCCCCACCCCCAATTTCTAGCCTGGCACCTTCCACCCCAATTGACTAGCTGTCTATTTTTCACCCCAGTGAAATGATATTCACGAATGGGCATACTAGGAAGATTAGAAACTAAGATGCAGCAAGAAATTAGCCCAGTTCAAAAATAAGAGGTCTTATATGTAGAGACAGGTAAGCGGGTAGCTTTGCAGCAAGCAGGTGGCAGATGAAACTAGTCAGGAGGTTGCATATAAATTCCAGTAACGCTGGGTTATTCTTGAGATCCCCACACAGGTGTCAGGAGGGACAGAGCAGAGCGCCTTGAAGATGGAAGAAATAGGTGTGATGTAGGTAGACATAAAACATTTTAATAAATGCGTCAGTTTCAAAACTAGCAGCGAAGGTAAAATCTAATCTCACTCATTTTAATATTAAGCATAGCAATAAATGTATGTATGTTTGGTGAGGTTTATCTTTAAAGTTAGCACCTATCAAAGTAACCTTAATTCATCATCATAGGCCCATCTCTCGCTAAGGGACAAGCAGGTGCAGCAGCCACCAAAGAAATAAACCTTTTAAATGGCGTTTTAAGTTTATTATTCTTTATTAATAAAACCTTACTAATATTAGGTTATCTTATTCTGCCCCAGGGTCGCAGCAAAAGGGCCTCCCGTCGCCCTATTAATATTAATAAGGCGTTAATAATAAAGATAGAGAATAATAACCTTAAAATCCCATTCAAAAGGTTTATTTATTTCGGCGGCCGCAATACCCGTTTTGACCACAGGAGGGCACGTTTTTCCGTCCCATAGCATTAACACCTAGACCTTCTCGGCATGGCGACCTCCCGTCCGTCCAAATTGGCCATCCCCCAGTTCATTTGGAATCGACCTTCCTATTATGGCCGATTCTTAGTCCGTTGCTTTAGTCATCAGTCGGCACCTTCCTGTCCTCTTTTCTGCTCTACGTTGCCGCAAGAAGGGAAAAAAGCCTCGTACTACCGCAGGTGAGCCGAGCAGCCACAAAAAGAAATAAAGCTTTTAAATGGAGTTTTAAGTGTAGTATTTATTAATGAAACCTCAGTAATATTAGGTGATGTTTTTGTGTCCCCGCGTCGCAGCAAAAGGGCTTCCCTTCTCCCTATTAACATTAATAAGGCGTTACTAATAAAGATAGAGGATAATAACTTTAAAATCCCATTAAAAAGGTCTGTTTCTTTCGGCACAGTTTTACGTCGCAAAGCATAGGCATCGAGGCAATCCCAGGCGGGTGAATCTGGAATGGAGGGTTTAGGGATGGAAGAAACAAGGGACGGGCGGGGAGGCCGGCAGGCAGCTGCTTCTAAGTGTGCATGGTGCCTCTGGGCATATGTAAAGTGCGAGGGGAAAGAGGAGGGGAGGAAATCTCGGCTGCCTCCAGCTTCACTTGCTCAGCCCGTATTGACTGACTGGGAAGCTAAAAGGGGCTTTCTAAACCTCTAGGCGAGATGGGGCAGATAAATGTCATCATAATATAAATTATATAGTATTATCATACACCCATGCACGCGCGCGCACACACACACACGCATATCATTGTTATTATATGAATAATAAAGACGGAGCTAAAGGGGCCACTTGGTCCATCATCCAACAACATTGTCTCTTCAGGGTCCTTGGTGCTCTCTGAGCTTGGTGGTTTTTTTGCAGACGTTTCGTGACCCAACTAGGTAACATCATCAGTGCTAGAAGAGAGAGGAATTTGCTCTCTCTTTATATACTTAGTGGCTTGTCCTATCAGGGTTGATGGAGGTGTTCCTGGTAGTTTCTTGATTGGGCGGTTGTTTACTTATTTATTTAGTGTATTGCATATCATACATGAGGACTTCAGTATATATTAACACATTCACCTAGATAGAAAAAACACATTAAAATATAAATGTTAAAAGATTTTGTCAGATAACAATAGGCCTCTAACATTGAGCGCAGGAATCCTTTATATTAGATAGATAGATAGATAGAAGATTAGAAGATAGATAGCATAGCTAGATAGATAGATAGATAGATAGATAGATAGATAGATAGATAGATAGATAGATAGATAGATAGATCTACACGATTATGTTGCCGGTTTGCACAGTTATTTCATGCCTAAGGTGGGACTAGAACGGACATCTTCCGATTTCTAGTCCCGTTGCCTTAGTATCCCGCATTGTCTCTCAATGTCTATAGAGATTCTCAGTCATCCGGGGTCATAAATTGTCCCAAAGATGCTTTTTCAGGAGGCAACTGGACTTTCTTGATTTTCTTTGAAGACGTTTCGCTTCTCATACAAGAAGCTTCTTCAGCTCTGACTGGAGCATCACTTAATGGCCTCGGCTGCTTTTGTAAAACCTAAGTAGTGTCACAACTAGTGGAGGCTAGTGAAAAGATACTATTGGAGTGTATTGTGTCATACGCTAAATAAATACGTTTGTGTTTTTATTTATTTATTGCGATCACTTGGGGGTCGCCAGCAAATTTTAGGGGACGTCACAAATTTGGAGGTGGTGTACTCGGTCAACCCTGGAGTCCAATTTAATACAGTTCCTGCTTTTCCTGGATAAACCATTTAGTTACCTGCAAAGTGCATGCAGGCTGGGGAATTCTGGGACTTGAAGTCCACAAAAATTGCCAAGTTTGAGAAACGCTGGATGACTTATAGGGATTAAACTTGTCACCTGCTGGCTGGGAATGGATGTGCAATACTCTGTGACACTCCACCTTTGCGGGGGGCTTTTATATAGGGCACCCCCAATACAATCCAGATTTCTGCATTGTCTTTTTTCCGTCCTTAACTCCAATCCAAAGTCATCCTCCATATATGCTCCAGCAAACTCGGAAGTCTTGGTTCTACCGGCCGCTCTACCATTTCCACCCGAGCTCTCTGGTTACATTTCTATGGCGATTCCCAAGTTCGACGGTTTCAAGAGCGGAAAGCCCAGTCTGCCCTCCGCTCTCCTTTCCTACCTCTATGGTGCCTTTCCGCTTCTCTGCCGAAATAGGGGACGCGCCTTCTGAAGGCGTCACAGCCCGGCGACGCCCCGAGAAGGCTGTCCCAGGGCGAAGGAGAAGGCAAAGGTGGAGCCGGCGGCGCTGCTGCCTTTGCATCAAGGCCAGGTGAGGCGGGGGCTTCAGGGAAGCTTCCCCGAATCTGCCGCTCGACGCCGCCTTTTCATGGGCGGCGTGGGTACTAGAGTTGCGTTCCCACGACACGCGTTGCCCGATGAACTCAATTGCCTGGGTTCGCACTCCCTTCTAGTAACGTCACCGGAGGGAGCTGGGCGTTTAGTAAGTTATTGCTGTTATTCTTAATATTATTTGGTGCTTTCGACTTAGTCTTGACTCCTGGCCATTGCCTGACCAAATCCCTGCGGTTTTCTTGGCAAGGTTTTTCCCCCCAGCTGCGGTTAGAATAGAATAACCGAGTTGGAAGGGACCTTGGAGGTCTTCTAGTCCAATCCCCTGCTTAGGCAGGCAACCTAAGAGGAATTGGCCCAAAGCTGGTTTCTCATACCTAAGGTGGTACTAAAACTCAGCCCCCACCCCCAATTTCTAGCCTGGCACCTTCCACCCCAATTGACTAGCTGTCTATTTTTCACCCCAGTGAAATGATATTCACCAATGGGCATACTAGGAAGATTAGAAACTAAGATGCAGCAAGAAATTAGCCCAGTTGAAAAATAAGAGGTCTTATATGTAGAGACAGGTAAGCGGGTAGCTTTGCAGCAAGCAGGTGGCAGATGAAACTTGTCACGAGGTTGCATATAAATTCCAGTAACGCTGGGTTATTTTTGAGATCCCCACGCAGGTGTCAGGAGGGACAGAGCAGAGCGCCTTGAAGATGGAAGAAATTGGTGTATCAAAGTAACCTTAATTCATCATTACAGGCCTTTTTGAAGGCCGCGCCATCTCTCGCTAAGGGACAAGCAGGTACAGCAGCCACCAAAAGAAATAAACCTTTTAAATGGCGTTTTAAGTTTATTATTCTTTATTAATAAAACCTTACTAATATTAGGTTATCTTACTCTGCCCCAGGGTCGCAGCAAAAGGGCCTCCCGTCGCCCTATTAATATTAATAAGGCGTTAATAATAAAGAGAGAGAATAATAACCTTAAAATCCCATTCAAAAGGTTTTATTTATTTCGGCGGCCGCAATACCCGTTTTGACCACAGGAGGGCACGTTTCTCCGTCCCATAGCATTAACACCTAGACCTTCTCGGCATGGCGACCTCCCGTCCGTCCAAATTGGCCATCCCCCAGTTCATTTGGAATCGACCTTCCTATCATGGCCGACTCTTTGTCCGTCGCTTTTAGTCATCCCTCGCAACTTCCTCTCGCAGCGGCCTTCTCACCATAGAGATTTCTTGTCCGTTCCTGCTATCGTCCCCCAGGGCTTTTGACGGCCACCTTCTCGCCATAGAGACCTCCTGTGCATCCCGTCGGCAACTTCCTGTCCTCTTTTCTGCTCTACGCTGCCGCAAGAAGAGAAAAAAGCCTCGTACTACCGCAGGTGAGCCGAGCAGCCACAAAAAGAAATAAAGCTTTTAAATGGAGTTTTAAGTGTAGTATTTATGAATGAAAACTCAGTAATATTAGGTGATGTTTTTGTGTCCCCGCGTCGCAGCAAAAGGGCTTCCCTTCGCCCTATTAACATTAATAAGGCGTTACTAATAAAGATAGAGGATAATAACTTTAAAATCCCATTCAAAAGGTCTATTTCTTTCGGCACAGTTTTACGTCGCAAAGCATAGGCATCGAGGCAATCCCAGGCGGGTGAATCTGGAATGGAGGGTTTAGGGATGGAAGAAACGAGGGACGGGCGGGGAGGCCGGCGGGTAGCTGCTTCTAAGTGTGCATGGTGCCTCTGGGCATATGTAAAGTGCGAGGGGAAAGAGGAGGGAAGGAAATCTCGGCTGCCTCAAGCTTCACTTGCTCAGCCCATATTGACTGACTGGGAAGCTAAAAGGGGCTTTCTAAACCTCTAGGCGAGATGGGGCAGATAAATGTCATCATAATATAAATTATATAGTATTATCAGACACCCGCGCACGGGCGCACGCACACACACACACACACACGCATATCATTGTTATTATATAAATAATAAAGCCGGAGCTAAAGGGGCCACTTGGTCCATCATCCAACAACATTCTCTCTTCAGGGGTCCTTGGTGCTCTCTGAGCTTGGTGGTTTCCTTGCAGACGTTTCGTGACCCAACTCGTACTACCGCAGGTGAGCCGAGCAGCCACAAAAAGAAATAAAGCTTTTAAATGGAGTTTTAAGTGTAGTATTTATGAATGAAACCTCAGTAATATTAGGTGATGTTTTGTGTCCCCGCGTCGCAGCAAAAGGGCTTCCCTTCGCCCTATTAACATTAATAAGGCGTTACTAATAAAGATAGAGGATAATAACTTTAAAATCCCATTCAAAAGGTCTTATTTCTTTCGGCACAGTTTTACGTCGCAAAGCATAGGCATCGAGGCAATCCCAGGCGGGTGAATCTGGAATGGAGGGTTTAGGGATGGAAGAAACAAGGGACGGGCGGGGAGGCCGGCGGGCAGCTGCTTCGAAGTGTGCATGGTGCCTCTGGGAATATGTAAGTGCGAGGGGGAAAGAGGAGGAAGAAATCTCGGCTGCCTCCAGCTTCACTTGCTCAGCCCATATAGACTGACTGGGAAGCGAAAAGGGGCTTTCAAACCTCTAGGCGAGATAGGGGCAGATAACTGTCATCCTATATAAATTATATAGTATTATCATACACCCTCTCACGGGCGCGCACACACACACACGCATATCATTGTTATTATATAAATAATAAAGCCGGAGCTAAGGAGCCACTTGGTCCATCATCCAACGACATTGTCTCTTCAGGGGTCCTTGGTGCTCTCTGAGCTTGGTGGTTTTCTTGCAGACGTTTCGTGACCCAACTAGGTAACATCATCAGTGCTAGAAGAGAGAGGAATTTGCTCTCTCTTTATATACTTAGTGGCTTGTTCTATCAGGGTTGATGGAGGTGTTCCTGGTAGTTTCTTGATTGGGCGGTTGTTTACTTATTTATTTAGTGTATGGCATATCATCATGGACTTGCAGTAGATTTAACATTCACCCGAGATTAGAAAAAAACACAATAAACTATAAATGTTAAAAAGATTTTGGTTCAGATACCAATAGGCCGTCCTAACCATTGAAGCGCCAGCATCTTATATTAGATAGATAGATACGATAGATAGATAGATAGATAGATGATAGATAGATGATAGATAGATAGATAGATAGATAGATAGATAGATAGATAGATAGATAGATAGATATATAGATCTCACGATATGTGCAGGTTCGACACAGTTGACTTTCATGCCTAGGTGGACTAGAAACGGCCAGTCTTCCGATTTCTAGTCCCGTGCCCTAAGTATCCCGCATTGTCTCTCACTGTCTATGGAGATTCTCAGTCATCCGGGTCATAATTGTCCCAAAGATGCTTTTTCAGGAGGCAACTGGACTTTCTTAATTTTCTTTGAAGACGTTTCGCTTCTCATACAAGAAGCTTCTTCAGCTCTGACTGGAGCATCCACTTAATGGCCTCGGCTGCTTTTGTAAAACCTAAGTAGTGTCACAACTAGTGGAGGCTAGTGAAAAGATACTATTGGAGTGTATTGTGTCATACGCTAAATAAATACGTTTGTGTTTTTATTTATTTATTGCGATCACTTGGGGGTCGCCAGCACATTTTAGGGGACGTCACAAATTTGGAGGTGGTGTACTCGGTCAACCCTGGAGTCCAATTTAATACAGTTCCTGCTTTTCCTGGATAAACCATTTAGTTACCTGCAAAGTACATGCAGGCTGGGGAATTCTGGGACTTGAAGTCCACAAAAATTGCCAAGTTTGAGAAACGCTGGATGACTTATAGGGATTAAACTTGTCCCCTGCTGGCTGGGAATGGATGTGCAATACTCTGTGACACTCCCCCTTTGCGGGGGCCTTTTATATAGGGCGCCCCCAATACAATCCAGATTACTGCATTGTCTTTTTTCCGTCCTTAACTCCAATCCAAAGTCTTCCTCCATATATGCTCCAGCGAACTCGGAAGTCTTGGTTCTACCGGCCGCTCTACCATTTCCACCCGAGCTCTCTGGTTACATTTCTATAGTTCGACGGTTTCAAGAGCGGAAGCCCAGTCTTTCCTCCGCTCTCCTTTCCTACCTCTATGGTGCCTTTCGGCTTCTCTGCCGAAAGAGGGGACGCGACCTTCTGATGGCGTCACAGCCCGGCGACGCCCCGAGAAAGCGTCCCGCGGCGAAGGAGAAGGCAAAGGTGGAGCCGGCGCGCGCTGCCTATGCATTCAAGGCCAGTTAGGCGGGGGGGGAATCTAGGGAAGCTCCCCGATCTGGCCGCCGGCGTGGGTACTAGGAGTGCGTTCCCACGAACACGCGTTGACGATGAACTCATTGCTGTGTTCGCACTCCCTTCTAGTAACATGACCGGAGGGGGCCGGGCGTTTAGCAAGTTATTGCTGTTATTCTTAATATTATTTGGTGCTTTCCACTTAGTCTCGACTCCTGGCCATTGCCTGACCAAATCCCTGCGGTTTTCTTGGCAAGGTTTTCCCCCCCAGCTGCGGTTAGAATAGAATAACCGAGTTGGAAGGGACCTTGGAGGTCTTCTAGTCCAACCCCCTGCTTAGGCAGGCAACCCTATACCATTTCAGACAAATGGTTTGCCGTTGCTTCCTTCCTAGGTCCGAGAGAGAGTGACTGGCCCAAAGCTGGTTTTGGAGTGACGTGACCCAGATGAACTTTTTTGCGTATTTTTTTTAATGCGAGCCTTTGTTATGTTTTATAAATAACTCAGGCGGCGAAATATATCTAATGCTCCTTCCTTCTCTTATGTTCGCCATGCATCACAGCCTATGTTAGTGTTAACTTACTGACTATGAGAGGAAGTGGCCCAAAGCTGGTTTCTCATACCTAATGTGGTACTAGAACTCAGGCACCCCCCACCCCCAATTTCTAGCATGGCCAAAACCTTCCACCCCAATTGACTACTGTCTATTTTTCACCCCAGTGAATGATATTCACGAATGGCATACTAGGAAATTAGAACTAAGATGCAGCAAGAAATAGGTGTGATGTAGGTAGACATAAAACATTTTAATAAATGCGTCAGTTTCAAAACTAGCAGCGAAGGTAAAATCTAATCTCACTCCTTTTAATATTAACCATAGCAATAAATTTATATATGTTTGGTGAGGTTTATCTTTAAAGTTAGCACCTATCAAAGTAACCTTAATTCATCATCATAGGCCTTTTTGAAGGCCGCGCCATCTCTCGCTAAGGGACAAGCAGGTGCAGCAGCCACCAAAGAAATAAACCTTTTAAATGGCGTTTTAAGTTTATTATTCTTTATTAATAAAACCTTACTAATATTAGGTTATCTTATTCTGCCCCAGGGTCGCAGCAAAAGGGCCTCCCGTCGCCCTATTAATATTAATAAGGCGTTAATAATAAAGATAGAGAATAATAACCTTAAAATCCCATTCAAAAGGTTGTATTTATTTCGGCGGCCGCAATACCCCTTTTTGACCACAGGAGGGCACGTTTTTCCGTCCCATAGCATTAACACCTAGACCTTCTCGGCATGGCGACCTCCCGTCCGTCCAGATTGGCCATCCCCCAGTTCATTTGGAATCGACCTTCCTATTAGGGCCGACTTCTTGTCCGTTGCTTTTAGTCATCCGTCGGCACCTTCCTGTCCCGTCTTTTGATCTACGCTGCCGCAAGAGGGAAAAAAGCCTAGTACTGCCGCAGGTGAGCCGAGCAGCCACAAAAGAACAAAGCTTTTAAATGGAGTTTTATAGTGTAGTATATTAATGAAACCTCAGTAATCTTAGGTGATGTTTTTGTGTCCCCGCGGTCGCA
Organism: Azemiops feae; assembly: GCA_023970755.1. Classification (NCBI taxonomy): domain Eukaryota; kingdom Metazoa; phylum Chordata; class Lepidosauria; order Squamata; family Viperidae; genus Azemiops; species Azemiops feae. The sequence goes on along the minus strand of JALGBA010004240.1, from coordinate 7,258 downwards.
GCAAAAGAGGCTCCCTTCGCCCTATTAAATTAATAAGGATGTTACTAATAAAGATAGAGGATAATAACTTTAAAATCCCAGTAAAAAGGTCTATTTCTTTCGGCACAGTTTTACGTCGCAAAGCATAGGCATCGAGGCAATCCCAGGCGGGTGAATCTGGAATGGAGGGTTTAGGGATGGAAGAAACAAGGGACGGGCGGGGAGGCCGGCGGGCAGCTGCTTCTAAGTGTGCACGGTGCCTCTGGGCATATGTAAAGTGCGAGGGGAAAGTGGAGGGAAGGAAATCTTGGCTGCCTCCAGCTTCACTTGCTCAGCCCATATTGACTGACTGGGAAGCAAAAAGGGGCTTTCTAAACCTATAGGCGAGATGGGGCAGATAAATGTAATCATAATATAAATTATATAGTATTATCATACACCCACGCACGCACACACACACGCATATCATTGTTATTATATAAATAATAAAGCCGGAGCTAAGGGGCCACTTGGTCCATCATCCAACAACATTGTCTCTTCAGGGGTCCTTGGTGCTCTCTGAGCTTGGTGGTTTTCTTGCAGACGTTTCGTGACCCAACTAGGTAACATCATCAGTGCTAGAAGAGAGGGGAATTTGCTCTCTCTTTATATACTTAGTGGCTTGTCCTATCAGGGTTGATGGAGGTGTTCCTGGTAGTTTCTTGATTGGGCGGTTGTTTACTTATTTATTTAGCGTATGGCATATCATACAGGACTTGCAGTATATATTAACATTTCACCTAGATTAGAAAAACACCATAAAATATAAATGTTAAAAAGATTTTTGTTCAGATAACAATAGGCCGTCTAACCATTGAAGCGCAGCATCCTTTATATTTAGATAGATAGATAGATAGATAGATAGATAGATAGATAGATAGATAGATAGATAGATAGATAGATAGATAGATAGATAGATAGATAGATAGATAGATAGATAGATAGATAGATCTACACGATATGTTGCAGGTGTGCGCAGGCCCCAGCTGCACACATTCGGTCATGCGTCAATGCAATTGCAGATAGCTATGATGGGAAGCTGGTGGTTTGGCATTGCCTCCTTACTAGGACCAAGAGAGAAGGACTGACCCCAAGGTCACCACAGCTGACTTTCATGCCTAAGGTGGGACTAGAACCGACAGTCTTCCGATTTCTAGTCTAGTGCCTTAAGTATCCCGCATTGTCTCTCACTGTCTATGGAGATTCTCAGTCATCCGGGTCATAATTGTCCCAAAGATGCTTTTTCAGGAGGCAACTGGACTTTCTTGATTTTCTTTGAAGACGTTTCGCTTCTCATACAAGAAGCTTCTTCAGCTCTGACTGGAGCATCACTTAATGGCCTTGGCTGCTTTTGTAAAACCTAAGCAGTGTCACAACTAGTGGAGGCTAGTGAAAAGATACTATCGGAGTGTATTGTGCCATACGCTAAATAAATACGTTTGTGTTTTTATTTATTTATTGCGATCTCTTGGGGGTCGCCAGCAAATTTTAGGGGACGTCACAAATTTGGAGGTGGTGTACTCGGTCAACCCTGGAGTCCAATTTAATACAGTTCCTGCTTTCCCTGGATAAACCATTTAGTTACCTGCAAACTGCATGCAGGCTGGGGAATTCTGGGACTTGAAGTCCACAAAAATTGCCAAGTTTGAGAAACGCTGGATGACTTATAGGGATTAAACTTGTCCCCTGCTGGCTGGGAATGGATGTGCAATACTCTGTGACACTCCACCTTTGCGGGGGGCTTTTATATAGGGCGCCCCCAATACAATCCAGATTTCTGCATTGTCTTTTTTCCGTCCTTAACTCCAATCCAAAGTCTTCCTCCATATATGCTCCAGCAAACTCGGAAGTCTTGGTTCTACCGGCCGCTCTACCATTTCCACCCGAGCTCTCTGGTTACATTTCTATGGCGATTCCCAAGTTCGACGGTTTCAAGAGCGGAAAGCCCAGTCTTCCCTCCGCTCTCCTTTCCTACCTCTATGGTGCCTTTCCGCTTCTCTGCCGAAATAGGGGACGCGCCTTCTGATGGCGTCACAGCCCGGCGACGCCCCGAGAAGGCTGTCCCAGGGCGAAGGAGAAGGCAAAGGTGGAGCCGGCGGCGCTGCTGCCTTTGCATCAAGGCCAGGTGAGGCGGGGGCTTCAGGGAAGCTTCCCCGAATCTGCCGCTCGACGCCGCCTTTTCACGGGCGGCGTGGGTACTAGGAGTTGCGTTCCCACGACACGCGTTGCCCGATGAACTCAATTGCCTGTGTTCGCACTCCCTTCTAGTAACATCACCGGAGGGAGCCGGGCGTTTAGTAAGTTATTGCTGTTATTCTTGATATTATTTGGTGCTTTCCACTTAGTCTCGACTCCTGGCCATTGCCTGACCAAATCCCTGCGGTTTTCTTGGCAAGGTTTTTTCCCCCAGCTGCGGTTAGAATAGAATAACCGAGTTGGAAGGGACCTTGGAGGTCTTCTAGTCCAACCCCCTGCTTAGGCAGGCAACCCTATACCATTTCAGACAAATGGTTTGCCGTTGCTTCCTTCCTAGGGCCGAGAGAGAGTGACTGGCCCAAAGCTGGTTTTGGAGTGACTGACCCAGATGACTTTTCTGCCTCTAAAAGCAAGATTAGAACTCACAGCCTCCCACTTTCTAGTCTGCTGCCTTAACCACGACTAGACCAAAGCCGCTCTAAATTTTGCGTATTTTTTTAATGCAGCCTTTGTTATTTTTTTATAAATAACTCAAGGCGGCAAATATATCTAATGCTCCTTCCTTCTCTTATTTTCGCCATGCAGCAACAGCCCTAGGGTTAGGGTTAGACTTAGGCTGACTAGGAGAGGAATTGGCCCAAAGCTGGTTTCTCATACCTAAGGTGGTACTAAAACTCAGCCCCCACCCCCAATTTCTAGCCTGGCACCTTCCACCCCAATTGACTAGCTGTCTATTTTTCACCCCAGTGAAATGATATTCACGAATGGGCATACTAGGAAGATTAGAAACTAAGATGCAGCAAGAAATTAGCCCAGTTCAAAAATAAGGGGTCTTATATGTAGAGACAGGTAAGCGGGTAGCTTTGCAGCAAGCAGGTGGCAGATGAAACTTGTCACGAGGTTGCATATAAATTCCAGTAACGCTGGGTTATTTTTGAGATCCCCACGCAGGTGTCAGGAGGGACAGAGCAGAGCGCCTTGAAGATGGAAGAAATAGGTGTGATGTAGGTAGACATAAAACATTTTAATAAATGCGTCAGTTTCAAAACTAGCAGCGAAGGTAAAATCTAATCTCACTCATTTTAATATTAACCACAGCAATAAATTTATGTATGTTTGGTGAGGTTTATCTTTAAAGTTAGCACCTATCAAAGTAACCTTAATTCATCATTATAGGCCTTTTTGAAGGCCGCGCCATCTCTCGCTAAGGGACAAGCAGGTACAGCAGCCACCAAAAGAAATAAACCTTTTAAATGGCGTTTTAAGTTTATTATTCTTTATTAATAAAACCTTACTAATATTAGGTTATCTTATTCTGCCCCAGGGTCGCAGCAAAAGGGCCTCCCGTCGCCCTATTAATATTAATAAGGCGTTAATAATAAAGATAGAGAATAATAACCTTAAAATCCCATTCAAAAGGTTGTATTTATTTCGGCGGCTGCAATACCCCTTTTTGACCACAGGAGGGCACGTTTTTCCGTCCCATAGCATTAACACCTAGACCTTCTCGGCATGGCGACCTCCCGTCCGTCCAGATTGGCCATCCCCCAGTTCATTTGGAATCGACCTTCCTATTAGGGCCGACTTCTTGTCCGTTGCTTTTAGTCATCCGTCGGCACCTTCCTGTCCTCTTTTCTGCTCTACGCTGCCGCAAGAAGGGAAAAAAGCCTCGTACTGCCGCAGCTGAGCCGAGCAGCCACAAAAAGAAACAAAGCTTTTAAATGGAGTTTTAAGTGTAGTATTTATTAATGAAACCTCAGTAATATTAGGTGATGTTTTTGTGTCCCCGCGTCGCAGCAAAAGGGCTTGCTTCCCTTCGCCCTATTAACATTAATAAGGCGTTACTAATAAAGATAGAGGATAATAACTTTAAAATCCCATTAAAAAGGTCTATTTCTTTCGGCACAGTTTTACGTCGCAAAGCATAGGCATCGAGGCAATCCCAGGCGGGTGAATCTGGAATGGAGGGTTTAGGGATGGAAGAAACAAGGGACGGGCGGGGAGGCCGGCGGGCAGCTGCTTCTAAGTGTGCACGGTGCCTCTGGGCATATGTAAAGTGCGAGGGGAAAGTGGAGGGAAGGAAATCTTGGCTGCCTCCAGCTTCACTTGCTCAGCCCATATTGACTGACTGGGAAGCAAAAAGGGGCTTTCTAAACCTCTAGGCGAGATGGGGCAGATAAATGCAATCATAATATAAATTATATAGTATTATCATACACCCACGCACGCACACACACACACACACACACGCATATCATTGTTATTATATAAATAATAAAGCCGGAGCTAAGGGGCCACTTGGTCCATCATCCAACAACATTGTCTCTTCAGGGGTCCTTGGTGCTCTCTGAGCTTGGTGGTTTTCTTGCAGACGTTTCGTGACCCAACTAGGTAACATCATCAGTGCTAGAAGAGAGAGGAATTTGCTCTCTCTTTATATACTTAGTGGCTTGTCCTATCAGTGTTGATGGAGGTGTTCCTGGTAGTTTCTTGATTGGGCGGTTGTTTACTTATTTATTTAGCGTATGGCATATCATACATGGACTTGCAGTATATATTAACATTTCACCTAGATTAGAAAAACACAATAAAATATAAATGTTAAAAAGATTTTTGTTCAGATACCAATAGGCCGTCTAACCATTGAAGTGCAGCCTCCTTTATATTAGATAGATAGATAGATAGATAGATAGATAGATAGATAGATAGATAGATAGATAGATAGATAGATAGATAGATAGATAGATAGATAGATAGATAGATAGATAGATGTACACGATATGTTGCAGGTGTGCGCAGGCCCCAGCTGCACACGTTCGGTCGTGCGTCAATGCAATTGCAGATAGCTATGATGGGAAGCTGGTGGTTTGGCATTGCCTCCTTACTAGGACCAAGAGAGAAGGACTGACCCCAAGGTCACCACAGTTGACTTTCATGCCTAAGGTGGGACTAGAACCGACAGTCTTCCGATTTCTAGTCCAGTGCCTTAAGTATCCCGCATTGTCTCTCACTGTCTATGGAGATTCTCAGTCATCCGGGTCATAATTGTCCCAAAGATGCTTTTTCAGGAGGCAACTGGACTTTCTTGATTTTCTTTGAAGACGTTTCGCTTCTCATACAAGAAGGTTCTTCAGCTCTGACTGGAGCATCACTTAATGGCCTTGGCTGCTTTTGTAAAACCTAAGCAGTGTCACAACTAGTGGAGGCTAGTGAAAAGATACTATCGGAGTGTATTGTGCCATACGCTAAATAAATACGTTTGTGTTTTTATTTATTTATTGCGATCACTTGGGGGTTGCCAGCAAATTTTAGGGGACGTCACAAATTTGGAGGTGGTGTACTCGGTCAACCCTGGAGTCCAATTTAATACAGTTCCTGCTTTCCCTGGATAAACCATTTAGTTACCTGCAAACTGCATGCAGGCTGGGGAATTCTGGGACTTGAAGTCCACAAAAATTGCCAAGTTTGAGAAACGCTGGATGACTTACAGGGATTAAACTTGTCCCCTGCTGGCTGGGAATGGATGTGCAATACTCTGTGACACTCCACCTTTGCGGGGGGCTTTTATATAGGGCGCCTCCAATACAATCCAGATTTCTGCATTGTCTTTTTTCCGTCCTTAACTCCAATCCAAAGTCTTCCTCCATATATGCTCCAGCAAACTCGGAAGTCTTGGTTCTACCGGCCGCTCTACCATTTCCACCCGAGCTCTCTGTGTACATATCTATGGCGATTCCCAAGAGCGACGGTTTGAAGAGGGGAAAGCCCAGTCTGCCCTCCGCTCTCCTTTCCTACCTCTATGGTGCCTTTCCGCTTCTCTGCCGAAATAGGGGACGCGCCTTCTGATGGCGTCACAGCCCGGCGACGCCCCGAGAAGGCTGTCCCGCGGCCAAGGAGAAGGCAAAGGTGGAGCCGGCGGCGCTGCTGCCTTTGCATCAAGGCCAGGTGAGGCGGGGGCTTCAGGGAAGCTTCCCCGAATCTGCCGCTCGACGCCGCCTTTTCATGGGCGGCGTGGGTACTAGGAGTTGCGTTCCCACGACACGCGTTGCCCGATGAACTCAATTGCCTGTGTTCGCACTCCCTTCTAGTACCATCACCGGAGGGAGCCGGGCGTTTAGCAAGTTATTGCTGTTATTCTTAATATTATTTGGTGCTTTCCACTTAGTCTCGACTCCTGGCCATTGCCTGACCAAATCCCTGCGGTTTTCTTGGCAAGGTTTTTCCCCCCAGCTGAATAACGGAGTTGGAAGGGACCTTGGAGGTCTTCTAGTCCAACCCCCTGCTTAGGCAGGCAACCCTATACCATTTCAGACAAATGGTTTGCCATTGCTTCCTTCCTAGGGCCGAGAGAGAGTGACTGGCCCAAAGCTGGTTTTGGAGTGACTGACCCAGATGACTTTTTGCGTATTTTTTTAATGCAGCCTTTGTTATTTTTTTATAAATAACTCAAGGCGGCAAATATATCTAATGCTCCTTCCTTCTCTTATTTTCGCCATGCAGCAACAGCCCTAGGGTTAGGGTTAGACTTAGGCTGACTAGGAGAGGAATTGGCCCAAAGCTGGTTTCTCATACCTAAGGTGGTACTAAAACTCAGCCCCCACCCCCAATTTCTAGCCTGGCACCTTCCACCCCAATTGACTAGCTGTCTATTTTTCAACCCAGTGAAATGATATTCACGACTGGGCATACTAGGAAGATTAGAAACTAAGATGCAGCAAGAAAGTAGTGTGATGTAGGTAGACATAAAACATTTTAATAAATGCGTCAGTTTCAAAACTAGCAGCGAAGGTAAAATCTAATCTCACTCATTTTAATATTAAGCATAGCAATAAATTTTGTGTATGTTTGGTGAGGTTTATCTTTAAAGTTAGCACCTATCAAAGTAACCTTAATTCATCATTACAGGCCTTTTTGAAGGCCGCGCCATCTCTCGCTAAGGGACAAGCAGGTACAGCAGCCACCAAAAGAAATAAACCTTTTAAATGGCGTTTTAAGTTTATTATTCTTTATTAATAAAACCTTACTAATATTAGTTTATCTTACT